>CP142455.1:19757500-20492500 GCA_038049695.1 Cinnamomum chago
TTTAGACTAGCATAAACAGTTAATGGTGGAAACAGTCATATTAGTTTTACATATTGGAGGGCACTCTGGGTTATGCTCTGCCAGAAACGTGGTGGAATAATTATGGTCTAGTGATTGAAAAGCTCGAGGTCTACAGTTTTGTTATGGTTGTGTTGGAGATGGTTAGGCAGAGGATAAATTACTACGGAAACATGAGCAAGAGCAGTGAGATATATTTTCCGAAATGGGCCTATCTGCATCATGTGGTGCACTTTTAGGTCTTAAGTAATTCGGCCAATACTGTCATTGCTAAAATTGTTACCCAAACACGTTTAAAATGAAGAAATAAAACAGAGATCTTTGTTGTTGTTGGGAAAGTAAAACATTGATTGTTGCATCAACATGGGCTTTGAAAATATTTTTATAGGGCAGCGATCTCTAGATTGGTCTACTCAAACAATCAACCCAATAGTGTGAAGAAATAAACAATATGTAGAGGAAAATAAATTAACAAGTACACACCACAAGGACACAAAATTTAAGGTGGAAAACCCTAACCGGGTGAAAAACCACCGATCCAAACTGGATCAAATCAAACACTATGAATCTAGCAATTACAAGAAAGCCAGATCTCTTTCTCAGATATCCCCTACCCAATGATTGAAGTTACCTTATGTCGCTTCACGTTTCAACGACTTCACACCGTTGATTGCAATAGATTCAATTCGGCGCTTGACTCCTCAAGTCTTCTCGCAAGAAGATAATCTTCTACAAAGGATGCAGAAAAATTGGCTCTCTAGAGTACTTGTCAGCACAACTCCTTAATGAATCTCTATAAAAGAATTCTCTCAATGATAATTTCTAACTCAGAACTTTGAGAGGTGAGGCAGTATCTTTGGAATAGCCCTTGAGTCCTTTAAATAGCCCTTAGGTCGTTCTTAAAGTTGCCTAATTTGATTAAGACTAAAACAAGCAGTTTTGGCACAATTAGAAATCTGTTTCTAATTTTCGTAGGGCTCTTTGCGCCTTGTCCGCTCTACTTCCTTTCAAAAATTATGAAATTCAAGATTTCTAGACATCTTCGAATCGTCAAGTTCTTTTGAAAACCTCCTTCTTTTTTTTATTTTTTTATTATATTTTTTATTATATTTTTTTGAGAAAAACTTAAGCAAAAACGAAAAATTTTTTTTGTCTAAAATTGGACAAGTGTGCTTGGTCCCACCCCCCAACCTAAACTAGACAGCGTCCTCGATGTCATACATGAAATGCAAAATGGAATGTAAGATGAGGTGATAATGTAAAGGGAGGAAAGGGGTAGAAAGCACCTGGAATAATGAAGCTTTTACGTAGAAATCTGTCCAATGTGAGACAAAGAGCACAAAAAGAAAAGGCAGGAAAAAATATATATACATAATGTACAAAGGTGTGGGCCACTGTCAGATCTAGTGCCCATCAATCCTGATAGACAGGATCGATCAGAGGAATTTTATTTTCCTCCGGAGGAACAATCTCCAAGAATGGTTTTAAACGTTGTCCATTAACTTTAAAAGAAGTACCATTCGATGGATCAATGAGGGTCACTGCCCCATATGGAAATACTTCTTGACCAATGTAGGGGCCTGTCCAACGAGATCTTAATTTTCCAGGGAAAAGATGAAGTCGAGAGTTATACAAGAGGACTTTTTGAGACGGATGGAATGGCTTCCTTAATATCCGTTTATCATGAAAGGCCTTAGTCCTGTCTTTGTAAATTCTTGAGTTCATATAAGCCTCGTTTCTCAATTCTTCTAATTAATTTAACTCAAGGGCTCTTTTCTCCCCAGCCTTGTCTAAGTCAAATTTTAGTTGTTTTATGGCCCAGTAAGCTCTATGTTCCAGCTCCACCGGAAGGTGGCAAGCTTTCCCAAATATAAGCCGGTATGGAGACATCCCAATTGGGGTCTTATAAGCAGTTCTATAAGCCCACAAAGCATCATTTAGCCGGATTGACCAATCCTTACGATTTGGTTTTACCATGGTCTCCAAAATTCTTTTGATTTCCCTATTTGAGACATCTACCTGCCCACTTGTTTGAGGGTGATAGGGGGTAGCCACTTTATGTGTAACACCGTAATTTAAAAAAAAACTCTCAATGATGGGTTACAAAAGTGAGTGCCCCCATCACTAATGATGGCACGTGGAGTTCCAAAACGGGAAAAGATATTATCCAAGATAAACTTTTTGACCATTTTAACATCATTATTCCTACATGGGACTGCTTCAATCCATTTGGACACATAATCGACTGCGACGAGGATATAATGAAAACCAAAGCTCGGGGGAAAAGGTCCCATAAAGTCTATACCCCAAACATCGAATAACTCAACGACCAAAATTGGGTTTAAAGGCATCATATTCCTTTTGGAAATGGAATTCAATTTTTGGCACCGCTCACATGCCTTACAGAAGTCATGTGCGTCTTTAAATAACGTGGGCCAGTAAAATCCAGATTACAAAATTTTGTGAACGGTCTTCTTAGCAGAAAAATGGCCACCACAAGCATGAGAGTGGCAAAATGATATTACACTATTTATTTCATGGTCAGGGACTCATCTCCTAATGATTTGGTCTGGGCAGTATTTAAAAAGGTATGGTTCATCCCAGAAAAACCGTTTCACCTAGTGAAAAACTTGTTTTTATCTTGCTGCGTCCATTCTTTTGGAATTTCACCCGAAACTAGATAATTGACAATGTCAGCATACCATGGAGAATGGGCAAATGTGACAAATAATTGCTCATCTGGGAAAGTCTCCTGGATTGGTAAGGGTTCTAAAGTGTTGGAAAGAACAAGCCTAGTAAGATGATCAGCCACCACATTTTCTACTCCTTTCTTATCCTTGATTTCAATATCAAATTCTTGGAGTAGAAGGATCCATCTGATCAGTCTGGGCTTGGCAGAAGATACTTCAACGCAGAATGGTCAGTAAAGATCACAATTTTGGATCCAATTAAGTAGGAATGGAATTTATCCAGTGCATAGACCACAACCAATAGTTCTTTCTCTGTTGTAGAATAATTAATCTATGCACTGTTTAAAGTCCTGCTATAGCATGGTAAATCACATATGGCCTTTGTCCCTACGTTGCCCAAGAACTGCCCCAACCGCATAATCGCTAGCATCGCACATTATTTCAAATGGCAGGCTCCAATTTGGAGGTTGCATAATTGGAGCAGTCGTCAACATGTCCTTAAGCTTGGTAAAAGCCGCTTGACATGCCTCTGTCCACTCAAATTCTGATTCCTTTAGCAGAAGGTTACATAATGGTCTAGAAATGACATTGAAATCTTTTATGAACCTTCTGTAGAATCTGGCATGCTCTAAGAAAGATCTTACATCTCTTACGGTTTTTGGGGAGGGGAAATTGGAAATTAAATCTATTTTGGCTTTGTCCACTTCCAATCCTCTGGATGATACAATGTGGCCAAGGACAATCCCTTGTCGTACCATAAAATGACATTTTTCCCAATTCAGTACTAAATTCTTTTCTTCACACCTAGAGAGGACCTTAGTTAAGTTGCTCAAACAATCTTGGAATGAATCTCCAAAAACTGAAAAATCGTCCATGAAGGCTTCGAGAAAATGTTCCACCTTATCACTAAAAATACTCAGTATGCACCTTTGAAAGGTTGCAGGAGCATTGTACAGCCCAAAGGGTATCCGTCGGTAAGCAAAGGTGCCAAAGGGGCATGTGAAAGTTGTTTTCTCTTGGTCTTCTGGGGCCATCTCTATTTGATTGTATCTAGAATATCCACCTAAGAAACAATAATACTCGTGGCCAGCTACCCATTCTAAAATTTGGTCCAAGAAGGGTAGGGGGAAATGATCCTTTCGTGTGACAGCATTTAATTTTTTGTAGTCGATACAAACTCGCCAACCTGTGGGTACGCGGGTTGGGACGAGCTCATCATTAGGATTATGGACTACAATGACGCTGGCCTTTTTAGGTACAACTTGGGAAGGGCTGACCCATTGGCTATCCGAAATTGGATAGATGATACCTGTAAGGTTTGCGACCTTACTGGGTTAGTTGGGCCCAATAACCGGCCCGTTGACCCATTTATTTTGATATTATTATAATTATTGTTTTATTAGATATTTAAGTGGGTTTAGATGGTCAGCAAGTTTCTTTTAGTGTTAGAATAGTGCCTGCGGAGTTTCATGCGATTCTGAGTTCGTTTGACCCTAGTAGGGGGTAGTTTGCAAATTAGGAAAAAATTAAGTGTTTTTCCGAAAAATTCCTAGCGCCGTGATTTTGGTTTCGTTAGAAAGGTCTCGTCGCGTTGATCAATTTTGTCTTCTAGCTCATTGCGATCCGACGACCAGAAACCCTTCTAATAATTAATTCTTTCTCCAGACCCTCTTAAGGGGTAACTTAGTCTTTTCCCCCTCCCTTTCTTCTTAAACAAGAGATTAACCCTAATCTCTTTTCTTTCTCTGCAACGAACGATAACCTACCGCAGCTTCTTCTTCTTCCTCATTTTTCCAAAGCTCCAGAACTCTTTCCCTGAAGGATCACTTCCGCGATCCGAGCCGCTCACCTTCTTCCTCGCGATCTCCTCTTTCCATTGACGTCAGTTTGGTAAGATTTCCCTCTCTTTCATCTTTTCAATCAATTCTCTTTGGTTTAGATTTAGGTTAGATCTTAATTTTTTCCTCTCTTTTCTTCTCCTTTGCGTGTTAGATTGCGTTTGGTCGGGGTAGATCGAGGTTTCTGCAGTGGTAGGGCTTCTCCTCAGATTTCCCCAATTCCAATCTTCTTCTTGGTTGTGGCAAGTAGATCTGCATTTTATAATTAAGCATGTGTGTATGTCTACCATTGATTGGATGTGTTTTCTTATTAGGTTTCCCTAATTCCCAAGCCTGTTTTGTTATTAATTTGGATTTATTTAATTAATTGTTAATTTTAGTTTGTTAATTGATGTAAGTAGAAATGATGTTGGATGGAATGGATTATTGAGGGAGCACAGTGGCTCAGTTTTGTGTAGGTGAATTTTTAGAATGGATTGGGTGAAAGACTACAAAAAATGGGGTTCTGTATTTGACAGAAAGAAAATAAAAGAAAAAAAAAGACGCTGGACGTTCAATGGAACGTTCAGGGGCCACTGAACGTTCAGAACGTTCAATGGCCACTGAACGTACACCCGCACATAGGATGAGTAAGGAAAAAATAATAAATAAATAAATAAATAAACACAAAAACGTTGAATGTGCTCACTGACTGACATGCATATATGAGTACTGTTGGTTTATCAATCCGATGAATCGGACACATGTTGGTCCGTCGCGCTTTTATATATATATATAAAGGGGCAAACTTCTATGGGCCATAACTTCTAAACCATACGTCGGAATTTCGCAAGCCATATACCGTTGGAAAGCTCTTTGAGCGTAGAATCCAATGATACATGTCTCGTGGTGATTGAGGGATCAGGTAGGGAGGTAGCTAGGAGATTAATTATTTAGACCACTTTCTTGTTAGTAACAAGATTGTTAGCCTAGGTTTAGGCCTTAGACATTGGAAACCTTGAAACCACTCTCACGTGACCACTAATGGGGTTTTGAAATCGTAGCATGTGGCTTGGTGTGCTTCGATGGGTTATCTAGGTATTCGTGTATTGTGTATGGGTTAACCGAATGCGTATGGAATTGAATCAATCGATGCTCAACATGATTGTACACCAAGGAAATTCTTTATAAGCATTGATTGTTCGAATTCCCCACGCACTCCGTTAAAACACATATGGTACATGGATGACAACACTTGCCTAGGATTGGATTGTAATCTCTCCTTGATTTGTTAATCGTATCCGTTGATTTTGTATCCTTGTACACTCTCTTCGCATAAAACACATAATTAATTATGAAACATAAACTCTTGTAGAATTAGAACAAGGACCTGATTTAGAGTGTACCTTAGGAACCATGTATCGTGTATTGATAAACATGACTGGCTAGAATGTAAGGGATTATCGTGTGGATGACCTATCTTGTATTGTTTGAATGAGATAATCCCTAAGAACACGCTTTGTTCGTTGAGCTAGCCAGACTTTCTTGACTTGGTTTTCCTCGCGTGTCAACACCACTTTATTATTATTATTATTATTTGCATATCATGACCAGCTGCAGTTTGGGGTTTATTGATGGGCCGGTTACTCGGACGTCGGGGTGGGCAGTCGGCTTTGGACGGCGTCCATGGCTTTGAATAGTTGGGAGCGGGCTTGGACCGTGCTACTATTCCCAGGACCGGGAGCTTGGATCCCCCTGGAGCCGGACTTTGGTATCAGTAGTCCGGATAGGATTGTTATTGGTACCCCGTGAGGTGGTTTGGACATCCACGGAGTCTCCCTCTTGTGCATTGCATTACATTGGTAGTGGTGATTGTTAGTATTGCTAGGATTCCTGTTTATGATTCTGATGATATTTACTCATACTACATGCCTAGTATTGTTCCTTGTATTCCTACGATCTTGTACTTGTCATTACTCTTATATTTGATGCATGTTATGTTTTAATTATATCTTGCTTATCTATTGCTCAACATGTGGTTGACTCGGTTCCTTGGTGTGCAGACTCCTCAGGTGAGTACTACTACGAGGAGCAGGCCGATGAGGAGATCCTCAACCAGCAGAGGAGGCACGGGAGTGGAGTGCCGATGACGTAGAGTAGCGTCATCAATACCAGGCACATGAGAGACTCACCTTGGGACAAATATTAGATTTTAATTAATTCATTGTTATTTCTTCGTTGAACTTTCTTTCATTGACTCCATGTTGTTTTATGGCCTTAGTTTATGGGATGGCCATAGTAATTAAATTAACTTCCACTTTAGCTTTAATTGTTGCTTGCAACTTTAAATTTAATTGAGATTTATTATCCATTGTTGATATCAATGTATGAATTCCACTATTGTTTTATGTTTTGAAGTTGAAATACATTATCCTCACAGCGGACTTACGATCCTTGGGCTAAAAAGGGCAAAAAATTTTAATTGGCCCAAAATTTCACTCCCCGGATCCGGTTTATTTTCTAATCGGGTCCGGGGGACGTGACAATACCCACATCTAGAAGTTTCAAAACTTTAGCCCTAACCACTTCCTGCATGGTGGGGTTTAACCGACGTTGCATCTGATGGGAGGGTTTTGCATTCTCCTCCAAATAGATATGATGTGTACACACGAGGGGATTAATTCCCTTAATGTCAGCCACGGTCCAAGCAATTGCACCTTTGTGTTGTTTGAGCACTTCTAAGAGTTGGACTTCTTGGCCCTTGTCAAGGTGTGCAGAAATGGCTACAGGAAATGTTTCATTTTCTCCAAGGTATGCATATTTCAGGTGAGAGGGCAAGGGTTTCAACTCAGGTTTGGGCGGCCTCACCTGAGATGGAAGGGACGGAGTACGTACCAGTTGGTACCAACTCTTCAAAAGAGGGTTTGCCTACAGTGTTGACTAGTTCAACAGTGCTATCATGTTTTTCTTCGTAGAGGGTCAAGTCCTCAATTGACTTAGTAGAATCGGAGATCGATTTTTCAAAAGTTTTCTGCTGTAAGAACACTGATTAAATCTACTTCTTCAAGATCAATGTTATCATCTCGTGGTTGTTTGCAAAGGTAAAAAACATTTAGCTCTAATGTCATGTTACCAAAAGATAGCGTCATTTTTCCATTCTGGCAATTGATCAGTGCATTGGATGTAGCTAAAAATGGTCTCCCCAAAATTACCGGAATCTGAGCATGAGGATCTGCCACAAGATGAGTGTCTAGCACAATAAACTTTACTGGAAAGTAGAACTTGTCAACCTGCACAAGCACATCCTCTACTATCCCTCTCGGTCTTTTGATTGATCGATCTGCTAGCTGCAAAGTAACTTGGGTGGGTTTGAGTTCGCCCAGTCCCAATTTTACAAAGACCGAGTAAGGTAGTAAGTTGACACTTGCCCCAAGATCAAGCAATGCTTGTTCAATTTGATAATTTCCAATAATGCATGAAATGGTAGGGCATCCTGGGTCTTTGAGTTTAGGGGGAGTGTCGTGCTTTAGAATTGCACTAGCTTGCTCAGTGAGAAACGCTTTATTTTGTACATGTATCTTACGCTTCAACGTGCACAACTCTTTAAGAAACTTTACATAAGATGGGACTTGTTTGATTGCATCTAACAACGGGATGTTAATTTTGACCTCTTTAAGCACATCCAAGATTTCCTGGTTCTGTATTGATGGCTTGGGAGGAGCTAATCGATTCGGAAAAGGCGGTAAGGGCTTGAATCCTGGAGGAACTGGGCTTTTCTCCTTGATAGGAGGGACTTCATTTGCTTTCCCTTCCTGATCTGAGGATGCAGGTTGTTTATCTTTTTCCTGATCAGGCTTTTCAATCTCTTTACCACTACGCAAAGTAGTAACAGCTTGAACCTGCTCGTTTGAATTTGACAAACCACCTTGATGAACCTCATATTGCCCTTTTGGATTAGGCTGTGGTTGGGCTGGAAAAGCCCCCTTATTTTGTGCTTCAATCAATTTACAGAGGTTTTGCATGGTGTTCTGTAAGTTCTCAAAGTTCCTATCATGTTTCTTGTTGATGGACTCTTGATTCACCATAAACTTAGCCACAAGTTCATCCCAAGGTGTCGTTTGAGTTGTAGGGGGTACCATTTGTTGTGTGTTTTGAGAATATGTACCAGAAGTACCCCCAAACTGATTTGACATTTGGTTGAAATTTGGGCGGAGTAGCATTTGGACCATTCCTCCAACTAAAGTTGGGGTGATTCCTCCAATTAGGGTTGTACGTGTTACCCAAAGAATTGTTAAACTGCCAGTTGTATGTGTTGCTCGTGAAACACTTCTTGAAAAGCAGGGAGTGTTGGGCACTCCGAAGAAATGTGTTTATCACTAGCGCAGATGCCACAAACAATAGCAGGTTCCTTATTCTTCACAAATTTTAAGGACTCAACATCTCTTGTAAGATAGGGAATTTTTGCTTGAAGATCATCATTTCCTTTTAATACATATAACCCCCATCCTTTGACCTGATTCGATTGCTTTACGGGGTCTATACCTTCAAATGTGTCCCAATTTTGTGTACTATCTGCCAAAAACTGAAGGTAGGTCCATGCTTGATTTGGGTTCTTCGCCATGAACTCCCCATTGCACATCATTTCCATGAATTGACGTGTTTCTGGACTATGTCCATCATAGAAGTGACCAATTGTATTGTGCAATTCAAATCCGTGGTGGGGACATGCAAGGAGTAGTTCATTAAAGCGTTCCCAACACCTATAATAAGACTCCTTGTCTTTTTGTTTAAAATTCATAATATTTCTTCGTAAGGTGTTGGTCTTATGTAATGGGAAAATTTTCTTTAAAAATTCCCGGACCATAGAGCAATCGAATTGGGTTGTAAGGAGTGAAGCCATATGCAATTTGATAAGGTCTTCCCTCACATAATTGAAGTGTAGTGTTGCACACACTTCTTCAAACTCTTTTATGTGCAAATATGCAATTTCTTATTCAAGTCCATGAAATTTGGGGAGAAGTTTAATTACTCCCGGTTTGATATCAAATTGACCCGCACCTACGGGTATACCATGCACAACGGTGTGGCTTGTCGTGTAGGATGAAGATAATCACGTAGACTCCTAAGTGGTTGATTCACCTCCCCATTATTATTGGGTTCATTCCCATTACCGTTCTCATTCCTAATTTTATCATTATCACTATGCTCATCAGACATATTGGAAATCCTAAGAGAACCAGGAGATCTAGATTTGTAGAATTTAATCAAGTTCTTGATAGGTGATTAATCCTTCCTTTCTAACTAATTTGAGAGGTGTCCCTCTGCCAAGAAGATGGGGGTCTTTCCTTTTTTCTTTGGAATTTTGAAAAGTTTTTTTTTTTTTTTTTTTTAAGAAACCTAGAAAGAAAAACTACCTAAGGACCGTTTTTAGATTTAAAAGAATTTTCCCAAATTCTTGCAAAGTCTTAATCTTAGAGAGTTTGATCTCTAAGGAAAGTTCTCAAACTCAAGTCTATGAAACTGGCCCGACCAGGTAAGCCCCTAGATCAGTGGTGGGGTCACAATGCGTTGCAAGGGTCCTGCTTAAAAACCACTTTCGAGAACAAGAGACTTGTCTCCCTTATCTAATGGGACAAGACTTGCCTAGACATCGAACAAATCAAGAAAGACAGTTTGTTGGGCTTTCCAAAGAAATAACTAACCTTCTTAGAGAAAAACTCCAGCAAGTTTTTAAGAGTCCTTTTAAATTTAAAAACAACTAATATAATTGAATTTCCAATGAAAGTTCTGAAATTTTCTGATTTTGGCAAGTTTGGTGGCCAAAAAGCTGAATTTGCGCGATCTAGGACTTGACTTTGTGAGGGAAAGTTCCATAATTTTTTTGGAAACTTTAAAAACCTAAAAATATGAAAAAAACTGATTTTAACACACCTTAATTAATCCTAACCAGCAACTAAAAAAATCGACCTAAACTAGTCCAAATTAGAACAAGTAAACTAGGCAATTTTTCGAAATTGATGTGATTTTTGAAAAATCAGAAAAAATAATTTTTCAGATCTGAAATAGTCCCAATTTTATAAAAAATAAGAGATTAAAAATCCATTTTTTAATGCAATAGGGCTGGTCCAAACATTCCATGCATGCTACCCTTAGATCTAGAATGATTGCGGAATGGTAAAAGCACACCCACAAAGCAATTAAAAAGATAGGTTAGAAAAATTACCTCAAACGAAGAAAAACTCTCCTGTAACAGCGCCAAAATCTTGATCGTAGCCCCAAGTGCAAGGCCGCGATTGTAGTAATAACTCGGTGAAGTCCGAGGTCGATCTACAGGAAGTAATTAATCGTGCAAAACCTGTCCTATTGAAAACTAGTTCTAGCCTAAAAAAAAAAAAACTATACAAATCAAATGTCCTACTTTAATTAAAAATTAATTACAAGTCTGAAAAGAAATTAATTACAACCAAAGAAAAATAAAAATCTGAATCTAGAAACCTAATCTAAGTACTGCATCACCATAAGAATTATTAGTCCAACCAATTGCAATAATTATTAAGATGCATGAAAATAAAATAAAAATAAATAAAATCAGAGAAAAAAATGGATTTTAATTCTAAAACTTTGTAATAATTACTTTGCTAAATGCCATCAATAAAAATCAAGACCATCGCACCAAGTGCGCACTGTCACTATGCACAAAAATTCGATGTTGACCCATTGGTGAAGACCAAGACCCCATAAACTTGATTTATTAATGAAAGACCCATTACAAGCAAATAACCATTACAAAATTATTTGAATCAAAATAAAATGCATCCAACCTTACCTTAGACACATGAAACACTAAACGGAGGAGAGGGACTCGCGATCTTGAACGGCGATCCAACCGGCTCTCATTTTGCAATTTGAAATCCAAGCAAGGGAAGATGATGAATGGCTAGTCCGATGGTGGATCGACGGTAGCAACGGCGGTGGTGCGATGGTGGCGTAGAAATCCAAGTGGTGGTGTGCCTTTGGGAAGGCACTGGATGAAATATTGATGGAAGGATGAGAGATGGAGAAAAAATAATGGAAAATGAAGGGAAAATGGTTGCGGGTCGTCCAAGAGAAGGGGTGGATGGAAATTGACGTGCAACCCATTTTTTGGTGTTTTTATATTCTTTTGATATCTTGGGTTGCAAGGTTTTTGGTTTGGGAATGATAAGTTATGTTGGGTCCAAGTTGGATTAGGATTTGGACGATTTTGGGAGAGTTTCAAGGGATTGGCCACATTTCTAGTAAGAATAGGATTCTTATTATCTTATGCAACTTCCTCTCTTGGACCCACTTTGGCTAAGAATCAATTCAAATCTGAAATTTCATATTTGAAACAAATCTTGGATGCTTGTGGTCCCCTTTTATCTTGGACGTGTAATGCCTTAGTATGGAGGGCTTGGACGTGTGATACCTCTTGGTATAAGGATGTTGGACATGTCACTACACCAAAAATCGGAAATTGGAACGGAAAAGCGTTCCTAATCCTTCCGTTCCTAATCCGTTAAAGTGTTCCAATTTCCGTTCCAATTTGGTACCAACCGTTCCTAATCCAAATTGGAACGGAAATTGGAACACTTTAACGGATTAGGAACGGAAGGATTAGGAACGCTTTTCCGTTCCAATTTCCGATTTTTGGTGTAGTGTGTGTATTCTTGGGTTGAAAATTTCAAATCTTGAGGCCTATCTTTTTGGAGATAAATTTAACAACTTGGTGCTAAAATCCTAGATTCCTTGATTTAGTTTCCAACTTGGATTGCTTAGTAGAAAGATCTTCCCATTTTTTAGGACGTACTCTTCATGGCTGGAAAAATATCCTTAGGTGGGCCCACTTTCTCTCTTGAAAAGATCCCTTAAAATCTGAAATTAATTTCAAACATGGAATAGAAGTAGGCCCCACTTGAAAATATGCAACCTTTGAACTCCACACCATGCATGGACGTCCTCTCCTTGGCTTGATTTTCTTTTGCAAATTTTTTTCTTCTTTGTTTGGCTTGAATTGAATCTTAGCCATCCGTCATGACATGTAAGCAATATTTGTTGGAGAGTAGATATGACACCTCACATCACATGGCCCACAAATTTGGAACTTATCTTCAAGAGATTAAATCTGAATTTTTGCATATGAGAGCGGACCCTCCCATGGTCGCCCCTACCTTAGAATCCATGCCCAAGGAAGGTGGGTCCCATGGTGCATTTGATTCATCAATTCTCTTCCGCGGGCCCCAATTTCTGAAATTCCCTACAAAAATAAAAGCAAATGTCAAAGAATAATCTATTCATATAGGGAAGGAATTATGCAAGATGTAGGCGCAATTCACACTAAATAGATGCATAAAATGTCATCATTTTATCAAATCTTCAATTAAATTAATGGTGCAAATAAAATTCATCATTTCATGTGTAAATAAAAAGTAATGAGAAATTTGTGACTTCCAATACCAAAAACAGAGACATTCATGATCTTATGTGAAAATGAAATTTTTCAATGAGTTTTGACTCGAATTCAAACTTTGATGCCCATAAACATAAAATCATGATTTTTTTACTAAAATGGTCCGTGCTTTGATGATTAAGTCCTTAATTAATTCTAAAATGATGAGGAAATTATGCATTTTTAAGGACTTATCGACAAGTGGATGTGTGTGCAGTGCGTGACCACTTTCTTTTTCTTAAAACTACTCGACACATTATTTGAAGGTGCAGTATGTGGAGTAGCATGTGCAACACTTGAAACAAAAATTGTTTTACCTTTTATATTTGAAATGGATGCACCATGATCATAACCGAGACCGCCTCTGTCAAAATGAGACTTCTGACTAGACAAGATAATTGTAAGAGTCTTCGAACCAGTGTTCATCTTGTTTAGAAAAGCTTCCTCGACTTCTAGCTCTGACAGAGTGATCTTCAGTCTTGCTTGTAGGTCTTGATTTTCAGCTTTCAATATTACCATCTCTTGCTTTAGATTCAATACTTCTTTTTCAGCCTTCTCAAGTTTTTGACCATCAGTAGTCAAATTTTCAACCAAACAGTTTTTCTGACTTTCCAAGAGTTGAATGTGTTTAAGTGCTTGCTCTAATTCAAATTTCAGGGCAAAATTTTCTTCTTGAGCAGCCTTGTACTTGATAATGATCTTGTTACCATACTTAGTCATCTTGACACAATCAGCATAAGTAGCATAGTCCAACTCTTCCCAATCTTTCTCTTGATTTGACATCTCATCTATATTTTCTTCATCAATATCACTGTTAAGCATAGACTTAGCCATAAATGCCACATACTTGTCATTCACATTGTTAGAAGGATCATCATCAGGATCTTTTACACTTTCCTTTTCTTCTTCATAAGATTCTTCATCCCAAGTAATATTGAGAGCCTTTTGCTTTGTACCCTTTTTCCTGTTGGCACATTCATTAGCATAGTGTCCATAGCCTTGGCACTCAAAACACTTTGTTCCTTTTGCAGGATCCTTCTTCTCAGATTTGGAATTCTTTATATTTGCTCGTTTTGTGTTCATGTATTTTTTGAAACACTTCACAAATTCAGTCATATCATCTTCATCATCAGATTCAGAATCAGACTCAATTTTCTTGGCAGGCTTCTTTCTTGATTCTGAAATGGCTTTCAAGGCAATGTCCTTCTCTTTTGATTTTCCTTTATTCAACCTGTTTGCTTCAAACGTCTGAAGATTTCCAGCCAGTTCATTTACCTTGAGGGTATTCAGATTCTTATTTTCTTCAATAGCATCAACTTTAGAATCAAACCTTGAAAGCAAAGACCTTAGAATTTTCTTGACTATCTTGTGTTCTGATATTTCTTCCCCCAAAATAAAAACAGAATTGATAATCTCATTCAACTTTCCATTAAATTGATCAAATGTCTCATCTTCTTCCATAACGATGGTTTCAAATTCTTTAATCAGCCATTGCAATTTAGCTTGCTTCACCGTGTTTGTACCCTCATAAACTGTCTGTAAGACTTCTCATGCTTCTTTTGCAGTTTTGCAAGTGGAAGTCCTTCGAAACTCATCTGCAGTCACTCCATTGTATATGCTATTCACAGCCTTATTATTACAATTGGACGCATGCTTCTCATCCTTAGTCCATTGGGCTTTAGGTTTAGGAACAGTTGTCCATTATTCACAATTGTAGGTCTGGAGTAGCCCTCCTCAACAATATCCCAAACATCATCATCAATGGACAAAAGGAACCCAATCATCCTTTGCTTCCAATCTGCATAATTAGAACCATCAAACAAAGGAGGCTTGAAAGTTGATGTCCCTTCTCTATTGAGCATCATTCTAGAAATCTTGTAGGATCAAACACAACAAGACTGTGCAACCTGCTCTGATACCAATTGAAAATATTTTTATAGGGCAGCGATCTCTAAATTGGTCTACTCAAACAATCAATCCAATAGTGTGCAGAAATAAACAATATGCAACGGAAAATAAATTAACAAGCACACACACAAGGACACAAAATTTAAGGTGGAAAACCCTAACCAGGTGAAAAACCACTGATCCAAACTAAACCAAATCAAACACTATGAATCTAACAATTACAAGAAACTCAGATCTCTTCCCCAGATATCTCCTACCCAAGACTGAAGTTACATTGTGTCGCTTCACGCTTCAACGACTTTACACTGTTAATTGCAACAGATTCAATCTAGCGCTTGACTCCTCAAGTCTTCTCCAAGAAGATAATCTTCTACAAATGATGCAGAAGAACTGGCTCTATAGAGTACTTGTCAGCACAACTCCTTAATGAATCTCTAGAAAAGAATTCTCTCAATGATAATCTCTAACTCAGAACTTTGAGAGGTGAGGCAGTATCTTTGGAATAGCCCTTTAGTCCTTTAAATAGCCCTTAGGTCGTGCTTAAGGTTGCCTAACTTGATTAGGACTAAAACAAGCAATTTTGACACAATTAGAAATCTGTTTTTAATTTTCATAGGGCTCTCTGCACCTTGTCCGTTCGAGCGGACCCACCATCCGCTCGAGCGGATGAGGTTCTGTTTCAACGATGGCTATTCTGACTCTGTTCGCTCGAGCGGATATGATGGTCACTCAAGCGGACCCTTCTCTGGATTGATCCGAAAATTCAGCATATTTTCTTTAGCAGACTTCTTCTAATTCTTTCGGACTTTCTTCTTCTAAGTCCTTTCAATCTTATATCTTTAGAGTCATTTTCTAAATAAAAAATTACAACTCAAAAGACCCAGAGTTTTGTCCAACCCATGAATTTAGCCAACACTAAAATTCTAACAAACTTGAATATTGACACAGATAAAACTGCACCTATTGATTCTTCTTTTTGATGCTTTACATATTGTCTATACATAATTAGGATTCTGGGTTTACAACTACCATAACGTTAATAAGTAGATTACATAATAGATTTTCTTTTGGCTAAACTAAAATTCAAGGACTTTGTAGGACCACATTGCATGTCATTAGATAATAGTTGTCAATGGGTAATATCCGGTCATGTGTACATGCTGAGAAAATTAACACAGGAAGTATGTACCGCAATTAGTCAAGATTATTTTTAGTATAAATAAGATCCACGCACAGTGATCAAAACATCTTACCAGCACAAAAGTGTCTCTCAAATTACTAGATAAACTCAAACTTGGAAACATCAACACAAATTCAACTGGCCCAAATCAGTTGATTAAGGTAGACCAGTTATTGTGATATAGTTCTGGTTGCCCACTGTCACAACTGGATATTCAAATTAAATGTTCCAAACATGTGGATTGAATAGCTAGCATTAGATTATTGGTCTCATTTGGATCCTTGCAATTGCAAGCTCAAACAGAAATATAATACCAATTTCATTACTTTCTACAAGTTAGGGTGCATTGAGCGCAATTATCTCGATAAATTTGTCAATGTTCAATAGTTCTTCGTAGCACAAATACTCATTAAGCTAGCTGATGTAGATAGTGATTAGTACAAATCTGTACTTGCTTTTTCAGTTAGACAAAGTAATTACTGGTGAATGATAACACTAAAATATGTATGTAATTAAGTGCATATGTATATATAGATTCAAGACAGCGGCTTAGCTTTTCATCCAAGCTAACATTTGTCTCTTTGTTAGGAGTTTTCAATGGATTCATCTTTAGCACTTAAATAAACAGTTGGCTTGGTTAAGAAATCAGTTTGCATCTCTTCACCATCTTCAGGAAATGGATTTGGGGGCGCTGGGATGTGAGCATTCCCTTCTAACATCTGAATCACTCTGCTCATGGAAGGCCTATTTGAAGGAATATGTTGAATGCACCACAAGCCCACCAAACACATATGATTCAAAACTTCAACATCTTCCTTGTCCATTACATCTCCTACTATTTCAGTCATATCAACCTGTGAAGTCTCTGATTTGTTTTTTGCTTTTTCCAATTTCTTGAACACACAGTCTGGGAAATAGACTTGGCTAGGCGCTGACGCATTTGAATTATAGTTCTTCCTTCCACCAGCCATCTCCAAAAGAAGCATCCCATAACCGTACACATCAGACTTTTCTGTCACTCCACCATAGGATTTTGACCACATCTCCGGTGCCATGTATTCCGGTGTCCCTTGAATGGCAGTAAAAGACACATGACTGTGATCTTTATCAATCATCCGAGCCAACCCAAAGTCGGACACTTTAGCAGAGAATCTTGAGTCCAACAAAACATTATGGGGCTTAATATCACAGTGCAATATCCTACTCCTACAACCTTCATGCAAATATAGAAAGCCTATGGCTGTTTCTAAGGCTATGTTGTATAGTTGTTTGGATGAAAGCCGATCAACACCGCAGTCTTCTTTTACTTCTTCATTTCCTTCTTTCTTTGTCATGTAGATATACTTTTCTAAAGACCCATTCTCCATGAATTCATACACCAAAGCTCTCTTTTTCCCTTGAACACAGTAGCCCAATAATCTCACTAGGTTGTTGTGATGGATCCTTCCTACTGTGGCTACTTCATTCATGAACTGCTTCTCACTTTGTTTGGATATCTTTAATAGCTTTATCGCAACATTAACATCATTCCCACTTCCTTGAATGATCCCTTTGTAGACGCTTCCAAATCCTCCTTCCCCAAGCTTTGTTGCAAAGTTGTTGGTAAATTTCTTTATGTCAGGATAGGAATACCTTGTTGGAGATATGCCTCTAACCACATCTTTCAAGTCTGTTTGAGGCATGTCCTTGTTGTCCATTCCCCTTTCATTATCTTTCATTCTTCTAGACTTTTTCCATAAAAAGATGGCCACTAGTGCTGCAAGTGCAATTAGAATCACTATAGACGCCGATGTAGAAAGAGCTACAAAAGTGAAATATATCCAATATTTAGAGATTAACAAAAAAATTGATGAGCTTGAAATCTACAAAATAAAATAAAAAGAAATGGAATCCTAACTAAAAGACTGAGTGGCAATGTGTTAATAGAGATGCTGCCTCTTTGGGTTAGGAATTCTAGAACGAGTAAGAGTTGCAGGGTTCATATATAATAAACTAGTCTCAACAAATTCTGAATCCAAAAATGTATAGGTATTGTGGAGTTTTTCAACTATTTTTACAAGTAAAGAACATAACTTGCTAAATTATGTCTTTGTGACCATCCAAATCAACTGGAAAGAACATAACTTGCTAAATTAAATCTGAAATGTCATGTGTGTGCATTGGTTCAAAGTGCCCTGCTTTAGATCATTAATTTTGCCATATGTCGTGCCTCAGCATGTATCAATACCAAGTATGAATAAGAGGATTGGCATCAAACAGGCAGTTGGCCCTAAAAATCTTGCCAAATCCAAATGTTTGCAAATGAAAGTAACACCTAACTATATATATCGTGCACAGTGCATTGCATTAAAAAGGTTTAGAGGTAAGTGTGTATGCATAGGTAGTGGAAAAATAAATAAAGCCCATAGATCACTTGAGGGTACTGAGGTATCAACAGAACTCCACAAGAGAACATTCGTTTCCATTGGAATTGAGCACTTTGCATCAATCACTTTTGAATAAAAAACCAGAATATCAACCCATGATTTTAGAAGAAGAGGGAAGTCTAAAATTACCAACTACAAGTACTTTGGATCCTCCAGATTTTCTAGCCACTGGTTTCCATGTTCTTAGATCAATTACCTCTGCATAAAAAAAAATGTCATTTCAAGTGAATTAAAAACTAAATTCGAAAATAACAAATATTATGATAATGTTTATGTAAATCTAGGCCATCCATCCAAGCTGTGGTTCCCTTTGTGGATGAGTCAAAGGCATCAGAAGTCGAGAATTCATCCTGGTTGCCAGTTGACCATTATGTTGTTAAACCATCCATTAGCAAGTCTCTGGCCAAACGTCCAAGTTAGTTGAATACTCTGCAACTTTTTGATGTGGCCAGCCCACCAGACCCACAATTTAAATGATCCGTATAGGCATAATACAAGGTTTAGATTGCTTTAAACCTTTTAATTAGGCCCACCTTGATCATTTATTACACCCACTTTATGTTGACTTTTGCCAAAAATCACTTCTTCTTCTTTTTTCTGTACCAAGCTACAGCGGGCTGGGACTCGACCCTCGGGTGAGGGTAGTTAGACCTAAGGTGATTGGATGGAGCCCTTGGGAGAGAAAAGTAGATTCACCTCAGGCGAGGTGAGAGACCCCTCGGATGAGAAAAGGTGGTATGCTTGGACAATCAGGTAAGAACTGCGCCTCTTATCACAATAGTAAGTAGGGCTGTATATGGATCGGATTGGTGCGGATTGAGCCAAATCCTTCACTAATCCGTTACCTACGAATTAATAGATTTGGAATCCATACCAATCTGTGATGTTAAAAACCAATCCGATTTGATCCGTGGAGGACCGGATCAGATCGGATTAATCTGTTCAATCTAATGTTAAAAGAAAGCTATCAAACATGTTGTTAAAAAAACTCATATTTGACCGCATAAATTTATTTTTTCTTATCTTATATTTAGACATCTTAACTTATATTTAGACCCCTTAAATATTTTTATATTTATATTTAATGTCAACGGATTGGATCGGATTGAATCTGCGGATTAAGGGTGAAATCCGTCACCGATCCATTGCTAACGGATTACAAGATTTTCAATCTGTCACCAATCCATTTACCTTCGGATCGGTTAAAAATCCATGGATCAGATCGAATCCGATCAGTTTTACGGATCGGCCGATTTTTTGTGCACCCTTAGGTAAGAGGTCGTCCAAATAATGAACTTTTGGCAGTCGTGAGATTGTGCTTTCTTTTTTGCCATTCTCTTTCAGCCATCTAGGTCAATGGTTATTTCACTGGGGCTGCTTTTAGGCTATGGTGGTTTTTTTTTATTATTCTTTGATTTATGAAAATCTTCAAGTATAAAACTTCTGACTCATTTTCAAAAAAGTATATAAAGATTTGAATATTTCAAAAATATATACAATTTCTCACAATTCTTCAATCAAATCCTCTCAATAAATTTTTTTTGAGAAGTGACAAAAATACCCTTATTTGTGGTTTTTCTAATTTTCCTTTGAATAAATCATTCTAGAGAAATGATCAAGTCCAACCCAAATGACATAGTGGGGCCCACTTCAGCGGCCTTCATGCATGGATGCTAAAAAAAAGGGGATTCCAAATGACTAAAAAACTAGGTTCATTAAGTGGTTAGGATCATCAAAAAGTCAAAAACTTGTCGTAAGAGAAGGGTAATTTTGTCATTTCTCAAAAAAATTATGAAAAGGACTTGAATGGAAGAATTTGTAAAACTTTAATATTTCTTTGAAATATTCAAATCTTCATATACTTTTCTTTATAAAAAAAATGAGCCAAAAGTGTTATATTTTTTGGAAATTTTCCTTTTTTATTTTGTAATGCCTAGCCACCTGTGATCTAGATATATAATATATGGTCATGGGATCAGGTAGATGGTACTCAAGTAAAACACATGGATCTTACTTCAAAGTTCACGTCATTAAGCGCCTGTTTGCTCGCATCAGATTATAAAGGAATTGAATACAAAAAAATTCGTGGTCATATGATGGGATCTAATAAAGAATTATTAAAGAGGTAAAGTATGAAAGATACAAGGTGATGGGTAAAGGATATAAAGTAATGATATAGACGTGACTTTGACTTTGTTAGGATTTGAATTACTAGGGTAATGGCCGAGCATTCATCTCTCTTCTTTTTAAAATCATTTTCCAGTAAAATGGAGGTTATTTGAGGTCATTTTCACTCATTCACTTTTTGTCTTCATTTTTCTCCCACATATAGCATTCAATTTCTGCATATTCAATTCCTTTGTATTCTATGCAAATAAATATGGCCCAAATTGTTCGGATCCATTTAGAAAATGCAAATAAAACTGAGAATTAAAAAGGAAAAATTTCAAATAAGGCCTTAAGTTTTTGCTTTATTTCAGAAAAGGACACAAGCTTTAAAACTTTTCAAGTTAGTTTCTAAGTTTTCCAGAAAGTTTTCAATTAAGGACATCCATCCATTTAAATATATTTTTCTTCAAGACTTTCCCTCAAATTTTTAAAAATACCCAAAATACTCATCATTGAAATAAAAATCTCATCCACTTTTGCTATATTTTCTTCGTTTCCTTCCCCGATGTCCTCACTACGATCAAGGAAAACCAACAATCATACGACGATCAACTGCATGTAGCGGCTACCAAAACCATGTCGTGCCTTTTAATAAAGGTAGTTTAGGTATTTGAAAATAATTGGGGGAAAATCACTAGAAAATACATTTAAATGACTGAATGTCCATAATTGAAAGTTTACCGAAAAACTTAGGGACTAATTTAATTTTTTTTAAAACTCATGTCCTTTTTTAAAATAAAAACTTAAGGCCTTATTTAAAAAATTTTCAATTAAAAATGATTCCAGATATTGAGCCGGTACTAGACTTTTTCAAGTCCAGACCCTAAAAGAAAAAAAATAAATAAATAAAAATAAATAATAATAATAATAAATTGATGAGACATGGAGACTATACACATACCATCTGAGCAATTTTGGCTATGAACACTAGAGGGACAGAAGCAGGCAAAGGAACCATCAGGTCTAGCCCCACATCTCCCTCCACTACCCTGACAGCTCTCACACTCCCTGGACATGTTGTAGGTAATATCAAACCCCTTCATAAGGAACCCTCTCAGGTCCTTCTCTGCACTAACATTGAACCCCTTGGGCGGATATATATAGAAGCTCTCGCACTCCGGAAAGCTCACGAAGCCCTGCATGTAGTAACACACGTTGGGGTCTGCATCCCCCTCGCACTCGAGACACGAGACTGGCATGAGCGCCAGTCCGTTGGAGGGGCGCCTGGTGCAATTGAGGTGAGTTCCAAAAGTGTACTTATCAGACATGTTGAAGATGACGGAGTCTGTGACAAAGTTGGGCTTGGATATATGCCCACATCTGAAGAACGCGTTGCTGGTGATGGGGATCGTGAAGTTTGGGCCATCGATCGTCATATTGCCGATGACACGTTGGGCGTCGAACTGTGGCTGGCCCTGGAGGACAAGATGCTTGTTGTCTTCGCACGTGGGGTTTAGTTTTGGGTGGTGGCACAAGGATGGGAGGGAGAAGGGATAGGAGAAGGTGAGATTGCCACAGGTGGAGGGAGCACAAAGGTTGTAGTAGTAGGAAGGGTCTGTTCTTGTTTGTTGTTGTGACTTAGTTGTTGAGAAGAAGAAGATGATGATGATGAGGAAGGAGATGGTCAGGGAGAGAGGAGATTGAGAGAAGAGAGATGCCATTAGAAGGTGATCCACTGAATAATGTGTTGGACTGCTATATATATATATATGGAGATGCTCACATGAGAGATGCTCTCACCTTATTATGAGATATAAGGTGGGGGTCCTGACATCCATATCCACTGCCAACAACTTAAATGTGAGGGCCCCCACCTCTATCTCTCATATAAGGTAACCAGGAAAGTGGGACATGGGCCCACAAAGGTGATATACTCGGGGTAGGTGAACCAGACACGCCCGTAAACCCGACCCTTCGATCTCTGGTGTATGCAACTGAACTTGAAGCTTTTATGCAGGTAAGGTCAGGTCGACAAGTCAGATATGGGTTAGCTCTCAGCCTCTCCAAACTCGATTAACATGCATCTAGACCGCAGCTTATATGAGTAAGATGCTGGTTGGACTTGATCCTTTTTGTAGAGCAGCCCATAGACCCGTTGTCCTAACCCGACATGTTCATGAGGCGTCCAGACTTCTCTAGAATTTGATTTACTAGGGTAAGTTGTCCAAAGACGCAGCCCAACATGGGTGTGTGGTCTTGTGGACCATCCACCCATAAGTCTAATATAAGTAAGATGATTATACCATCAAAATTAAGGTAATCTTTAGCATCAGGGAGAATTATTTCAAGATTTATCTTTCTGTAAAAGAAAACGTGTTACACCAAACTATGAAGAACTTGCTCATTCCAAAAGTTAGAGCATTAGTTGCTGCAGTATCATGGAATTCTCGGCGCCACACAAGCTGAAAATTTAGGGTGATATTTGGAATAGAGATTTGTCTCTTTCTTAAAATGAATCAACAAAGCTTTCTAAACACTGAGACTATTCCAACCTTGACCTTGACCGTGGTGTAAACTTTTGTTCAAATAACAGCCTCCTTATGCACATTCTACATGTATCAAACATAATGAACAATTGGATCCATAAATTATATATGATTTAGTAGAATCTCAGCCTTAAACTTAAAACATGGGTGCATTGATTAATACAAATGAACCAACTGATCTCCCACCTAACGATTTGATAAATATGGAATCAATTGTTTTTATACTCCTAGCAGTTGACAACAGTGAGTACATGACTGTTAAACTAACATTTATGGCCAATGACTCAACTAGTTGAATAGACTCAATTCATCCCCTCTAGATATCGATGGGGTTAATAATTTGAGTTACGAAGTGGTACTTGACGGGCATTACACTATAGATTTCTAGATAGGCCTCTCGCAAGATACTGTCTTTCAATTACTTTTCTGTTACGGAGACGACCCAAAATTCAAACTAATCGCAATCGCCCCTCTCTCTCTTTAATTATCAGACTTCAATAGTAGTGTGGTCCATTACTGACTAGATGATGTATACGTGATTGGGGTTTTCTGAAGGCCTCTCTTTCTCTTGTCACATTTAATTATCAGACTGTTGGAAATTTATATTATAATTAAAACATATTTTATGTATTTGTTTAGGCCTGATTCATTTTTAGTATATTTTGTTTTCTCATCTAACTGAGATTTTATATGGACAAATGGTTGCATTATTAATTATTATGCATGTGAGTGTCATTTATTCTATAAAGTAGACAAGTTGGTGTGTAGAGTTTTACTTATACGCGGAAGACTTATTTGTCGGTTCTTATCGAATATAAGTTGTTGTTCACAATTTAGATGGATCTGGACACACCATCAGTACGATTGTAGCATGATGTTTCAACAGGCTTGTCTTGGCTGCGGGAAACGGTATAGTTTTGAATCATTATGCTAGTATGGTTTATGTGTATTAAACAGGACCATGTTTTTTGGTTTATTATATTTATACTGACTATATAAGATGATGAACATCTAAATGGTTATTTTGAGTGCTAGTACTCTTAATCCCGACATAAATAATAGACACATACGTTTAGTGTTTGGCATTTTGATTTACGAAGGAGTGAGATCTTCTATGGGTCAATAATCTCAGTGAATTGGATGACTACACTACCTGTATGGTGGAAATTAGTTTATTGACAGAATCCACATCCCGTAATCGGGATTGATGATTTCCCCTCGATAAAGCTTTTAAGTTTTGATTATGTCAAACCATGCAAGTAGACTTTGTGTCCGACAAATCAAATAAGTAAAGTATAAGGTCTCAAGGAATTATAAAAATATCAATTAAATATGGACGTCAGTAATTATAAATTTTGGCACGTGGACCGATATACTTCTTATCAACGTGGTATTCAAGAAGAATTTTATTTCACTATTACATTCTTTATATCCTATGCTAAATTCTTGATAGTTGTGACAGTTTGATTATAGAATTAATGAACGCCCACTTTTTGTCCAAAATGGGTGTTCCTATCTTAACAAAAAGTCTATGCACCCCGGAATTCATACCCCGGACGGACCCCGGGGTGCCTGGGATCCGTTGGATCCCAGAGGGGATCGGGATCCAACGGATCCCAGGCACCCCGGGGTCCGTCCGGGGTATGGATCCCGGCATGCGTAGCACCGCTGCTATCTTAATTCCCTCGTCATTATTCTCAAGAACAGGGACTGCTGAGGCGTCGGAAGACTTAGGGTATTGACTACAGGGTTGACTATATAAAGTAATTCTAACACCATCAATGTTTAAACAGTTTATGTGAGAGACTGTGAAAGTTTCTATCTCATTTATAATGTACGACTACGTGCAGTTATGATCTATCCAAATTTTCAACCACCGTTTTTGAAGCATCTAAGTTCAAGTCCATATCCAATTGGTTTTACCCGTAAGGTGATGTTGAGTGGGCCAATCACTGTAAATCATATTAGCACGGAGCAGCAGGAAAGATCCCTTGGAGGATCCCTATTCCTAGCTAAGTTGACCTTGGCCCGTGCTCATTCCAAAATTTTCAACTTCGTTTCCTACTCTATTGACGTCGAATTCATGTACTCTGACTCATGCTTAGGGGTGAAAATCTGGGCGGGCCGCCCAAACCCAGTACGGGCCCGGCACGAAAAAGTCGTGCCTGGGCCGTGCTAGGGCCCCGGCCTGGCAGTCCCGTTGGGCAGTGCTAGGCCAAGGCTGCCAGGCTCGTGGCACGGCACAGTTAAAAATCCGTGCCGTGCTGGGCCAGTACCCCAGGCCCACGAGCTGTCTGGCATGGCACGAGTTCCAGCCCAGCCCCAATGGCTATATTTTTTAAAAATCCACCCCCCCCCCTTCCTCTAAACAAAAGTATAATTTTTTTTCGAATGTATAATAGGCTTTCAACTTGTAATTTATTTTTTAGAATGTATCATAGGTTTTTAAAGTTATAATTTATTTTTTAGAATGTATGATAGGTTTCTAAAGTTGTAATTTAAATTTTAGAATGTATCATAAGTTTTTAAAGTTGTAATTCTTTTTTCACTTATCAGAAGGTTTGAATTTCATTATGTATATATATATATATATTGATTCAAGTTCAAACTTGTAATTTTTTTTTAACTTTTGCAACTTAAATTTCAAGGAAATACAATTTATTTGATGTATTTTTTCAAAACATCATTAGTGTTATTCTACTTGTTATTTCTCTTAATTTCTTTATTTTAATGAAATTGGTCCAAGACCAAGAGTGAAGAGTCTAAGTCTCTAAGACTTAAAGAACTTAAAAAAATAAAAAAAAAAGGGAGAGGGTGATATGTGGGCCACCCACGGGCTGCACGGCCTAGGCCCGACTAGGGCCCGGCCCAGCACAACACGACCAGAGCCGTGCCCTGGGCCATGCTGGGCTGACCCCAGAGGCCCTGGGCCAGGCACGGCACGGCCCGCATAATTATCACGGGCCGTGCCGGCCCGGCCCGGGCCCAGCTTCAGTGGCCAGCACGGCCCAGATTTTCACCTCTACCCGTAAGCTGATGTTAAGTGGACCAATCACTGTAAATCATGTTAGTAAGGAACAGCAGGAAAGATCCCTTAGAGGATCCTTATTCCAAAGTTGACATTGGCCGATACTCATACCAAAATTTTCAACTTTGTTTCCTACACTACTGACGTCGAATACATGTACTCTAACTCTTGCTCATGTATATCCTTTTACCAACTTAGCTTTGGCACGCGGACCGATATACTTCTTTTCAATGTGGTCCTCAAGAAGAGTTTTATTTCACTATAACATTCTTTATATCCTATGCTAAATTCTTGATAGGATTGACAGTTTGATTATAGAATTAATGAATGCCCATTTTTTGTCCAAAATGGGTGTCCCTATTTAATTGCCTCATCATTGGTCTCAAGAACAGGGACTGCTGAGGCGTCGGAAGACTTTGGGTATTGACTACAGCACATGGTTGACTAGAAAAAATAATTCTATCACCATCAATGTTTGCTCAGCTGATGTGAGAGACTGTGAAAGTATCTATCTCATTTATAATGTACGATTACGTGCAGTTATGATCTATCCAAATTTTCAACCACCGTTTTGAAGCATCTAAGTTCAAGTGGATATCCAATTGGTTTTACGCGTAAGTAGAGGTGAAAATCTGGGCAGGCGGACAAGCTCACCATGGGCCTGGCACGAAAAAACCGTGCTTGGGCCGTGCTTGGGCACGTTGAATTGGTCAACGGGCAGGCCTGGCCCGGCCTGGCAGTCTTGCTGGGCTGTGCTGGGCCAGGGCAAGAAAAAGACTATTTTACCCTTGATCTTGAAAAAAATTCAAATAAAGTCTAAGGGCATTTTATTCATTTCATTGCTCATCATTACTTTCCCCTCATTTTCCCCCCTGTTTTGGGGGGAAAATTTTTGAGGCAAAAAGGCACATTTTTCCCTCCATTTTCCCTTCCCCCATCCCAAACACCCCCCAAAATCACTTTCCCTCCTTTTTTTCCTCCCCCCATTCCCCCCCGCTTCCCAAACAGACCCTAACTCTTGCTCATGTATATCTTTTTACCAACTAAGCTTTGGCACGCGGACCGATATAATTCTTTTCAATGTGGTCTTCAAGAAGAATTTTATTTCACTATTACATTCTTTATTTCCTATGCTAAATTCTTGATAGGATTGACAATTTGATTATAGAATTAATGAATGCCCATTTTTTGTCCAAAATGGGTGTCCCTATTTAATTCCCTCATCTTTGGTCTCAAGAACAGGGACTGCTGAGGCGTCGGAAGAGTTTGGGTATTGACTACAGCACATGGTTGACTAGAAAAAATAATTCTATCACCATCAATGTTTGCTCAGCTGATGTGAGAGACTGTGAAAGTATCTATCTCATTTATAATGTACGATTACGTGCAGTTATGATCTATCCAAATTTTCAACCACCATTTTGAAGCATCTAAGTTCAAGTGGATATCCAATTGGTTTTACCCGTATGTAGAGGTGAAAATCTGGGCGGGCGGCCAAGCTCAGCACGGGCCTGGCACGAAAAAACCTAGCTTGGGCCGTGCATGGGCACGTTGACTTGGTCAACGGGCAGGCCCGGCCCGGCCTGGCAGTCTCGCTGGGCCGTGCTGGGCCAGGGCAAGAAAAAGACTATTTTACCCTTGCTCTTGAAAAAAATCCAAATAAAGTCTAAGGGCATTTTACTCATTTCATTACTCATCATTACTTTCCCCTCATTTTCCCCCCTGTTTTGGGGGGAAATTTTTTGAGAGAAAAAGGCACATTTTTCCCTCCATTTTCCCTTCCCCCTTCCCAAACACCCCCCAAAATCACTTTCCCTCCTTTTTTTCCTCCCCCCATATCCCCCCCCCCTTCCCAAACAGACCCTAACTCTTGCTCATGTAAATCTTTTTACCAACTAAGCTTTGGCACATGGACCGATATACTTCTTTTCAATGTGGTCTTCAAGAAGAATTTTATTTCACTATTACATTCTTTATATCCTATGCTTTAGCTAGGATTGACAGTTTGATTATAGAATTAATGAATGCCCATTTTTTGTCCAAAATGGGTGTCCCTATTTAATTCCCTCATCATTGGTCTCAAGAACAGGGACTGCTGAGGCGTCGGAAGAGTTTGGGTATTGACTACAGCACATGGTTGACTAGAAAAAATAATTCTATCACCATCAATGTTTGCTCAGCTGATGTGAGAGACTGTGAAAGTATCTATCTCATTTATAATGTACGATTACGTGCAGTTATGATCTATCCAAATTTTCAACCACCGTTTTGAAGCATCTAAGTTCAAGTGGATATCCAATTGGTTTTACGCGTAAGTAGAGGTGAAAATCTGGGCAGGCGGACAAGCTCACCATGGGCCTGGCACGAAAAAACCGTGCTTGGGCCGTGCCTGGGCACGTTGAATTGGTCAACGGGCAGGCCTGGCCCGGCCTGGCAGTCTTGCTGGGCTGTGCTGGGCCAGGGCAAGAAAAAGACTATTTTACCCTTGATCTTGAAAAAAATTCAAAAAAAGTCTAAGGGCATTTTATTCATTTCATTGCTCATCATTACTTTCCCCTCATTTTCCCCCCTGTTTTGGGGGGAAAATTTTTGAGGCAAAAAGGCACATTTTTCCCTCCATTTTCCCTTCCCCCATCCCAAACACCCCCCAAAATCACTTTCCCTCCTTTTTTTCCTCCCCCCATTCCCCCCCGCTTCCCAAACAGACCCTAACTCTTGCTCATGTATATCTTTTTACCAACTAAGCTTTGGCACGCGGACCGATATAATTCTTTTCAATGTGGTCTTCAAGAAGAATTTTATTTCACTATTACATTCTTTATTTCCTATGCTAAATTCTTGATAGGATTGACAATTTGATTATAGAATTAATGAATGCCCATTTTTTGTCCAAAATGGGTGTCCCTATTTAATTCCCTCATCTTTGGTCTCAAGAACAGGGACTGCTGAGGCGTCGGAAGACTTTGGGTATTGACTACAGCACATGGTTGACTAGAAAAAATAATTCTATCACCATCAATGTTTGCTCAGCTGATGTGAGAGACTGTGAAAGAATCTATCTCATTTATAATGTACGATTACGCGCAGTTATGATCTATCCAAATTCTCAACCACCGTTTTGAAGCATCTAAGTTCAAGTGGATATCCAATTGGTTTTACCCGTAAGTAGAGGTGAAAATCTGGGCGGGCGGCCAAGCTCAGCACGGGCCTGGCACGAAAAAACCTAGCTTGGGCCGTGCATGGGCACGTTGACATGGTCAACGGGCAGGCCCGGCCCGGCCTGGCAGTCTCTTTGGGCCGTGCTGGGCCAGGGCAAGAAAAAGACTATTTTACCCTTGCTCTTGAAAAAAATCCAAATAAAGTCTAAGGGCATTTTACTCATTTCATTACTCATCATTACTTTCCCCTCATTTTCCCCCCTGTTTTGGGGGGAAATTTTTTGAGAGAAAAAGGGACATTTTTCCCTCCATTTTCCCTTCCGCCTTCCCAAACACCCCCCAAAATCACTTTCCCTCCTTTTTTTCCTCCCCCCATATCCCCCCCCCTTCCCAAACAGACCCTAACTCTTGCTCATGTAAATCTTTTTACCAACTAAGCTTTGGCACGTGGATCGATATACTTCTTTTCAATATGGTCTTCAAGAAGAATTTTATTTCACTATTACATTCTTTATATCCTATGCTTTAGGTAGGATTGACAGTTTGATTATAGAATTAATGAATGCCCATTTTTTGTCCAAAATGGGTGTCCCTATTTAATTCCCTCATCATTGGTCTCAAGAACAGGGACTGCTGAGGCGTCGGAACAGTTTGGGTATTGACTACAGCACATGGTTGACTAGAAAAAATAATTCTATCACCATCAATGTTTGCTCAGCTGATGTGAGAGACTGTGAAAGTATCTATCTCATTTATAATGTACGATTACGTGCAGTTATGATCTATCCAAATTTTCAACCACCGTTTTGAAGCATCTAAGTTCGAGTGGATATCCAATTGGTTTTACCCGTAAGTAGAGGTGAAAATCTGGGCGGGCGGCCAAGCTCAGCACGGGCCTGGCACGAAAAAACCTAGCTTGGGCCGTGCATGGGCACGTTGACTTGGTCAACGGGCAGGCCCGGCCCGGCCTGGCAGTCTCGCTGGGCCGTGCTGGGCCAGGGCAAGAAAAAGACTATTTTACCCTTGCTCTTGAAAAAAATCCAAATAAAGTCTAAGGCATTTTACTCATTTCATTACTCATCATTACTTTCCCCTCATTTTCCCCCCTGTTTTGGGGGGGAAATTTTTTGAGAGAAAAAGGCACATTTTTCCCTCCATTTTCCCTTCCGCCTTCCCAAACACCCCCCAAAATCACTTTCCCTCCTTTTTTTCCTCCCCCCATATCCCCCCCCTCCCCCTTCCCAAACAGACCCTAACTCTTGCTCATGTAAATCTTTTTACCAACTAAGCTTTGGCACGTGGACCGATATACTTCTTTTCAATGTGGTCTTCAAGAAGAATTTTATTTCACTATTACATTCTTTATATCCTATGCTTTAGGTAGGATTGACAGTTTGATTATAGAATTAATGAATGCCCATTTTTTGTCCAAAATGGGTGTCCCTATTTAATTCCCTCATCTTTGGTCTCAAGAACAGGGACTGCTGAGGCGTCGGAAGAGTTTGGGTATTGACTACAGCACATGGTTGACTAGAAAAAATAATTCTATCACCATCAATGTTTGCTCAGCTGATGTGAGAGACTGTGAAAGTATCTATCTCATTTATAATGTACGATTACGTGCAGTTATGATCTATCCAAATTTTCAACCACCGTTTTGAAGCATCTAAGTTCGAGTGGATATCCAATTGGTTTTACCCGTAAGTAGAGGTGAAAATCTGGGCGGGTGGCCAAGCTCAGCACGGGCCTGGCACGAAAAAACCTAGCTTGGGCCGTGCATGGGCACGTTGACTTGGTCAACGGGCAGGCCCGGCCCGGCCTGGCAGTCTCGCTGGGCCAGGGCAAGAAAAAGACTATTTTACCCTTGCTCTTGAAAAAAATCCAAATAAAGTCTAAGGGCATTTTACTCATTTCATTACTCATCATTACTTTCCCCTCATTTTCCCCCTGTTTTGGGGGGAAATTTTTTGAGAGAAAAAGGCACATTTTTCCCTCCATTTTCCCTTCCCCCTTCCCCCTTCCCAAACACCCCCCAAAATCACTTTCCCCCCTTTTTTTCCTCCCCCCATATCCCCCCCCCCTTCCCAAACAGACCCTAACTCTTGCTCATGTAAATCTTTTTACCAACTAAGCTTTGGCACGTGGATCGATATACTTCTTTTCAATGTGGTCTTCAAGAAGCATTTTATTTCACTATTACATTCTTTATATCCTATGCTTTAGCTAGGATTGACAGTTTGATTATAGAATTAATGAATGCCCATTTTTTGTCCAAAATGGGTGTCCCTATTTAATTCCCTCATCATTGGTCTCAAGAACAGGCACTGCTGAGGCGTCGGAAGACTTTGGGTATTAACTACAGCACATGGTTGACTAGAAAAAATAATTCTATCACCATCAATGTTTGCTCAGCTGATGTGAGAGACTGTGAAAGTATCTATCTCATTTATAATGTACGATTACGTGCAGTTATGATCTATCCAAATTTTCAACCACCGTTTTGAAGCATCTAAGTTCAAGTGGATATCCAATTGGTTTTACGCGTAAGTAGAGGTGAAAATCTGGGCAGGCGGACAAGCTCACCATGGGCCTGGCACGAAAAAACCGTGCTTGGGCCGTGCCTGGGCACGTTGACTTGGTCAACGGGCAGGCCTGGCCCGGCCTGGCAATCTTGCTGCGCTGTGCTGGGCCAGGGCAAGAAAAAGACTATTTTACCCTTGATCTTTAAAAAAATTCAAAAAAAGTCTAAGGGCATTTTATTCATTTCATTGCTCATCATTACTTTCCCCTCATTTTCCCCCCTGTTTTGGGGGGAAAATTTTTGAGGCAAAAAGGCACATTTTTCCCTCCATTTTCCCTTCCCCCTTCCCAAACACCCCCCAAAATCACTTTCCCTCCTTTTTTTCCTCCCCCCATTTCCCCCCCCCCCGCTTCCCAAACAGACCCTAACTCTTGCTCATGTATATCATTTTACCAACTAAGCTTTGGCACGCGGACCGATATACTTCTTTTCAATGTGGTCTTCAAGAAGAATTTTATTTCACTATTACATTCTTTATTTCCTATGCTAAATTCTTGATAGGATTGACAATTTGATTATAGAATTAATGAATGCCCATTTTTTGTCCAAAATGGATGTCCCTATTTAATTCCCTCATCTTTGGTCTCAAGAACAGGGACTGCTGAGGCGTCGGAAGACTTTGGGTATTGACTACAGCACATGGTTGACTAGAAAAAATAATTCTATCACCATCAATGTTTGCTCAGCTGATGTGAGAAACTGTGAAAGAATCTATCTCATTTATAATGTACGATTACGCGCAGTTATGATCTATCCAAATTCTCAACCACCGTTTTGAAGCATCTAAGTTCAAGTGGATATCCAATTGGTTTTACCCGTAAGTAGAGGTGAAAATCTGGGCGGGCGGCCAAGCTCAGCACGGGCCTGGCACGAAAAAACCTAGCTCGGGCCGTGCATGGGCACGTTGACATGGTCAACGGGCAGGCCCGGCCCGGCCTGGCAGTCTCTTTGGGCCGTGCTGGGCCAGGGCAAGAAAAAGACTATTTTACCCTTGCTCTTGAAAAAAATCCAAATAAAGTCTAAGGGCATTTTACTCATTTCATTACTCATCATTACTTTCCCCTCATTTTCCCCCCTGTTTTGGGGGTAAATTTTTTGAGAGAAAAAGGGACATTTTTCCCTCCATTTTCCCTTCCGCCTTCCCAAACACCCCCCAAAATCACTTTCCCTCCTTTTTTTCCTCCCCCCATATCCCCCCCCCCTTCCCAAACAGACCCTAACTCTTGCTCATGTAAATCTTTTTACCAACTAAGCTTTGGCACGTGGATCGATATACTTCTTTTCAATATGGTCTTCAAGAAGAATTTTATTTAACTATTACATTCTTTATATCCTATGCTTTAGGTAGGATTGACAGTTTGATTATAGAATTAATGAATGCCCATTTTTTGTCCAAAATGGGTGTCCCTATTTAATTCCCTCATCATTGGTCTCAAGAACAGGGACTGCTGAGGCGTCGGAAGAGTTTGGGTATTGACTACAGCACATGGTTGACTAGAAAAAATAATTCTATCACCATCAATGTTTGCTCAGCTGATGTGAGAGACTGTGAAAGTATCTATCTCATTTATAATGTACGATTGCGTGCAGTTATGATCTATCCAAATTTTCAACCACCGTTTTGAAGCATCTAAGTTCAAGTGGATATCCAATTGGTTTTATGCGTAAGTAGAGGTGAAAATCTGGGCAGGCGGACAAGCTCACCATGGGCCTGGCACGAAAAAACCGTGCTTGGGCACGTTGACTTGGTCAACGGGCAGGCCTGGCCCGGCCTAGCAGTCTTGCTGGGCTGTGCTGGGCCAGGGCAAGAAAAAGACTATTTTACCCTTGATCTTGAAAAAAATTCAAATAAAGTCTAAGGGCATTTTATTCATTTCATTGCTCATCATTACTTTCCCCTCATTTTCCCCCCTGTTTTGGGGGGAAAATTTCTGAGGCAAAAAGGCACATTTTTCCCTCCATTTTTCCTTCCCCCTTCCCAAACACAACCCAAATTCACTTTCCCTCCTTCTTTTCCTCCCCCCATTTCACCCCCTCCCCCCCCCCCCCCCCCCGCTTCCCAAACAGACCCTAACTCTTGCTCATGTATATCTTTTTACCAACTAAGCTTTGGCACGCGGACCGATATACTTCTTTTCAATGTGGTCTTCAAGAAGAATTTTATTTCACTATTACATTCTTTATTTCCTATGCTAAATTCTTGATAGGATTGACAATTTGATTATAGAATTAATGAATGCCCATTTTTTGTCCAAAATGGGTGTCCCTATTTAATTCCCTCATCTTTGGTCTCAAGAACAGGGACTGCTGAGGCGTCGGAAGACTTTGGGTATTGACTACAGCACATGGTTGACTAGAAAAAATAATTCTATCACCATCAATGTTTGCTCAGCTGATGTGAGAGACTGTGAAAGTATCTATCTCATTTATAATGTACGATTACGTGCAGTTATGATCTATCCAAATTTTCAACCACCGTTTTGAAGCATCTAAGTTCGAGTGGATATCCAATTGGTTTTACCCGTAAGTAGAGGTGAAAATCTGGGCGGGCCGCCAAGCACAGCACGGGCCTGGCACGAAAAAACCTAGCTTGGGCCGTGCATGGGCACGTTGACTTGGTCAACGGGCAGGCCCGGCCCGGCCTGGCAGTCTCGCTGGGCCGTGCTGGGCCATTGCAAGAAAAAGACTATTTTACCCTTGCTCTTGAAAAAAATCCAAATAAAGTCTAAGGCATTTTACTCATTTCATTACTCATCATTACTTTCCCCTCATTTTCCCCCCTGTTTTGGGGGGGAAATTTTTTGAGAGAAAAAGGCACATTTTTCCCTCCATTTTCCCTTCCGCCTTCCCAAACACCCCCTATAATCACTTTCCCTCCTTTTTTTCCTCCCCCCATATCCCCCCCCTTCCCAAACAGACCCTAACTCTTGCTCATGTAAATCTTTTTACCAACTAAGCTTTGGCACGTGGACCGATATACTTCTTTTCAATGTGGTCTTCAAGAAGAATTTTATTTCACTATTACATTCTTTATATCCTATGCTTTAGGTAGGATTGACAGTTTGATTATAGAATTAATGAATGCCCATTTTTTGTCCAAATTGGGTGTCCCTATTTAATTCCCTCATCATTGGTCTCAAGAACAGGGACTGCTAAGGCGTCGGAAGAGTTTGGGTATTGACTACAGCACATGGTTGACTAGAAAAAATAATTCTATCACCATCAATGTTTGCTCAGCTGATGTGAGAGACTGTGAAAGTATCTATCTCATTTATAATGTACGATTACGTGCAGTTATAATCTATCCAAATTTTCAACCACCGTTTTGAAGCATCTAAGTTCAAGTGGATATCCAATTAGTTTTACGCGTAAGTAGAGGTGAAAATCTGGGCAGGCGGACAAGCTCACCATGTGCCTGGCACGAAAAAACCGTGCTTGGGCCGTGCTTGGGCACGTTGACATGGTCAACGGGCAGGCCTGGCCCGGCCTGGCAGTCTTGCTGGGCTGTGCTGGGCCAGGGCAAGAAAATGACTATTTTACCCTTGATCTTGAAAAAAGTTCAAATAAAGTCTAAGGGCATTTTATTCATTTCATTGCTCATCATTACTTTCCCCTCATTTTCCCCCCTGTTTTGGGGGGAAAATTTTTGAGGCAAAAAGGCACATTTTTCCCTCCATTTTCCCTTCCCCCTTCCCAAACACCCCCCAAAATCACTTTCCCTCCTTTTTTTCCTCCCCCCATATCCCCCCCCCCTTCCCAAACAGACCCTAACTCTTGCTCATGTAAATCTTTTTACCAACTAAGCTTTGGCACGTGGACCGATATACTTCTTTTCAATGTGGTCTTCAAGAAGAATTTTATTTCACTATTACATTCTTTATATCCTATGCCTTAGGTAGGATTGACAGTTTGATTATAGAATTAATGAATGCTCATTTTTTGTCCAAAATGGGTGTCCCTATTTAATTCCCTCATCATTGGTCTCAAGAACAGGGACTGCTGAGGCGTCGGAAGAGTTTGGGTATTGACTACAGCACATGGTTGACTAGAAAAAATAATTCTATCACCATCAATGTTTGCTCAACTGATGTGAGAGACTGTGAAAGTATCTATCTCATTTATAATGTATGATTACGTGCAGTTATTATCTATCCAAATTTTCAACCACCGTTTTGAAGCATCTAAGTTCGAGTGGATATCCAATTGGTTTTACCCGTAAGTAGAGGTGAAAATCTGGACGGGCGGCCAAGCTCAGCACGGGCCTGGCACGAAAAAACCTAGCTTGGGCCGTGCATGGGCACGTTGCTTGGTCAACGGGCAGGCCCGGCCCGGCCTGGCAGTCTCGCTGGGCCGTGCTGGGCCAGGGCAAGAAAAAGACTATTTTACCCTTGCTCTTGAAAAAAATCCAAATAAAGCCTAAGGCAGTTTACTCATTTCATTACTCATCATTACTTTCCCCTCATTTTCCCCCCTGTTTTGGGGGGAAATTTTTTGAGAGAAAAAGGCACATTTTTCCCTCCATTTTCCCTTCCCCCCTCCCAAACACCCCCCAAAATCACTTTCCCTCCTTTTTTTCCTCCCCCCATATCCCCCCCCCCTTCCCAAACAGACCCTAACTCTTGCTCATGTAAATCTTTTTACCAACTAAGCTTTGGCACGTGGACCGATATACTTCTTTTCAATGTGGTCTTCAAGAAGAATTTTATTTCACTATTACATTCTTTATATCCTATGCTTTAGCTAGGATTGACAGTTTGATTATAGAATTAATGAATGCCTATTTTTTGTCGAAAATGGGTGTCCCTATTTAATTCCCTCATCATTGGTCTCAAGAACAGGGACTGCTGAGGCGTCGGAAGAGTTTGGGTATTGACTACAGCACATGGTTGACTAGAAAAAAATAATTCTATCATCATCAATGTTTGCTCAGCTGATGTGAGAGACTGTGAAAGTATCTATCTCATTTATAATGTACGATTACGTGCAGTTATGATCTATCCAAATTTTCAACCACCATTTTGAAGCATCTAAGTTCAAGTGGCTATCCAATTGGTTTTACCCGTAACTAGAGGTGAAAATCTGAGCGGGCGGCCAAGCTCAGGACGGGCCTGGCACGAAAAAACCGTGCTTGGGCCGTGCTTGGGCACGTTGACCTGGTCAACGGGGAAGCCCGGCCCGGCCTGCCCGTCTCGCTGGGCCGTGCTGGGTTAGGGCAAGAAAAAGGCTATTTTACCCTTGCTCTTGAAAAATATTCAAATAAAGTCTAAGAGCATTTTACTCATTTCATTACTCATCAATACTTTCCCCTCATTTTCCACCCTGTTTTGGGGGAAAATTTTTGAGGCAAAAAGGCATATTTTTCCCTCCATTTTCCCTCCCCCCTTCCCAAACACCCCTCAAAATCACTTTTTCTCCACTTTCCCTCCTTTTTTTCCTCCCCCCATTCCCCCCCCCCCTTTCCCAAACAGACCCTAACTCTTGCTCATGTATATCGTTTTACCAACTAAGCTTTAGCACGCGGACCGATATACTTCTTTTCAATGTGGTCTTTATGAAGAATTTTATTTCACTATTACATTCTTTATATCCTATTTAATTCCCTCATCATTGGTCTCAAGAACAGAGACTGCTGAGGCGTCGGAAGACTTTGGGTATTGACTACAGCATATGGTTGACTAGAAAAAATAATTCTATCACCATCAATGTTTGCCCAGCTGATGTGAGAGACTGTGAAAGTATCTATCTCATTTATAATGTACGATTACGTGCAGTTATGATCTATCCAAATTTTCAACCACCGTTTTGAAGCACCTAAGTTCAAGTGGATATCCAATTGGTTTTAACCGTAAGTAGAGGTGAAAATCTGGGCGGGCGGACAAGCTCAGCACGGGACTGGCACGAAAAAACCGTGCTTGGGCCGTGCTTGGGCACGTTGACTTGGTCAACGGGTAGGCCCGGCCCTGCCTGACAGTCTCGCTGGGCCGTGCTGGACCAGGGCAAGAAAAAGACTATTTTACCCTTGCACTTGAAAAAAATTCAAATAAAGACTAAGGGCATTTTACTCATTTCATTGCTCATCATTACTTTCCCCTCATTTTCCCCCCTGTTTTGGTGGGAAAATTTTTTAGGCAAAAAGGCACATTTTTCTCTCCATTTTCCCTCCCCCCTTCCCAAAAAACCCCCAAAACCACTTTCCCTCCACTTTCCCTCCTTTTTTTCCTCCCCCCATTTCCCCCCCCCCCCTTTCCCAAAAAGACCCTAACTCTTGCTCATTTATATCGTTTTACAAACTAAGCTTTGGCACGCGGACCGATATACTACTTTTCAATGTGGTCTTCAAGAAGAATTTTATTTCACTATTACATTCTTTATGTCGTATGCTAAATTCTTGATAGGATTGACAGTTTGATTATAGAATTAATGAATGCCCATTTTTTGTCCAAAATGGGTGTCCCTATTTAATTCCATCATCATTGGTCTCAAGAACAGGGACTGCTGAGGCGTCGGAAGACTTTGGGTATTGACTACAGCACATGGTTGACTAGAAAAAATAATTTTATCACCATCAATGTTTGCTCAGCTGATGTGAGAGACTGTGAAAGTATCTATCTCATTTATAATGTACGATTACGTGCAGTTATGATCTATCCAAATTTTCAACCACCGTTTTGAAGCATCTAAAGTTCAAGTGGATATCCAATTGGTTTTACCCGTAAGTAGAGGTGAAAATCTGGGCGGAACGCCAAGCTCAGCACGGGCCTAGCACGAAAAAACCGTGCTTGGGCACGTTGACTTGGTCAACGGGAAGGCTCGGTCCGACCTGGCAGTTTCGCTGGGCCGTGCTGGGCCAGGGCAAGAAAAAGACTATTTTACCCTTGCTCTTGAAAAAAATCTAAATAAAGTCTAAGGGCATTTTACTCATTTCATTACTCATCATTACTTTCCCCTCATTTTCCCCCCTATTTTGGGGGGAACATTTTTGAGGCAAAAAGGCACAGTTTTCCATCCATTTTCCCTCCCCCCTTCCCAAACACCCCCCAAAATCACTTTCCCTCCACTTTCCCTTCTTTTTTTCCTCCCCCCATTCCCCCCCCCCTTCCCAAACAGACCCTAACTCTTGCTCATGTATATCTTTTTACCAACTAAGCTTTGGCACGCGGACTGATATACTTCTTTTCAATGTGGTCTTCAACAAGAATTTTATTTCACTATTACATTCTTTATATCCTATGCTAAATTCTTGATAGGATTGACAGTTTGATTATATAATTAATGAATGCCCATTTTTTGTCCAAAATGGGTGTCCCTATTTAATTCCCTCATCATTGGTCCCAAGAACAGGGACTGCTGACGCGTCGGAAGACTTTGGGTATTGACTACAGCACATGTTTGACTAGGAAAAATAATTCTATCACCATCAATGTTTGCTCAGCTGATGTGAGAGACTGTAAAAGTATCTATCTCATTTATAATGTACGATTACGTGGAGTTATGATCTATCCAAATTTTCAACCACCGTTTTGAAGCATCTAAGTTAAACTGGATATCTAATTGGTTTTACCCATAAGTAGAGGTGAAAATCTGGGCGAGCGGCCAAGCTCAGCACGGGCCTGCAAGAAAAAACCGTGCTTGGGCACGTTGACCTGGTCAACGGGCAGGCCCGGCCCGGCCTGGCAGTCTCGCTGGGCCGTGCTGGGCCAGGGCAAGAAAAAGACTATTTTACCCTTGCTCTTGAAACAAATCCAAATAAAGTCTCAGTGCATTTTACTCATTTCATTGCTCATCATTACTTTCCCCTCATTTTCCCCCCTGTTTTGGGGGGAAAATTTTTGAGGCATAAAGGCACATTTTTCCCTCCATTTCCCCCTCCCCTTCCCAAACACCCCCCAAAATCCCTTTCCCTCTACCTTCCCTCCTTTTTTTCCTCTCCCCATTTTCCCCCCCTTCCCAAACTGACCCTAACTCTTGCTCATGTATATCTTTTTACCAACTAAGCTTTGGCTCGCGGACCGATATACTTCTTTTCAATGTGGTTTTCAAGAAGAATTTTATTTGACTATTACATTCTTTATATCCTATGCTAAATTCTTGATAGGATTGACAGTTCGATTATAAAATTAATGAATGCCCATTTTTTGTCCAAAATGGGTGTCCCTATTTAATTCCCTCATCATTGGTCTAAAGAACAGGGACTGCGGAGGCGTCGGAAGACTTTGGGTATTGACTACAGCACATGGTTGACAAGAAAAAATAATTCTATCACCATCAATGTTTGCTCAGCTGATGTGAGAGACTGTGAAAGTATCTATCTCATTTATAATGTACGATTACGTTTAGTTATGATCTATCTAAATTTTCAACCACCGTTTTGAAGGATCTAAGTTCAAGTGGATATCCAATTGGTTTTACCCGTAAGTAGAGGTGAAAATCTGGGCGGGCGGCCAAGCTCAGCACGGGCCTGGCACGAAAAAACCTAGCTCGGGCCGTGCATGGGCACGTTGACATGGTCAACGGGCAGGCCCGGCCCGGCCTGGCAGTCTCTTTGGGCCGTGCTGGGCCAGGGCAAGAAAAAGACTATTTTACCCTTGCTCTTGAAAAAAAATCCGAATAAAGTCTAAGGGCATTTTACTCATTTCACTGCTCATCATTACTTTCCCCTCATTTTCCCCCCTGTTTTAGGGGAAAAAATTTTGAGGCAAAAAGGCACATTTTTCCCTCTATTTTCCTTCCGCCCTTCCCAAACACCCCCCAAAATCACTTTCCCTCCTTTTTTTCCTCCCCCCATTTTCCCCCCCTTCCCAAACAGACCCTAACTCTTGCTCATGTATAACTTTTACCAACTAAGCTTTGGCACGCGGACCGATATACTTCTTTTCAATGTGGTCTTTAAGAAGAATTTTATTTCACTATTACATTCTTTATATCCTATGCTAAATTCTTGATAGGATTGACAGTTTGATTAAAGAATTAATGAATGCCCATTTTTTGTCCAAAATGGGTGTCCCTATTTCATTCCCTCATCATTGGTCTCAAGAACATGGACTGTTGAGGCGTCAGAAGACTTTGGGTATTGACTACAGCACATGGTTGATTAGAAAAAATAATTCTATCACAATCAATATTTGCTCAGCTGATGTGAGAGACTGTGAAAGTATCTATCTCATTTATAATGTACGATTACGTGCAGTTATGATCTATCCAAATTTTCAACCACCGTTTTGACGCATCTAAGTTCAAGTGGATATCCAATTGGTTTTACCCGTAAGTAGAGGTGAAAATCTGGGCGGGCGGCCAAGCTCAGCATGGGCCTGGCACGAAAAAACCGTGCTTGTGCCGTGCTTGGGCACGTTGACTTGGTCAACGGGCAGGCCCGGCCCGGCCCGGCAGTCTCGCTGGGCCGTGCTGGGCCAGGGCAAGAGAAAGACAATTTTACCCTTGCTCTTGAAAAAAATTCAAATAAAGTCTAAGGGCATTTTACACATTTCATTACTCATCATTACTTTCCCCTCATTTTCCCACCTGTTTTGGAGGGAAAATTTTTGAGGCAAAAAGGCACATTTTTCCCTCCATTTCCCCTCCCCCCTTCCCAAACACCCCCCAAAATCACTTTCCCTCCACTTGCCCTCCTTTTTTTCCTCTTTCATTTTCCCCCCCTTCCCAAACAGACCCTAACTCTTGCTAATTTTTTATCTTTTTACCAACTAAGCTTTGGCACGCGGACCGATATACTTCTTTTCAATGTGGTCTTCAAGAAGAATTTTATTTCACTATCACATTCTTTATATCTTATGCTAAATTCATGATAGGATTGACAATTTGACTATAGAATTAATGAATGCCCATTTTTTGTCCAAATTGGGTGTCCCTATTTAATTCCCTCATCATTGGTCTCAAGAACAGGGACTGCTGAGGCATCGGAAGACTTTGGGTGTTGACTACAGCACATGGTTGACTAGAAAAAATAATTTTATCACCATCAATGTTTGGTCAGCTAATGTGAGAGACTATGAAAGTATCTATCTCATTTATAATGTACGATTACGTGCAATTATGATCTATCCAAATTTTTAACCACTGTTTTGAAGCATCTAAGTTCAAGTGGATATCCAATTGGTTTTACCCGTAAGTAGAGGTGAAAATCTGGGCGGGCGGCCAAGCTCAGCACTGGCCTGGCACGAAAAAACCATGCTTGGGCCGTGCTTGGGCACGTTAACTTGGTCAACGGGCAGGCCCGGCCCGGCCTTGCACTCTCGCTGGGCCGTGTTGGGCCAGGGCAAGAAAAAGACTATTTTACCCTTGCTCTTGAAAAAAATTCAAATAAAGTCTGAGGGCATTTTACTCATTTCATTACTCATCATTACTTTCCCCTCATTTTCCCCCCTGTTTTGGGGGGAAAATTTTTGACGCAAAAAGGCACATTTTTCCCTCCATTTTCCCTCCCCTCTTCCCAAGCAACCCCCAAAATCACTTTCCCTCCTTTTTTTTTCCTCCCCCTCATTTCCCCCCCCCCCCCCTTCCCAAACAGACCCTAACTCTTGCTCATGTATATCTTTTTACCAACTAAGCTTTGGCACGCGGACCGATATACTTCTTTTCAATGTGGTCTTCAAGAAGAATTTTATTTCACTAACACATTCTTTATATCTTATGCTAAATTCATGATAGGATTGACAATTTGACTATAGAATTAATGAATGCCCATTTTTTGTCCAAATTGGGTGTCCCTATTTAATTCCCTCATCATTGGTCTCAAGAACAGGGACTGCTGAGGCGTCGGAAGACTTTGGGTATTGACTACAGCACATGGTTGACTAGAAAAAATAATTCTATCACCATCAATGTTTGCTCAGCTGATGTGAGAGACTGTAAAAGTATCTATCTCATTTATAATTTACGATTACGTGCAGTCATGATCTATCCAAATTTTCAACCACCGTTTTGAAGCATCTATGTTCAAGTGGATATCCAATTGGTTTTACCCGTAAGCAGAGGTGAAAATCTGGGCGGGCGGCCAAGCTCAGCACGGGCCTGGCACGAAAAAACCGTGCTTGGGCACGTTGACTTGGTCAACAGGCAGGCCCGGCCCGGCCTGGCAGTCTCACTGGGCCGTGCTGGGCCAGGGCTGCCAGGCCCCCCCCCCCCCCCCCCCCCCCCACCCCCCCCCATACGGCTCTTTTTTTAAAAAATCCCTCCCTCTAAAACAGAGATCAAAAGTGGCTTTTTTACATTTCTAACCCGTCCCCGCCCCAACAGCTATAAACAGTCAAATGGAGGGGTATTAGTGCCTTTTGATCATTTTTTACCATTATAACCCCCCAACTGCTATAAAACGGTCATATGAGGGGGTATTTTATGTCATTTTATCACTTAAGAATTTTATAGCAGATCCCTGGGAGGATCCCTATTCCTAAGTTGACCTCGGCCCATACTCATACCAAAATTTTCAACTTTACTGCATTGGAATTCATGTACTCTAACTCTTGCTCTTTGTATATCCTTTTACCAACCAAGCTTTGGCACTTGGAAGGCGAACCAATATACTTCTTTTCAATGTGGTCTTCACGAAGAATTTCCTAAAAGGTGGCCCCTAGTTGCATGAATGAATCATGATAAAAAAATGCACTTATAAATATGTCAAGGCCTTGAAGCCAGGCTATCATGAACTTAGTATGTGTGATATTTTGCTCGACCACTAATTCTCAACATTCTTGTTTATAGTTTTACCCTTCTTATTGATTTGCATACTCAAGAGCTATTTAGGAAAATATACTGCCTTCTTTTTTTTCTCACTGCAATCCTTTTTTCTCTATATTGGGGTTTCAGAGTCACATGCTTTACTCACAAACTAGTGTCTCTAATCAGTTGTTGTACAGTTAAAGAACGTTTACTCGCATCTCACTTCCAATTTTTTATTAAGAGAAAAATGTGAGAGAAAATGATAAATCTTAGCTAGGGGGGTGTGTTTGCAAATTGTATATTGGATACATGGAGATGGAGTAGCAATTGGGTATCCATATCTCACCCAACTGCCCTAGTCCTCTTCCCTGAACAACAGGTGGTATCATGTGCTGGGTTAGCTCATGCCTTATCAGGTCTTTCAAGGATACAGGCCCCTTATCTGATACCCAAGAAAAATAAAATAATAACAAAGGCATCTAATTCCTAAATACTAAGTGCATGGTTGGGAGGTCTAATTTTTCCCTCTATTTCTCTATTTCTCTAAAATGGATGGAGGTTTAAAAAATTAGAGTGTTTGGCACCACCTTTCGGCATCTACATATTTTGGAGAAGTAGAGGCAGTGACTCTACTTTCCACAACCCCCTTGATGAGGTAGTTGAGAAATAGAGGGAAAAAAGAAGATGTGGATCTACAGTATTTATGCATAATCACGCTCAGTCCGGTTTTTTCAATTTTTTTCCAAATCTGAGAGGCCCAATCAAGCTCCAAACAGTTGAAATGTTCAAAAGGTCAAACACGGGCATGTAACCAAATTTCAGTCGTTAAATCATCATCAATCTCTAGATATGTGCCACAAACCGTGAGCCATAGGATATAATTTGTTATGATCTGTGGGCCCCAAACACAAGATCAAAACCGTTGGATATGTTTGGGAGGCTGAAAACGACTATGTGGTCAATTTTGATCACATAATACATTGTGAATCATGAGATATGTGTAAAATAAAAATAATCATTGATGTATTATGCTCAATATTGAATTTGTCCATTAGCAGTAAATTGTTTCAATTTTTTTCTATTATTAATTAGAGGCATGTAAAATAAGATCTAAACCGTTAGTAATGTTCACAATATCAAACATGACCATGAGACCAAATTTCGCCCGTTGGATCATCACCAATCTTTAGATATGTACAAAAAAGTGATCCATTATGTATAATTTTGTGGATTATGTGGGCTCCAAACACAAAATCCAAACTGTGAAATCTCTTTGAAAGGCTGAGCACGTCCATACGGTCAATTTTCATGGCCTAATACCTTGTGAATTTCAAAAAATGTGGAAAAACTCTCAACCAATGATATGAAAATGTCTATTTAACTTAGAACCTTGCATTACCAAACACGTCTTTTAATTTTAGCCTATTTTTTCTATGGCTCTTTTTTGTAAGGGTCTATATTGAATGGTCTTTAAGAAATAGACTAGTGGTCCCAAACATGACACTTGTCCAATAGTAACCATGACATTGACCCTTCAAAGAATGAGACTTTTTCAATCTTGACTTATAAGGAGTTTTATTAATTTTTAACAACTCTAGCTACCAATCAAAACATTTCTACATATTGATTGATGAAGAAATATCTTTTGTTCTAATTTGATCCACATACAAAAAAAAATGAATCTTCTCTTTCTATCTTAGTTTAAAAGTAAACTAAAAGCATTCAGGCTTCAATTTCAAAGCTCATATTTTCCGTTCTAACATACAACATCATCACTCTGTACCTATATGAACAACCAAAACATTTTAAAATATGCCTTTGTCCCAAAACCAATTCATCTTTGTTGAGCTGATCCTCTTATTTGTTCCTTCATGCTTTGCATCCAGCAAATCATCCTCTTCCTACTACTACAATCGCTGCGCGCCATCGACATGCGGCAACTCCCTCCTTCACTTCCCTCTAGGCCTAGACCCGCTTTGCCGGAGCGCCAACATAACTACATCATGCGAGAATGGCACAGTCTTCATGACCAACGATCAAACTCCGCGGATCAAGTACAAGCTCCTAGACGAGCTCAACGAGACCTCCTACGCCCGAAAGTCTTTCAGGCTCGTCGACAACTCGCTCTTCGGGTGCGGCCCGATTCCGGCATTCTATGGGGGATACTCTCAGAGATGGTTGATTCTTGGGAGCTTGGCGATGAACAATGCCTACAGGACAGGTACTTTCTTCAATTGCACTCAGAAGCCTCAGAGTGACATATTGGCAAGGTTGATGGAAGCTCCTTGTTTGGAGTGTGGAGAGACTAAGAACTTGTGCTATTTCTTCAATGGTTTCATGGACCCAATACCCAACTGTAGGCCCTTTGTATCATCCATCCCAAATAAATTGTTTAATAACTTGACTGGGGCTGGGAACTTGAGGAGGGCTTCGCAAAAGGGCTTTGAAGCTGAGTGGGATAGTGTTTGCGGAGTGGCTTGCATGGATGTCACTGGAGGAAGGTGTGGATTCATGAATGAAGATGAAAGGACTCTAGGGAAAGAGTTGTGTTTCTGTAGTTCAGGTGTTCATAGGCAAAACTGCTCGGATGGTAAGTAATTCCTTACACTGGATAGCTGCTACAGTTTACGGGTGATAAAAGTCTATCTCACTTGGATCCTAGATGTGGGTCGAGTTGGGTTTGACCCACCTAATAAATATGTTAAATAAAGGCTACGTTTAGGGGTGCTCATGGACTGGGCCAGCCCGAGCTCGGACCGGGACCAACCCGCTTTGTGCCGGGCTTGGTCCATCAACTATAGTATTAGGGACGGGCTCTGTTTTTTTTATTAAGGCCCGTTTAATCTATGAGCCAGGCTTAAATTCAGTTATTAATGTATGAGCCGGGCTTCAATTCAGTTACAGAGAGCCCAAAGCCCGGCCCAAATGTAATAATAGTGTCTGCAAAATTGATGATGTGGGGATTTTGAATACGACAAAGCCATTTATGATATCCTCAAGACAATGTAAACTGCCTAGTTTTCAAATTATAAGCCTAACACGGGCCGGGTTCGAGCTTCATGTTGTTCAGGTGAGTTGGGCGAGGGCCAGCAAGTTAAGGCCTGCTTTGGGCCTAATCCTGGCTTGGGCCCACATTTAAAAGCAGGACCAGGCCTTGATGTTATTTAACCCGGCCCGGCCCGGCCCATGACACCCCTACCCCACCTTACAGCACAAATCATTTATATTCAACCCGAGTACCAACCCACCTTTAGAAGTTGCAAAATAATTCGACTCATATCTGACCTGTGGTTAAATGGGTGGGATGTGGGTTAGAAAATCCAGACCTGCACTTGGGTGGGCCATGCGATCTGACCCATTTAGCAAATGGGTTAGATACTAAATGGATTTCGATTGGACTAGTTTCAGACTCAGCTGCCCAACCCATGTGCAACCCAAACCTTGTATGTTTGTCTATGCTTTGTCAAAGAAGAGAAATGATCATGATCGCCTGTTTTGGCCTTTCTAAGCCCAGATTTGCTTTATCTGTCGTGCTAATTTCATGCACCATCTTTTACCCACTACCTCATATTATAGTGTGTTGATGGATCAAATTGTTTTAGATATGATAAAATTGATGGTGTATTTTACTTAAAAGTAAGGTAAAACGTAGGCTATATATGGTATAGGAAGCAATTCTAATTTTAGAATGGTGGGTCCTGTGTAGCCCAAATAAGACAATTGGAATGGTCAATTTTGTTTAGTTGTTAGGATATGATCATTATTGTTGAGCATGAGTAATTACAGTTCTCAACTCTCTCTCATCAAATCTTTGGAATGTGAAGGGACTAGCATTGCAAAAAGGGATTCAAGAACTTTTGGACGGACAAGGGTAAAACTGCTTGCAGGTACCAGGTTTCAACTATGATCAAAAGATATCATAAGGATAAGTATCATCATAAAATAAGTTAAAACAGTAACTAGTCTAAAGTCTAAACTAAACATGGCATTTAAACTCTATGTTCAAAACAGAGGCACTAATTTGCTCAATGCTTTTTTCTTTCTTTGGTAAAAGAATTTGCTCCATACTTGAAACACCATAATCTAAACAAAATATTGGCCGCCACATGAGGTGGACTGCAAGAACACATTGATTCATGGCTGACCTTAGAGTAAATGATTGAAATACTAGGTTTTTATTAACATTTGGGGTTTAAAAAGTTTCTTGGGTTGATTCTCAAGGCTTTCCAAAACTACATAACACCAAAAATCATTATTAGAAACGGTTTTAAATCGTTTCTGATTGATTTTGGAACGGTTTTAAACTATTTCTAATTGATTTTGGAACGGTTGCAGACCATTCCTAAAAGTGGTGTTACTATTTTTTTGGAATGATTATAAACCGTTCCTAATTAAAAATTTTGGTGATATAAATCTAAAAGCAATAATCACTATAACGTGGTATGTTTGATTTGGGGTACAAATAAAATGATATGAAATGAAATGATATATGAACTCAAGATAAATCTAAAATCTTAAAAGAAAAAAAAAAGTTGGATACAAATATAATAAACAAATATATTTACTCCCATAATTCTTCAAATCATTAAAGAAAATTAATGTTTTGTTGAGTCTCAACGAGAATCACCATTTGAAAATAAAAATGTGTGGGGGTGCACATACCGTCGATATGAAGGGACTGTCAATAGGGGCCATACTCAGCAATCCTATTATAGTCGAAGATCTGACAAATTTCGAGCTTTCAAAATTATCAAGCACACACAACAATCTAAGTTTCTTAAGAAACGAAAGGAAAAAATATTTCAAATGAAATCCATACCTTAATTTATGTTTTCATCACCTACAATATATAAAAAAAAAAACACCCCCATATAGAAAAATAAATTATTAGAAGAAATCTAAAACACTAATATTGGAACACTGATGATATTTAGATTTGAGTTTGATACAAGAGAATTTAAAAAAATAATTTTTGTGAATAACCCTTCTTATGTTAGAATTTAAAAATAATTTAACTTTAACTATCTACTCAAAATCTAGAATATATAAAACCATGGAAAATGAAAAATGTTTTTATTCACTCTAAATTAATTGAATAAACCCATTGAAACCAATAAATAGAACTTGCAATGTAAAAGAATTACTATAATTGTTTTATTTTTGTTTTTTTTGGATTCCAAAGGCTTTTGTAACATGAATAACATTTTATGGAGGATGATTAAGTATTTTCTGACTTACTGCTCTTCTTCTTTTTGAAGGTTTTGCTCTGGGATTGGCATTTATGTTTGGATGTGTTTGTTTTGCTTACATTCGAAGAAGGAAAATGGTTGAAGAATAAAATGGAGCTAAGAGGTAAAGATGAGCAAGCATTGAGGCATCATTTGGACAGTAGGACAACATCAACTTCCATTGAGACATTCTTGCAAGATTATGCTTCTGGAATGCCCACAAGGTTCTCCTACAAACAAATTAAGAAATACAGCAACAATTTCCACCATAAACTTGGTCAAGGCGGGTTTGGTTCTGTTTTCAAAGCTGAATTGCCCAACAATTGCACCGTGGCAGTTAAAATTCTAGATGAGAATGAGCAAAGTGAGATACAATTCTTGAATGAGGTCCAAAGCATTGGGCAAATTCACCACCAACATCTCGTTCGTCTTTTGGGTTTCTGCTTTGAGCAATCAAGAAGAGCTCTAATTTATGAATTCATGGAGAATGGCTCCCTAGAAAAATATATACACCCAAAATCACAAGACAATCAACAAAGACTAAGTTGGAATCAACTGCATGATATAGCACTTGGTACAGCAAGAGGGATCGCATATCTACATGAGGAATGTAGAAGTAGAATTCTACATTGTGATATCAAGCCTCACAACATACTTTTGGATGAGAAATTCCAACCCAAGGTGTCAGATTTTGGACTAGCACAAACGATAAACAGGGAAAACAACCAAATTAGTCTTATGCGCGGGAGGGGGACTCCAGGTTATGCACCCCCAGAAATGTGGTGGAAGAGTTATGGTCCAGTGAGTGAAAAATCTGATGTTTATAGCTTTGGTATGGTCCTCCTAGAGATGGCCGGTGAGAGGAGAAATTTCAATGATAATATGAGTAGGAGCAGTGAGACGTATTTTCCTGAATGGGTCTATTCGCACCATGTGGTGCAGGGATCTAATGGAGGTGGATCAAAATGGCACAAATGCGAAGGGGAGGAGGAAGAGAATATCGCGAGGAGGATGGAGTTGGTTGGCCTTTGGTGCATTCAGTACTCGCCCTCTCGGCGGCCTACGATGAGGAATGTTATCAATATGCTCCAAGGTGATGTATCCATTGACATCCCTCCATTGCCATTTAAAGCTAATGCGTTACAGCATGCTGCCATCAATTAAAACCCAACGGAGAATTGTGATGATGTTTCTTGATGTTGGTTTTTTGCAAGGCACGCGATAAACATACAAAAGCTCCACATGTTTGGTAGATTGTTGTATATTGGTCCATATTAGGAAGTAGAGGTGGTGCTGCAGTTCATTAAAGATCATTTTGTATGAACTACGGAGATATTATTCTACATTTAATATGATTCTGCATCTAACTTGTTTATGAAATATTTGTTAAAATTAGTTTTATAGATCTCTTAACAGGGTTATCATGATCATCGCCATCATCATCATAGTAGCTTTATCTAATCTATATAAGATAAGTCGAAAGTAATAAAACTTAATGGAAAGAAGAGAAGAGTTGCAAGTTTTCAAGACGCATGACATACATGTGCGGGGTCCATCTTGGGCGTGGATTCCAAGGTGGATGTTGTTAGGGATTTTGTATATTGCAATTTGATGGATGCATTTTCACTTTACCATCATTTGATTCACACACTTGCATTGTTTTAGAAAATCATGAAATCTTCATTTTCACATGCATCGGTTTTTAGACTTGTAGAAATCCTAATTTATACATGTTTTGGTTTTAGATATTGGATGCATTTAAATGTGAAAAGAGTTTTATCAAATCAAGCAAGCCATTGGTTTTAAAGTTTCGAATCATTTTAGGCTTTTTGTGTTTCATGTTTTTAAACATCTTAGTTTGAATTAAAACATGTTATTCAAGCTTGGTTTAGTGGCCCAAAAATCCCCACAAAGAAATACTTTGAAAATATGCAATTATGGGAATTTTGGTCACAGGGGGTCGACCTGCAGTGTGGCCAGTCGACCGACCCAGGGGACTCGGTTGACCGGCCACACTGCAGGCCGACAGGGTTCCTGAAGCACCAACGGTCAGAAATATAGCCGTTGTGTGTACCCGATCGACCGGGGACTAGCCGTTTGACTGTTTTTTGGTTTAAAGTCCATTCTTTTCCCATCTTTCAAGAGGCTGGTTGGATGAACTTTTGAGACCATTTTGGAACCTAAGAAAGGGGAATGAGGTGCTAAGGCTAGAAGGCTTTTTGGAAATCAAATGCTTGAGTTTTTAAAAGGTACATCTTACTAGTTACTTTGATTTCCATTCAAATGAAATCCATGCATGTTCAAATCTTTTGTATTTACATAAATGCATGATTTCTAGCTTTTAAAGAGTAGTTTAGCAAACTCAATATCATCTTTGGTAAATTAGATTGGTTTGCAAACTCTCTTGTCTAATTCACATGTGTTCTTAGACTTTAATATTCATACAACTTGTTTTAGTTCATTTCTTTAAGTTGTGTGAATCTTCCATGTGATTAGCATTTACCTTCAATCATTATTTTCTAAGCTTTGATTTTAAAATGCATCATGCATTCATTTAAGAGCTTCATTGTAGAGATTGATTGAAGTAAAGCATTCATACACTTGTGCACACACTTTAACTTATTCTAGTGTATGTTTGTAATTTGAATCTCACTTTCATATAAGCCTATTTAGAGGCAATTCAATTGTGCTTAAATTGTATCTCTTAGAGTGTTCTTGAATAGACACCTTCTTAGATAAAATCTTCATTTGTAAAGGTTATTGCTTAGCCTTAGAAAAGGACATTGTAAAGGTTATTGCTTAGCCTTGAAAAGCATCTTGTAAAGGTTGTTGTTGAGCCTAGAAAAACAACATTGTAAAGATTATTGCTTAGCCTAGTAAAAAGCATGCTTAGTGGAAATCCGGTGGGGTGATTAGATCACAAGCCGATAGTGGACGTAGGCATTGAGGCCGAACCAATATAAACCTTTGTGTTGTGGTGCTTGCTTTTGTGGTGATTGTTTATATTAGCTTCCGCATCTTGTTTGATTAATCATCACATGTGACTAGTTTATGTTCAGAAATTAAAATTGGTCTAAATTGGTCATATTTGTAGCACACCCTATTCACACACCTCCACCCCCCCCCCCCCCCCACCCCACTCTAGGGTTAGATCACAGGACTTTCAGATGTCCCACATGCCGCCCCCCTCCCCGGCCCCGCGGGGTCCATCTTGGGCGTGGATTCCAAGGTGGATGTCCCAAATGCCCCCCACCCCACATCTTGTCATCTTTGAAAGATTTGAAAAGTTAAGGATGAGACTCAAGTTGGGAACTCATGCAAATCACAATAAAATCCAGGTTGCATTGGCTGGTTTGAATTCAAACCTGAGACAGAACTAGCCATTCCTTTCAAACGGTCCAAGAAGAATGACTTAGCATTCTCTAGGGAAGGCAGCTTAGAACTATGTTTGGAGTCATTCCAGACGCACCATATGACAGAGATGGCAAGGAAGACGATAGTTGCAGCATATTTTCTTCGAAAGACATCTCCATCAATGGCAATAGCGTCCAGATAGTTGGAGCAGTGAGAGGGAAGGAAAACAGGGTACCACAAGGACTGAGAAGCCAATACCAAAACTATTGGGCCAACTTGCAAGAGAAAAATAGATGCATGTCGGATTCCTCCCCACTGAAGCAATTATAACATCTAGAGGCCATGGACCATCCTTTGAATTTGGCCCAGAAATCTGTCGGAGTCTTCTGGTGCAAAAGGCGCCAGCTTAGGCAAGACAGACGAGGGGAGAAGAATTTGCTCAAATCAGACTCGATCAGGAGGGGTCTGCCTCTTTGGTTCTCAGAAGATTCCATGCTTCTCTAAGGGAGAATTTTCCTGAGGAGTTTCCTTGCCAAGAGAGGTGATCTGAGACAGTATCTATATCTCTAAGGGAATGTTTTTTCCCTTCGTTTAACCACATGGCTCCATTTTAAGAAGCCTCATTTTTTAGAACACCTGAATACAAGTGTCAACACCTCATTTGACGCTCCACTCCCCTCTCTCTCCACTATCCTCTCTCATTCCACCCTCCACTAACTGAAACCCATAACCTCCTAAAAAAATTCCCACTTCTTAACTGCTCTCAAATACAGAGAATACGAAGAAGAAAAAAAAACCGACTGACAATAGGTACGGGAGAAGATCTCTTTTAGGGTTTCTCAGGTATTTTCCAAAATCAAAGGCCTTCACTGCTTGCAATGGAGAAAGATGGTGCAGATCTTGAGAAGGAGATACACTATTAGAAAAAAGGATTTTTATATCGGTTGCAAAAACTGCCCTATATCGGTTTTTCATATATCTTCAGTCAAGGTTTTTTATATCGGTTAATATTTTTTTATATCGGTCAATTATTTTTTATATCGGTTACACATGAACCGACATAATAATCTCTATATATAATATCGGTTAGAAAAATATGTGATATTAATTTCAATATTTTATATCGGTTATTATAAAACCGATATTATATACATATATTTTATATCGGTTGTATACATATATTTTATATCCGTTATTATAAAATCGATATGATATACACATATTTTATATCGGTTGTATACACATATTTTATATCGGTTATTATGGAACCGATATTATATATACATATTTTATATCGGTTATTATGAAACCGATATTATATACCCAATGATTTTACATCGGTCTTCAAATCCCTTAATCCCCCGCGCGGGCTCAGTTGTTCTTTCCCTCCTTTTTATTTTTCCTTCCCTCCCTTCTCTTTCTTTCTCCATCATTCCTTCTTTCCTCTCGCTCTCGCTCTCTTCTCTCCTCACTCTTGCCTCTCTTCCCTCACTCTCGCTCTCTCTGCTCTCTCTCTCTCTGACGCTCGATCTCTCTGCTCTCTCTGACTCTCTCGCTCACTCTCGCTCGATCTCTCTGCTCTCTCTCGCTCTCTCGATATGCTCTCTCTCTCGGTCTCTGCTCTCTCTCTCTCACTACGTCAAAAACGTTAAACCGACCCCCTTTCTCTTCTCTCACCCGGTGCTCTCTTTCCCTCTCCCGCCAGCACTCCCTTCTCTCCGGTATGCTCTCTCCTCTACTTCTCTCTCTCTCTCTCTCTTTAGTTTGGGAAAAAAAATTAGGTATGCCCTAGTGATTCCTCATCTCTATTCTTTCTTTTCTTTTCATTTTTCATTTTTTTTTCTCCCTCAGGTTTGCAATCCTCTCTTTGCTAGGTCTTTGCAACCCTATATTTGCTCACGATTTCTGCAACCATCTAAGGTATGATTTTTTTTAAATTTATGTAAATGTAGATTTTAAATGTGCTTTCATGGTTGCAGATTTTTTAGTTTTTATTTTCTGTGTGTTACGTCTGTTGTGATGGTGGTGGTGTGACAGTGGTAATCGACAGATGGAGGGCTTTTTTTTTTAAGGTTTTAGTTATTTCTGTGCTTTCTGACTATTGTCTGCGATGGATCATACTAACAAAAAATGAAATGCGTGCATTATGCTACCCAAGTGATGAATCCTTTGCAATTAATTTGAATCTGACCCTCGTAAATGCATGCATAAAGACAGCTGAGTGCTCTTTTATCTCATCTTCTGAGCTGATCTTTTCGATGAAGATTTGTTACAGAGAAGAAGCTCAAGAACATGCAGCTGAGATGAAAATGGTAAGAGGGAAATATGGATTTTTGAGAAAGGATAGAATTAGGAATAAGCACATTGGGGGAGAACTTACAGGGATTGATATTAAAAAAATAGAAAGAATCTTTTAATTGAAATGATTTGGGCACATATGATTCACGACCTAGATGTTGTATTGGAATGTTAAAATTTAAGGCACTAGCAACAAGTGAGGGAGATTAGCAAGGACTTGGAATGCAATGAAGAAAGATATGTTATAATGTAGGGTGACACACCCTAAACCTTTCTAGAGTAGTGACTAGTATGAGGGGAGTGTAATGACTGGTGATTTTTTTCAATTCACTGCACTTTTAGGAGGACTTTCTGCATTGGTTGCATTTGGCTTTAGCCAGCTACAAGTTCAAATATTTTCTGTGGGCTTATTGTTTCTATGGTCTATTGACTTAAAATATACATGTATTGATATTATCTAGGTTCTCTGATTTACAATCATAGGCCAATTGTGGTTTTTTCTTCGAAATGTCAACAATTAAATTGTTAGCTTTCTCCATTGTCTTCTTCAATTCATCTTCTGACGTTTGATACTTGTCGCAAAAAGATGCAATATGGTTTTTGTTACTATTCAGCTTGGATTTGGAACTGGAGTAATCTCTGCATTTCTCCTTGTGGCATCTTGCTGTAGCTTTTAACAAAATTTTAGAAAGTACAAGGGTTTTAGGTCACATGTGGTGTCTAAATGAAGGATTGAAAAAAGGGTTCATAAAGTAATTGGAAATGATGCTTTGGATATAGGGTCTTTCAGAACTCTCATGTTCTATTGTCTGTTCAAGATGTTTCATTTTGGAATTTTGGATGATTTACATACTATAGGCAGCATTTGTAACAGCCTTTACTGCTAAGTGACAACCGAGGGCATCAGCTCTTTTGAATGTATGGTCTGAAGCGGGCAACAAGCAAAAATGTAGCAGCAGAACAGAGTCATTGAGGGTCCCTTATGTGCCTCAAATAATTTTCTTTTCTTCTCAAGTAGTTTCAGAAGTACCTTTGTACCTTTTAGTTTTTGTGTTTTCCAATCATTTTGTTTGGTAGTCTTTGCAAGAATGATGTCACTGAGGAACTAGATGTTGGCATCCCACACACCACATTTTGGATATGTTATTTGTATCTGTGTAGTTGTCTCAGTTGGTGTGGATAAATAGATAACAACCTTGGTTACTTAATTATTTAACTTAGTTGGCGAGATTCCTGTGTGCTTTTAAGGAAATTATAATGCATAGTAATTAAAAAATGCTTGCTCAGGAAGGGATGTTGAACTCTCCTGCAAGTTGAAATATCTTAGTTTTCTCAGGTAACTGTGTCGAGTCTAGTGCTATGTTTCTCTGGGCTGTTATACTGCATACTAATGCTGACTTGGCATTGAACCCATTCTGACTTGGCATTGAACCATATGTGGTGTGGATTGACATGACAATTAACTCCGGTTCTAATTGAATTGGGCCCAACCCAATCTGTTCTTTTGCCGCCCCTATTCACCATCCCCAGCCAATGGTAGTCTGTCCCTGGTCACATTTGCTGTGGCCAAGAACTCTAGTTCTCATTTTACAATCTGTCAACATGCATGCTTCATTATTGTTCAAAAACGTGAATCCAGGCATTTGTAACTCACATGGCCCACCTATGAGAATCCTGCCAGTGTTTTATATCCCTATGGCCCATGTCATATTCAATGCAATTGAAGTGGTGGGACCCAATTTCCATTGTTGAGGAGTTAAGTGGCTCTAGTGTGAGCCATGACACATTTGCAATCCCCTGATCCTAAGGTGTCAATGTTGTTTTTGATACTCAGAAAGTTTGTCTTTAGATATGCTTTTACATTGGCAAGCAGGTACATTGATACCGTTGATGGCAAGCAGGTACATAGATCTTTTGTGGTCTGAAGTTATCTTGATGCTGATCTTTATTTATGTTCTTAAATTTCCTTTTATGGGTGCTGCTTCAATTGAAATTACTTTCTTTGAAAGTGTTTTTGGTTCTCTCTCGTTTTTCTTTATATTCTCAGCTTCTTGAGCTTGCTTTTGAGTTTTGAGCTTCTGACTTTCTTCAAGATGGATTTCTTTTCCTTTTCCTTTTTTTTTTTTGGGTTTTTATTTTATTTTATGGCTATGGATTGCAGTGGGTTGGGTTTAGTTGGACCTGCTGGCCTGATATTGAATTGACATGCTTACAGGGTACATAATCCTGATCCTTTACTTGGTTTTAAAATCTTGATCCATCTTACTTTCTGCATATTTTTGGTTTCTTCATTTATATGTTACTCTTCAAAGAATCTCATTGTCCTTGTCTCTACCAGGTTGGACTTGAGCTAGTACCTAGGAACTATGATATGGACACTGCTTCTCCTTTCAGGTGGACTCCCATCATGCTGAGCAATGCCCTAATGTCTTTCTTTGAGCTTTTATCTAAACAATTCCATGTTTATTTAGTTCTCTGTGTGAATGTGAATGGGGCATGGCAATGAAAATGGCCAAAATGTTGCATTTCAGTTTGAAAAGTGAAATGATCAATAGATTGAAAATTTGAACCATGGTATCAAATAATATGCCATTGATTTTAGGAGACAATGTCCATTGTTTTAAGCTCTATGTTTTGGAGATTGTTATCATAGGAGCGGCACCCAAATCAGTTTCTATTACATCAAGAGATTCTTTTTTGTTGTTTCTGGATGAGGGCACTTGCAGTCTACTGAACCTGAATCTATCCGCATTTTTCTTGATAGCTTTCACATCATTGGACATTAGTAGGAAATAAATATAAACCATTTTAGTATAGCTTTCTTACATATGCACCTTTATTCTGACATGCTCAAACCATGTTATAGCCTGCAGACATGAGACTTACATTAGCCCATGTCTTAACCAATTGACTCAAAGCCATGGCCCATGGGTGGTTTAAGTTGCAACTTTATTCCAATTTATGTTTCATATTTTCTAATGATGGCAGATGTGTAACATCATTGCCAGAATGACTTGAAATTGGATTCATTAGACTCGGAGCAGGACTGACGGGTCATATCGAGTTGAATTCTTGGATTGTAGTGCCCTTAATCCAGCAAGACCCTAATCTTTTAGAAATATCCATGTTTATATTTTAGAAATATCTATTTGTCTCTTTTGGCATTGACTGAATATGCTATAATTGTTTATCCAGTTCCTGGATTAGTTTGTTTCCGCTGACTCTGTTTTCTACAGTTCCCATAACAGGAGGCAACAAGTGAAGAAAGTTCCTTGCAGAAACCCATCGCTAGATGCAAATTAACCACCAAGGGAAGATGAAGGTGCTGACACTGAAAAGGCAGCTACGGAGAGTCTCAAGGTGGAGCAGATTTGGCAATTCAGATCTTTCTGTGGAGACAAAGCCTCGGGTATGATTCTGCAATCTGGATGGTACTTATGATGTGGAAGTTGCTTTCAATGGGTATGAGCTTATGGGAGTTTAAATCTTTCAACTGAGAATAATTGGTTAAAATGGAATAAATTTGCCATCATTATTCTTTGGTTGTGGCAAAGAAATATCGAAACACAACATAAGTTACCATTGAATAGATACTAACCAATCAAGTTTAGGGAAATGTTATTCAAAAGCATCAGAAACTAGAGAAGAAAGTTCTTAACATTTTGGGACCCCACTATCCATTGATCAAATTACCCAAGTTGTTCATTGACACAAGTAGGTGCTTTGGTGTACTTCCAAACTCACCTGAGAAGTTTGTGCTTTGGATACCTAATATTGTTGGTTCTTATAGAACCTGTTTGTTTTTTTATCAAGGGAATTCATGGAGTTAGCAAAATAAAAGATGGTTATGGTTAGGGTCACAACTCTCTAATGTTTTAGTTTGGTTTAGGTTCAGAAGTTAGAAGTACTCTGTAGTGTTTTTTTTTTTTGGTTTGGTTTAGGCTCAGAACTCTTAAAAGATGGTTTAGGCTCAGAATCACATATACTCTGTAGTGTTTTTTCTTGTAGTTAAAAGATGGTTTGGTTTGGTTAGAGTTAGCAAAGGAAGCCCACTTGTTACTTGCCTTCTGGAAGGTCCAAGTGGCAGGTATGATTCCTTGTTGTAAGATAAGCCTCCATCCAATTATAAGATCTCTTTTATATGTGATTTAGTACTTGGGTTGGCTAAATTCAGAAAGATTATCAAGCTGTGGGAAAGTCCGGATTCTTCAAAGAAGGTCTCCATTTGTGTTTGACAACCTTTTCAGGTATTTTATACCCAGACCAAACCCTTAGATCCCTGGGAAAAAGATGTGTTTTAAATTCTTGATTTCTATCCTTGTTAAATAGTCCCTCTGAAAAGGGTCAGGTGACCCTACGGTCACCTGGCGGCTAGCCGCCCTTTGCAAGGGGCCTAGCCGCCAGACCTTCGGTTAGCTTTCCAGTAAGCATTTTTTTTCTCAGGATGTTTTTCTGTTCTTCCTGCGGCTAACCACCAGTGCACCTGCGGCTAGCCGCCAGTGCACCTACGGCTAGCCGCATAGCTAACCGTGGGTTTTCGGTTTGCTTTTCAGAGACCTTGTTTTGTCAGATCACTCTTGCGGTTACCCCTGCGGTTGCCTCATGGCTAGCCCCCAACTATTCTTGCGGCTAGCCGTGAGCCAACCTGATTTGAATTTTCTATATATCTGGAGCGTCTTTCCCCTTTCCTAATGACTCTTTTGGGGAGAGCTTTTGCATGCTATCTTCTTCCCAACATATCTAAGCTCTCAAATCTTCTTCCAACCACTCATGTAGTAGATTGGTCAAGCTTATAGAAATGAGGTTTCTCCTCCATTTGTTCTTCATGTGAAATCATTTGAATCTCTGATATACTTGATCAGTTGCTATGTTTCATTGTTTTTCATGCTGAATGCATTGATGTGGCCATGGGTTTCTTTTCTATATCTTTCCTCATCACACACACACACACAAATACAGGCTCATGCTGTACTGTCGATGTTCCACTTAATTATTTGACTTTATGAGATTGTTTGTTTGTGCATAAGCTGATTGCAATTGTTTGTTTGTGTATAATTAAGCTGACTGCCATCTACTGGAAACTGTTGTCTGTGTTACAGATATCTCCTCGCCAAGGACTTTTGAGAGTGCGTGAATTCACGCTTGCAGAGATTGAGCATTTTGTTGATCCTGATGACAAATCTCACCCGAAATACAAAGAGGTTGCTGATTTGGAGTTTTTAGTGTTCCCTAGAGAAGAGCAAATGACTGGAAAACCAGCCAAGAAAATTTGCCTTGGTCAAGCAGTTTCAAAGGTTGATTGTTTACACTTTGTCGTTTACCTTTGTTTTCATTTGGAAAGTAGAATCTTGATTCTTGCATATACAGTTTAGTTTACTTTTTATATATTAAATGATGGCTGTTAAGATATTATTTATCTATTGCCTTGCTTGTCCATTTCTGAATCCCTATGTAGGATGGAACCATTGCTTGTCCATTTCTGAATCTCTATGTAGGATGGAACGCTGAAAACAAGTTGGGATCTCAAAAGCTGATGGTTATTGTACAAGAGTTCATTTTTCTCAGGCAGAAGTTTTTTTTTTTTTTTTTGTGTGTGTGCATGTTGGGATTCACTTTTTCAATAAAAGAATTCTAACTTTAAATGGCTTTAGCTGTTTGATAACTCTGAAATTTTCTTCTTTGCAATGGAAATCTTATGAATTTGGTATTATAACCTTAGTCAGTTGCCTCAATATAGCTAATGGATTTGGCAATACTGTATAATAGGAAAAGAGTGGTGTCCCTCTTGTTGCACATGAAAAGTTTTCGGAACCCAGGGAGGTGGAGGTATCACTACAACAAAAATCATTTTTCGCGGCGAATATTTCGCGACATTTTGAAAATTTGTCGCTAAATATTGGTTTTCGCAACGAAAAATTCATTTCGTCGCCTAAAATAGAAATACAAATGATTTAACGACAATAATTTTTAATCGACGCTAAATATCGTTGCGAAAAGTTTGGCGCCAAAAAATGGGACTGGCGCCATGAAGAGGTACAAATTTGGCGATGAAATTATTTATTTTGCGACGAGTTTATTTCATCGCTAATTCATTTACATTGTATTTTATTAAAGAGATTTTGCGACACAAATATGTCGCCGCAAAATCCCTTTATAATATTCCGCAACAAATTTATTTCGCCGCGGAATGCTTAAAATTTGGGACGCGCGGACTTTCTTGGCGGTTTATTTTTTGAGACGTATTGGCGACGAAATGAAACTTCACTGAAAAGAAGGAACAGAGCACGCAGAACTCTTCCATTTCTCTCACAGAACACGCAGACATCACCTCCTCTCCCTCTCACAGACATCACCACGCAGAACACGCAGCACCATCACCTCCTCTCCCTCTCGATCTTGGCCCCCCCCTCTCTCTCTCCATCTCGCAACCCCCTGCGCAGCCCCCCTCTCTAGTCTCTCTGGTCTTCATCTCTCTCACGCCCACGGACTATCGCCCATTCTTCCTCCAAGCGCAGACCGCACCACCACCACCAGCGCAGAGCCCCATCATCTCTCCCTCTTCTCCCTCCACGCGCAGAACTCATCCCATTCACAGGTAAGAGCCTCTCTCCCTCCTCTCTGCATCACCATCGCATCTCTCAGCACTTCCCCTGCACGTGCACCCTCTCCTCTCATAGAGATCTCCAGATCTCCAAGAAGGAGATATATATCTTTTTTAATTTTTTATTCTGGTTTTTTCTTTTTGTTGTTTTTGTGGGGTTTTGGATTTGGATTTGGGGGTTTTTTTTTTGGATGAGAGATTGGATTTGGAATGTGCACCCCCTGCACGTGCACCCTCTCCTCTCATCCCATCCCTCGCTGGTTCGTGTTTGGCTACTAAGAGGTTTCTTATGATTCTCATTTTCGCATTTTGGATTCCTTTTAAAATAAGTTTAATGAGAAATTGCGATTTTGTTTATTAGATGCAGGGGAAATGAATTTATATTAATGAAAGGAGCATTTGATTTCTTTCGCTTAATTGGCCGGTCTCCACTGTAGGTATGAAATTCCAAGAAGGAAATTTCACCACTTAATTTATGCTAGATTTCAGGTTCAAGCTCAGTTTTAACAGAGCTTGAAACTGAAAAGTAGGCTTTCAATACAAGTAACAGATATCTCTGTTCTCCCTTAGGTGAATCTGAATCTAGTGCTTGATTCCATTACAGGTCATGTGGTCGACGTTTGTTCCCTTTATTCCCAACAGCATTTTGCCTGGGCTCCTCGCATTCATTGCAGCAGTGGCTGCTGTTGTTATGGTAAGCCTTTTTGTTTTTATATTTTTATTACTTTTTATGTTGATTGCTCTCATTAGTAGGATGCTTCTTCTATATGTTTAACAAATGCTAAAGGATGACATGCCCTTGTGGATTGGAGTTTGTTCTGCTTCTTGTTTGATGTGTTTGTACCATTCTCAGATCTGAATCTTGAAGATGAACCTTTCCAGCCCAAATCAGGTGAGGCAGAGTTCTCAAGTAGAAATTAGTTTGCCGGAACTTGCGTTTTGGAGAAAATACTGCCACTCTACTTTGTTTGGGTAGATAGAGAGAAGTATGGCTGATAAATTTTTTTGAATTGACTACATTTATATTAGATGAAAGCGGAAAAGAAGAAAGTCAATTGTTTTTCTTTCTGGATTCAATCTGCAATTTTCTCAACTGCTACATCATGCTGTATGTTGACCAATTATCACTGTGGATGGTTGGCAACTAAATGCTGAGCAGAACTGCTTTTCATATGTGACAATACTGTTGGAATTATGAATTGTTGTTAGTGCTGCAAATCCATAGTAACCTGCTGGAAAAGCAGACCCACATCTGGATGTTGTCATTAAGCAGCATCCACTGCTGGTCTTAGGAAACCATAGGCGTGATGTTTGCAGTGATGAAAGAAACGGAATATGCAACAAAGCAGAAATTTATTGACAACTTCATGAATGACTGGAAAGTGCTACTTGGCCGAAACCATGTGATTAAGAAATTCGAGCTCTGTGATTTTACCCCAATCTATGAGTGGCATGAGAGGGAGAAGGAAAAGAAAAAGCAAATGAGCACCGAGGTAAATCAAGGTTTCCTTTAATTGATTTTAGATTAGAGTAAAACAGGGAGTTGTACAGTGTAAATTGATACATATGGAACTGGTGTATGTGAACAATGAACATTAGTTTAATGATATTGACTTGTTTTATGTCTTAGTGAAAAATAGATGTTTGTCTATGATACCTGGATACTTCAAAATTGGGAACGTATCCATATCATGTTGTCTCCCTGTTTTGTATCATTGGTTTCTTTGGCTGCCCAATCTGTGGACTTATTGCTGGCCTGGCTTGTGGGTATTTGCACTGGAACAAAATATATTCCAGTTGTGCCCTCTAGGAAAGCTTGCATCAACAAACCAGGCCTCATTCATTTATATTTATATTTTTTATTTTTCATTTTAACTCCCTTTTAAGCTCTATATTATGCTTTTATAATTCATAAAATGTAGAGAAGGAAGTAAAAAAAGAAGCAAAGATGGATGATGATGATGATCACATACCAATTTCCCAAAGAGTGAAAAAATCGGTTTCATCAGACAATCGATCCTTATCAAAGAAACCAACAAAGGTTGTCACCTCCCAATTGAAGAAAACAAACAAGAAATCAAAAAAGATTATAAAAGCTTCTAAATACTCAAAATCGTTGAAGGTGCCACCTGGCTCCGGTGGAGGGCAGAAGTGGACTACATTGGAGCACAATGGTGTCATTTTCCCTCCATACAAACCTCACGGGATTAAGATGCTATACAATGGACAGCCAGTTGATTTAACTCCAGAACAAGAAGAGGTGATGTTGAATATCTTTTATGATCTTGTACCATTTTCACTATTTCTTTTCATTTCTTGTCATGTGATTCTTGTTGCTTCCACTTGTCACATTGCATGTGGCCCGTTGCCCTTGATAAATACATTTTATTTCTTTTTTTTTTTTTTTGGCTTAGATTCTCTTGCATTCAAATGATCTCTAATAGAATCAATTGGGGGGTTTTGGGTAGACAAACTGATGTCAGAGTTTGTACTAGACTGATTTGGGTAGTCAATTGAGTTTTACATCTTTGGAAGGCTCTTGTCAGATTCTTTGAGTTTTCAAGTAATCTCTGTTTTTGGATTGTTCACTCTAGTTTGATTTCTGTATTGAAAGCTCATTGTTTTTTCCTTGTTGATGCTGATTAAATGCATGGATTTTATGATACTTAACTTCATTATCAGTGATTTGAGATGTTTAGTTCTGTCTTCTTTTAGGGTAAAGATTTGAGTAGTCTAGTGTCAGTGTTATATCCTTATGGCATACATCCCTCCACATAAGCTGTGGAAAACACAACAAGCTGCCTTGTCCATAAAAATCAGTATTTTATACGAAGTTATAAGTATATTTTGTTATACATCTTTTAGTTTCTAAAGTTACTTTCGTGAATTAATAAAATACAATGAAAGAATTCCCTAAATGACATAGGCACATAGCTATACTCCACCCAAAGGGCATATGTATGTTGATTGTGAACCTCATTTGTAGAAACCAGATAACCTGAGCATGCTGCACTCTTTTATGGGCTGAGCATTGCATAGTATGCCTTTCATAATGGTGGTGTTGATGTGTCTGACATGGCTGTGAGAGATAAAAAAAAAATAATAGAAAAGGATGGCCTTGTCATGTTGATGTGTTCAGGACAGTGGCTATTTAGAGCTGGCAGGGTGTTTCCGGAAAGGAAGGTGGATGATCCACTACACAGATGTTGAAAAGGTAGATAGCTTGAAGGTTGGGCAGCATGTCTGCTATGGGTATGCAAGGCATGGGAAATGGAGAAGGTGAGAGCATTCAAGGTGGGAGACAAGGTGAAGATCAGAGGGGGATTGGTGACACCTAGGTGGGGATGGGGTATGGAGACACCTGCAAGCAGGGGTGAGGTGGTAGGTGTGGATGCGAATGGGTTATTCTCCTGAGGATCAGATTCTGATGAAATCTGGTTGGATCTTGCTTTCTATGGAGTGGGATTTTGGTGGGGGTATTTCCTATGGGTTATTCTCCTTCTATAAACACTGATTCTCTTCTTCTTTCTCTTGCTATTGCAAATTCTTCTCCTTATTTTTTCTTCTTATCTTCCTCTAGCAATCAACAATGGCTATACCTGCTGAAACCAAATTCCATGTTCTAGTTGTTGATGACAGCCTTATAGACAGGAAACTGATTGAAAGGCTTCTCAAAACCTTATCTTATCAAGGTATATTGTTATTCACTGATGAGGAGAAAAAAAATCTCAACTTTGTAATTTTTTCTTTGCCCTCAAATTTATTTCTTTGCAATGAGCTCTTTTCTTACATTCTGTCATCACCATGCTCAATAGAATGCATCCTGGATGCAAGTATGTTTTACAACATGTATGCATTATGTTCAGGTATGATGAAAAAGCATACTTTTGTGAAACTCTTCTTTAAGTGTGACTCAACTATTGAATCTTATGTCTTGTTTTCTTTCTTGCTTGCTTCCATAATTGTTAGCTACTTGTCTCTTGTTTGCATTTTTTAAATAAATGAGGAAAACTTAAGCTTTTGTACTTTTGATATGACCATGGTCTTTTCTTGTACGGTAAAAAGTGGCTTTACTTCCCTGCACCTTACTAGTAGAAGTGGCCAAACAAGGCCCATTGATGATTGGACCTTGGGTTGTTTACTTACAAGGCCTGCCATGCTATTGATCCAATAACAGGTATAATGGGTTGACAGTAAATTCGAGAAACAAACGACAGACAATCTTCAAAAATCTCTTGCATATAGCAACATTATTAGGACCCTAACATATCCTTTTAGAATGCAATGTGAGCTTTTAGGTGCAGGATTGGACACATTTATCTTTGCCAAACTCAAAAAACCATGTAATAATAATTATCACTCTTAGTGGGCCTAATAGAGAGATGGCTCAAAGAAAAACCAAAAAACCAATGCTTGTGTCATTCAAACCCATCTAAGCCACTTCTCAATGGATGCAGTTATAGGACTCTGACCCAATTCACACTGAGACCATAACAAGATGGAATATCTCATACCATCAAAATAGCGAGAGAAAATCTTTTTCTTCTAGTAGATCTCCTTTGTTTATAGGATTCATCTAAATCTAATGGCAGCCGTGTGAATCGGTATTTATAAATACCCTTTGAGGGTCATTGGAACATCATACATAGAAGAATACACTGACTCTTGTTCCCATCACCTTGGCCATGGATCCTTACAAGGTACAATTTTTCCTTTTGATTTCCGAGTTCCATCAGATTTCCTTCATGGGTTTTCTCTTTTGAAGATCAATGTGTCATAAAGTCGAAGCTTTTTCTTGTTTGCTCTTACTGTTTGATTGAATCCACTCATTGCATGCTTTCTTGCAGTCCCTTTGTTTTCCTTCTTCCAAGATACTTTTTATTGATTTCTCTTATTGTATCTGTATACTTGTATGCTGATGGGATATTATGGTAATGCATGGTTTCTTTGAATGGTTTGATCTTTGTTGAAAAAAAATGTAAACAATGGATTATCAAAATTCCTTTTTCTTCTCTCTGCATTCTATGAACTTTTTCTCTTCATTGATTGCCCTTTTTTTCTAAATTCTTTGAAGGGGCTTGCTTTTTTTTTTTTTTTGTCTCTAATTAAAATGTCAGCTTCACTTTATGATATTTATCCAGCAGGACCTATTTACTTCAGTGGAAACTTAATACCAGTCTCCTGTTGCATGCAGATTGGAGAGTGTGTAGCTATCTGGTGGAGGCCAAACTTCGAAACAATAATGTATCCGTACTGCCCTCCCCACATCACCAAACACAAGGTGAAGGAAATTTTAAGCTTCAAGTTTTAACTATATAACTTGGTTTTCTCTGGAACTAATCCTAGTGTTCTTATTCTTTATTAAGGAGTGCAAGAAGCTTTTCCTTGTTCATTTGTCAGAGAGGGAGTATTTTGCAGTACCAAAAAACTTGAAACTGCTTGCTGTTCCATTGTTTGAACTCTATGATAATGTTCAGGTATGATGTTGCCTATCTTCTCTTGCCTTGCTTTAATTTTTATGGTGCCATCATTGCATGATGCATGGACAATATGGTATTGTTTTGTTCATCGTAGCAAATCTGCATGTGACTCACCTTTCATTGATCCAGACTGTTCTGATGGGTCATTCCTAGAAAGTTCATTTGTTAGATGATCATCACTGTCTTATCCGTGACCAGTGGTGAAACCTGAAGTTTGATGGTGGTTTTTTTTGGGGTAGGGGGTTTCGAATTCTTGGCAGAGCTAATGTGAAAAAAGTATGAAATTTACTATGACAGTAGGGGTTTTACAAAATTTCTTGGGGGCCATTCTCCCCAACCCAATACACACACAAAAAAGAAGTAATTTCCACCCCTGTTTGTGCCTGCATATGGTCGGTCAAGACAAGGACCCTGAAAATTGAATAAAAAAAAAAGTGTGATTATCTGTAAAATTTTCAAGTGGCAATTTACAGCCAAATGATTATCAGTTTTCATAAATATAATAAAGAGAAAAATGGACAAAACTAACCTTTCTAATTAACAGGCTTACTTAATCAAAACCCCTAGTTCCATAAAACTGCTAAATAAATGCCTTATTCTATTAGTATATAATAGATTCCTTCTTAAATGTAATGAAATGTCTACATTGATATAATAAAAATTAATGTGTTCCTAATGATGTATGTAGGGGAGCCAAAGTTCTCAGGGGGCAGAGAGATACCTTCAAAAGCAGTAGATCTGTAATTATGGTTGGGAAGAGTAGAGGCTATATGGTGAGAGTAGGGGGAGCTGGGGGAGGGAGGTCAGAATTGAGAGGGGGGCAGAGAGGGTTGGGGGGGTTAGGGGAGGATGATGCAGTGCCAAAGAGTAAATGTAACATGTATTCCCGTACAGGAAAATTCTGCACAAACACCTTTTGGTATTCTGGTCATAATTCAACTTTGGAAGCTCCAAATCGCGCACCGTTTGATGCGTTGGAAAGTAGGCTCGAAGACCTTTCCAATGGTATATGGCTTGGAAATTGAAACCTCACAATTTAATCCAGATTTTGAGCTGAACAGTGCCCATTTTCGTAGTTATACTCTGTTTTGAAAATTGTGTATTTGGGAGGTGTAGTTTGGTGATAATTAATTGCTTTTGAGAGTCTATAAATAGAAGGAAAGTATGAGAACGTGGGGTTAGGTTGTGATTACTTATTTTGTCAATGAAAAGAAATAGAGCCATGCTCTGATCTATGTTTATCTTCCTTCCTACTTTGTGTTCTTGAATTTCAGGATTCTTTTTCAATCTCTTCTTTGCCCGCATCATTTGGTACCCTAAGATTCCTACATTGCTGTGAGAGGGGGGAGGGGTAGGGATGAATCTGAATGATTCCAGCCAGCAAGGTGTTTCTGCAGGATTTCCATCTGAGCACTGTCGCAGACCGTAGGTGATGAATCTGAAGACGGGGTAGAGGAAGAGTGAACCAGGTCTTGAGGGATGGGGATCACATGCAATAGGGGCTGAGATGTAAATGACTGGTCCTGATGTGCTGCCAGCAGTGGCTTGTGGAGCTGCTGAACTGTAGCTGGCTGAGAGCTAGCTAGTAAGAGGGGGAAAGTCAGAGGCTAGCTAGCAGGGGAAGGGGGGTTGCAGGCGGGGAGGGCGCATCAGTGATATTTCTGGGCAATATTTAGAATATGGCAGTTTTAATATAAGTGATTGATCTTAACAAAAAGATCAAAACTCTGAAGAAAGGCACATGCAAATAAGGCAAATGATGGCCTTTATTAGTGGAGATTGGGCCCCCTGTTTAGAAACATAAGGCTTAAGTTCTTTTACAGAACTTTGAGTGTTTTTATTTTATTTTATTTTATTTTTTGCTTTAAGTTGAAAATTGTATTAGAAGAGAAACAGAGAAGAGGAAACATGGAAATGCATTCTTACCTTGTTAACTTGATTGCACTCCTCAAAACCTTCGTAATATGGAAACATTTATATCTTTGAACTCTTCAATACCCTTTCCTTTTTCTTGTTGTCCTCTTACTTCTTCTTCATTTCCTTTGTCTTTGGAATTTCTCCTTGCTATTGTTCATATTTCATTTATTACTTCTCACTCATGTGTGAATACTATCTACAGATCGCAGCTTTCTTCTCTTGAAGCATGACGGAATCGAAGGATATGTTTTTGCCATTTTTGTGGGTGTCCTCGGTTACTGCTGTTATTGAAGGTGGATTTTCTACTCAACATAAGCCTCATTTTCTTAGTGGATTTGGTCTTTTGGATTCTAAGGTACTGAACCCTTTTTGCTTTTTCGCATGCATTAAGAGATTGAGTGGTTTTAGTTAACTTTTCTTTTGTGTAAAATGGGTTGGTAGAGAGGCCATCATTTTCTCTGAGATTTCTGTTATTAGATCAAAGTAAACTCTCTTGATGCTTTCTTTATTTTTTTATGTTGTGGTGTTTGGTGTTTGGATTTCTGGGTTCTTTTTTACTTTGTGGGCGTTGCAATAGTATAACTTCCATTTCACCATAGACTTCACATACTCATACTAACTGTTAGGATAGTGATTCAGGTTTGTGATCTTGAATCAACTTGTTTAGGCTCAAGTGCACTTTTATTTTTTAATTTTCTCAGGATTTTATTTTGTCTCACTTTGCTTTTGATTCCCATGTTTAATTCCTAACAAATTTTTTTTTTTTTACCACAGGTTGGGACTAAAGATCAATTAGCAACGACAATATTTTGTTTTTCATAAGAATATTGTACTTACACTATTTTGGATGTTACATTTTTACTTGAATTAGCAACGACAATGTGGCTAAACTTGTGGGTCGTATTTAATAGTTATATGTTTCCTAATATGTTGAAGGATCATGTTTTGTACATTTTTCATTAGTTAAATGAGCAGACTTTACTGTACATTTTGTTTGAGTTTGAATGACCATGTTTTATTGTACATTTTATTTTCGTTGAATGGGAATGATGTTTTATTATACATTTTATTTTAGTTGAATGAGCAGGTTTTATTACATTCAGCGTAAAGAAGGTTTTTGAGGTAGCATGTGGTAATTTAAAAAAATATATATTATTTTTAGCAACGAATTTTATTTGTCTCCTAAAAGGAATAAATATATCCCCGACGTATATAATTTGTTGCCTAAAAGAAATTGCGGCAAGGTTAAATATTGGGCGAAACGTCTACAAACTATGCGCGACAAAACTAATTCGTCACCTATTATAATTTATGGCAATTCATGCACTATTTGGCGACAATAAAGTTTTGTCGGTAAAAAACTATAATTCAGCGACGACTAAATTTTGTCGCCAAATTCCTTTTTCACTATTTTTTATCCATTTTCTCGTAATGAATTATGGACATTTGGCGACCAAAAATATCATTTTTGGCAACGATAATGTGTTGTCGCAGAAAATCATTTTAGCGGCGATTATGTGTTGTCGCGGAAAATTGATATTTAGCGACGATAATGTATTGTCGCAGAAAATTGGTATTTAGCGACGATAATGTGTTGTCGCAGAAAATTGATATTTAGCGACGATAAGGTGTTGTCGCAGAAAATGTATATTTAGCGACGATTAATTGTGATCGTCGGCAAAAACAATCACCGACACATAATGGGCGACGAACGGGTGACGAAACAATTTTTGTCGCAGAATATATCTTGCGACGATTTTATGACTTTCTGCGACAAATATTTACGTCGCGAATAATGTTTTTTGTTGTAGTGTATCTATCTCTCTCTCGACCATGCATATTGTTTTTATGCGTGACCCTCTCACAAACGAATACATCAATCTAATGAACCAATCATTTGTATTTATTTTTTTATTTTTTTGAATGGTGGCACAAGTTGAACCTGCTACCTTAATTATGATTGCAACAATGATCGCCTTCCAACCATGCCATACTAGCACATTTATCAGTGGGTAGATGGGCAGCATCTGCATGCATGTCTATAGACATCAGAGTTATAGCAATTTAGTTGATGGTTCCATTGAGTGCAATTTCACAGATGATTCATGTAGTGTAATTTTTTTTCAGAAACTGATCATAGCGCAAGTAAAAAAAGGAGTTAGGTCTTGCTTGCCTTCAAGGGGAGCCAAAAGATGGTTGTTGAAGCTTTGGAGGTAAATTATGATTATTTATCTTTAATTTGGTTTTTTTGTTTATATACAGTTCCAACTTTTTGTACATCCCATGGAAGAAATGTAGATACTATATATATATATATATATATACACACATAATATTTCCATAGAGATTTGTCTAGTGATCAATGTATAATATTATTAATTAGTTATATATATATATGATCACTTTATTAATTTGTATATATAGTGCAAAGTTTTATTGGTGTACAGTGTACTGCAGGTTTTATAGGTACTGCAGCAATGCAAATTCTTTTGATAAAAAAAATGCATATATAATATTAAATCGGTTACAGAACAAACGATATAATACAATCCAAAAAAACCGATATAACAAAGCCCTTTATAACCGATATTATAAATAATTTTTATATCGGTTTCACTCTTTTTTACACTACAAGAAATTTAGGCTGTTGTGACGAAATCTGAAGAAGATTTTTTTTTTGTCTTAAAAGAACACCCAAAGGGGACGAAATATAAATTTTTTCGTCTATTTTCATTTTTTTCAAAAGTATTGGAGACGAAAAAAAAATTTCGTCTACAAAAATATGGCGCCAACTTATTTTGTGTTGGCGCCAATTATTTTAGCTCATTAGAGGCGAAAATTGTTGTCACAAAATATAATTTTTTTTGCGACGAACGTAATTCGTCACCAATAAGAATAAGTTATGGAAGACGAACATATTTCGTCACCAAAATAAGGCGCCAATTTCATTTGCTTTTGGCGCGGATTATTTTAGCTCATTGGAGACGAACATTTTTGTCACAAAATATAATTTGTTTTTTTGACGAACTTAATTCGTCACTAATAAGGATAAGTTATGGAAGACGAAAATGTTTCGTTACTAGAATAAGGTGCCAAATTATTTTAGCTCATTGGAGACGAAAATTTTTGTCACAAAATATAATTTGTTTTGCGACGAACGTAATTCGTCACTAATAAGGATAAGTTATAGACAACGAACATAATTTGTCACCAAAATAAGACGCCAATTTCATTTGCTTTGGCGTGAATTATTTTAGCTCATTGGAGACGAAAATTTTTGTCACAAAATATAATTTGTTTTTGTGACGAACATAATTCGTCACTATTAAGGATAAGTTATGGAAGACGAAAATATTTGGTCACCAAAATAAGGCGCCAATTTCATTTGCGGTGGCATGCACCAATTTCGTTTGCACTTGAGCCTATTCCTCTCTTACAAGTATTGCTTTGGAAAAGCCTTTAAAATGACTAAAATGGGCCCCCAAGGCCCTAATGTCCATCCCCCTCCCCCACCCCCACCCCAATCCAACACCCCTTTTCCAAAACCCATTTCCCCCTTTGTCCCTCCATCTATCCCGGTCTCTCTTTTCCAAAACCCTTTTCCCCCTTTTCCAAAACCCTTTTCTAGAAGAGGAGAGAAGAACCCTTTTCCCCATTTTCCAAGTGAGGCTTTTTAAAACCATGCGTCCTCAGAAATCGTAAGAACTCCGAAGTTAAGCGTGCTCGGGCGGGAGCAGTATTAGGATGGGTGACCTCCTGGGAAGTCCTCGCGCGTGCACGTAGGCCAAAGCGGACAATTTCATGCTGAGTTGGGCGGGGCTGTGACAGTTGGTATCAGAGCCGAGGACGACTCTATTTCTAGTGGGGAGAATGTGAGATCTTGGTCTGGGCGGTACCCTTAACAACTGGGAGTAGCGTGTCAATCACGGGCTTCAAACGGCGAGTCTACGATAGCCTGCATCGGAAATATCCAAGTCCTGACCATGGGCTTATAAGTTAAACCCCGTATTAACTTAGCATGAGGCTTTTTAAAACCGTGCGGCCCCGGAAATCGTAAGAACTCCGAAGTTAAGCGTGCTCGGGTGGGAGCAGTACTAGGATGGTTGACCTCTTGGGAAGTCCTCGCACGTACACGTGGGCCAAAGCGGACAATTTCATGCTAAGTTGGGCAGGGTTGTGACAGTTGGTATCAGAGCCGAGGACGGCTCTATTTCTAGTGGGGGAGAATGTGAGATCCTGGTCCAGGCGGTACTCTTAACCACGAGGCGTAGCGTGTCAACCACGGGCTTCAAACGATGAGTCTCTGTTAGCCCGCATTGGAAATATCCAAGTCTTAACCATGGCTTATAAGTCAAACCCCGTATTAACTTAGCATGAAGTCTTCCACAATCGTGCGGCTCCAAAAATCGTAAGAACTCTAAAGTTAAGCGTGCTCAGGCAGTCCTTGAGTTGGGTGACCTCTTGGGAAGTCCTTGAGTTGAGCGGGGTAAATGCGACAAAAAATTTTCGTCTCTATTTCTTATATTTATGACAAAATATTTTTGTCTCTAATTTCTTCCTTTAATGACAAAATATTTTTTCACTAATTACTTACAAGTATGTTTCCAACGTAGTGTATTGGAGACGAAAAAAATTACTTGTTTCCAACAGTGTATTAGAGACAAAAAAAAATCGTCACCAATTTATCTTTTTCAGTGACGAATTTTTTTTTCGTCTCCAATACCTTTAAGCGACAAGGCTTTGGCGACGAAACGGGTGACGAAAAACTTTCGTCTCAATTAGTTTTGGTGACGAAATATGTACATTTTGGGACAAATTTGTGTCATCCTTAAACCCCAAATTTCTTGTAGTGTTATATCGCTTTTATAGTAATGCATGCTATAATTTCAGTTTCAAAACACATCAGTTCTCCGAAAACCGATATTATAAATAATTTTTATATCGGTTTCACTCTTTTTTATATCGGTTTTATAGTAATGTATGCTATAATCTCAGTTTCAAAACACATCAGTTTACCGAAAACCGATATTATAAATATTTTTTATATCGGTTGTACTTTTTTTTATATCGGTTTTACAGTAATATGTGTTATAATTTCAGGTTCAAAAGACATCAGTTGTCCAAAAACCGATATGAAATATTACACATATTATATCGGTTATAGTTGTTTATTATATCGGGGGTACTTATATCGGTTTGAAGTTTACTGAAAAGCCGATATAATAGGTCTTTTATATCGGTTTTTAGCCGATATAAAAACCCTTTTTTCTAGTAGTGTATAAGGTTTCTTCTATAATTTTGCAGGATATAGCTTTCTTCGTTGCTACACTTCAAGGGTTGGCTCTCTGCACATCATCTATTTGGGCTCTGCAGGAGAGAAGACTTCCATCCTTCTATAATATATTGAGTATGTTCATTGTATTTAATTTTTGTTTCCTCCATCTTTATGTCTAACTAAAGTCATGGGTTCTGTAGAACGTAATTTTGCTAAAGAGATTGTTTGGGATTATGAAAGGGGTTGGGATTTTTTTGTGTTCAGTTTATCTATTCCAAACTATTTTTCCATGTTCTGGGTTGAGGTCATAGGCACTGTGAACGAGAATGTGAAATTGTGAATTGAGTGGCCAAAAACCTTTTGAATTTAGTGCACCTGATATATTGACATATTCTGTTTCCATGTTCAAGCTAAGCCATAATTGCAAATGGGTTGAAAATCAGCCCGATGCAATTATAATAATCCTAGACAAACAGCCCATAAACCGAATCCTCCCAACCAAACACCTTGGAATAATCAGAACCAAACACCCAAATAAGTTCAAATCCCCTTAAACAAACAACTTGGGTCCTCATATCCAAACAAGTTGAATAGCTGTAAAACTGAATGAGCTTAAAATCTGCCAAACAATGACTGAAACTTGACTAGATTTTATCTCAAGCAATTGCTAAAATTGAGCAGGGTTACAATCAGATTTAAACAGCAAATGGGTTAAGATTGGGAAAAAACAGACTAACAGCAAAGGAGGAGAAGGAGAGAGATATAGTTTTCTTCGTTGCTACACTTCAAGGGTTGGCTCACTGCACATCATCTATTTGGGCTCTGTAGGAGAGAAGATTTTCATCCTTCTATAATATATTGAGTACGTTCATTGTATTTAATATTTGTTTCATCCATCTTTATGTCTACCTGAAGCCATGGGTTCTGTAGAACGTGATTTTGCTATAAGGAGACTGTTTGGGATTATGAAAGGGGTTGGGATTTTTTTGTGTTCAGTTTATCTATTCCAAATTGTTTTTCCATGTTCTGGGTTGAGGTCACAAGCACTGTGAATGAGAATGTGAAATTGTGAATTGAGTGGCCAAAAACCTTTTGAATTTAGTGCACTTGATATATTGACATATTTTGTTTCCATGTTCAGGCTAAGCCATAATTGCAAATGGGTTGAAAATCAGCCCGATGCAATTATAATAATCCTAGACAAACAGCCCATGAACCGAATCCTCCCAACCAAACACCCTAGAATAATCAGAACTTAACACCCAAATAAATTCAAATCCCCCTAAACAAACAACTATTTGTTCCAAGCCTTGATATCAAATTCACTATTTGTTCCTTCCAATAAGTTGATTATGCATTGAGCCAATTATGGAGATCAGATTTTCTCAATTCAAAGCCAAAAGAAGGGAAACACTAGATTGGCATCATAAGGAATTTAAGCATCCATTACAGACTTCTCCGCTTCCACTATTTTCTTTTTAAGCTGCCCAAAGAACTCAATGTTCCAAGCCTTGAGATTACTCTTAAGATTTTTTTAGCTTTTGAACCAAGATGAACTGAGGAGTACCAATACAGGAGGTTGCCCAACTATCCTCAACCACTGCAGAGAAGGATGCATGGGATAACCACATTTCTTCAAATTTGAAGGGAATATTTTTTAGAGGTAAACGATTTCTATGAGAGAGGAGAAGGGGGCTGTGGTCTGAAGAAAGCCTAGGGAGATGGGTGACAATAGGATCTTGAAAATTGTAAAACCAATTTGCATTGGTGAAAGCTCGATTAAGCCTAGCAGCTACATAAGCTTGGCCTTGCCTGTTGTTTGCCCAGGTAAATCTATTTCCTCTGAAGCCAATGTCCGTAAGACCAAAAGCTTGAACCATGTCGTTAAAGTCCTTGACAGAGATGGTAGAGGGGGCTGGGTGCTAAATTTCTCAGATGCCAAAAGGATAGAGTTAAAATCTCCAATCACACACCAAGAAAGAATTGTAGAAGAAGTGTTAATAAGATAATCCCAGAGGTGTCTCCTCATTCTGTAGTCGGTGGATCCATATATAAACTCTAGTGATCATACATGTGGAGGCTGTGGAAGGGTCATGAATTTTAGTGTTTTGGAATGGTCAAGAAAAGAGTATGTCCAATTGGAGCTAGAATTGCCAGAGAACCAAAGAGAGCTATTGGAATTGGAAAAGAAGGAGTTGAAACCAAGAGACAGGACCCCAATGGAAATGGAGGAATCAAAGAGGATTTTAGGCTCAGAGAGGAAAATGAAGTCCGGAGAATGGATTGCAATTAGGTGATGCAACATCATTTTAGTATGGGGATTTCCAATACCTCTACAATTCCAGTATAAGACCTTAAACACTAGAAAATGGTGGAGGAGGGGGAACCACTAGAACCTCTAGTTTTGGGGCCAAGGGATGAGCTACCTCTATTTTTAGGTTTCCTCTTACCTTTACCTTTGAAAAGGGATAGATCAACCACTAAAGAGGCTTCCTAAGGAGCATCATGATCCTTATTGTAGACCAGGGTGGGGTCAGAGGGGATGATCTCAGAGGGGATGGTTGACAGTTTACCGAACTTGGAAGCAGAAACTGAGACTGGCGCTAAGGCCTGGGATTCAGAAGTTATAGCTCCAGTAATGGACTAGGCGGTTGTAAGGTATTTAGATTTAGAGGTTAAAGAGGTTGGTTTTGCAAAGGTACAATGCTTTAAAATAGAAAAGGGGTTGGAGCAGTCGAGAGTGGGGGCATGGAATATTTCCAATATTTCATAAACTATGTCTGAAGGGAGTGACATTAAGGGACTTTCCAATTGAGGATCTGAATATGTATTCGGGCCAACTAGCTGAGGGCCAATAGTGGGAGGGGCATGAATTGACAAAGAGGAGCTTTGTAAATTACTGCCAGGGTGGGAGACCACAGGGGGTATAGGAACTGAATTACTTGGGATGTTTGGGTCTATGGTAAGCTGGATTTTCTCCACACTAGCTACAACATCCATGGTTGTTGCAGAGGAAGGGGAGTTCAACTAGGTTGCTATGGTAGGGGTCTTCAACAGAGCTAGCTTGTTTGAAAAAGGGCATTTGGAGGAGAGGTGACCTGCAAAAAGACATTCAAAGCAAGGGATATTTTCATATAGCACTTCTACTTCCACTACAACATCTCCTTCCAATTCAACTATTAATGAACTAGGAGTAGGCTTTGCCACATTGAGGTTTACCAAGACTCTGGCATGGGACACAATTCTCTGAGAAGCAGTCGTTTCATCAAGTCGAAGAGGCTTACTAGTAGAGCCTGCAATTGAGAGAAGGATATTACTGCTCCAGCAATGATAAGGAATACCTTTCAGTCCAATCCAAACAGGAGTTACTGTTGGCCAAGATTCTGCATCCTGACTTGGGGACCAAGCTAGAAGGAGTAGTTTTTTCTTATCCATGAGCAGGGGACTCTGGCTAACCAAGCTATCTCTATCCTCCTTAGAATTGAATCTGAATAGAAAATGTCTTTTCTCTGTAAGCGAAATGAAGCAGGGCCGTGAGATTCTCCAAGAACTGTGAACCCATTGCTCCAAACTCTCTAGGGAGGGACGTTTGCCCACAAATTTCCCAATAGCTGAGAAGGAAACAGATTCCTTAGTGTTGATAACCAACTGTTGAGGGATCCACATGGTTAATTTACCAACCTTCCAAGTCGGAGGAAGTAGAGTGGTGGGTGTGAAATAGCCATGGAAAAGAAGAAACTAGCATAGGATCTCTGAGGGCCGGGGTTGCTTTTAAGAGGCAATAGGGTCTCCAACTTGATGATAACCTAGAGGCTGACCTTGGGGGTGATTGAGGAGGCTGTCAAGGTGCTTATGCAAGAGCTGAAGCTGAGCAAGTACCTATCTTCTAGAATAATAGCCTATCTTTTTTTAAGGCTCCAATTATTGGAAAGTGAATATTTCGCAAAATTGAACCGAGGTAGTGAATTTCCTCGAGTAAATGATTTTTGATGCCTCAATGCATGAGTAGCATATATGCAAGTGAACTCATGCCAGACATCCTCTTCTTTTCGCTTTCAACGGAATGGACAAAATAATTGTCCATGAAAGTTTTATATCGATCTCATAAATTATGGTCAGATTTTGATAAAAGAATATTCCAGTATTTTTGCAAACAGCACAAATATTTGTACTATTTTCTTCGAAAATTTTTGAAAATGCCCCACTTTAAAAGAGCTCCTTTTTTTGCCCCTCTTTGTTTTTAGGGATGGGATCCCTTTGACCCAATCTAGCGTACTATCCTCCGCCTTGAATAGTCACAAGTCCAAATTTGACACTCATCCAATTTTTCCTTAATATTGGATTGAAATAGTAAGAAATCTTGCTTCTAAAACCATTAAATTTTCGGGTCATCGATCAAAGAGTTAGGATAATTTTATAGTGTCTAAATTTTGCACATAGGTAGGTCTCATATAGATTTTCCATCCAACGGTCTCATATAAATCATCATGCATCCTGGTCGGTCCGACTAAGAGAGGCATTTTTCTTCTAAGAAATGCCCGGGTGTTTTTTAGCGCTGCCCATTTTCTTTTGTAGTAATGACTGTTTAAATCTAAGCATATTGCATTCTGCAAGTATCAAAACTGACCCTAAAAAAATTATAAAGGGAGAGGCCAAAGGTAGAAATCGATGTGCCTGTTTTTTTGCTGGAATTCCAAGAATTTCTGTTTGGAGAATTCTTGAATTCCCAGACATAGTGAAATTCCTGAATTCCCCTTAGGCTTAAGCATCCAGGAATTCCACCAAAATGCAAAGGGAGTGGAATTCCTGGATTCTCAAAGGTCAAAAGAGAACTTTTAAGTGGCTGGAATCCAGAAAGGCTACTGAAGAAACATGGGATTCAGAAATTATAGAGGACAACTTATCGCATCATGTCCAGGAATTCCTGGTGAATTCCTAGCAGAAATTCCACTAAAGAAACAGGGCCTATGACTTTTCATAAGAAGGGCTTTTTTCTTATCATTTTCTCTTGGGTTGCTAGACACTTAATTTTTTTAAGTTCATAAAAGAAAAAAAATTGCTATAAAAAGAGAAGATGATATTGTTATTTATATAATTTTCTTAATATGTCTAGTGTATCCAAACAATTAACATTAGAAATGAAAGATGGTATTCTCTAATATATTATATTTTTATGTTATATTGTACATCCATATGGGCCCTTAAAATCATATTCAGTATAATAGCTAGTAAAGTCTCCATCATTTAACTGATATTTCTTCATCGTAACTACTAGGGAACCGAAAAAATTCCCTTAAATAGGGTAACCACAGTTGATGACTCTAAACTTTTATAATGACAGCCAAGGACCTCCAGCCCAAATCATCTCTTTTTTTTCTCCGTTTTTCCCTTTCTTTGTTGATGTCAACATAACCCTAATCCTAGGTTAAAGTTATTTTATGTTGACGTCGACAAATCTTCTGTCGTGGGTCTCGTAAGCAGATTCCAAAGTAACCCAGGATTACATCATTGGTATGCGGTTAAGAGGATTCTGCGGTACATCAAAGGAATAGTGAATCTTCGCCTGTGCTATCAAGGTGAAGTCCTGGAACTACGTGGTTACTCAGATACAGATTAGGCCGGTGATTTAGACCAGAGAAAGTCAACAGCCGGCTATGTGTTTACCCTCGGAGGAGATGCAGTTTCTTAGGGTAGCAAGAAACAAACTTCTACGGCTTTATCAATAGCCGAAGCAGAGTATATAGATTGTAGTACAGCAGTCCAGGAGGCTCTTTGGTTAAAATATTTCCAAACTGATTTGGAAATAATTGGATAAAAAGAGCCTGTCCCAATCAATGTAGATAGTACATATGCAATATCCATGGTGGATGAGCAAAAGTTTAACAGCTGATCAAAACATGTTGAGATAAAGTATCACTCTTTATCAGAGAGAAGGCTGAAAAGAATGATATAGAAATATTTTATATGCCTACAGAGGAATTGATGGCTGATGCTCTCACCAAGGCTTTGCCTGCAAAGGTTTTTGCAAGGCATGTGATGCGTATGGGACTGAGATATGTTTGATGTACATGGCATTCGTGCCAAGTGGGAGATTGTAGGAAATCGTGTGGCCCGCATGCCACGGGTCCCACGTCAGATCAAGCAAGGCAGATGCCAACAGAGAATACAATCCCACTTAATGTAAGACTTGATATGGTCCCACTAATAAGACTCCAAATAGGATTAGTGGATGTGGGTTTCTTGACGAAGAAGTTTCTAGTAAGTGTGACTCTTTAAGACTTGTCTATATAAGATAAGGTAGCCCTAGGGTTGGCATTCATTCCATCCCATAGGGAAGATAAGAGGCGAAGAGATCCACGGAGCTTCCCAATCGTTAGAACGCACATAGATCTCCGGCCGTATGTCAGAGTCTTCGCATCCAAATCCATCAGTAGTATTCTACTTTTGCATTCCTCGTTTAGTTATTCGATCCCACACGCACTAGCAAGACCAATCTCATTAATTGAGTTGATTCCAACTTAGTCTTTGTAGTCTAACTTTTGTGTTGTGGTGTATATGCATGTACTCATCAAAGGACCCATTTTCCATGAACTCATAAATGAGAGGTCTTTTCAATTGCTCGAAGCAGAAGCCCAAATGGTGAATGAGGTTCTAGTGGTGGATTTTTCCAGTAGTTGAAGTTTTTGCAAACCGGAGAAGGGGCGCAGATGCTCACTTCACCGGAATCTAGGCCACCGGAATAGGAGAAGGAAAAGAAAGGCAACGGGCTCTAATTAAATCCCCAACATAGTGAACGTTTTAAATGGGTCAACTGAGGAACTAGTGCCGGAGTCCAAATGGGTGTCATGGGTTTGGTGTTGGCTTTGAAACAAGGATGTGCGGTGGTTGGCAGAGAAGATATTGAAGTTGGGTGTAGATGATTCAAGCAGGGCTTTTCGTTGTTTAAAGGTTGTTGTAGCATTTACAAAAGGTTTCACTTTTCTTACTGAGGCCCTTATGTGAGCCATCACTGTTGTGGTGGTCTTTGAATACATAGTAACTATGAACATACGACAACTAAAAGATGGTGCATCTCTATCAATGGTCAAACTTGGATGGCTGGGATCAAGGGTGGGAGTGGGCCAATGAGAAATCGAAGATATACTTCTAGAATTTTTTTTCTCTAAGATCTATTGATGTAAGGTAAGATTACGTGGTAGGCGAAACATTGGCTGAAAGAGAAACTTTGATGGTAACCAAACAAGCGTCACATAGCATATTCTGGACGGGAAAATTTAACAAAATGCTACCAAACAAGTTTCGTACGGCTTTAACCTCAGCATAATTTGATTTCAGCACAACCTCATCTGAGCAGAAGACCGGAAACAACATCGGAACAATGCCAAACAGGCCCTTTGTTCCTATTGTGCTTCGGTCTTGCATTTTGTTTTGAGACTTGAAATTTATTATTTAGGTTGCGTTTTAATTTATAGATTTTGTTCTTCATGTATATTAATTTATATGTAATGCATGATATGGGGTTGCATTTAGAATTATCCTTTATAGGAGGCTACCTGCATGTTCTGTTGGGAAAGTCCCATGTTCCACATCGCTTTAGGGTTGGTATATAGTTTCTGACATGTTCTTCACAATCTTATAGTTCTGTTTGATTTTGGTGTTTTTAGCTACTTTTGATTTCTCTATCATTTTAGCATGTACACAACATCGCATACATGATGCTGCCCACAATTTCAGCATAGGGTTTCATTCTCATCACTTCCTTATCCGGCACGTTTGTGGGTCCCTGATCGCTGGACAATTTTATGTTCTTGCAGATGGGAATGTCAATTGGTTTACACATAGCCATATCAAACTGTTTCAACACAGTTTTCAAATAGGATCTCTGTGATAAAGTCAATAGCCTATTCGGACGATCACAGGTTATTTCAATGCCAAGGACATACTCTGCCTCACCCATGTCTTTCATCTCGAATCTTGACTTTAACCATTGTTTGATTTCATTTACGGCTTCCAATTGATCACCAGCGATCAAAATGTCATCTACATATAATGACAAATATAAGTAAATACTCCCACTACGTTTAATATAGAAACATGTGTCTGTATTATTGGGGACAAATCCTATTTCACCTATGGCCTGGTGAAATTTTCTATACCATTGTCTCGATGCCTGTTTTAATCCATACAGTGCCTTGTTAAGTTTGTACACTTTGTCCTTTTGACCTTGCACCACAAACCCCTCGGGTTGTTTCATATAAATTTCTTCTTCTAATTCGCCGTTCAAGAATGCAGTTTTCACATCCATCTGGTGCAATTCAAGGTCACGACATGCTACCAATGCCACTAAGGTTCGTATGGATTGAAATTTTACAACTAGAGAAAACGTCTCCTCGTAATCTATTCCTTCCCCTTGAGTGAATCCTTTAGATACTAGCCGTGCTTTATATTTATCTAAGGATCCATCCGACTTTAGTTTCTTTCTAAGAACCAATTTACATCCAATGGCTTTTCGATCTTATGGAAGATCAGCCAATTGCCATACTTGGTTCTTTTCAATTGATTCTATCTCCTCTCTCATAGTCTCTAACCAATACTGCTCATCCTGCGCTTTGATCGCTTGAGAGTAGGAATTCGGATCCAAATCTTGCACGGTTTCCAATAAATTGCAATAATCATCTAGATATTCTGGTTGTTTCCTCGCCCGAATCGGCCTAGTACCAATCGGCTCATCGGGTTGTTCAATCACCTCAAGTGGGCCCTAGCCAGGAATTCTATGTCCAACGTCCTCTTCGTTGGAACCCCCACTTGCTTGAACCCCCTTGCCCTTAGAGATTTCATATAATTCCACACACTGTGGTTCTACTCTAGGACTGACCGTCGGATCCTCAAGAGAAAACACATCTCGGCATTCCATGATTATCTTGTTATCGTGATCATACACACGATATCTTTTGGAATATAATGGGTAGCCAACGAAAGAACAATTTTTCTTCATTTTTTCTTGCAGTTTATATCTTTTTTGTGGTGGTAGCAGGACATGTACAGGGCAGCCCCAAACTCTCACATGTTCTAATTTTGGTTTGACACCAGTCCATAATTCATACGGGGTCTTGGGCACACTTTTGGAGGGTACTCTGATCAAGATATATTGTGTCGTACTTAATGCTTCTCCCCACAAATACAGCGGAAGTCTCGTGTGGCTGATCATTGACCTTACCATATCCATTAAGGTTCTATTCCTCTTCTCAGCCATGCCATTTTGTTGTGGGGTGTATGGAATCGAATATTCATGAATGATTCCCTCACATGCACAGTATTCTTTGAATAGTTCCGATGTATATTCACCCCCCCTATCGGATTTAATCCGTTTTATTTTCTTGCCCTTTTGATTTTGGACCTCAGCAACGTATATTTAAAACATTTTTAAGGCCTCATGTTTGTGTTTAATTAGGTAAACATAACCATATCTGCTGTAGTCATCAATAAATATGATAAAATAGTCCTCCCTCGTTCTATTTTGGACATTTAACGGTCCACAAATATCAAAATAAATTATGGTCAATGTTTCTGAACTTCTAGTTCCTTTTAGGAATGATTTCTTGACCATTTTCCCACTCAGACATGGTTCACATATTTGGTACTCCACTTTACCTAAATCTGATAAGAGTCCATCCCTAACTGTTCTACTTATTCTGTTTTTGTTAATGTGCCCTAATCAAATATGCCATAACATTGCCAAACCATCCATGCACACATTCACACGCACATAATAATGAGAACTAGATTTTATTTTATCATTAAGAGTGTCCAGCAAATACAACTTATCAGAAAGCTCCATTGACTAAAACTTGACCGCGCATGCCAATTGTAACCTCTTTATCTTTAAATCTGATTTCGAATCCATTCATAGCCAACTGGCTCATAGAGATGACACTCCTCCTCATAGCTGGAGCAAAGAAATCATCTGAGAGATATAGGGATTTTCCAGTTGGTGAGGAAATTTTGACTTTCCCTACACCCAACACATCACAGAATGTTTCATTGCCATGTAAATACTCTGATCTCCCGGTTTCATCTCTTTGAATTCGATAAACCCGGTCTTGGTTCTTGATATGTGTCTGGTGGCTCCTGAATCAATCTACCAATTCTTATCATTGGTGTCCACCATCATCGACTCTGTGACCATCTCAACATAATCACCATGTTCTTTGGTCACTTTACCTTGCTGGCTACTCTCACTCTTTTTCTTTCTGCATTGAGAACTAAAGTGTCCAGGCTTCCCTCAGTTAAAGCAAACACCATTCTTAGGCCCTTTCCATTTTTTTATTGCCTTTGAATTTTCTTTTATTTTTCGTATTGACGGTTAATGCACCGTTATTACTCTTAGTTTTGGCAATCATTGCAGAATTAGTAGGTGTTACAACGCGGGCGGCCTGCCTTTGTCCTTCAGCAAGCAATCTAGTTTCAACCTCACTAAGGGTTACACCCTTTCGGAGGCTAAGGGTCTGAGACACATTCTCCCACGAAGGTGGAAGACTCATCAGCAAGTACATGATTTGAAAATCTTCGTCGACCATTTCCTTTCCCAAGGCTGTGAAGTTATTACATCGGACTGCCATTTGATCAATGTGATCCCTTATGGATGATCCCTCTGGCATCTTATAGTTAACATATGCGCTGAATGCCTCCATCAAGTGAGATTTGGAGGTTTTATCATATTTATCTATAGCATAGTCATAGATTTCTTTAGCAGTGTTAAAGTGCTCAAACTCCTTTACCAAATTGCTGGATATGAATCCGATCAGAAGATGCCTCACTGATTTGTTATCAAATACTCATTGTTCATACACATCTTGATCTTCCTTAGGGTCATCATCAGCGGGTTTGGAGATCAGATCGGATTCAATCACATATGTTAATCCGTCAAAGTACATCAATGCGTCCATCCGATGCTTCCATATTGCTAAGTTCTTGTTGTTAAAAATATCAGCCTTTGCAAGATCATGCAACGCTGATTTGGAAGACATAATTGCTAAATTGAAAGAGAGGTTTAGATACCACTGATCGTTAAAGGAGAAAAATCACCCTTTTTTTCTGAATCGTTGGATCGTCTTCCTTTTGCTGCTACTGCATAGATCTACTCGCAAGGATTCCACAGAACCAAATAGTTCGTCGATCGGAGTCCAGATGTTCAAGATATCGCAGTGCAAAGTTTTGACGGTCGAATATAACTTTTTGCGTCAGTCGTACGGTCTTTGCGTCGTCGCCACATGCATCAGCACGTGTACCGGTGCCTGCTGGTGTGGGCCAAACAAAATATGGGTCGGGTCGGGTATCGATCTGACCCAAACTGCTGCAAACAACAATTTTCATCCTTTTCTTACACGTGGGTGTCTTCTTCTGATGACGCGCTAGACTCAAGGCAACACAAAGTTGGTCTTTTCCTGATGACGCGTGTAACCCGAGAAGAGAGAAAAGACAAGATGAATGATGTCCTTGATGAGACAAAACGCAACTCAACTGATTCAAAGAGTGCTTCTCCAATGACGCAAGCACGTGCTTCTTCAAAAAAACAAGTTCATCTCGTCTTCTTCCTCTCAACTAGGGTTTGCAGAGAAACGAAGGCCAGGGTTTCGACAGAGCACGATACCATGCTCTGATACCAATTGATGGATTTGGATGAGGAGACTCCAACACGCGTTCAGAGATCTATGTGCATTCCGGCGATTGGGAAGCTCCACGGATCTCTTTGCCTCTTATATTTCCTATGGGATGGAATGAATGCCAACCCTAGTGCTCCCTTATCTTATATAGACAAGTCTCAAAGATTCACACTTACTAGAGACTTCTTCGCCAAGAAACTCACATCCACTAATCCTATTGGGAGTCTTATTAGTGGGATCAGATCAAGTCTTACATTAAGTAGGATCGTATTCCTTGTTGGCATCTGCCCTACTTGATCTGACGTGGGACCCGTGACATGCGGGCCACACGATTTCCTACAACTACAATGTGATACCAAACCTCACAACATACTTTTGGATGACAAATTCCAACATAAGGTGTCTTATTTTAGACTAGCATAAACAGTTAATAGAGGAAACAGTCATATTAGTTTTACGCATTGGAGGGCACTCTGGGTTATGCTCTACCAGAAGCATAGTGGAATAATTATGGTCTAGTGATTGAAAAGCTCGAGGTCTACAGTTTTGTTATGGTTGTGTTGGAGATGGTTGGGCAGAGGAGAAATTACTACGGAAACATGAGCAAGAGTAGTGAGATATATTTTCCGAAATGGACCTATCTGCATCATGTGGTGCAAGCTAGTAGTGCAAGGCAGTTTAAAATGGCACACGTGCAAGGAAGAGAAAGAAGAGAATATTGCAAGAAATATGGAGCCAGTGGGCATTTGGTATAATCCAATACACACCCTCTCGACGAGCTCCGATGAGGAATGTCATAGAGATGCTCAAGGAAATGTGCCCAACGACATCCCTCCATCTTCATTCAATGCTAATACACTACAACAGATTACACCTTCAGCGACGTTTTTTTTTGTCGCTAAAAGTCCAAAAAACGTCGGTAAAGGTTTTACCGACGTTTTTTTTTTCGTCGGGCAGTCGTCGGCAAAAAAATGTCAAGAAAATACCTTACCGACGAATTAATTTTTCGTCGGTAAAATTATCATTTTCACCGACGCTTTTTTATTTTTTACCGACGTTTTTTTTCGTCGGCAGAATTAATAAGAAAAATAAAAAATAAATTAAAATACTCTACCGACATTTTTTTTCGTCGGTAATATTAAAATAATAAAAATAAAAATATTTTACCGACGTTTTCTTGTGCGTCGGTAATATTAAAAAGAAAAATAAAAACTAAAAAACAGTTTACCGACGTTTTATGTTTCGTCGGTAATATTAAAAAGAAAAATAAAAACGAGATAAAAAAATTTTACCGACGTTTATTGTTCGTCGGTAAAATTAAAAGAAAAATCAAAATAAAATAAAAATAAAGTTACCGACGTTCTGTTTTGCGTCGGTAAAAATAAAAGAAAAATAAAAAAAAATCAAAATCAAAATTCAATTACCGACGTTATTTTTTCGTCGGTAAAATAAAATTAAAAAAAATAAAAACATAACCGACGTTATTTTTTCGTCGGCAAAAATACCTTCACCGACCAAATTTTCATTTTCGTCGGTGAAAGTATATTATTTTTTTAAAATCGACTTTTTTGTTTTTCGTTTAAATTTTCCTGTAAACCTGCTTATACACCTGTAATAAAAAATAAAACTACTCATACTACAATCAATAATACATCCAAACAAAATCATCCCCATTCTTCATCAATTCATTCATCTCCTTAAATAAACAGTACAATTAATAAACATACAGTCAAATAAAAATGTCTAAATTAATAAAAATACAGTCGAATAAAAATGTCCAATATACATATACAAATAAACTAAAAACAACAAAACAACACCAAAGTGTGCATCCGATCAGAAAGCGTCCATCAATCTCCAATGACAAAAACAAAAACAAAATTAGTATCTCTTGAATTAATGAAATTATAAACGAAAGATATACAGGTATATATATACATAAATTATAAAAATCGTCAGCAAAATCGGCTCTAATTCCCTAACCGTGAGTCCAATCTGCGAGCGGTCAGTTCCTACATGTTACTCTACCCCTGAGCGAACCTCCCATGCCGGTCCCCGAATTTTCCGGACGCGGATTCCCGTTCCGGACCCCCGGGAGGCCGTTTTCTAGCCTAAGTGTTGGAAAAGAGTCAGTTTCCGGCTCTAATTCCCTAACCGTGAGTCCAATCTGCGAGCCGTCAGTTCCTACAGGTTACCCTACCCCCGAGCGAACTACCCGTGCCGGTCTCCGAATTTTCCGGTCGCCAATTCCCGTTCCGGACCCCCGAGGGGCCGTTTTCGAGCCTAAGTGTTGGAAAAGAGTTGGTTTTCGGCTCTAATTCCCTAACCGTGACTCCAATCTGCAAGCCGTCAGTTCCTACATGTTACTCTACCCCCGAGCAAACCGCCCGTGCCGGTCCCCGAATTTTCCGGTCGCCGATTCCCGTTCCGGACCCCCGGGGGGCCGTTTTCGAGCCTAAGTGTTGGAAAAGAGTCGGTTTCCGGCTCTAATTCCCTAACCGTGACTCCAATCTGCGAGCCGTCAGTTCCTACAGGTTACTCTACCCCCGTGCGAACCGTCCGTGCCGGTCCCTGATTTTTCCAGTCGCCGATTCGCTTTCCGGACCCCCGGCGGCCCGTTTTCGAGCCTAAGTGTCTGAAAAGAATCGGTTTTCGGCTCTAATTCTCTAACCGTGAGTCCAATCTGTGAGCGGTCAGTTCCTACATGTTACTCTACCCCCGAGCGAACCTCCCGTGCCGGTCCCTGAATTTTCCAGACTCGGATTCCCATTCCGGACCCCCGGGAGGCCGTTTTCGAGCCTAAGTGTTGGAAAAGAGTCGGTTTCCGGCTCTAATTCCCTATCCGTGAGTCCAATCTGCGAGCCGTTAGTTCCTATAGGTTACTCTACCCCCGAGCGAACCGCCCGTGCCAGTCCTTGAATTTTCCGGTCACCGATTCCCGTTCCGGACCCCCGGGGGGCCATTTTCGAGCCTAAGTGTTGGAAAAGAGTCGGTTTTCGGCTCTAATTCCCTAACCGTGAGTCCAATCTGCGAGCCGTCAGTTCCTACATGTTACTCTACCCCCGAGCGAACCGCCCGTGCCAGTCCCCGAATTTTACGGTCGCCGATTCTCGTTCCGGACCCCCGGGGGGCCGTTTTCGAGCCTAAGTGTTGGAAAAGAGTCGGTTTCCGGCTCTAATTCCCTAACCGTGAGTCCAATCTGCGAGTCAATAGTTCCTACAGGTTACTCTACCCCCGTGCGAACCGTCCGTGCCGGTCCCCGATTTTTTCGGTCGCCGATTCGCGTTCCGGACCCCCGGCGGGCCGTTTTCGAGCCTAAGTGTTGGAAAAGAGTCAGTTTTCGGCTCTAATTCCCTAACCGTGAGTCCAATCTGCGAGCCGTCAGTTCCTACAGGTTACTCTACCCCCGTGCGAACCGTCCGTGCCGGTCCCCGATTTTTTCGGTCGCCGATTCGCGTTCCGAACCCCCGTGGGGCCTTTTTCGAGCCTAAGCGTTGGAAAAAAGTCGGTTTTCGACTCTAATTCCCTAACCGTGAGTCCAATCTGAGAGCCGTCAGTTCCTACAGGTTACTCTACCCCCGTGCGAACCGTCCGTCCCGGTCCCCGAGTTTTCCGGTTGCCGATTCGCGTTCCGGACCCCCGGCGGGCCGTTTTCGAGCCTAAGTGTCGGAAAAGAGTCGGCTGCTCGCGCCTGCCTCCTACCCTGCTCAGCTAGCTGCTCGCGCAGGGCGACCACCTCAGGGTCCGGTGCCCGAGACTGTGTGGAAGAGGAAGAGGTCCTCGAGTATATCCCATATCCCTTTACGTAGCCCGACCTCTTCCCAAGCACATCAGCAGCAATCTGCTCCTCAGTCATCGGAGTGGTGATAGAGCGCTGCGACTGCTCCTCGGTCCGCTGCACCAAGGCCTCCTGCCATTTAAATCAATAAAGGATTTAGAATACTTCTATGACATTATACAATCAGTACTGATTTATTAGGAAACGTACATGTCTCTGTTGAGCCACCTCATTTACCCACTCATTACTCTTTCGTTTGTAGTGGGTGTCGCGGAAGAACTGAGTAATGGGCGGCGCTTGACCGGCATTCTGTGCCGCCTAAGATTTGAAATAGCTTTATATTAGATATGAACCCTGATACATATTGATAAATGAATAAACTTAATCAAGTTTCTTCATATGAATATAATCAGTACCAACATAGACATCCTCGAGGCAAATGACCGGGAGCCACTCGTATGATTGTATGGCAGCTGGGCTCGACCCATACCAACACGCCTTAATTTATTTATCTATTGGATCATTTTACTCTTTTTAATATAGAATTGATAGTTTCGGGCTCTCCAATGAGAATACATCTTGATTAAATTAGCCATGCTTCATATAAATATCCAAATTGGTAGTAATTTGTGGTACATCCAAACGGACACTTGGTATATCCATCAATCAGATGAAGATTTGTATCCATAAATCTTTCTTCCTGTTCAAAACTCCTGATTGTTGTTGATCCCGATAAAGATTCAGCAAAGTGTTGTATGCAGGGAGCTTTGCAGACACCAACAAGTTGTGCAAGCTCTCATGCTGTTTCTATGTAATATTGCTGTGGAATATAAACCATAAGCAACATAGTGATTGTATATTTATTCAAACATTTAAAGATATGGAGCAACATTTGAAAATTAGAAAACACATTGTAAAAAGAGGGCCTGGATCAAATTGAATGATCAGCAAAAGAAAAGAGAAAAACACTTCCAGAACACTAAGAAAAAAATGTATGAGCTTGTACTTTCAATGGCCATGACAAATAGAAAAATTGAAATAATATGTAAAGATAACAGACACTACAAAATGATGATAACCAACAGAACAAGCAGCAGTTAGATTAATGCTATCATATTGGTGGCCATCCAAAAGACTCCAGACACCAGTAATAGTCTCAGAAGATTTACCATCTAACATTGCAAGTTTCAATTTCAGTTCAGTCGTTGAGAGGAGGATACCATGCAATATTCATTATATGATCTATTTGTATCCTCAATAGGTGATTTATGATGAATTTACATACATCATCATCAATATATCTACATCTATATCTATATTATCTATACACGCACACACATACACATCAGCTTGATGAATAGTTTTATGTTAATTTTTTATCATGATAGTGTATGTTACATCCAGTTTTTGTAATATGTCACCTCGTGAAAATATATATATATATATATATATATCTTGAATGTAGAAGATGAAGGTAAACACTATTTTAATCCATTGTTTCAAAATTGTAAAATTTACAATTTAATTGTACCATATGGGAAATGGATTTAACCTTGCCCTTGAATCTTTGTTTCCTATTAATATGATAATTTTTATCTCAAGTCTGACAATATGTAAATCTATGGTGTCACAATTTTGTACAAAGCTGCAACCAATAGCTTTCACTTTGGCCTTTCTTTTCTTTTTCCTAATTCTGTTTTGAGTCCTTTTAAGGCCAAATAACATCTTCTTTGACTTACATTAAGAACTAAAAAAGAAGTGCTAACTTGTCTTGATTCTAAATCTAGAGAATATTTAGGAGGAAACTGTTAGTAACCAAAAACACCAAAAGCTCGAGCTATTACAGAATGGCACAACAATGTAAATGCAAAGGGCCTTGACAGCCCCCCTCGCATGTGGGGCTCCGCACGTGGACAAAAACACACCAAATGACAAAATGTGGACATAAACACATCCCCAGGGATTGAACACACGACCCATGCTCTGATACCATGTTAGTAACCAGAAAAACCAAAAGCTCGAGCTAGGAGAGAATGGCAGGACAATGTATATCAAAGGGTCTTTATAGAAAATAGAATCATGAATGACAATAAATCAATCTATTCTTAAGATAGGATAACACTTTGGTGATCATGGTGACAACAATGGCAATGATATATAAAATCTCCAACAAATTTATGCATTATAATTTATGGTTAGGTGTCGTATGATTTTACACCTTGAACCCATTTTCACTAATTTGGCTCAATTTCCAAACAAAGTTCCATATCAAGTCATTGGATTGTAGTCTGTAAAACATAAACTCAATAAGAAATAATTACCTGATACCAAATGGAGATTGCAACCATAGGGATAAAAATAATGAAAACCTGCCATGCAACCTGGGACATCACAGCTATGATTCCCAATAGTTGTATAACTGAAAAGGCAACAGACCCCATTTGAAAGGGAAGTGATGTGTCTACCGCACTTTGATCGGTTGAAGCCTGTAACATAAGAGGTAGCTAAATTATACAAGTGTATTAGCTTTAAAAAAAAAACACGTATTCTTTTATTCAGTAAAAGGGTGTTGTAATTACTTGTAAACACCAAAAGAATAGAAATATGGCGACTTACTCTGTTCAGGATACGTCCGCTTGGAGTAGCATCAAAGAACGACATGGGAGCACAGAAAATGCACATATGCAGCTTGTTGAATAGTATAGTTGTTTTGTATCCAGCTGTTACTAGAAGAAGAGCTCTTATAAGGATGCAAAAGGAACTTCCTACCGCAACAGAAACATAGACAAGAATGAGAAGTGAGGCTTTAACTGGAGGAGTCACATTTTTTGACACTGGAGTAGCCCATGCCATCCAATAATTGCTGCCAATCTGAAGAATTTGAAACAAAATCTGGGCCAGCAATATAAATGGAACTAGAGCTCCTTTATATGATGTAGTAATATATTTCCAGTAGACTGATAGACCAACTTTGCCTTTCTCCCTCTCTGCTTCTTGCACAAGTTGTCCCTTCTGCCCGTCTATGTCATCTGCCTTACTGTTCTGCTCATCCATTTTCTCTTTTTCTTTCTGCATAGTACATATGCCTTTTCCTGTATCACTGATACATTGGTCATTCTCTTTTCCTAATGGTTCTCATCTTAATTGGCTACATGCTTAACAACATTCTAGTATAGAGGTGATGAATCGAATCATCATTTAAGAATGCATCATTTTATTTGACATTTGAATCAGTTCTGCAACAAACAGATCTAAAAACGCAAAAACCTTCGGAGGGGAATTCTATAATCCAATCCAACATAATCTGATATAATCCAAAATAATTAAAAACACACTACAACAGTATACACATTTAGCAGACACAGAGGAAGCAGAGAGCTGGGGAACGAGGGAGAGAGAGAACAGAGAAAAAAGAGAGGAGAGGGGAAATGGTGCGCGGTGTGTGCGGAGTACAGGAAGAGGGAGGGGTGTACCTAGTGTAGGGGAGGCGTCCGGCGGCGCGAGGAGGAAGATGAAGGCTCTGCAAGCGTCCGGGGGCTGCTGCTGTGGTCGTCGTGCGCCTGGGAGAGGTCTGGAGAGGGAGCCAGAGATGGAAAGGGAGATGGAGAGAGTGATAGAGAGCGAGAGAGCAGAGAGGGTCCGACAAATTGGAGAGAGCGAGAAATAGGAGAGATCAGAGAGGGTAAGAGAGAGAGAAAGCAGAGCAAGAGAGAGCAGGAGAGAGAGAAGATGGAGAGGGCGAGAAATCGGAGAGATTAGAGAGGGTAAGAGAGAGAGCAGAGCAAGAGAGAACGAGAGAGAGCAGGAGAGACCAGAGAGGGTAAGAGAGAGAGCAGAGCAAGAGAGAGCGAGAGAGAGAGCAGGAGAGATCAGAGAGGGTAAGAGAGAGAGCAGGAGAGAGCGAGAGAGATGGAGAGAGCGAGAGAAAGCGCAGAAAGATCCAACGAGCGAGATAGAGAGATAGCATTGTGCAGGGATCCCCCGCCGGCATGATCATACAGCGCGGCTGCAGCCGCGGCGGCATTGCTTTGCTGCATCTGGCCACCCATGTGGCGATGCTGCGCCCGCCTTTGCGGCGCCAATTTTCAAGCTTCCAAGAAAACCACTGCCAACGCAAGAAAAACCTCAACAATTCACAGATCGAAACCCTAAATCAACCGAAAACAACACAAAGTTCAACTCACGAGGAGGCGGAAAGTCAGAGACCGAGCAGAACATCAATTTCCCTCCACGGATCGCGATTCAGAGCCCTCGAATCTGCGAAAACAGATTGAAATTGATGAAATCATGAACGATTACGATAAAATCATGAAACTAACCTTAGATCGTCAGAAGATTCTAGAATGCAGCGATTGGGATCGAGAACCATGCCGAATCTGGAGAAATCGGTGAGAAACCTAATCGAGAAATTACCGTGTTTGAATCAAGAGGATGAGATTGTTCTGTTCGATCGAAATAGGTTTAGAGATCTGGTATTCGGATCCTTTCGAAATCGAAGCAGATCTGATAAATAGGAGGAAGAGGTGAACTGGCCGAGAGAGAGAGGATAAAAGGCGCTCGATGGTGGGAGAGGGGAAAAATAGAGGGGGAAAAGCCCTTTACCGACGTTTTGAATAATAACGTCGGCAAAATTGACCTTTGCCGACGGTTTTAAAACATCGGCGAAAGTATTTCCCTTACTTTTAATAAATTTAGAATTTCATTTTAAAATTGACCTTTCGCCGACGTTTTAACTAAAAACGTCGGTAAAATATAGAGTTTCAGCGACGTTTTTTATTAAACGTCGGCAAAATTGACCTTTACTGACGTCTACAAAACGTCGGTAAAAATTTATTTTTTATTTTTTATACAATTTTTTTTAATTTTAAAAATCGTCTTTTACCGACGTTTCTCACAAAAAAAACGTCGGTAAATATTAACTTTTAGCGACGTTTTTAAAAACAACGTCGGTAAAAATCTTTTTTACCGACGTCATTAAAAAAAACGTCGTAAAAGTTAATCTTTACCGACGAAAAAAAAATACGTCGATAAAAAGTACTATTTACCGACGAATTTAAGAAAACGTCGCTAAAAAACGTAGCTAAAAGTGCAATTTCTTGTAGTGATATTTCACACCCTGCTGGTTTTAGAGACAATCAAATAAATGCATGCGACGTGTCTTAACGTGGAGATAATCATTATTGAAAGTTCGCGAGCTACAACAATGGGTGCTAGCATATTAGTTTTGCTGGTCGGTTCTCTGTTAGGTAGTTGCTCTTGTGCAGTGCCATGTTTTGGAGGGGAGCTTTCTCTGATCGCTGTTGGTTGGTTTTCTTCTCCTTCTCCTTGGGCATTGCCCCTTTTTCTTTCTCTTAATACAAATTTACCAATTAGCAAAAAAAACTAGAATGGTTGCTAGTTCCAATTAACCAAACCAATGCACAGCGGATGTAAACAACCAAACAAGATAGAACTAAAAAATAAATCTACCAATAACATACCACAAGAAGGCAAACACAAATTCAACGTGGAAATCCTTTTTCGGAGAAAAACCACGATTAGAAAAATCAATCATTATTTAAAGGTTACAAGATATACTCACAACTCCTTTATCCCAGTCAGTACGTCGACCTAAAGACTGTAGTTGTTCTTGGACAACTTCTCATGTTGCCACGACTTCCCAGCTGTGCACCGCTCCATGTGCTTGATCCTCCTCAACACCTTGAAATCAAGATGCACAATCTTCTACGAAGAGGTAAAAGCTTTCAATCCTTTTAGAGCAATCTTTCAGAACAATCTTTCAATGGTTATAGAGAAACAAGGATATCTCTCATAGGGTATTCTAACCTAAGATCAAGAGAGATGATTAACTTCCTGTCTTGTGTCTTAGGGTTGAGAGCAATACCCTATATATAGCCCCAAATTCGTGCTTTAGAATAGAACACTAATAGAACTCAAAGTCGGAAACTCAGTCTCAAGAGGAAACAACTCGTGCAACACCTTCTGGAAACTTCCCGCCATCAGATCGATCAGACAGAGGATCCGATCGATCGGTCCTCGGTGGTTCGCCTAGATTTCTTCTCTTTCTTCTCTTCAGCTCTTCCGGCGAGACAATCATAGTGATCAAAACATCTTACCAGCACAAAAGTGTCTCTCAAATTACTAGATAAACTCAAACTTGGAAACATCAACCCAAATTCAACTGGCCCAAATCAGTTGATTAAGGTAGACCAATTATTGTGATAAATTTCTGGTTGCCCACTGTCACAACTGGATATTCAAATCAAATGTTCCAAACATGTGGGTTGAATAGTTAGCATTAGATTATTGGTCTCATTTGGATCCTTGCAATTGCAACCTCAAACAGAAATATAATACCAATTTCATTACTTTCTACAAGTTAGGGTGCATTGAGCGCAATTATCTCGATAAATTTGTCAATGTTCAATAGTTCATCGTAGCACAAATACTCATTAAGCTAGCTGATGTAGATAGTGATTAGTACAAATCTGTACTTGCTTTTTCAGTTAGACAACGTAATTACTGGTGAATGATAACGCTAAAATATGTATGTAAGTGCTTATTTATATATAGATTCAAGACAGCGGCTTAGCTTTTCATCAAAGCAAACATTTGTCTCTTTGTGAGGAGGTTTCACTGGATTCATCTTTAGCACTCAAATAAACAGTTGGCTTGGTTAAGAAATCAGTTTGCATCCCTACGCCATCTTCTGGAAATGGATTTGGGGGCGTTGGGATGTTAGCATTCCCTTCTAGCATCTGAATCACTCTGCTCATGGAAGGCCTATTTGAAGGAATATGTTGAATGCACCACAAGCCCACCAAACACATATGATTCAAAACTTCTACATCTTCCTTGTCCATTACATCTCCTACTATTTCAGTCATATCAACCTGTGAAGTCTCTGATTTGTTTTTTGCTTTTTCCAATTTCTTGAACACCCAGTCTGGGAAATAGACTTGGCTAAGCTCAGACGCATTTGAATTATAGTTCTTCCTTCCACCAGCCATCTCCAAAAGAAGCATCCCATAACCGTACACATCAGACTTTTCTGTCACTCCACCATAGGATTTTGACCACATCTCCGGTGCCATATATTCCGGTGTCCCTTGAATGGCAGTAAAAGACACATGACTGTGATCTTTATCAATCATCCGAGCCAACCCAAAGTCGGACACTTTAGCAGAGAATCTTGAGTCCAACAAAACATTATGGGGCTTAATATCACAGTGCAATATCCTACTCCTACAACCTTCATGCAAATATAGCAAGCCTCTGGCTGTTTCTAAGGCTATGTTGTATAGTTGTTTGGATGAAAGCCGATCAACACCGCAGTCTTCTTTTACTTCATTTCCTTCTTTCTTTGTCATGTAGATATACTTTTCTAAAGACCCATTCTCCATGAATTCATACACCAAAGCTCTCCTTTTCCCTTGAACACAGTAGCCCAATAATCTCACTAGGTTGTTGTGATGGATCCTTCCTACTGTCGCTACTTCATTCATGAACTGCTTCTCACTTTGTTTGGATATCTTCAATAGCTTTATCGCAACATTAACATCATTCCTACTTCCTTGAATGATCCCTTTGTAGACGCTTCCAAATCCTCCTTCCCCAAGCTTTGTTGCAAAGTTGTTGGTAAATTTCTTTATGTCAGGATAGGAATACCTTGTTGGAGATATGCCTCTAACCACATCTTTCAAGTCTGTTTGAGGCATGTCCGTGGTGTCCATTCCCCTTTCACTATCTTTCATTCTTCTGGACTTATTCCATAAAAAGAAGATGGCCACTAGTGTTGCAAGTGCAATTAGAATCACTATAGACGCCGATGTAGAAAGAGCTACAAAAGTGAAATATAACCAATATTTAGAGATTAACAAAAAAATTGATGAGCTTGAATTCAACAAAATAAAATAAAAAGAAATGGAATCCTAACTAAAAGACTGAGTGGCAATGTGTTAATAGAGATGCTGCCTCTTTGGGTTAGGAATTCTAGAACGAGTAAGAGTTGCAGGGTTCATATATAATAAACTAGTCTCAACAAATTCTGAATCCAAAAATGTATAGGTATTGTGGAGTTTTTCAACTATTTTTACAAGTAAAGAACGTAACTTGCTAAATTATGTCGTTGTGGCCATCCAAATCAACTAGAAAGAACATAACTTGCCAAATTAAATCTGAAACGTCATGTGTGTGCATTGGTTCAAAGTGCCCTGCTTTAGATCATTAATTTTGCCATATGTCGTGCCTCAGCATGTATCAATACCAAGTACGAATAAGAGGATTGGCATCAAACAGGCAGTTGGCCGTAAAAATCTTGTCAAATCCAAATGTTTGCAAATAAAAGTAACACCTAACTATATATATCGTGCACAGTGCACTGCATTAAAAAGGTTTAGAGGTAAGTGTGTATGCATAGGTTGTGGAAAAATAAATAAAGCCCATAGAACACTTGAGGGTACTGAGGCATCAACAGAACTCCACAAGAGAACATTCATTTCCATTGGAATTGAGCACTTTGCATCAATCACTATGGAATAAAAAACCAGAATATCAACCCATGATTTTAGAAGAAGAGGGAAGTATAAAATTACCAACTACAAGTACTTTGGATCCTCCAGATTTTCTAGCCACTGGTTTCCATGTTCTTAGATCAATTACCTCTGCATAAAAAAAAAATGTCATTTCAAGTGAATTAAAAACTAAATTGGAAAATAACAAATATTATGATAATGTTTATGTAAATCTAGGCCATCCATCCAAGTTGTGGTTCCCTCTGTGGATGAGTCAAAGGCATCAGAACTCAGAAGTCGAGAATTCATCCTGGTTGCCAGTTGGCCATTATGTTGTTAAACCATCCATTAGCAAGTCTCTGGCCAAACGTCCAAGTTAGTTGAATACTCTGCAGCTTTTTGATATGGCCAGCCCACCAGACCCACAATTTAAATGATCCGTATAGGCATAATACATGGTTTAGATTGCTTTAAACCTTCTAATTAGGCCCACCTTGATCATTTATTACACCCACTTTATGTTGACTTTTGCCAAAAATCACTTCTTTTTTTCTGTACCAGGCTGTAGTGGGCTGGGACTCCACCCTTTGAGGGTAGTTAGACCTCATGTGAGTAGATGGAGCCTAGGGTGAGAAAAGTAGATCGACCTCGGGTGAGGTGAGGGACAAGGTGGTATGCTTGGACTTTCTTAGAATTTGAATTACTAGGGTAATCGCGGAATATTCATCTCTCTTCTTTTTTAAATCATTTTCCAGTAAAAGGGAGGTTATTTGAGGTCATTTCACTCATTCACTTTTTTTCTTCAAGTTTCTCCCACATATAGCATTCAATTTTTACATATTCAATTCCTTTGTAATCTATGCAAATAAATATGGGCCAAATTGTTCTGATCCATTTAGAAAGCGCAAATAAAACTGAGAATTAAAAAGGAAAATTTTCAAATAAGGCCTCAGGTTTTTGCTCTATTTCATAAAAGGACACAAGTTTTAAAACTTTTCGAATTAGTCCCTAAGTTTTCCAGAAAGTTTTCAATTAGGGACATCCATCCATTTAAAGATATTTTTCTTCAAGACTTTCCCTCAAAATTTTAAAAATACCCAAAATACTCATCATTGAAATAAATATCTCATTCGTTTTTGCTATATTTTCTTCATTTCCTTCCCCGGTGTCCTCACTGTGATCAAGGATAACCAACAACCCTACGACGATCGACTGCATGTAGCGGCTGCTGAAACGATGTCTTGCCTTTTAATAAAGGTAGTTTAGGTATTTTAAAACAATTGGGGGGGGGGGATGGGATCTCCAGAAAACTACATTTAAATGACGGAATGTCCATAATTGAAACTTTACCAAAAAACTTAGGGACTAATTTAATTTTTTTAAAACTTATGTTCTTTTTTGAAATAAGATAAAAATTGAAGGCCTTATTTAAAAATTTTCCAATTAAAAATGATTCCAGATATTGAGCCGTTACTAGACTTTTTCAAGTCCAGACCCTAAAAGCAAAACAAATAATAATAATAATAAGAATAAGAATAATAATAATAAGAATAATAAATTGATGAGACATGGAGACTATACACATACCATCTGAGCAATTTTGGCAATGGACACTAGAGGGACAGAAGCACGCAAAGGAACCATCAGGTCTAGCCCCACATCTCCCTCCAGAACCCTGACAGCTCTCACACTCCCTGGACATGTTGTAGGTAATATCAAACCCCTTCATAAGGAACCCTCTCAGGTCCTTCTCTGCACTAACATTGAACCCCTTGGGCGGATATATATAGAAGCTCTCGCACTCTGGAAAGCTCACGAAGCCCTGCATGTAGTAACATACGTTGGGGTCCGCATCCCCCTCGCACTCGAGACACGAGACTGGCATGAGCGCCAGTCCGTTGGCGGGGCGCCTGGTGCAATTGAGGTGAGTTCCAAAAGTGTACTTATCAGACATGTTGAAGATGACGGAGTCTGTGACAAAGTTGGGCTTGGACAAATGCCCACATCTGAAGAACGCGTTGCTGGTGATGGGGATCGTGAAGTTTGGGCCATCGATCGTCATATTGCCGATGACACGCTGGGCGTCGAACTGCGGCTGGCCCTGGAGGACGAGGTGCCGGTTGTTGTCTTGGCATGTGGGGTGTAGTTTTGGGTGGTGGCACAAGGTTGGGAGGGAGAAGGGATAAGAGAAGGTGAGGTTGCCACAGGTGGAGGGAGCACAAAGGTTGTAGTAGTAAGAAGGGTCTGTGCTTGTTTGTTGTTGTGACTTTGTTGTTGAGAAGAAGAAGATGATGAGGTTGAGGAAGGAGATGGTCAGGGAGAGTGGTGACTGAGAAAAGAGAGATGCCATTGGAAGGTGATCCACTGAATCATGTGTACGTTGGACTGCTAATCTGCAATGTATATAGAACCCAGAATGAGATGACCAGGAAAATGGGACATGGGCCCACAAAGGTGATATAATAGGGGTGGGTGAACCTAACTGGACGACCCTTATACCCGACCCTTCTCAGTCCGGATCCCCGGTTTCTACCGTACAGGGGAGGGGCAAAGCAGGACTCGCCACCTGAACTCCTATTCAGCGGAAATAAAGAGGTAGTTTTTGAAAGTACAACTCAGCACATACTTTTATATACTTCCAACTATACCCTTGCATGGTCTCAGCCAACCAGTAGTTTCTCTCTCCACCCCATTAATTTTTATTATTTTATTATTTTATTTTATCACAAGATGGGTCTTATGGAATTTAACACAGAGGAAGGATGAATGGCAATTCAAGAACCCATAACAAAATTTCACCAGAAGAGGGGAACAGTGCCCCATCATCATCTTTCCTGTGATCGGTTTCACGCTCAGATTCAGATTTTTTTTAACCAATTGGGTAGTGGGCCAAACAAGGCCCGCTCTATGTGGGTCCAGTACTGCAATGATCCCCTAGGGGCCCACTTCCGGATCGCTGGTCCAGATCCACCATTAGATAGGCCATATAAATGAAATATTTAATCATCTATCAATCAATCAGGTCTCATGCATAATGGAGGATCATGACTCCCTTTAGAGGGACTGAGGCAAAAGATAATGGTGCGGTGCTTGCTTGCAAGGCTCACCACACCACACCACCCATTTGTTGATTAAAAAGAAAAATAGAGATAATATTAAATCACTGACATCAACATATGGGGAGTGCTTGCGAGGCCACAGGTGGGGCCCCTGAGGCCCATCTGATGGTGGATCTAGACCACTGCTCTGAAAGTGGGGCCTTGGGGGACCAATGTAGTACTGGTCCCAAATAGAGTGGGTCCTATTTGGCCCGCAATCCAATTGGTTCAAAAATTCTGGGCGCGAAACCCATCCCAAGGAAGATGATGTGGGGGCACTGTTCCCCTCTTCTGGTAGAATCATGTAATGGGTTCTTGAATTGCCCATCATCCCCTATCTTGACATTAAATTCCATAACACCCATCTTGTAATAAAATAAAATAAAAAAAATTAATTAGGTGGAGAGAGAAACAACTGGTTGACTGAGACATTGCTAGGGTATAGTTGGGATTGGGAAGCATATAAAGGCCGCTGACTGCTAACAAGCCAATCGACCGACGCTGGCTCTATAGTGGGTACAAGCGGTATGGGATTTCTTGACAAAAGGGCACGAAGCCACTGTTGAAGTCGTTCCATACTATACCCCGGAGGTGAAGCAGAGGGAGAGCAGGCGCCGCCATAAATGCATTCTATTAAAGAATGCATTAAAGGAACACAGAACTCATATGAAGATCGGTGAACAGAAGGCATAAATGGCACTTCTTTCACCTCTTTAATGTGGTTACCTTAAGTGAAGGAAATATGTACTTATTTAAACCTCTAAGACGAACTTCCTTCTACTAAGTACTAGTTCAACAAGAGTACTCAAAACTCAGACCTGTGTTGACATATCCTGTCAAGAATTAAGGAAAGGAAGAGCTTTACCCCATTCCCTCCAAATATGTGCTAAGTTGTAATTCCAAAAGCTACTTACTTTATTTCCTCTTTCCTGAAGTCCACGTGCCGAGCGTAGTCTGATTTGCCCAAGCAGGACTTCCCTGTTCTGTAGAAACAGGGTGTCCGGACTCGACCATTCGTTCTCTGGTCCATCTAACTTAACTTGAAGCTTTTATGCAGGTCAAGTTAGGTTTGACCCTTCTAATAGAAACGTGGATGGGTTAGCTCTCAACCTCTCCAAACTTGATTAATATGCATCTTGGGATGTAAATGGGTTCCTGATTCTTCATTACCATGAAGTTCCGACCCATTAAAAACCGGATTTATATCCTTATTTTGGCCCCGGTAAATAAATAGGTACGGGTCTGGCTCTTTTTTGAGACCCATGATCTAAATGGGCATGGATCTGATTCCACTTTGGTTCAAACCTGTGAACCCATGACCCAACATAATGTGGTTTGTTTATATATCATTTTCTACCCGGATCCAGATCCGAACCCGGACTCATCCCATATATTGTTCCGGATTCGAATCTAAAGTCATCTTCTCATTAATGGTTTCAAAACCAAGACATTAGTTCAAAAACAGTTTCGGCTCCAGGTCCTCTTTCTCATTAACGATTCCAGGTCCACCATGGACCCAAACTAGAATAGTCCCGTTTACATCCCTACATGCATCTAACCAGCAGCTTATATGAGTCAAACGTGTTGAATGCAAGCGGGCTGCACCCTATAGACCTGTCATCTTCAGAGAATGACATGTTGATGAGCCTTGACTTCTCTAGAATCTGATTTACTAAGATAATGGTAGGGTTTTCACTATCATCTATCCTTAATTTATTTCAATTAAAGGAGAAATTATTTGATGTCCATTTTTTAAATGATTCTCTAGCACATAATTTTCTCCTTCAAATCCAAGGACAAAAACTATTCATTACTATAGAAAACTAGTGATTTTCCATCCATATAAAGTTGTGTTATATTGTTGAAAGGGTTAAAAAAAGAAGTCCCCCTATTTCTTAATGAGAAATGATTGAAAAACAATGTAGCGTTGTAGGGCTCAGCAATATCCTACACATTCATGGTTAGATGTAATGATATAATCCGGATCATATATGCCCTGAATTTTAGTTTGATTCTATGATTATGAACATTGAACTATATGAGATTATTTTGGGAAGCTTCAAGTTATTAGATTTAATACAATCAATTCATCAGTAGGATCTACCATCATGGGATTAAGTTATAAACTAATATATAATATAAATGCATATCTGATTCCATTGCTTACTTAGATCTCTTCAACACAAGGTTGTTCTTCGTGTGGAATTTACCACTCTTTTCTACTTTCTAAAGTGTATCTTTGAGATGTCAAGCAAATCCAATCAAGCGAAAAAAGGTACTTTGAATCATTTATTTATAGTTTTCTATAAGAGTTCATACCAGTCATGTGATTTTATTCAATTCAAATTTTGAAAGAAGCTCTTTTCTAAGTCCACAGATTTAATTAAAAACTCAAAAGCAAGAGGGATTCCTGAATGGCCACTTGGTCGTCCAAGGACGAAGCCCAACATGGGTGTATGGTCATGTGCACCATGCACCCATAAGTCTAATACAATTAGATGATTATACCAACAAATTAAGGTAATCTTTAGCATTTGGGAGAATTATTTCAAGATTTGTCTTTTTGTAAAAGAAAACGCGTTACACCAAATCATTATTAACTTGCTCATTTAAAAAGTCAGAGCTATTTTTTGGGGGCAAAATCAAGGAATTCTCGGTGTACTGCTACATAATGGTGGGCAAATTTACAGTGAAATGTGAGTCAATTATAAGGTGAGAATTTATGGCGATATTTGCAAAAGAGATTTGTCTTTTGTGGCCAGTGACTCAATTAAGAGTGAAGTCAATGATCTGGATAGACTATAGATTCATCCCCTCGAAAGCACAAATCAGTATCAGTGAGGTTACCAATCCCTCTCCCCTCCCTCTCCCCCTCCCTCTCCCACTTAAATTATTTGTCAGACTTCAATGGTAGAGGGGTACTCCATTACTGACGGGATGATGTACCAGATTTGAATGGTAGATGATGTATACATTAATAGGGATTTTCCAATAGTTTTTTTCTGTACGGTAGTGTTACCATTAGATGTGATTTCCACACTTAGTAATTCAAGTAGAGTTTCTCCCTATTGCTATTCTCTGTATTAAAAACTTTATTGTAACTTGTGATATCGGATGAAAATGTCTTGTTAAGGCTTAAACGGTGTTTTTTTATTTTTTCTGCATAATCTAAAAAAGTTTTGCAATAAAATTATGAAATATTGCATTAAAATTTTGTGATATATAAGAGAATACCTTGACGTTCATCACTAGGTATAAAAATGAATGACTAATGGTGACCGTATAAAAAAACCTCCATTTTTTAAGAGGATATGGTGAGGTCAATGATTTGTGACTCCCCGGTCGTTTCTTTTAAGATGACTTCAGGACAGCTTGGCTTTTGTGGGGCTGATGGACTTCAATGGGAGTGGGGTCCATTACTGACTGGATGATGTACCAGACTTCAATGGTAGATGATGCATACATTAATAGAAATTTTCCAATAGGTTTTTTTTTTTTTTGTACAGTAGGGTTACCATTAGATGTGATTTCCACATCTAGTAATTTAAGTAGAGATATTTCTTTAGAGGTATTCTCTATTGCTATTTTTCATATAATAAAATTTTATAATGACATGTGATATTGTATAAAACTGTCTTGTTAAAATTTAAAAAATAATTTTTTTTCTCCGTAATCTAATTTTTTTGCAATATCCCAATAAAGTTATGAAATATTGCATTAAAGTCTTGTGACATCTAAGGGAATACTTTGACTTTGGTTGACCAATGGTGATTGTGCAGGAGAAATCCCATTTTTTGAAAGCCTATGGGTGAGGTCCATGATGTGTGGGCTTCCACGTTGTTTCTTTGATTTTAGGACAACTTGGCTTTTATGGGGTTGATGGACTTCAATGGAAGCGGGGTCCATTACTGACTGGATGATGTAACAGACTTTTTTTTTTGTGGGGATGATGTAACAGACTTCAATGGTAGAGGATGTATATTAATAGGAATTTTCCAATAGGGATTTTTTGGTACGGTAGGGCTACCATTAGATGTGATTTCATACCTAGTAATTTAAGTACAGATGTTTCTTTAGAGGTCCTCCCTACTATTATTTTTTATATCACAAAAGTTTACCGTGACATATGATATCGCATAAAACTGTCTTGTTAAAATTTAAAAGAATTTTTTTTTCTCTCCATAATCTAAGAAATTTTTACAATATTGTAATAAATTTATAAAATATTTGTTAGGGATTTTGTGTTTTGCAATTTGATGGATGCATTATCATTTTAGCACCATTCGAATGAAAGTTGAATATGAGATGAATGATTTTTTTTCTTCCTTTTGCAACTCTTTTCTAGAACTTATGCAAGTTTTTAAAAATCTAATGAATGCTGAGAAACTTATGCAAGTTTCTAAAAATCTGATGGATGTTGAAAATTTCTAAGTACGGAATTGTTGCGCAGGCCCACTTTGTTCATTTCTTATTTGTCATTTTGATAATTTTGATAAAATGAATTACATCATATAAAATATTGGAGTCTCTAGCTTTCGTTACCATGTCTATTGTGGTTTATTTACTAAATGTCACTTGTTCATATCTCATGTTAATTTATTTTCGGTTTCTTTAGGATGTCAGAGATGAGACATTTGTTGTATTCCACTTTAATAGAGAGTTTGATTGAAATACGACCAATCCGATGTACAGGGGAGGTGAACAAAAAATGATGTATTTAAGCAATTTCACAAAGTCCTCTACATTATTCCATAGTGCATTACAAGCAACGAAGTTGATAGAAAACGATGAAGCCATTGAAATTCAGTACCTTCACAACAACCGTCAAGCCTTCACATTGATTAAAGTAGCTAACGATGGTGATGTAAATGCAATGTTGAAAGTGTCTCAGGATAATGTAAATGGACTTTATCTATATGTGAGCAAAAACACCGAGTGTTCAAGAGGTAAACGTGAAGGACATTCAAGGTATTACACCATGTCCTAATCACTTTGTGCACTGTTTATTTATCTATGGAACTCTAACTTCTTTTTCCTTATATACATGCAAGGTTGACCCGTGTGAATGTGTTTGAAGACATTCAGAATGCTCTCGATCAAAGAACCAATAACTTGAAGGAAAAAAGTGTTGGATATCCTAGAGGTCGTCCTGTTAACACAACACGGTACGTTATTATCTTGTTCACTAGATTGAATTTTGATATCTTCCTTGAAAGATGAAGATGGACTAATCATTATTATTTGGATGCAGTGATTCTCACAAAAGCTCTTCGAAAGCACTTGGACGTGACATTTATAATTTTGAAGCAAATTCCGATATTGGAGCAAACAGTATCCATTCTTGTGATACCATTGATCCCACTGTTGATCTCGAGGAAGACATTGAAGTCATCTTCTCCTTTTCACCTGATCACTTTACATTAATAGACTCTTAGCCATGGGCAAATGATGATCCTACAATAGGGGACAAAATGCAAGAAGATGTGGGAATCCGCGCCGAAACGTCAACTGTTGGTGAAGATCCTAACATTGAAGATACGCTAGTGCCAGTTGACGATTTCAAACATGAGTTGCTAGAGAGTACTACGCAAGATTTGTGGAAAGGGAGAGTGTTTCCAGATCATGATACATTTAGGAGAACCCTCGCGAAATTTGCAATGTATAAGAATTTTGTGTTGAAGCATCTGAAGACCAACAGTTATAAAGTTACTGCATGGTGTGACGATGCAGCATGTCCATGGCGTATACATGCTTCTATTGTGGATTCAGGTCCACAATTTCAAGTTCAGACATATAACCCAATTCATTCATGCTCAAAACCAATGATGGGGATGGCACATAAACAAGCGAAAGCGTCCTTGATTGTAGACTTTGTCAAAAATAGGCTTCAATTTAATAATATGTACACCAAAGGAAATTATGTTTGACTTTCAAATGGAGTTTGGGGGTAACGATAAGTTATAGAAAGGCATATCTAGGAAGAGAGATTGCAATGAATGAAATACGGGGTTCATTCGAAGAGTCTTTTCAAATCCTTCCTCGATATTGTATGGAATTACAAATGATGAATTCTGGAACAAGAATCGATTTGCTGAAGCATGAAGATAACTCCTTTAGATGATTATTTTGGACAATTGGAGCATGCATCGAAGCCTTCCGTTCTTCCTTGAGGCCTGTGATAACTGTAGATGGTGCACATCTTCGAGGTAAGTATCCAAGTGTTATACTGGCGGCCGCTACTTATTATGGTAATCATCAACTTTTCCCACTTGCCTTTGTCATAGTTGAGGCCGAACGACGAGATAGTTGGTCATAGTTCTTTGCAAATCTTCAAATAGCTCTTGGCGAGTCTCGATATCTAACAATTGTCTCTGATCGTCAGAAAGGCCTTGTTCCTGCGGTGGAAGAAGTATTTCCAGATGCTCAACATTGTTTTTGCTGTCGTCATATCGCGGAGAATATACGTTCGAGATTCAAAGATGATGGCATTGTTAAGAAATTTTGGCTTGCTGCAAAATCTTACAGGCCATGTGAATATGAGGCTCATATGAATGATATAAAGGCTGTAAACCAAGATGCTTATAACTACATTCATGCAATCGGAAGACAACATTGGTCCAATGCTTTTATGGAGGGTAGGCGGTACGACATGTTAACTCAAAACATTGCAAAATGCTTAAACAGTCTAATGAAGCACAATAGAGAGCTTCCGTTATCAAAACAAGTCGATGGGGTTCATGCAAAGTTAATGGATTTTTTCCATCTTCGAAGGACTACGTCAATGCAGCTGAAGACAGCCTAACTCCTTGGGCAGAAACCATTCTAAGCAAATCTACAGAAGGATCCCGACGTTTGAATTGTCGACAAGCAGATCCTAATGAATTTCAAATACAGTCTTGGGAGTTCATTGATGTTGTTCACCTAGATAGAAATAGTTGTATGTGTCGGATGTGGGCAACAATTGGAATTCCGTGCGAGCATGCCTTGTCAGTCATGAAAACCAGAGACTTGGATCCATATGATTTTGGTGAGGATTGGTATACATGTGATACATATAGAAGGACTTATGGTCATGTAATACATCGAACCCGTGATATACGCCAATGGGAGCACATTAGTAATGAGGTGGTCAAACCTCCACTTGCTACCAGGCAGCCTGGACGTCCAAAGAAGAATAGAATTCGTATGGAAGAAGTTAATCGGCAAAGAAGACAAGTGATGTACTCTATTTGTAAAAATAGGGGTCACAACCGACAAAGATGCTGGAATCCACCAATGGGAAGTTGATCCATGATGGCGAAACCATGGAGCCATGTCTTTTGAGTGGTCTAAGCAAGTAATTTTTTATTTTTATTTTTTTTGTAAAGGTGGAACCATGTGTTTTAATGGAAATTGTGGCTACTTGTGGTTCTGGCATTTGTAGTACTTTTTTTTTTTTTTTTTTTTTGTAAAGCTGGAACCATGTCTTTTGAAGTTGTCTAACCATCTATTTACTGCACTTTTGTATTTGGTGCCTACATTTGTAACAGGAGGAACGATGTCCTAATATTTTTTGTAAAGAGTGTTGGTGGATGTAGCTCTTTCATTTAATAGCAGACCAATGTTTATCTTTATAATGGGGTGGATAGAATGGTTGGATAATGTTCTTTCATGATCATTGATGTATTTTCTATTAATGGATCACTACATGGATATCGATTTAACAAGGAGGTTCAGAATGTGTCATAGTTTTTGTTGATGTCGACTAAACATTTGTCGACATCAACAAATAAATATGTTGATATCAATGAAAGCGTACTGATAGCACTATATAAGTTCTGAAATAAAACACAGAGTTCGTTGATATCAACTAAAAGTATGTTGACATCAACAAATAAATATCCTGATATCAATGAAAGCGTACTGATAGCACTATTTAAGTTTTGAAATAAAACACAGAGTTCGTTGATATCAACTAAAAAGTATGTTGACATCAACAAATAAATGTGTTGATATCAATGAAAGCGTACTGATAGCACCATATAAGTTCTGAAATAAAACACAGAGTTCGTTGATATCAACTAAAAAGTATGTTGACGTCAACAAATAAATGTGTTGATATCAATGAAAGCGTACTGATAGCTATATAAGTTCTAAAATAAAAACACAGAGTTCATTGATATCAACTATAAGTATGTTGACATCAACAAATAAATGTGTTGATATCAATGAAAGCGTACTAATAACACTATATAAGTTCTAAAATAAAACACAGAGTTCGTTGATATCAACTAAAAAGTATGTTGACATCAACAAATAAATGTGTTGATATCAATGAAAGCATACTGATAGCACTATATAAGTTCTGCAATAAAACACAGAATTCATTAATATCAACTAAAAGTATGTTGACATCAACAAATAAATATGTTGATATCAATGAAACCATGTGAAAGCATACATATTGCTTAGAGAGTTTTATCCCCTAAACTCTATGGGCCCACTTGGATCCACCATTGATTAGTTTCCAACTCTTATCACATCACATTGGATCACATCTTCATCCACATATGCATCACATTGGGTCTGCTAGTTGGTGAAAATTCTCCTATATTTGGCTAAGATTGTTCAACCCTCATGAAACCCATGTTAATGAGGTTGGAAATGTGATTTACATATCAATGGGATCAAGGGAGCCAATTATCCGTCCTCATCCACCCCAAGATCTTCTCCAGAGTATTTAACACATAGTCCACATGATAGCTATTGAGTTATAAGTTCCCCCTTAAAAACCTGTTATGCTGTAAATATATTGGATAACAATTCAGATGGACAACCTGTTACACCAATTCAGATTGGATATCATCATCCTCATTATATGTTAACATCACCTAGATGGACAACCTGTTTGGCAACATTTCCAGCAGTAATTGTCAAGTTTCAAGATGAACTAACTATACCACTACAGTGTCACAAATAACTGTCACCATTCACATTAAATTTAAAGCCTTCCAACATACAAGACCAAAATGAAACCAACAACAGTGGCTTTCAGTTTTAACATGTCAACCATCCAAAATACATAGGTCAATAGTGGCAAAAAAAGGTTCAGATTACAAAGAGAATTAAACACCCCAATGGGAGAACAGTCGGATCATATGTCACAACACAAGTCTTTTCAGATTGGTCATATAGTGAAGATCCATCATCCCTCATCATGTTGATTGTTGATCCCTTTTCTTGTACAGTTCTAATTGTCTGTTGTATTGGTTAATCACTAGTTTACATCGATAATACCTCATGTCACGCTGAGTGAATTCAAACTTTCGATTGAGGACAACATGTTCTACCGATACCATTACAAAAAATCCAGAGTCATGTGAATTCTCTTGTAAAGGGACGTTCTTAACAATTCGCCTTCTCCATCCCATTGGCTCTTCCCATTTGTAAGCAGTAAAAGACTCATTCAACCAATGAATCTGTAGAAATAATGTATATCAAAATAATTAATCCATACTAACAATTAATCTGAATAGAAACAATTAATCTATATATATGTCAGTACTCAATACTCACAAATTCTACGGCCATTTTCCAATGTCGTGAGTCCCCCGGCATACTCTTGTAGTAGTCCCATCTTTTTGCATTTGGATATCCCACGATGACTGTGAAGTGCTCCAAATAACACATTGGAACAATGATAATCTCACATTGCTGCATTTCACCCACCCTCTATCCATATTCACCAAAGACGTGTATATAATTGTGCTTGTCTTCTCTTAACCATATATCCTTCAAAATGTACCCTCAAAGTGTCAATATTTGTGTTGAGATTCATATTGAGTATAAGTTGGACAATCAATTCTTTTCAAAGTATATGGAGTAGATGATGAAAGTCATACCGAAGCATTCGTGTCAATGAAATATGCATGTGGTGCCTTGGGCTTCAAATAAATATCAAACCAATTCTGTATTATACTCGTGTCTAGCCATTCTCTTGATAGGAGTCTCTTCAATCTTTCAGGATTAGAGCTAATGCATACCTTGGCAAGGTAATCAAACTTGAGGGAAGATAAATCATATTGATATGTCAAGAATATCATATCAATATCTTAAAAAAAAAAAAAGCAAGACAAAGGATTCCCCAACGTATATTTATAGTTTGTTACCTCTCAACTGTCATGTTTTTCAATTTCAAATATGATACATATAACAAGAAAGCCAGTGTCTTTCTGGACTCAAGTAGATCTCATGGAGCTGAATTGCATCCAACACCGCACTTATTTATCGACCCATTCTTACAGGTGGCTCATATTTGGGCCATTCATTTTTATGATCATCAGTTTGGTGACCAATTAATGTCAGGTCCACCTGATGGGCACACCTAAAACAAGAAGTAGGCTAGTCACATGAGGCATGCTCATGCTGATTAAGATTAGGCCAACCATCAGCATGGTTCACCTTGGTCAAAGTTCGTGTAACACGAAGGTCCAATTAGACAGGGTCAGGTCTTAGTCAGTCAGTCCTATGTGATCTAAATGCAGGATCTCCAAGCAGACTTTATATGGCCAACCATATTAATCATGAGTAAGGCCCATCTTCTTTTAATGCATGCCATGTGAAAAAATAAGGCCCTACTCCTGGAACATTGGGTCAAATCTCCTGGTACTATGTGATCTGAAAATCAGAGGCTTCTTGTAGTTTTTCTGATTTCGTGGCTATTTGATGTCATTACAGAAATATAAGAAAAGGCCTCTTCCACATGAAGCAAACTAATTTATTTTGAATGTTTCACTAACTCCTTATTGGGACCAAGCATTTGTTCCCCACCCATCTTTTTTGACTTCCACAAAATCACTACACAAGGAATCATGGCTCAATAAACTCAGCAGAGCCAGCAGTGGTCCAATGAAAGGGTCTTGCTTTCATAGCTAGTTTTTCTGTGGGAAGAGCTGTGTTTGTGTCTTCTCCAATTTATGTTTTTTTCCTTTTAATAAAGCCTCGAACTCACATACTTACATCAATTACTTGATGTCCCTAACCCACTGAGCAATGACGGTGTAAGATTTTACTCTGTTTGGATCTTATTTCCTAAAATTGACTTAATCCTTCATCAAACTGAGAAGACTAGGAGGAGTCCAAAGAGTCAACTCGGAGAGTCTTTCAAACTTAATAGAGAGGCATTCACATGGATCATGGGTCAACACTAAAAAAAGGAAAGACAATGAACACATGTTTTTTGCACTCTACTAACCTAAAATTCACCACAGTGCTTAGATTCACCACAAAAATATCATATCAATATCTTAAAAAAGGAATTGCATACCTTTCGTAGTAGTCCTCCCAGAACTTATCTAGCAGATCAATCTCCTCCTTCGTCAATCTGTACGCAGAATTCGTAGGCTAATTTAGGGAGGTACTAAAACCCTCATATTTTGATGGTACTTTTTTAACCCTGGTCTTATTTTTTACACGAATAACCATTGAGCCGACCTTTTTGGTGGGAGACTCCAAGGGAATGGCTTCTTGTTGGATGTTTGGGGGAGGACTATCAAGAACAATTTCAATAGGGAATGTTTTCAATCTAGGAGACCTTCGAGGAGAGGCCATGGGACTGAGACTTTTGATACTTGTGTTTTTGGAAGACTCAGGTGGAGTATTTTCCTTTGAATTGGGTGATTTAGTGGCAAACTCTAGCTTCTTCTTCAATATTATCTGTTGTCTCTCACTCGTTTTGCCTTAACCAAGAGATTCACTTGGACTCACTTTGCCATACCCAAATTCCACAAAATCGTTTTCAAATGCTTCATTAAAGTCCTCCACTTTGGTACGCAGTACACATATCATATCCTCTGATGTTCTTTTGTTGCCGGCCAACGTAGAGATAAGGTCATCTAGGAAGAAACGAACATGCATGAACAAAATCAAATGAGTCATAAATATTGAAAATGATTAAATAACTTGAATTTTACAGCTATGTTGCCATGTCACTTACAGGTCTTCTATGGATGAAGTCATTGTTTTTTTTTGGAGGTTGGTTGTGTTGGAGGTATCGTTTGGTCTTCACCACCTTCTTTCTTTGGAGGCCTTGAGATTCGCAATCTTGTCACCGCCGAATACCATTTCATATAAAATTCATTGTGGATAAGTGAATCATCAAGTTCTTCACTCACTAGTAACAACTTATGCCTCGCATCCCAAATGGCAATAAGTTCTTTCATCGATCTGCTGTAATCATGAGTAACTTTCCTCACTCTATCAACTCTTTCAAATGGCAAGCAGAGAATAACGGGGAGCAACTGTCTAAAGCCGAATTGCTTCATTACACGTTCAGAATTGTGACGTTCGACGATCCAATAGAAGATTAGAGTTGTATTAGATGTGAATAATTGTCTATCTTCTTTGGGAACTACCTCAGCTAGTTTATTAATCACATCTTCATACGACATCCATATAAACTACACCATAGATTTTCATTACATATTTAATACTCACAAATCAGATATCGATCATAAAGTTTCATATTAAAAAGAAATAAAATTACACACACTTCTTCTATTTTCATATTGTCAATTTGCTCCCGACGATCCTTGGTGTTCATTGGAGACCTATGCTTTTTTATGCTTTTCTCCCACGGCTTATATAACAGAAAGTCGAAATCCATTAATACATCTATATAGTCATCGCTAGGCCGCAAAAATTCCATTCTTGAATATGCCCAAATCTGCCAGGGAAACATTATATGAATATCAAGTCAATAGAAAAGAGTTCATATTCAATGTAACCAAGTAAACAAATATGGGTATTACTTGCAACAATTGGAGTGGGCCAGTCAAGGTATCTGATGGATCCGTTGCTTTTTGGTTTTTTAATTTTTTCCCCTCTCCATCTTTTCCTTTCTTCATCAAACTTCGAAAGCATTGATGTCTTACCTAACATCCTATACAGGTTCGCAAGGCATGTCGGGCCCCATGCATACCTCTTAAATTCTCTAAATAAACCAAGCAACCAAGCTGGCGCGGAAGTACCGCATGAGTTGCCAACTATTTGACCTCCACTAGGCAGAATAAATAGGCTCTTGTGTTGCACTTCTCTTCAACTTCATGAACTTTTTTCTTCTTTTTTGTTTCCTTTGAAGTTCTCTTTCATCCAAGAAAAGTTTAACCTCGTGCCGATGTTGTCTCGTTTTGGCACCAGCTCCATGCCTAAAAGATCCATGCATATCTCCGATGTTTGCTTGGTACTATGCACTGTTTGTCTGTCACTGGCGGTCCATCTATGGGGAGGCCATATATGTATGCCACATCTTCTAATGTCATGGTGGCCTCCCCACATAGAAGATGGAAGGTATTTGTTTCCGGCCTCCATCTTTCCACCAATGCTCTTATCAACGCATGATCTATTGTCATTTGTTCAATGCTTGACAAGTGCTCCAAGCCACACATGCGTACATAGTTTTCTTGTTGGCGTGTTCAATGCCAACTTTTTTTGTCATCTGTGGTTCGAATTATTCTCAAGTTTGGTAGTTCCTATAGATGTTAGTTGCAAAATAAATTTACTATTACAAACTCATGTAGTAAGAAGTGGTTCAAGAGATAAAAATAAATATAACGTTACATTTAAATATAAAGTAAATGATTGGATGTACCTCTCCTCGCCAAATTGCTTCATAAACATGAACATCTTGATAGTATAATAACTTCTCCTCGGTAAAAAAAGTATCACCGTCCATCTACATATAATGGTATAAATAGTGATCATTGCTCTTGACTTCTTGTCTAGTTAATAACTGGTATTCTCTAACATTTTGTTTCATTTGGTAGATTTCAGTAAGGGAAAAGAACAAACATACCATAAATTATATTGGAGGCCTTCTATTATTTTTTCCTACAATTGCAGCACTTTCACCTTAATTTCCACTTTCTAAGCCCTGCATCAATTTGGTAGAGTGAGCCCTTTCAACTTTTAGAGGCCTATATCAAATTGGTTTCAAAGTGGGCCTTTCAACTTTATAGGGCGTACATCATTTCTCCTCTCCTACTATGAACAACACAAAAACATATGACCTTCAATGCTAAGTGTTAACAAACTAATGGGTGTTGCTACTGAAGTAAAACTTGCAACAAATATAACAAACAAAATTGCATCAAGTGATTAAACAAGTTTGAGGGTTCATTATAATTTTCTTAGTCTGCATTTTGGAGTCATAGTAATTCACTTATGCCACCTCCAATTATTCAGCAATATTCAAAAAATTCAATGTTTGAGGGACCTGGACCTGAACAAACAACCTTGGGATGAATTTAAAGCAAAAAATTACAACTTGACCAGCTCTGTTTAGAGTAAATGAATGATGTCTAGTCACTGTAAGCTGCAAATCAAATCAGCCTTCTCAATATGAACATAAAGTAGTTCAACTGAATTGGTAGCAATAAATACCTAAGCCCCATACACAGCTTGAATGACAAATAATCAATAAAGAGGAAAAAGATAAATATATTACAGATGTTATCCAAGAGTTAGCAATCAAAAGGTACTGTGATCCATGACACTTACCTTTCAAAAAAAATAAATAAATAACAAACCATGTCAATTGAGTGAAACACAGGGTCTAGAGAGAGTTTTATTTGGCTGATATTATTAGAATTTGGGGTCCGCAGTTGTGGTTATCTTAATTAGTGGAATTTTTCTAATAAATGTCCCTTAAATCAATCTCTCAGTTACTTCATTTATAAAGAACTCATCTTACCTTATCTATCACATCTCACATTATCTCTCTCTTTAAAGAAGGAAAAAAAACTCCTATTTATAGGCTAACTCAGCATGAACTTCCTTTCCTCTTTTTTCCTAAATTACTCTCATTTTATAGAGTGATACAAGTAGCTGGCTTGTTGTTCGTTGTCCACAAGAGTAAATGTTGATGGCATGTTCATGCACCTTTAAATGGGAATTGAAATTCCGCCTACTGAACAAGCTTATTTATCCCATGTGCCACCTAAGAATGGGAAACATGGTACAATGGCACAGTGGAATCTAATCACCTAGTGCGCCCCATTGTAAACAACCAACAATAGAGGAACTTAACAAATCAGACAGTCTCAAGTCTCAACTATCAGAACCATATAAAAAATCATAGGTGAATGTGCACATCCAAGGGGGAAATAGACCAATCAAAACTGTAGAACAGCACAATCTATAATTTTCAGGAATGGCCCATTCACAATAACTATTAGCAAATGGCTAAGTGCTGCTAAGTGCCCCATCTATTGATCTTTCACAACCATTTCACAATACTAATTAAACTCTGAACACATATTCCTGACTCGGGTAAAATAGTCTCAGTTAGAGAAGAACCACTTGACAACTGTAATACATCTTGCCTTCTTTTATTCCCCTGTTCAGATCCTCTATAAATACAATTATTTACAGAGGCATTCAATGAACAAAGCTGATATAGCTCAAGGGAAGAACTAGCTAGTTAACAACTGTAACTATCCTCATCGACAGTCTATTATTCAAATGTCATAAGTAGCCTTTGTTCAATCTAATTTGGTTTTTACAAATTGCCTCCTTTTTTATTCCCTGCTCATATCCTCTGCAAATACAATTATTTGCATACTAGGACTTTCAATGAATAGAACTTACACTTTACAGTCGAGTAAATGCAAAAGAACTTCATTCCAAAAAAACACAGACATTTAATGGTTAAAATATATATATATTTATACCATCATCTGTTATTTCAAGAAAATCACACGACATGCAAGTCCAAGAAAAACCCAGACTAACAATGGTTACAGATCATTAAATCATCTTTTATATTTGTAGAAAAAAAAGGACAACATATACAAACAACCAAGAAAAGCTAAAAAGTTCAATAATAACATCTCCACGCCTATGCCCATATTTCTTAAAGCCTCCTCTAACAACATGAATATAATCAATAGCAACTTCTTTGACATTGTACAACTGCTCATCTGAAAGGGCTCTCTAGTTTTACAAGAGAAGGAAAGAGTTTAATGTGTGAAAATTTATTACCTTGAAAATAAGGTCATGAGATTAGAGGCTTCCTCTAGGGCTTAGGTTATGCTGCAGAGGAAAAGAGGAGGAGAGAGAGCGAGTGACGTGGAGTAGTGTGACCTGTAAAGGGGCATTCTTCTGTGACCGGAGATGGACATGAGATGGAGACCGGACGGCGACAAGCATGTCTTCTCTTTCTTCCGTTTCTTCTTTTCTTCGTTGTGTTTCTGTTTTCATCCCTATTTCTAAGAAAGGGTTTCGTTGGCATCAACTAAGAAAGGATAAAAGGGAAAAATATAATGTAGATTTGGGCGAGAGGTCCTTGCTTGATAATATAATAATTTGGGAGTCTCAATAGTGGTTACCTTATTTAAAGAAATTTCTTTTGTAAATATCCCTATTTTTTTTAATATTAGCTTTATGGTAAGAGAATAGCAGCACCCTATCCAAGTTGTCAATGTAGTTTGAAAATCCACCAATTACGTATATACATCCACGCTGTAGCATATGAAGCTACAGCGTCCCCGTATGGAAGCGTGCCCCTTTCATTTCACAATTACATTCTATCCTATCCTAATTTCTTACGGTTTGATTAAAGAATAAAGCACCACCGACTATTTATGTGCTTGAAGACCGTAGACCACTGACACAGTTGACTACATAAAAGAGTTCTATCATCATAAATGTCTGTCTATTGTTTGGTAGGACCATCAATGTCTGTTCGATTGATGTAAAGATGATGAAATTTATGGACTGCACTCCAATACAATGCTGCACCTGGATCTCCCTATCATAGTCTGCCCAATGGACTATCATTAAAGAGTTTAAAAAGTTGACTTTTTCAACACCAACACACGTATCTTTTCCATTTCATTCCAAATTTACCCCTTTCTATGATGTATCTTAGCACTTCACGAGTGTCCCACACTAATAATAAGGCCCACCTGCCTGGATGGTGAAATCAAGTTATAACCTATACCTATATGATACCATGCGATTATGTAAATGATGTAATAATTGTGGGTCTACAAGTAAAGCCTATAGACATATCTATGTGGGACCATATCTGTTAAATCAAATTAACTATCCATCTACATGAGACCTACTAAAGGATCCCATTTAGGTGAAGATGAGATGTATGCGAACTTGATCTAATAGCCCTAGGTTGATTGTTATAAGGGTGGATGGTCAAGATGTTTCATGTTGTTGATCCTACATGGATGGATGAATTTTTCGATCTAATGGGTTTGAGGTACATAGGCATCGTGGGTAAAATGGGTGGATGGTTAGATGGTTGTATTTTTCAACCAAATTGTGTACATGTAGTTTGTTGCATTTGGTGGTTCCATATGTTTTATTGAATGGTCGATCTTTCATGTAGTGGTTCTCTCTTTTTTTTTTCTTTTCTTTTTTTCTTTTTTTGGGACCTAGTGGTTTCAACAAATAACACAAATATTATTAGATGAAAGATCCAATCATATAACCATCCACCTATTTTTCCTATCCATGTCAAATTCACTAGATTGATCAATCCACACAATTGTGGGATCAATTTCGTGAAACATCTTACCCATTCACTTATATACCTATCTATTTGTGGGTCGCTGTATGAAGATCTTATGTATCTTATTTTTACTTAAATACCACTTTACCCATCCTATCCTTTGTACTTATCCAAATGGGACTCTCATATTGAGTCGAGATCCTCTGAGTGGCCTTACGCACGGTTACTGTGAGTGAGCCACTTACAGCACACCACGTCACCGTGGACAGCCCCTATCCAGATGATCCATTCACAGATGCATGGCAGATCGGCGGACCGTGAATGATCCACTCACGGTCACTGTGGGGTTTTCCCTCTCCAAATTCGAACTCTCTCATATTCTACACATCTACCCTTTCTATATGAAACCGTTGGATTGGTGGATGATCAAATAATTTTATCTAGTAAGTCCTATTTAGATTAATAGATTAATTTGATCTAATAGATCTATCTCCTATAAAGATATTTAGAAAGGCTTTATTCGTAATGCCCACGATCTTTATATTATTAATGTAACTCTATAATATTTTTTTTTAGATGGATCATCTTGGTTTCATCATCTAAAAAAACATACAGCTATATAGAGAGGTGGGACACTTACCGGGTGTAAAGAAATGGAGACTCGAGAGAAATACAAGACATGGGTAATTCTGAAATAAAAGTAAGAAAAAATGATGAATTGTACTTTGAATAAAGATGAGAGACGATGGGACTCTTGGAGTTATAACCTTTCAAGTTTTTTCATTTGCAGTAGACATGGCGAATACTAATAGAAAGAAAGCCAGTGATGTATTATATTATAATACTACACTGCTCTATGGGAGCCCAACCCGAAATTTATTGCCTCATTTGTATTGTTCAATAAGGCGCAGGTCTTATCCACCCAAACTGTTCATAGTCATCTTTTCTGAAGCAATTAATTCTCCTATCCCTCTACAAGTTTTCATATGATTGTTTTTCTATATGGAAAACTCCAATTCATGCACTCTATTTATTGGGACTTATTGAGTTTTTAACACTCAGATCTTCAAGAAAAATCTTCTAACTAGGTCCACCACTAATTGCATGCACTACAAAAAAAAGGACTTTTAGTCTCGCTTTTAAATTGAGCTTTTGTATCGCTTTTACAATAAAGTGACACAGTATGGTCTGATGTGTCACTTTACAGAAAGAGTAAACTAGGAGGAGGTTTGTTGTGTCACTTTTTTATAACGCGACTCACAAAACATCGATAGTGTTCTTATTTTTTTTCCTCTCCCGCCTCCAAAAGCCTTTTTTTCGCTCCCAGTGACCCTCTCCCTCCAAAAGCCCTCTCTCCTCTGTTCTCTTCTCTCATTCTCGTTGTCTCTGCTCTTATCTCACTCTCGCTCTCTCCTATTCTCTCACTCTCGCTCTCGCTCTATCTTCCCTCAAAAGCCCTCTTTTCCCTCTTTTCTCTCTCTCTCTCTCTCTCTCTCTCTCTCTCTCTCTCTCTCTCTCTCTCGATCGGGATCGATCTAGGCACCACGTATTCGTGCGTCGGCGTTTGGCAGCATGATCGTGTTGAGACCAGGGGAACCGCACCACCCCTTCCTATGTTGCCTTCACTGACTCGTAGCGTCTCACTGGAGATGCTGCCAAGAATCAGGTCGCCATGAACCCCATCAACACCGTTTTTGGTGAGTTTTCATCGGTTTCGATCTTTATTTTGATGATTTATGGTCTCTGTTGGCTGTAGATCTTGGATATTTGTTAGATCTGGATTTTGCTTCTTTTTTTACTTAGATCTGGTTCACTATCTGTATGTTTGATCTAAAAGATCGTTCTTTTTTTAGAGAGTTATCTTGGCTGTATGTTTGACCTGTGATCTGATGTTTATTTAGTGTCTGAGATCTGATTTTTTCTATGTATTTGGCTTCTTTCAACTATATATCTTGTTTTATTTGTAGTTTTCCTTACAGATCTGTTAAATGTTATGCTTTGAATCCAATCAGAGCAACTTTACTGAGTTCTATCCATTTCGATCCTTTGCTTTTATCAACTTTACTGATTTCCTCCACCAGCGTCGATGCGTCGCAGCTCTGGTTTTCATCAATAGCAAAAACCCAGATCCGGTTTTAATCGATACTGCTCGAAGAAGTTTGAATTTCACTTGGTCATCTGAGGGTTTGAGAAAGGTTGGTAGCTGGTTCTGGTTCAGGGTTTTTCTGCCTATGTGGGCTTTGTTGGTTTTTATTAGTTTTTCTTCTACTCTTGTTGGATTTAATTGGGTTCTATTAATTTATTGATTGTTATTTTGAATTTGATTTTTCTGCTGCTGTTGTTAATTTCTCTGCAATGATAATTTCTCTGATGTTGTTGATTTTGCTGCATAAGTGTATGTTAGACATTGGTTATGCTATCAGTATGATGGTGGTAGCTGCAAAATGACAATGCCATCTGCACACCAGGTGTTTGTTAATATGGGGCTTAGAACCCATTGAAGACTCTTTGGTCATTGATAATGGAACAGGCCTCAAAAGGATTTTTTTTTGTCATGATTTTTTTTATGCATTGATTTGTGTTGTGTTTGATTTATGTTTGATTCTGATGTAGAGCATCTGGCAGTTAGACAAGTTGCTATGGTGGGGCAGGGGCCAGGGTCCTATGCATCTGTCTTGCGTCTTTATTCTTGTTGATTGCCTTAGCTTGTGTTGATTCTCTCTCTGTTGTCCATAGACTGTATTCCTTTTATTTCAGTGGATTCATGTCACTTGCTCTACTCTCCTTTTTATTTAGTCTCCTTTATTATTACCTATTTTATCGTTTATCCCTATGTATATGTATACCATAGGGACATTCAGTTGAAAATGTCTCAAAAAAACCATTTCAGCCAGTGGTCATGAGTTTTATTTGAATTCAAGAGAAAAATCTACGGTGCTCTTATAAATAAACAAAATAGTGGGGTTTTAATGTGAATTTCCTATTACACTGGCCACATTCAATATTGCTAAATGAAGGCTTTTAGAATGTCCAGAATGAACTTGGAAATCCCAAGAATTACAATGTTTGGTGCCCTAAAAGGAATACCAAATCTACAGGCTTTTCTAATTTCTAATTTTCTTTTTTCCTTTTCTTTTAACCCACATGAGACTTTTAAATTGCTTACCAAGAAAGTGCAATTCACATTAGAGGAGTACTTGACCATAAAAGTAATTCACAATGTAGTACCTCAAAATTCCACAGTAATGACATAATTATTTTTGGGTGTTTTCCTCTCTGTCTGAATTTTTTTGGCTGTTGCATTTTTTTTCATGTTGTACAACCTCTGCTTTGTGGTTTTTTTTTTTACTCTCTACATGTTATTTAACTTATGATTTTTTTTTTTTTTTTGTTGCTTATCAAGAAAGTGAAATTCACATTAGTGTTTCATTAGTGGAGAAACAGGTTGTTCTCTTATGCAATCCAATATACATACTAACTCAAAACTCTTTCTAATGTTAAAATGAAGTTTATTTGACAGCTTGATAGAATTTATTTTACTTGACTTAATGAATATTGTTTCTTAACTGTAAACTGAAATTCATAAATTTTTTTTATGTTCTTTTTGTTGCTGTAGATGATTAGAGTGAAGTTATGGGTTGCTTTTTCTCATTTTAACTTACAAAAATGAATTCTTACTAATAGATTCTTTTCTCTTGGATAATGTGTGTTTGGTCTTTGTTGATATTTAGTATCTATTTCTTCTCCTTTTTTTTAGGCTCCTCCTTTTTCAGCGGTTGTTTCAATATTTCCTTCGACAGTTTTGTGGGCATGGGCCGAAGTAGAGGAAAGGGAAAGAAGTTGGTCGGCCGCAGAAAACATTGAAGGAAGAGGTCAATGAAGAAGCCAAAAAAGTCAAAGATGATGTGGATAACTTGCAAGATGTTTTGAGCAGAGATGTTGAAGGTCCAGTGCCACTAGAGAGTGGAAAGATGAGGACGATATACCCACAGGTAAAGGAGAATTGGTCGAGTCTAATGGATTCCAACAAAATGGTAGCTGGTGCAAGAGCATGCCTCATCGAGCTCCTAAAGTTGGTGTTGAATGCAATTGGAATTGTATATGACTGCTCCAATATAGTTTGACAGTCTAAACCGGGTTGTTGCTTCATCTCTATTCTCCTTCTGTCTGTTACCTTTTCTCCTTTTAATTTTCCCTTTTCTCTCATTGTCTTATATGATTTGGTTGCAACTGCAAGATGTTTTCCTACTCACTTCATCCCCTGTTTGTGGTAGTGTTTCTTTCTTGTAAAGTGACTACTCATTTGCTTTGTGGTATTGTATCACCATTTGCAGATATGAGGTGTATGATGTCTTAAAACAGGTTTGGCTATGGAAATTTTTCTCTCAAAATCTAGGACATGAGCTTATATGTGTTTCCTGTATGATTGAAAAGTCAGTAGAACTAACATAGTTTATAAAATTTGCACTTAATGGTATCCTATTCTTCTAGATTTACGTATAAGCATTTAAGACTTTGAGATCCCTATTTCTTGTATGATTGAAAAGTCAGAAGAACTAACATCGTTTTACAATTTTCACTTAATGGTATCCTCTTCTTCTAGATTTACTTATAAGCATTTAAGACTTTGAGATCCCTATTTCCTGTATGATTGAAAAGTTAGTAGAACTAACACAGTTTTACAATTTGCACTTACTCTTCTTCTAGATTTACTTATAAGCATTTAAGACTTTGAGATCCCTACTCAATATTAACGTTTGAATCTACCATCCACGGTTCTCTATTTTGTGACATTCTATTTGTTGCTATTTGGTTTAAGAAAGAAAGACATCTTGTTTCCCTATTGATGCTACTTAGTTTCCTGCCACGTATTTTTGATGATGAAGTCCCCATCCCTTTAAGGCTAGAGGCCATTCTACTACCTTGTATCTTTTATTCCTGTTTTGATGTGATGACAACAGTGTCATTTGAAGGTGGACACCTGTTTGTGGCATCTATATAATGCCTCTGTAAGAGTCACAACAACAAATGGAGAATCCAATATCTGCTCACAAGGTGAGATATATCCCTGAAATCCTAGTTAGATCAAGATGCGCCTCTGAATGTGAACTCACTATGTACCTTAGAAAATGCTTAGACTAGAGCTAGGAATAGAATGAATTGAAGACTTTGATAAATCTCATTTTTCAACTGTTAAAAATAGCCGGTTTGAATTTAACGCATTTTCGACAACCAAGTCCATTATTTCATATAATTCTTTTAATTTTCTTATTTCTCAACATAAAAAATATTAGAAAGTAATGTAAAGTTGTAAACAATGATAATTTCATTAATTCAGAAATATTCTAAAGAAAAAGAAGGACAATCATATCCATATCCATGTCCTATCCAATAGTGCGGAGTTGTATCCCTAATCCCACAAGTGTGTGTTCAATCTGTGTCCACTTTAAAGGGGGGCCGACGTAGTAGTGATATTTACCAATTTCTGCGAAGAACAATTGGATGACAATGTTTGTTGAACCATTATGTTGATGTTGCTTCTGGTGATATATGCCCTCAATCAATTTGCATGGCAAAATGTAAAATTGTTGAGAACACAGCATGAGTTTCAACTAAGGAGAGGAAACCTTTTAATACGCATGCCAGCCCCCCAACCCCTGTCCATCTCCTCCCCTCTCTCTCTCTCTAATATTTTAATGTTCCCTTGTGGCCTTTTCTTCTTTGTTGTTAAACCTATTACCATGGTGAAATTATGTAATGCTAGTAATGCGATACTGTTTTATATTTTGCAACTTTAACATGAGTAAAGTGCTGACATGTTATCCACTATGTGCAGCTTAAATTCCCATTTTTGTGTGTGCTTCTTCAATTCTAATTTTTTTTTCTCTTATGTTCAGGTTTGTTTGCATTCAAGTGTAGTGTTATAGCCACTTCGCATTTGGTACAGTCACTGACCGCGATTTACATCCATGTCAGTCAGTGTGTCAATTGTTACTGACTTGTGCAACATATAAATCTATTGAGCTTTCACTTGATTTAGTTGAACTGATTTTTTTTTTAAAAGAGTGCTGATTTATTACTCCAAGTATTTTTTTCCCTTTTGAACAATATGGTCTGGTTATACTTTCCATCATTTGTTTGTCTATGATTCCAGTCTTCTTTTCCGACATGTGCTTTGGTTTCAATTATGCAGTCCCCTGTTTGCTTGAAGCAACTGGCACTCGACCTCCTAGAACTGCTCCTTTTGTCAGCATTCCCTGAGCTTGATGATGTTGTCAAGCAATGCCATGAGAAAGAAAGGTTTGGAGAACTCAAAACAGAATATGGGATATTTTACATTGAACAGCAATTCAAGACTCGGGTTGTGCATTGCACATGATGACTGTGAGTATGGTAGTGGGTTGGTCTAGCAGGGCTCAAGCAATGGCATCGTGTGGTGGTTTCATCGCTGAAAAGTCCCGGGGATCCGAACCCTAGAGGGGGGGTGAATAGGGTGAGCTTCATTTATGACCAATTATAACCAATTATAACTTCTTTAAAACAAACTAGTCACATGTGATGATTTATCATACAAGATGCGGAAGCTAACAAAAGAATCACCACAAAGCAATCACCATCACACAAGGATTTATAGTGGTTCGGCCTCAATGCCTACATCCACTACCGGCTTGTGAACCAACACCCCACCGGATTTCCACTATTTATGCTTTTCAATAGGCTAAGTAATAACCTTTACAATATGCTTTTCAAGGCTTAGCAATAACCTTTACAATGATGTTTTTCAAGGCTTAACATCAACCTAAACATTATGCTTTTATAGGCTAAGCAATAACCTCTTCAACCACAAGGTTGGTTATCTCACTAAGTTAGTGTCTATAATACACTTGATGGAGATTCAATTTAGCTCATTACATTTGCCGCTAAAATAGGCGGATATGAAAATGTAAATCTAATACACACTCACACTATGAATGCAAAGATGAAAGTACATGAAGTGTGTGTGTGTGGTCCTCAATCATTTTGAAAATGAAAGCTCATAAATGTATGCCTAAGGCTTTTGAAAGTTTTAGCTCAAAAACATTTATGATTGAGAATACAATGCAAGTCACATGTTAAAAGTAACAACTTGTTAATGATGTCAAAGATACACAAGTTGTATGAAATGAATTAGCTCTAAACATGTGATGCATAGGGATGTCAATCAAATCAACAATGAAGCTCAAAACATAAAAATAGATTTGATTGAAAATAGGGGACAAATCATATGTAATTATAAATACAACTTGAAAGAGATATACCTATCAAAGTAAGGCAAGTTGTGAAACTTTAAAACAATAATACACATATGATTTGTAAAGATGTTGAATCCAAAACATAAGATACATTTGAAGGAGATTTTCTTATGATGGAAAAACAACAACCAAAGATTCAACCAAGTATATGAATCATGTTACATCTAATTTCAAAGATGTTTCCATTAACATGATCTACTTAGATTTACCAAGGATAAAGTACTACTTGGATTGAATCATATGGTGATGCATCCAAAACAATAGATCAATTCAAAATATAAACCATGCTAAGGATACAACACATCATAGGTTAACATGCTACTAAAGATTTATCAAAGATAAAACAAAACATGAAAACATATGATTTGTAAAGAAGTTGAATCCAAAACATAAGATAGTTTTGAAAGTGATTTTCTTATGATGGAAAACAACAACCAAAGATTCAACCAAGTATAGGAATCATGTTACATATGATTTACCAAGGATCTTTCATTAACATGATCTACTTAGATTTACCAAAGATAAAGTACTACTTGAATTGAATCATATGGTGTTGTATCCAAAACAATAAATCAACTCAAAACATAAAACATGTTAAGGACACAACACAAACATAGTTTAACATGCTAGAAATGATTTACCAACAATAAAACAAAGCATGAAAACATATGATTAAGAAAAGTAAAGCCTACTTGGTGATTTAACTTCATTAATCCAAGCTTTAGCTTTCCTAATGATCCCCTTCATCCCTTAGTTCATTTCCCTTCTATTTGCCTCAAAACCCCTCAAGGAGGGCCTTAAAATCCCCAACTTTTGGCAAAGGAAAGAACTCATATTTATAGCAAAAAGTGCCCAACGGCTAGTCCTCGGTCGACCTGCAAACAAGCCTCGGTCGACCGGGAACACACAACGGTCAGAAAAATGACCGTTGGTGCTCCGAGGCACTTTCTGCCTGCAGTGTTCCCGGTCGACCGGGACCTCTGCGCCGGTCGACCGGTGACACTGCGGGGGCACCAAAAATTCCACTTTTGCAATTTCAAAGTTTTCTTTGTGGAACTTTTTGAGCTACTAAATCAAGCTTAAAAACATGTTTTTAAAACATTCTAAGGGGTTTAAAAACATGAAACACACAAAGCCTAAAATGATTCAAAACTCAAAACATAGGCTAGCTTGATTTCTAAAACTTTTTCCTAAAACAAATGCATCCAAGATTGAAAACAAAGCATGCATAAATCAAAGCTTTTTCAAGACTAAAAACCATGCATGTATAAAACAAGATTTCAAGCTTTCTTAAACAATGCAAGTGTGTGTAAATCAAATGATGATAGAATGAAAATGCATCCATCAAATTGCAATCTACAAAATCCCTAACAATCTCCCCCTTTGCAATTTGATGGCAACACACTCACCACTGAATAAACACACTTAGTCTTCAGCTCCCCCTCAGCTGGACAAGTCTTGAAATCTTCTTGGATGCTTCTTCTCTTAGCTTGGGCTCTTGGGCTTCAATCTTCTTGATGCTTGGTGCTTGATCAATCTTCAATCTTTCTTTCTTTATGGCCAAGCATCTTCTTTAGCTTCCTAGCTTTCTTCTTCTATTTGCTCTCCCCCTTTGACCATGCCTCTCTCTCCCTTTGGCAAGATATGCATTCTCTCCCCTTGTAGAAGATCATACACAACTCTCCCCTTAGGAAGCTTGGGCATTCTCTTCACCCTTTTGAGAACTTGAATTCTTTCTCCCCCTTTGACATTAAATTGCAAAGGTACCTACACACATGAAATAAGGAAAAATACCTTTTAGTAGCACCTGTTAATCAAATGAAATCGAAAATGAAATACATAACAGGCTATCATGTATGGAAGTTATCTCTAAGGGCTCAAAGGCAATCCAAGGGTGAATTTGATCAAAACTAATACTTCCTATGAAGGTTTACACTTCCCCTCAATCCATTCTCTTCTTTTGTCAAACTTTTAACAAGATATAACTATTTGGTTCAAGAAGTAGATGGTTCAACCAAATGAGGGTCAACTTCAAGGAAATGATTAGATTCATTTAACTATAAAGCTCAATATGATCAAATTACCAAAAGAAAGCAAGGTCAATGAGAAAAGCAATCATGGATACCAATTGGAAAAACAAAGAATTCCAGTTGAGATTTAAAGATAAGTCTATTAAACACAATCACTCTAAAATGGATTTAAAAGTATAACTATTAGGACAAATCCAAATTAGAGCTATCCATGAAGCAATGGGGTTTACTCAAACATAGCATCAATCAATATAACTTATGAAAATCATATGCTATGTAAGTTTTGAAAATCATTTCATTCAATCATTAAATATGACTATTAATGTGCAAGATGAGTGAAATGAAATTCAAACATGAAGCCTACCTCAACAATTAACCAACCAATATTATGAACACATAAACATGGTGGTCATGAGATATACCTATATGAGCAAAAGAGGTGGCAACATGAACATTATGATGCTAATGGTGTGTGACATGGAACAATCATATTAATTACTTATCAAGTTCAATCCAATGCACACAAGGTTTATCACATTCACAAGAAATCAAATCAATCAAAAATTATACCAATTGAAACCAATTGAATTTGATAACATGATAAAGAGCAAGAATGTGGCAAACACAAAATTCCATCAAGCATCATAAATGGTTATTCATCACTTATAAAGATATGACTAAAGAGCATAGTGATGAACAAGATAAATTGCAATGCAAAAGGATATAACTTTGAAATGCATGCAATTTTCAAAGTGTCAAAATCATATGAATTCAACATCTAAGATATCCATCAAGCATATAGAAATATGAGGAATGGATTTCAAAGAGTTTCATATGATCAAGAACACTACTATGAAGTTGAAACATGTATAAGAATGACATCATTTAGAGAATACACATGAATCAATATCATAACCATCCAAATAGAAATGACTATAAGGCATAGAGGATGGATTTGAGTTCTAGTATAGTTTCTACAAATGTAATAAATATCACAACCATACATAGAACGATTTGACATTTGCATAGAGAGGATCAATCAACACTCAAGATCTAACTCATACCATATCATCAATAAAGAATATAACTAAGCAAGCCAAAGAAGATATGAAGTTAGAGGGACAACATGGATTGCATAAAGATGAAGATGGACCACATAAATGGATATACCTATTAAGAACAATGGTTTAATTCCAATTCATCTAAAATGATCCATTAAGCTATCATGTAACATCTCCACTCTTAGCAAATGTACTAAGCTTACAATGCAATGGAAAATGGATATGAGGTTTAAATCAAATGAACTTAGCACATAAAATCACATATGTACTTAAAAAGCTCAAAAACAAGATTTTACTATAAAGCACATAAACAATCATCAACTTGCATTAATGAAAATATATATACCAAGTTAGGCACAAACATGCAAATCAATGACACCATATCCAACCAAGCAATGTAAGTCATCAAAATCAATTTGCATAAAAAGAATGTAACTAAAAGAGCAAAGATGCAAATTGTTTGTAAAAATTATTTCCTTTCAAATGATATAATCATAATTAGGCACAAGGAAATAAATTCAAGGAAAATGCTTCTAAAAATACAACCAATAAAGTTTAGAACATTTTCCAAGGTTTTTCAAATCACTTTAATATATGAAATTCCAAAGAATCATTTATAGAATTATGAGCAAGTGAATTTGAAAAAACAAGAAGTGTACTATTGTAAATTTTCAAATTGTAAAACAATAGACACTCACAAATTTTCCATACCAAGAGATATAACTTGAAAAACAATGGAAAACTTAAATTGCTTCAAATCATTTGATATACAAAAAGGATCTAACTATGACATTCATCAAATGATTTTCCAACATCAATTGATCATGAAAAAATCTAGCTATGAAAGCATTTGTAATCACAATCAATTGATCATGAATAGATAAGCATTACAAGCGATATAACTATATGAACAAAATGCAAATCCATCATGAAAGTATTGCAATCAAAGGATTTTGAAAACCATGAGATATAACTTTAAAAGTTCATGAAGACAAAATCAAATGATCACAAAGAAACATTGCATTTTAAAAGATGTGACTATAAAGAAACAAAATGCAAATGTATCATGACCAACAAATAGATATAACTAATAAGAATAGGTTGGTCTAGGGGGATCAAGGCCTTAAGGTTAGTCTAAATGTGTACCAATGAAGATTCACCTAAGGTCTTGAAAATGATGTCCTTGAGAGATCACTTTGAGGACTCACCAACTCTTAAAGATATAACTAGAAAAAGTCTTAGAGTGGTGCAAAGAAGCTAGGGGAAATTTCATTTTCAAACATAGTGGAAATCTTTAAAAAGATATGCAATAAATCACAACACTAGGGTTCAAATCTAGCAAGGATCAACTCCGGGTTGTTAAGCCCTAAAATGGAGTAACCCGCTCTGATACCAATTGAAAGTCCTTGGGATCCTAACCCTGAGGGGGGGGGGGGGAATAGGGTGTGCTACAACTATGACCAATTTAGACCAATTTTAATTCTTTAAGGTAAACTAGTCACATGTGATAATTAATCAAACAATATACGAAAGCTAATAAATGAATCACCACAAGCATACACCACAACACCAAGGTTTATAGTGGTTCGGCCTCAATGCCTACGTCCACTACCGGCTTGTGATCCAATCACCCCACCGGATTTCTACTATTTATGCTTTTTACTAGGCTAAGCAATAACCCTTACAATGTTATTTTTCTAGGCTAAACAACAACCTCTCAATGTGCTTTTCTAGGCTAAGCAATAACCTTTACAAGATGCTTTTCTTAGGCTAAGCAATAACCTTTACAAAGTGCTTTTCTAAGGCTAAGCAATAACCTTTACAAATAAAGATTTCTCTAAGAAAGTGTCTTCACAAAAGATCACTCTAAGAGATACAATTTAAGCACAATGTATTTGCCTCTAAACTAGGCGGATATGAAAGTGTAATACAAATTACAAACATACACTAAATGAGCTAAAGTGTGTGCACAAGTGTATGAATGCTTTCTTCAATCAATTTCTACAATGAAGCTCTTAAATGAATACATGATGCATTTTAAAATCAAAGCTTAATAAAATTATGATTGAAGGTAAATGCTAATCACATGAAAGATTCATACAACTTAAAGAAATGAACTAAAACATGTTGTATGAATATTAAAGTCTAAAACACATGTGATTTAGATGAGAGTGATTGCAAACCATTCTAATATACCAATGAAGATAATGAGTTTGCAAAACAACTCTTTAAAAGCTAGAAATCATGCATAAATGAAAATACAAAGATTTAAACATGCAATGATTCTACTTTTAATGGAAATCAAAATGATAAGTAAGATGTACCTTTTTAAAACTCAAGTATTTGATTTCCAAATAGCCATCTAGCCTTTCCAACTTCTTCCCCTTTCTTTGGCTCCAAAATGGTCTCAAAAGTTCATGTGTCAAGCCTCTTGAAAGTTGGAAAATGAATGAACTTTAATGAAAAACAGTCCAACGGCTAGTCCTCGGTCGACCGGGATCACACAATGGTCAGAAAAATGACCGTTGGGGCTCTAGGGGCCCTTTTGGCCTGCATTGTTCCCGGTCGACCGGGACCTCTGGGCCGGTCGACCGGCGACACTACCGGACCACCCCTTAGGACCAAAAAATCCATAAAATGCAATTTCACAAAGTATTTCTTGGGGGAACTTTTGGCCACTAAATCAAGCTTGAGTAACATGTTTTAAATCAAAACTAAGATGTTTAAAAACATGAAACACACAAAGCCTAAAATGATTCAAAACTTTAAAACCAAAGGCTAGCTTGATTTCTAAAAACTCTTTTCATATGAAAATGCATACAAAGATGATTCTGAAAGTGATGAATGCATGCAAGGCACAAACCTAAATTCTCAATATGATTTCTCAAAAGTAATGCACAAAGAATTAGGTTTTCAAAAGAGTTTGGATTCTAAAACCAATGCATCCAAGTTTAGAAACAAAACATGCATAAAACAAGATTTCTTCAAGTCTAAAACCAATGCATGTAAAAATCAAGATTTCAAGATTTTCTAAAACAATGCAAGTGTGTGTAAATCAAATGATGCTAAAGTGAAAATGCATCCATCAAATTGCAAATACAAAATCCCTAACAATCGCAAGCGTCAAACGTCGACTTGATATGAAGGTTTTTTTTATAGGCTACGTGATATCGGTTAGCATGTCAGGTACTAGAATTCCCCATAGGAGGTTGCATTTTTGTAGAGCTGATCCACGTCTTTATTTTTAGATGCAATTCTTTATTTGTAATCATTCACACATTTGTGCAAGTCATGCAGTTCTTTATTTGTACTACTTCTCATGCAATTATTTATTTGTAATCTTTCTTACATTTGTGAAGCTCTTGCAAGGTCATTTGTAATCATTCATTTTTCTTGGTAAGCATACCAAGTGAGTGTACCAAATGCTGTAATTCCCATCCGGTTTGGCATTTAAAAAAAAAAAGAAAAAAAAAACAAGTGATCATATTTGTGAGATGCAGTTAAAAAACAAACCCTGCAAAATGAAACAGCAGACAACTTTTTGACTGATGAACAACAAGCACAAGAGGCTGTTCGACGTGCAAATTTTGGTCGTGAACTAATTGTTGGTAAGTTCACTTTCCATTGACAATGTTGTTTTTCGTTTTCACTTTCATATGGAGCAGGCAGTGCATTTCTTTTATCTCATATCATATGACAATTTTGCTTGTTCTTTTAGTGCCACGCTGTTTAACACGCATGAGATGTTACTGATTGCTCCTAGTTTGCTTGCTACTATGATCTTATGACATGTGAACTGCTAGTGTTTCAATTGCTCTTTCTCTAGTGACAAAATGTTTTCTCTTTAACATGAATCCTTGATATTGTTGGTTAAACTCTCCTTCTTACTTGATTATATTATTGATACATAGTCAAATTGTTATTATTTTGTAGGTGAATGAAGAACTTAATTAAACGGAGATGAAATGCCTTTTGCTAAGTGGATCTACTAATTAGGTTAAGTTAATTTTGGTTAGTTAGGGATTTCCGGAAATTGTTTACAATGTAGCTTGCCTTTTTTTGGATGCTTTTGTGAAAGTTTTGGATTATGTCATGACGCTTTGGTTACGAATTCGAAGGTTAATGTAAATAGTTTGGATTATGGATGGATTCAAATTGGCTATGTTTTTAATAGTTTGTTTGATTTAGTGCGTGGACGAGCAAGTACGTTCCTTAATGTGAATGGTGATTAATTTCCAATTAATGAAATGGTTCTTATTGAATGTTTCTATCTATATTTTTTTGCATCTTCTGTAAGGCAGGTTTAGTGATTTGAAAGTGTATCCATACTGGAGCATGTTATTAGTAATGTATATATTGCATTTTTATTTTAAAAAAAAATGGATGGTATCTCGCTTCTATGGAAACCGTCACAACTGATGACTACTTGTGTCACTTTTGGTCCGAAAACAACATATTGATTACTACTTTTGAAAAGGGAGACAACAAAGTTATCTTTCTTGTGACGCTTTTAAGTTATTTCAGTGTCACTTTTGGGTTTAAAGTGACACAAGTAACCATTTTTTTGTGTCACTTTGATAACAGAAACTGACACAACAAATGTATTTCTTGAGACACTTTTGCGAACATTTAGTGATGCCGGCAGATAAGACGCTTGCATAGTAATCAGAAAAGCGACACAAACCACTTTTTAAGACACTTTAAAAGTAACTCATTAAGACATTTTTTTTGTAGTGATGATTGTCTATTGCTAGATTGAATCATGGAAAAATTGGACTTATAAATATGTTAAGGCGTTGAAGCCCTACCTTCCAAGGCTATCATGAACTCACATGTGTGATAGTTTGCACGACCACTAACTCTGAACATGCTGGCTTATCATTTTACCCTTGTTATTGATTTTTATAGTCAGGAGCTATTTAGGAAAGTTTCGGTATAAATATTTCTTTTGTATAAAAAAAAGGAGCTATTTAGTAAAGTATACTCCTTTTGCTTTCTTTTACTATTTTTCCCATTCCCATTAATCCTACTTACTCTCTACATTAAGGATTCTAATTCATACATATGTTGACTTACGTGGCCCAACAGAGGCCGGGAGTATTGGGTGCATAGGTTAATAGTCTTGGTTAATCGGGCCCTTGCACGACCTTTGATCTACTTGGATTAAGAGTAGGGTTGTTATGGTTGTACTAGGGTTTGGGGTTGATACTATAAATAAAGGCAAGAACCTTTGTAATTCAACTCTTTAGATTGCATACTAGAAACTATCTCATCTTCTCCCGTGAACGTAAGTCAAAAGCCGAACTATGTAAATCTTGTATTCTTGTGTGTTGCTTGATCTTCTGCATGTACGTAAGCCCTAGATCACAACAAAACACTCACAAACCAGCATCTCTAATCAGTTGAGAAAAAAAAAACATTCTTACTCTCATCTCACTCTCGTTCTAGGAGAAAATGGTAGAACTTTGGGGGTGTACTATTTGCAAATTGGATACATAGGGATAGACTTGTAGTTGGGTATCAGATTTCTCACCCAACTACGCTACTCTTCTTCCCTATAAGGCCGGTGGACTTCTTACCAGCTTATCCTGGGGCTTATCATGCGTATGTGATCAGGTCTTTTAGGGCCCGTTCAGTACTTTAGATTAGTAAAAGTCAAGTAAAGCCTTTAATTTTCAGACAAGGGGTCACATCAATAGCACTTTAACTCAAAATTCCCTCCATCTTTTAGAATTTTTTTTTTCAAAAAACAACTTTCTTTCTCCATTAAATGACAAAAAAACTTCACTTTTCTATACAAAAAGTTAAAAAGATTTCATATCAAACAACTAAAAATAAATGATCATCATAACCCTATTATATTTTATTCTTTCTTACACTTTATTTTACATGTAAAATTACCAAACGGGCCCTCCACATTACTGACTAGAGTGACAATATAATATTGGCTTTGACCTTGTCGACCCTCTAAAGATTGAGACTTTTCCAATCTTGACTTTGACTAGAAGTTTAGTTAATTTTTAACTAACTCTATATACCAATTAAAACATTTCTATATATTGATTGACGAAGAAAAATCTTTTGTTCTAATTTGATCCACATATATATATATATATATATATATATAAATGTATCTTCTCTTTCAATCTTAACTTAAAAGTAAACTAATTAAAAGCATTCAGACTTCAATTTCAAAGCTCATATTTTCCGTTCTAACCTACAACATCATCACTCTGTACCTAAATGTAAGTGCAAAAAATATACTCACAAGTTAAAGGGGTGCCTCAAGGGACTTATCCAAAAGACCAGACGTAGAACTGCTTGATCTGGGAACCTGAAAGGGGAGAAGAAGAGAACGTCAAAGGACCCTGGCTGTGGACAGCGCAGGGCTCTCCGATGCCTGAGTTAGTGCAGGTTAGAGAAGAGTAGAAGAATGTTAAGGGCGTTTTTGCATGTAAGTGTGCATACCTCTTTTTGGGTGGTTTCTTACCTTATATGAGAGAATTCCTTGGTGCCTACGTAAGTGGGCTTAGTGATGTGACTGCTGGGGTCTTGTCAGCCCATAGAGTCATTTAATGAGGGTCCATCACAGCCCACATTGCATTGAATGAGGGTCCAATCAGCCCATACTGCATTAAATGCTAGTCACATTGGGCCTGATCCTGTCCTGATTTGCTGGCGACTGAGATCCCATCGGATCCTGTCTCGGGCCCTGCCCCAATATGGCCGCAACCATTGGATATGGCTTTGCCAGGGATTTGGTGAGGATGGACGGCTGGGACGACATATCTGTCCTGTCAGCGCGTGTATACATCCCACCACGTGTCCTGCATGGGACATGGCTATCAGGCCCTGCCTTGGTTGGGTGGCTTGTGGCGCCCCTACTGGCGCACAGCCAAGATCGAAGTGGTCATGGCAGAAGTATACGAAACGAGATCAACTGATTACAACCGAAACCAACAATAGAGTTGCCGATTCCGAAGAGAGGAGCGAACAAGTAGGTCGGTCCGTGGCCGTGGCCGAGACCCTTGCGGATGTCCTTGCCGAGATCGAGCTAAACCTTTTCGGACTTTAGGGACGTCCCCACACAATAGCCCCCCAGCTCTTGGCCTTTAGGGCTCCCCAAGCCTGAGGTTGAGAGCTGAGTTGGCATCCTGGCGTCGTTTGGCATTCACCTCGAAGTCGCCATCCAATTAAGGGTTATGATCGCTTGGTTAATGTGTCGTCGCTTCGCTCGCCTGAGGCAATCAAAGGGATGATAAATGCGGAGATCATGATTAGCGTGGGGAGGCAGACCAACTGTGGCGCGTGTCAACATCTAAAGGGCTTCCCGCCACTTTGAGGCAGCGTGTGGAGGGAATCGAGATGACACCTCGCACGCCTCCTCTTCGAATTTCGGGATGGCGCCCGTCCCTTCCCTTTAAATTCGATTTAGCCTGCCTTTCTGCCATTTTTGCTAGAACCAGAGATAGAAACAGAACTAGAACCAAGTTGCTGAAACCATAAACAGAACCGGAACCAGTAAAGGGCTTCCATCTCATCTTCTTGCGATCACCAATCGAAGTATTCTAGCCCAACGTTGCTCGCCGTAGTCCGGTCTTGCTCCCGTCGAATCAGTGAGTGCCCTTCTTCGCTGATTCTCTTTTTCCTGTTTACACCCTTCGTTTGGTTTCTAGGGTTTCCCCCCTGTTTCCCTTCTGCTCTGTATCTGCCCCTTCTTAGAGCTTCGTTAGGGTTTCTTAGACTTAGAAATGGGGGCTTATAGTCACTGGGTAGATTCCCATTCGACCCTGGCAGAGCTCAAGGCGGCTTTCAAGATCCCGGAGGATGTCCGGGTGAAGGCTTCCGACAGGTCATCCGGCTATACTTTTAGCCATGGCTGGATGCCATTCCCCCTCATTGCCATTATCGAAGGTGGGGTTAGATTCCCCCTTCATCCTCTCCTTAGGTCCTGCCTCCGAGCCTGGAACCTATGTCCGTGCCAACTGATGCCTAATGGCTTCAAAATCATCATGGGCGTCGCCGAACTGAATAGAATCCTGGGAATCAATCTCGGCGTCCATGATACACTACAAGAAATTTGGGGTTTAAGGACAACACAAATTTGTCCCAAAATGTACATATTTCGTCACCAAAACTAATTGAGACGAAAATTTTTCGTCACCCGTTTCGTCGCCAAAGCCTTGTCGCTAAAAGGTATAGGAGACGGAAAAAAAATTCGTCACTGAAAAAGATAAATTGGTGACGATTTTTTTTTGTCTCCAATACACTGTTGGAAACAAGTAATTTTTTTTCGTCTCCAAGACACTATGTTGGAAACATACTTGTAAGTAATTAGTGACAAATATTTTGTCATTAAAGGAAGAAATTAGAGACAAAAATATTTTGTCTTAAATATAAGAAATAGAGACGAAATTTTTTTGTCGCATTTACCCCGCCCAACTCAAGGACTTCCCAAGAGGTCACCAATCCTAGTACTGCTCCTGCCTGAGCACGCTTAACTTTAGAGTTCTTACGATTTTTGGAGCCGCACGATTGTAGAAGACTTCCTGCTAAGTTAATACGGGGTTTGACTTATAAGCCATGGTTAAGACTTGGATATTTCCGATGCGGGCTAACGGAGACTCATCGTTTGAAGCCCGTGGTTGACACGCTACGCCCCGTGGTTAAGAGTACCGCCCGGACCAGGATCTCACATTCTCCCCCACTAGAAATAGAGCCGTCCTCGGCTCTGATACCAACTGTCACAGCCCCGCCCAACTTAGCATGAAATTGTCTGCTTTAGCCCACGTGTACGTGCTAGGACTTCCCAAGAGGTCAACCATCCTAGTACTGCTCCCGCCCAAGCACGCTTAACTTCGGAGTTCTTACGATTTCCGGGGCCGCACGGTTTTAAAAAGCCTCATACTAAGTTAATACGGGGTTTAACTTATAAGCCCATGGTCAGGACTTGGATATTTCCGATGCAGGCTATCGTAGACTCGCCGTTTGAAGCCCGTGATTGACACGCTACGCCCAGTTGTTAAGGGTACCGCCCAGACCAAGATCTCACATTCTTCCCCACTAGAAATAGAGTCGTCATCGGCTCTGATACCAACTGTCACAGCCCCGCCCAACTCAGCATGAAATTGTCCGCTTTGGCCCACGTGTACGTGCGAGGACTTCCTAGGAGGTCAACTATCCTAGTACTGCTCCCGCTCGAGCACGCTTAACTTCGGAGTTCTTACGATTTCCGGGGCCACACGGTTTTAAAAAGCCTCATGCTAAGTTAATACGGGGTTTAACTTATAAACCCATGGTCAGGACTTGGATATTTCCAATGCAGGCTATCGTAGACTCGCCGTTTGAAGCCCGTGATTGACATGCTACGCCCAGTTGTTAAGGGTACCGCCCAGACCAAGATCTCACATTCTCCCCCACTAGAAATAGAGTCGTCCTCGGCTCTGATACCAACTGTCACAGCCCCGTCCAACTCAGCATGAAATTGTCCGCTTTGGCCCACGTGCACGCGGGAGAACTTCCCAGGAGGTCACCCATCCTAATACTGCTCCCGCCCGAGCACGCTTAACTTCGGAGTTCTTACGATTTCTGAGGACGCATGGTTTTAAAAAGCCTCACGCTAGATTAATACGGGGTTTGACTTATAAGCCCAAGGTCAGGACTTGGATATATCTGATGTGGGCTAACGGAGACTCACCGTTTGAAGCCCGTGGTTGACACACTATGCCCCGTGGTTAAGGGTACCGCCCGGACCAAGTTCTCACAGTAGCAGAGACTCAGAGAGGTAGGTGTACTTGGCGGTGGCGGACTCCTGGATGGAGGAGGATGGGCACAAATGATGGTGATTGGTGATGGTGGCTGCATCTGGGAATTCTAGGCGAGAGAGACTGAGAGAAGTAGAGATGAGAGGGATCACTGATTAGGGATGGGTCTGCACTACGTGTGTTGATGGAGGGTGATGATGATTGATGGGGGTCAATGAGCCATGGGGTTGTTGCTTGAGACGATGGGTGGGAGATGTTGGAAAAGGATTTTGGAAAATGGGGAAAATAGTTTTTCTCTCCTCTTCTGGAAAAGGGTTTTGGAAAAGGGGGAAAAGGGTTTTGGAAAAGAGAGACCGGGATAGATGGAGGGACAAAGGGGGAAATGGGTTTTGGAAAAGGGGCGTTGGATTGGGGTGGGGGTGGGGGAGGGGGATGGACGTTAGGGCCTTAGGGGCCCATTTTAGTCATTTTAAAGGCTTTTCCAAAGCAATACTTGTAAGAGTGGAATAGGCTCAAGTGCGAACGAAATTGGTGCCACCGCAAATGAAATTGGCGCCTTATTTTGGTGACCAAATATTTTCGTCTTCCATAACTTATCCTTAATAGTGACGAATTATGTTCGTCACAAAAATAAATTATATTTTGTGACAAATTTTCGTCTCCAATGAGCTAAAATAATTCGCGCCAAAGCAAATGAAATTGGCGTCTTATTTTGGTGACGAAATATGCTTGTTGTCTATAACTTATCCTTATTGGTGACGAATTACGTTCGTCGCAAAACAAATTATATTTTGTGAAAAAAAATTTCGTCTCCAATGAACTAAAATAATTTGGCACCTTATTTTAGTGATGAAATATTTTCGTCTTCTATAACTTATCCTTATTAGTGACGAATTAAGTTCGTCACAAGAACAAATTATATTTTGTGACAAAAATGTTCGTCTCCAATGAGTTAAAATAATCCTCGCCAAAAGCAAATGAAATTGGCGCCTTATTTTGGTGACGAAATATGTTCGTCTTCCATAACTTACCCTTATTGGTGACGAATTACATTCGTCGCAAAAAAAATTATATTTTGTGACAACAATTTTCGTCTCTAATGAGCTAAAATAATTGGCGCCAACACAAAACAAGTTGGCGCCATATTTTTGTAGATGAAATTTTGTTTTCGTCTCCAATACTTTTGAAAAAAATGAAAATAGACGACAAAATTTATATTTCGTCCCCTTTGGGTGTTCTTTTAAGACAAAAAAAAATTCGTCTTCAGATTTTGTCACAACAGCCTAAATTTCTTGTAGTGATATTGAGGACGTTTACGACCTCTGCAAAACCCGAGAAGGAAGCACATATTACCTTCATGTCAAAGCAAAGTGTTCGCCCCTCGTCACGGCCTTGGAGGACTCGAATAAATACGCCGGAGATGATCGGCTTTTCGTCTCTGGCAATTGGGAGTTCGGGGAGGCCGAATCCGAGACTGCGAGGAGAATCCAAGTTCCGCGGTTCTTCGGGACACCATCGAGTAACGCCCCATCCCTTCTACCGGGTTTCGGATTATGACTTACATCTTTATCCGCTCCGTTCTGATCCTTTTCTTTTCTCTTGCAGGCCTCCACCAGCGAAAGCGAGACGCCTAGCTAGATTGTTGGCGGAGGAACATGGTCTAGCTGGATAAAATCTACTGATACCGAGGCCACCACAACAGAGTCGCCTTCTCTCTGTTAGGGTACGAGCCGAAATACGTGTCTTACACACGGAAATCAGGCCACCCTAGAGAGATCGTCCTTGCCCTAGCTGAGGACGCGAGCAGGGTCGTCTCAGGCGCCGAGGCTTCCACGTCGGCTGCTGGTGCTGAAAACGATCCCCTGAGAGAGATTGAGAACTACTCTTCTCCGAGGGCCGAAGAGATGGAAAGACGCCGGTCAACGTACCAGCCGCTGAATCTGGAGGACGCCCTGTTTGGCGAGCAGGCGGCGGCTCCCGTCGAGCACCGGAATCCGGCCTCATGCCGATGAAGACCCAGGGAGGCCGAGAAAAAGGTCCAAGGGGAAGTCCCCTGTTAGAGAGGACCATCCACGGCCTCTCGGGGCGGCGAGGGAGAGAGTAACTGAAAAGGAACAGACCAGAGCTGAGGGTCTGGAGGAGCAGTCCACCGAACTGCCCCTCGTCGTGGCCTCGGCCGAACCAGAGGCCTTCGTGCCAGACCTCGAACTGTGGCCAGGGAGGCCACTAAATGTCGAGGACAAAGTGGTCGGAAACTCGGCCGTGATCACGACTCTCAGCAGGGCCTGCACGCTCCCCAAAGATGTGGAGAGGCACCAGGCGGAGGATAGCACTCAGCTGTTGATGAGGACATTGCAGCACTCCCTCTTGGTAAGTGCCGAGTCTTTGAATAATAATAACACTGGATTTTCTTTGCACAATACTGAACCTCGTTCGTTTTCTTGCAGGCTGTCCAGAGGCTTCCGCTGGTCCTGAACAGGATCATGGAGGAAGATGCTCGGCTCAGCCGCCTGGTAGACGAAAAGCAGCAGGCCGAAGCTGCTTTGCTGGCCAAATGCGAGGAGCTAAAGGAGGTCGAGGCCAAGAGGGCCGAGCTTGATGCCCAGATTGTCTCGGCAGTGTGTGAGCTTTCTCAGGCCAAGTCCGAGACACTTAATTTACAAGAGAAGCTCTGCACCGAGGAGAAGAAATCGGCGGGGCTGGTGACCGAACTCGAAGCAGAAAGGAAGGCGAGGGAAGAACTTCTCGCGATGACTAGTGCTGAGGTCAACGCCGCTTTCTTAGAAGGGGCCGTGGATGCGGGCCGGAACTACACTGCCCAGATCCACAAGCTAAGTCCAAAAATATTTCATCTCGGCTGTCGTACTGCACTCAAGGAGATGGGGTATCAAGAAGATCATCCGCTATATTTGAACCCTCCTGAGTTCGGATGAGCCGCTCCCGCGACCCAGCCCCCTGCCGAGACTCTTGTGCCACCTCCGCCTGAAGCTCCCGCCGAGACTCCTGTGCCTCCTCCACCCGAAGATCCTGTTGAGACGACGCTGGACTCCTCCGAAGCCCCCCTGACTGGCGATGTTACAGTAGTGATTATTGACGACATCGGGGCTGGGACGTCTTGATTTCTTTTCTTTTTTTTTTGCTGTGAAGAATGTAATCTTTTTTTTATTTCATCATGTACTTGTTCAATTTTGCAATCATAAATAAAATTTCTCAGTTTGCCTCAGATCATTGTCTATTTCGAATTCCATTTGCTTGTAACTTGCTGTTATTTTTGTTTTTCTTTACTTACTTTTCACAAGTATATGAGTTCGGTAGGAGTAGACTGGTCAGTTTAGCACTTAGTCGGGAGCGACGTCTAAACCTTAGGGCCCTCGTTAACCCTGCGGAGTCTATTCACTTCTGCAATTGGGGGTGAATCCATAGGTGCCTGGGCCGAAGTGGATCCGTGCTTAAATGGCGTCCGCCTTCATGAGGCGATTTCGACAACGGCCATAATGGCTCCAAGTCTGGGGAATTTACACCGACCCGAGACGATTTCAGGATGGGCCATAGAGGCTTCACGCCCGGGTGGCCCGTAGCCGACCCGTGGCGATCTCATCATTGGCCATAAAGGCTTCACGCCCGGGTAGCCCGTAGCCGACCCGAGGCGATCTCATCATTGGCCATAAAGGCTTCACGCCCGGGTGGCCCGTAGCCGACCCGAGGCGATCTCATCATTGGCCATAAAAGCTTCACGCTCGGGTGGCCCGTAGCCGACCCGAGGCGATCTCATCATTGGCCGTAGCCAAAGTGACGACACGGTCTGCTCTTTGAATGTGAAATTCCCTTTCATTGAATTCTTCAAGAAAATTACAAGTACAGGTTTCAGAAGTAGAACTTCTTGAGGTGAGAGGCGTTCCATGGTCTCAGTAGCTGCCGGCCTGCCACGTCTTCGAGTCTATAAGCTGACTGCCCAGTAATGGAAGTCACTTTGAATGGTCCGTGCCAATTTGGCGCCAGCTTATCTTGGTCGGGGTTTCTGTCGTTTGGAAGTGTCTTCTTGAGAACCAGCTCTCCCACTGAGAATTTTTGCTCCCTGACATTCTGGTTGTACCCTCTAGCCAACTGTTGCTGATATGCGGCCAGCCGGATTGCAGCTGCTTCCCTTCGCTCGTCGGCCAAGTCTAGTTCCAGAGCCAAGTGTGACTCGTTCCGACCTTGGTCGAAGAGTTCGGACCTTAGAGTAGGGAGGCCGATTTCTAAGGGAATGACGGCCTCCATACCGTAGGCTAGGGAAAAAGGTGTCGCCGAAGTGGACCGCCTTGAGGTCGTTTGGTAGGCCCATAGGACACTCGGGAGCTTTTTTACCCATCTTCCTTTTGCTCTGTCAAGCCGTTTCTTCAACCCGTCGAGTATTACTTTACTGGAAATTTCTGCCTAACCATTACTCTGTGGATAAGCAGGGGTGGAGTAGCGGTTTCGGATGCCAAGCTCCTAGCAGAAAGTCTTGAAGAGGTTGGAATCGAACTGAGTCCCGTTGTCCGAGATCAAAGTTCTAGGGATACCGAACCTCGTGACGATGTTTTTCCATACGAAATTCTTAGAATCCTGCTCCGTGATGGAGGACAGCGGCTCCGCTTCGATCCACTTGGTAAAGTAATCCGTGGCTACTATCAGCCACCTTTTATTTCCTGGAGATCGGTGGAGTGGTCCCACTATGTCGAGCCCCCACTGGGCGAATGGCCATGGGCTAGAAAGCGGACTGAGGTCCTGCGCTGGCTGATGGAGAGAGTGGGAGAATTTCTGACACTTCTCACATTTTTTGGCGTACACCTGCGCATCCTTCTACATATACGGCCACCAGTAACCCTGGCTGATAGCCCGGTAAGCTAGGGATCTTCCTCTTATATGGCTTCCACAGATCCCTTCATGTATTTCGAAGAGAAGGTCCTCGACTTTGCTTGGATGAACGCACTGGAGGCACGGGCCTGTGTACGACTTCCTGTAGAGCTTGACTTGGGAGACAACCAGAACCGGGCTGCTTTGGGTCTGATTCGATGGGCCTCGCCACTGTCTTCGGGAAGCTTGTCGTCCTTGAGGTAGGCTATAATGGGGTCCATCCAACTCGGGCCGAGGTCGAGACACAACACTTCCCGAGGTGGATGGAGCTCAATGCTGGGCGTGGCCAACGATCCTACTTTTATGCTTCTTTTTCTTCCTACTTCAACAGCGCTGGCCAAATTTGCAAGAGCATCTGCATGGGAGTTTGATTCTCTGCCTATCTGTTTGATTTCGGTCGTCTGGAACCGAGAGAGCAGCTTCTTTGCCAGGGCTAAATACGCGGCCATCTGGTCGTCGCGAGCTTGATAGTCCCCAGTCAGTTGGTTCGCCACCAACTGTGAATCACTGAAGACCACCAGCAGTTGAGCTCCAAGGATTTTGGCGCTGTTCAGTCCGGCTAATAGGGCTTCGTACTCAGCTTCATTGTTCGACGCCTTGAAATCCAGGGTCAGAGCCTGCTCGATGACCAGTCCTTCTGGCGATTGGAGGACAACTCCTACTCCGGCTCTTCTCGAGGTGGAAGATCCGTCGACGAAGACTTTCCAAACTGGGGTGAGGGTTTGGCCTTGTAATTGTTCAGAGCCCGTGGGCGCCTCGTGCTCCCTGCCCCCCAGTTCAGTGCTGAGCTGGGTCGGTGCCGAACTCGAATTGAACTCGACAAGGAAATCCGCCAGTACCTGGGCCTTGATCGCTGTCCTGGGCCGATACTGAATTTCATACTGCCCCAGTTCCACAATCCATCTTGAAATTCGTCCTGAAAAGTCAGCTTTTCTGAAAACAGACTTAAGTGGATGCTTCGTAACAACCACTATGGTGTGAGTTTGAAAGTAATAAGAAAGCTTCTGCGAGGCACTAACAAGTGCCAGCGCGAGCTTCTCTAGTGGCAAATATCTGGTCTCGGCATTAATGAGGGTCTTGCTCGTATAGTAAATTGGTTTTTGGACCTTGTCCTCTTCTCGGATGAGGACCGAGCTCACCGCATGATCCGAGACCGCCAGATATAAATACAAAAATTCTCCGTGAATCGGAGTGGACAGAAGGGGGGGTGAAGAAAGATAGGCCTTAAGCTCCTACAAGGCCTGATCACATTCTGGAGTCCATTGAAATTTAAAATTCTTCCTACGAAGCTGAAAGAAAGGCCGGCACTTATCTGAGGATCTGCTGATGAACCGATTTAGTGTAGCAGCCATTTAGTGAGCTTCTGGACCTCCTTTGCCGAGGTGGGACTCTGTACTATGAGGATAGCCGAGATCTGATCTGGATTTACTTCAATCCCCCTGCGTGTGACCAAGCTTCCCAAGAATTTACCAGAACCGACACCAAAGGCGCACTTGGAGGCATTGAGTTTGAGCTTGAACCTCTTCAAAGTGTCAAAGACTCCAGCCAGGTCTGCCAAATGGTTTTCCGCTTGCTTGGACTTGACTACCATATCGTCGATGTAGACCTCAACAGTCTTGCCGAGCTGATCGTGGAACATCTTGGTGACGAGTCCTTAGTAGGTGGCCCCTGCATTCTTTAGCCCAAACGGCATCACCTTGTAACAGTATGTGCCTCTGGGTGTTATGAAGGCTGTCTTTTCTTCGTCCGGCCCATACAACGGTATCTGGTGATAGCCGCGGTATGCATCGAGGAAGCTCATTTTGTCGTGTCCGGCAGTGGCATCGATCATCTGGTCGATCTTTGGGAGGGGGAAGCTGTCCTTGGGACAGGCCTTGTTGAGGTCGGTAAAGTTGACGCACACCCTCCATTTGCCAGTCTTCTTCTTGACGACCACAGTATTGGCTAGCCAGGTTGGGTACTGGACCTTTCTGATGGCCCCGGCCTCGAGCAGTTTGTCCACCTCTTCGACCACGGCCTCGGTTTATGGCACCCCAGTCCTGCGGGCTCTCTGCATCACTGGTTTTAGGGTCCACATTCAGTTTATGACATATTACCTCTGGGTCGATGCCGGGCATTTCTTGAGGCGTCCAAGCGAAGGCATCTTTGTTCTGCACCAGGAACTTGACCAGCTCGGACTTCTCTGGCTCACCGAGCTGACTGCCGAGCAAGAAGAACTGTTCCGGATCTTTTGAGTCAAGCCTGATTTCGGTCAGGTCCTCCACGCTCTTCTTTTCCAGGTCCTAGCCGACCTCATCTAACTTCTTCTCCATTTCAACCATGTTAACCTCCTTGGGCTCTCGCTCTCCGAACACCACAGCAGTCAAACACTACTTGGCTGTCTGATGATCCCCTCGGACTATGACGATTTCAATTCTGCCATTCTTCCCTTCCCATGGAAATTTCAGCTTCTGGTGGAGAGTGGAAGGGACTGCTTCCAGAGTATCGAGCCAAGACCTGCCCACTATAGCAATATAGGGTAAGGGTGCATCGACCACCAAGAAGGTTGTTACAACGGATGCGCCACCGACTTCGACCCTAAACGTCACCTTTCCCTTGGGGTACACCGGCTTGGCGCTGAAGCCGATGAGGGGAATTCGGGCCTCCTGCAGATCCTTCTCCGTCAGGCCCACCCTTCGGAAACTATCGAAATAGAGGACCTCGGATGAACTACCGGGGTCGACGAGGACCTTCCTCACAGTGCAATCCTTCACACATTGCTCAGAGCAATCAAATTTCAGAGTGACGATCAGTGGGTCGTTGTAGGGAAGCTGGACCCCTTCCAAGTCCGCATCTGTGAATCTAATTTCAGGCCGCTCTCTCCGAGCCCTCTTCGGAGCTGAGCCGAGTTCGGCGTCCATGACTCGCTCAGTGTGAGAGGCACGCCTGGCCTCGGCACGGGCTCGGTTACTTCCCTTGGGTGGGGGAGCTAAATGGATAACAGTAATGATTTTCTCCGAACCGTCGCTATCGTGTCCCCTCTCGTCTCGGCGTGGAGCTCGAGTGTCGGCCCTGGAGTCTGCCTTGACGAACTCTTGCAAGTGTCCTTCCTGGACAAGCTTTTCCAAATGCGACCGCAGTATCCTGCATTCCTCGATCTTGTGGCCGCTCTCCTTGTGGTATGCGCAAAACCTGGTCTGATCTCGGGAAGACGGGTCGCCTCGCATGGGTTCTGGCCAGCTGAAGTACGACCTCGATTTGATTTTGTACATGATCTTGTGGATGGGCTCCTTGAAGATCGTGTTGACTGTCCGGTATGTATCCTCGGACAGCTTGGGCTTCTTGCTTCTTCTCAAGGTGAATGTCTGAGCCCTCGTCGAGCTGACTGGCGCCCAGCGTCTGTTTGGCTCATCTCTTCGGGACGGTCCCCTATCTTTCTTTGAGGGCCTTTCGCCTCGGTCCTTCTACGCGGCCCCATGATTTTCTCGAGCCCGGACCTGGTCGTCCTCTTGGGCGATGTAGCGGTTGACTATGAACATGAGCGCCGCTATGGAAAACACCGGGTTCCTGGCCAGATCTTTGCGAAGGTCACTGTCTGGCAGCAAGGCGTTCTGAAATGCGAAGATAGCCACCTCGTCCTTGGAGCTCTCGACCTGGCTGCAGACAGTCCAGAACCGCTTCGCGAACTGGGTGACGTTCTCTTCTCGCTTCATCTTCAGGGCCATGATATCCGCATCCGTTTTCGGCAAGATTCTGTAGGCATGGAACTTCTTCATGAAGGATTGCTGGAGCTGCTGCCAACTCGAAATGGACCCCTCCGGGAGCGCACAAAACCACTTCAAGGGGAGGTCACCCAAGTTGGAGGAAAAGACTCGACAGTTCAGATGGCCCTCGTCTCCCCAAACAGACATCCTCTGGGAGAAGTGTCTAAGGTGCGCAGCTGGATCCGAGACACCGTCATGAGTGACGAACCTCGGGACGGTGAACTTCTTCCGCAAGGGGTATCTCCTGACATCGCGAGAGAAGGGGGATGTGCCGAGATCGACAGTCTCGCAGGACTCCCGTTGGTCTCGAGCGAGACCGGCCACCTCGAGGTTGCGCTGGACTGTCCGCTTGATGCGCTCGTCCAGCCACTCCTGGCTGTTATACTTGCTCTCTGGAATGGTCTCCGACGCTTTCCTCGAGTAGCTGCGGCTGGTGCTCGAATCTTCATCTCGAGTTTGGTCGCGCCTTTTCTCATTCAGATGGACCCTCAAGTCTTTCTCGGGGGAGTCAGGGCGCCTACCACGAGACGCCCTCATCTCGCGATGTCGCTGCGACTGCTGCTGCTGAGAGTGTTATTGATGTCTTGCTGAGCTCGTAGCTCTTTCCATCTGCTGCTGGAGCTGGCGGATCAGAGCGTCCTTCTCTTTTATGGCATCATTCTGTGCTCTAATCTCTTCAAGGGTGGAGTCAAAGTCATCATCAGAATTATATTCTTCATCCTCAGCATCCTCAGCATCCTCCATCTGATCAGGGGGACGTGGTCCATCGACCACTGGAGACTTGCTCTACTGATCCCGACCCATCAGGAGACCTCTTGCAGGCTGTTGTTGAGTATCTTCCCTCCAGAGAGCAGACTCCGAGCGAAGGTCATGCTCCTGAACGTTGATCCTGACGAGATCACGCTCGACGTAGTCCTTTGCAACTGGTTTCTTCACATACCTCTTCTTGGCAGGGAGGAGGTCAGAGGACGGTCCTGCACGCTTTGTCTTGGAGGTTTCTCCGCCTTTCGCAGTTCTCCTCGTCATGGTGATAGGGAAGATTATGCAAATCGTTCCCCACAGACGGCGCCAATTGTAAGTAAAAAAAATATACTCACAACTTAAAGGGGTGCCTCAAGGGACTTATCCAAAAGACCAGAGGTAGAACTGCTTGATCTGGGAACCTGAAAGGGGAGAAGAAGAAGAGAACGTCAAAGGACCCTGGCTGTGGGCAGCGCAGGGCTCTCCGATGCCTGAGTTAGTGCAGGTTAGAGAAGAGTAGAAGAATGTTAAGGGCGTTTTTGCATGTAAGTGTGCATACCTCTTTTTGGGTGGTTTCTTACCTTATATGAGAGAATTCCTTGGTGCCTGCGTAAGTGGGCTTAGTGATGTGACTGCTGGGGTCTTGTCAGCCCATAGAGTCATTTAATGAGGGTCCATCACAGCCCACATTGCATTGAATGAGGGTCCGATCGGCCCATACTGCATTAAATGCTAGTCACATTGGGCCTGATCTTGTCCTGATTTGTTGGCGGCTGAGATCCCATCGGATCCTGTCTCGGGCCCTGCCCCAATATGGCCGCAGCCATTGGATATGGCTTTGCCAGGGATTTGGTGAGGATGGACGGCTGGGACGACATATTTGTCCTGTCAACGCGTGCATACATCCCGCCACATGTCCTGCATGGGACGTGGCTGTCAGGCCCTGCCTTGGTTGGGTGGCTTGTGGCGCCCCTACTGGCGTACAGCCGAGACCGAAGTGGTCATGGCAGAAGTATAGCCGAAACGAGATCAACTGATTACAACTGAAACCAACAATAGAGCTGCCGAATCCGAAGAGAGGAGCGAACAAGTAGGTCGGTCCATGGCCGTGGCCGAGACCCTGGCGGATGTCCTTGCCGAGATCGGGCTAAACCTTTTCGGACTTCGGGGACGTCCCCACACACTAAACATCCAGAAAATTCTAAAAGTTGCCTTTGTCCCAAAACCAATTCATCTTTGTTGAGTTGATCCTCTTATTTGTTCCTTCATGCTTTGCATCCAGCGAGTCATCCTCTTCCTACTACTACAATCGCTGCGCACCATCGACATGCGGCGACTCCCTCCTTCACTTCCCTCTAGGCCTAGACCCGCTTTGCCGGAGCGCCAACATAACTACATCATGCGAGAATGGCACCGTCTTCATGACCAACGATCAAATTCCATGGATCAAGTACAAGCTCCTAGACAATCTCAACGAGACCTCCTACGCCCTAAAGTCTTTCAGGCTCGTCGACAACTCGCTCTTCGGGTGCGGCCCGATTCTAGCATTCTATGGGGGATACTCTCAGAGATGGTTGATTCTTGGGAGCTTGTCGATGAACAATGCCTACAGGACAGGTACTTTCTTCAATTGCACTCAGAAGCCTCAGAGTGACATATTGGCAAGGTTGACGGAAGCTCCTTGTTTGGAGTGTGGAGAGACTAAGAACTTGTGCTATTTCTTCAATGGTTTTATGGACCCAATACCCAACTGTAGGCCCTTTGTATCATCCATCCCAAATGAATTGTTCAATGACTTGACTGGGGCTGGGAACTTGAGGTGGGCTCTCCAAAAGGGCTTTGGAGTTGAGTGGGATAGTGTTTGTGGAGTGGCTTGCATGGATGTCACTGGAGGAAGGTGTGGATTCATGGATGAAGATGAAAGGACTCTGGGGAAAGAGTTGTGTTTCTGTAGTTCAGGTGTTCATAGGCAAAACTGCTCGGATGGTAAGTGATTCCTTACACTGATAGCTGCTACGGTTTGAGGGTGGAAAAAGTATATCTCAGTTGGACCCTTGATGTGGGTCGAGTTGGGTTTGACCCATCTAACAAATGTGTTAAATAAACGCTAGGCTTCTTGATCCCCCCCTCCCATAACAAATCAATTATATCCAACCCAACCCTTTGGAAATTGCAAATTCATTCGACCCACATCTGACCTGTTGATAAATGGGTGGTATGTGGGTTGGAAAATTTTGACCTGCATTTGGGTGGGCAGGGCAGTCTGACCCATTTAGCATTAGCAACTGTGCTGGATACTAAATTGCTAAATGGGTTTGGATTGGACTAGTTTCAGACTCAACTGCCCCAGCCCATGTGCAACCCTAACCTTGTATGTTTGTCTATACTTTGTTAAGAACTGAAATGATCCTATCCAACCACCAAAATACATGCTGATCACCTGATTTGGACTTTCTAATCCCACTTTTGCTTTATCCATCGTACTCATTTCATACACCATCCTATAACCACTGGCTCATGTTATTGTATGTTAATGGATCAAATTGCTTTAGATATAAATCCATGGTGTATATTACTTCGAGTAAAGTAAAACGTGGGCCAATAGCTATATATGGTGCAGGAAGCAGTTCCAATTTTAAAAGGGTGGGTCCCGTGTAGGTAAAACAATTGGAATTGACAATTTTGTAATTAGTTGTTAGGATATGATCATTATTGTTGAGAATGAGTAATTACAGTTTTCATGAACTCTCTCTCATCAAATCTTTGGAATGTGAAGGAACTAGCATTGCAAAAAGGGATTCAAGAAGTTTTGGACGGACAAGGATAAAACTGCTTGCAGGTACCAGCTATCAACTATGATCAAAATAAATCATAACGATAAGTATAATCATAAAATAAGTTAAAACAGTAACAACTCTAAAGTCTAAACTAAACATGGCATTTAAATTCTATGTTGAACGACCCATGTGTTCAAAACAGACACATGATTTCCTACTTACTTTTTGTTTTTCTTTGTTCTGTTTTGGTAAAAGAATTTTGCTCCATACTTGAAATACCATCATCTAAAACAAACTATTGGCCATTACTTGAGGTAAGACTGCAAGAAAACATTGTTCATTTTTCTGTTTCTCAATTCATGGTTGAACTTAGACTTAATTCTGTTTCTTCAATTCATGAGAAGACTCTAAACAAAAGGAATATGAAAAGACACTTATATTCAAAAGATATATGGAGAAATACTAAACAATGCATTGGATACTAAAAGTAACATTTAACAGATCATTAGAAACTTCTGAAATCTTGGACAAATTCTTTAAGAGAACATATAATTGCAAATTGCATTTGACCATTACCATCAATAGAACATGCATGGAATGTAAAAAAATACTAGAAATGTTTTTTTTTTTTTTTTTTTGGATTTAAAACATGAATAACATTTTAGTGAGGATGATTTAGTATTTTCTGACTTGTTGCTCTCCTTCTCTTTGAAGGTTTTGCCCTCGGATTGGCATTTATGTTTGGATGTATTTGTTTTGTGTACATTCGAAGAAGGAAAATGTTGAAGAATAAAATGGAGCTAAGAGGAAAAGATGAGCAAGCATTAAGGCATTACTTGGAGAGTAGAACTACACCAACTTCCATTGAGACATTCCTGCAAGACTATGCTTCTGGAATGCCCACAAGGTTCTCCTACAAACAAATTAAAAAATACAGCAATAATTTCTGCCACAAACTTGGTCAAGGCAGGTTTGGTTCCGTTTTCAAAGCTGAATTGCCCAGCAATTGCACCGTGGCAGTCAAAATTCTAGATGAGAATGAGCAAAGTGAGATACAATTCATAAATGAGGTCCAAAGCATCGGCCAAATTCACCACCAACATCTCGTTCGTCTTTTGGGTTTCTGCTTTGAGCAATCAAGAAGAGCTCTCATTTATGAATTCATGGAGAATGGCTCCCTAGATAAGTATATACACCCAAAAGCTCAAGACAATCAACAAAGACTAAGTTGGACTCAACTGCATGAGATAGCACTTGGCATAGCACGAGGGATTGCATATCTACATGAGGAATGTAGAAGTAAAATCCTACATTGTGATATCAAGCCTCACAACATACTTTTGGATGCAAAATTCCAACCCAAGGTGTCAGATTTTGGACTAGCACAAATGGTAAATAGGGAAAACAACCAAGTTAGTCTAATGCGTGGGAGGGGGACTCCAGGTTATGCACCCCCAGAAATGTGGTGGAAGAGTTATGGTCCAGTGAGTGAGAAATCTGATGTTTATAGCTTTGGCATGGTCCTCCTAGAGATGGTCGGTGAGAGGAGAAATTTCAATGATAATATGAGTAGGAGCAGTGAGATGTATTTTCCTGAATGGGTCTACTTGCACCATGTGGTGCACGGATCTAATGGTGGTGGCTCAAAATGGCACAAGTGCAAAGGGGAGGAGGAAGAGAATATCACAAGGAGGATGGAGCTAGTAGGCCTTTGGTGCATTCAATACTTGCCCTCTCGGCGGCCTTCGATGAGGGACGTTATAAATATGCTCCAAGGTGATGTAGCTATTGACATCCCTCCATTACCATTCAAAGCTAATGTGTAAAACCATGTCAACATCAAATATAACCCAACCGATAATTGTGATGATGTTTCTTGAAGTTGGTTTTAGCAAGGCAAGATAAACTCACAAAAGCTCCACGTGTTTGATAGATTGTTGTATCTTGGTCCATATAAGGAAGTTGACGTGGTGTTGCAATTCATTAAAGATCATTTGAGATCAACTAGTTAGATATGATTATGCATCTAACTTGTTTACCAAATATTCGTTAAAAGAAGTTTTATAAATCTCTTATCATGGCTATCATTATCATAGTAGCTTTATCTCATCTATCTAAGATAAGTTGATAGTAATGATACTAATTAATGGAAAGGACAAACTTTTCAATTTTGTATTGATTGGTTCTATCTCTTTGATCGACACTTAGATGTGTAACACTTAACCGCAAGACTACGGTGTCGTCAAGTAGTAAAGGACTAAAGAGTCCAGATTATCGATCCCACGATGAGAGGATGGAACAAGCAATGAATCCAATTAATGTAGAATTGAACAAAGGTATAGCTAATATAGACAAATGACGCGAATAATTAAAACTAATAAACTATGCAATGTAAACAACTAATTAACAATTTAAGGTATGAAATTAACAAAATCTAAGCTAATCTAACAAACTACACTAAACTAGTGGATGGATGAATGGTGGTGGAAATGGAAGCTTTATATGAAGATGTAGTGTGAAATGTGTAGGGTTTTAAAACAAGTGATTTGAAATGTGGATGTAACAATCTAAAAGTGTAAATGACAAATTAAACAAGGATTTAAATTAACAACAATAAAAAGAAGAGATTAGGCAATCCAAAATCCACTAAGTATGAAATTAATTCAACCAATGCATGTTCTAATTCAACTCCCAAATCTACAATCCAATTAGCAATCTCTTGCCTGATTGGGTTGGATGATATAACAATGAAGATCAAAGTAAAGAAAACAAAAGGCCAAGATTCTAAATCATAACCTAACTACCATAACAATTAATCATCAAAATCAAGCTACAAAAGATCAAAGATAAGGGCTCTAGAGCATGCTATGTGAGAGAACTTAATCCAACTACAAAGCATCAATTGAGATTGTCCAAGCATCACGTGTAGAGATAGAGCATGAAAAATGAGAGAGATTAGTACAATTAGATCTAAGATCTATTAATCAATGAAGGCAAAAGTAAGGAATTTGAACTAAAACATGCATATAATTGAACTAATCACATTACTTAGCTTCAAAAGGAGAGCCTTAGCCACTAAACATCAAGAAAGAGCTCCAAATCTTCATGAATGATTTTCAAATACACACTCTCTCTCTAGATTAGTTACAAAGAAGCTCCTAATTACAATCTAAGAGTAAAAATAAAATTGCAAGAAGACTAACTTGCCAAAAGATCTCCCCTTCACTCTACAAAAACATTCTAATTTATAGGAACATTGAAGACATTTGATTGGCTCATTTCATTTCACAAGGATTGCTTCCATTTAATTAGTTGCAACTTGAAGGCTTTTGATTGGCTTATTTGCTTTCACATGGATTGCTTGAATTCAACTTGGAGGCTTTTGATTGGCTCTTTTGTTTTCACATGAATAGCTTCAATTTGATTGGTTGCAACAAACTTTCCTTCCAAAAGCATATATGCCTTTTGCTTTATGTGGTCTGCTTTTGATTGACTCATATCCTTTCACATGGATTTGTGCCATGGCAAGCTTTGATTGGCTCATATCCTTTCACATGGAGAGGTGAGTTGGATGGAAAAAAAGAATAATATGCAACTGTTAGGATTTGAACCCATAACCTATTCCATACCAACCCAAGCTCCAACCAATACACCAACCAATCCTTTATGTTAGAAAATGACTTCTTTTATCCATAAAGTCTTCTCCTCTTATTTTGGAATTCTTCAACACTTCCTAAGATTTCTTCATGTAATTTCTTTATTGAAATCTCTTCTTGATGGCTTGGGATACTAGCCGGAATGTTAGGATAGTTGCAGGGTCCACCTACACAAGAGAAATTCATAAAAATGCGCTACAAATAATCGGATTTATACATGATAATCCGATAATCCATTAATGTAATAGAATGATAAAATCTTTGTGTAAGGCAAATGATATGCATATGAGTTGCTGATAAAACTCGGACTAATGAGGGGTAAAATATGCAATATTTAACACTTATCACACCCCCAAACCTACATTTTGCTAGTCCCGAGCAAAAACTATAAAGAAAAACTAAACTATATGCAAGAAAACAGGTTAAAGATCCTAACTCACTTTCGTAGGAATCGCGGCTGCACTTAGCTCGTGCAACAAGCCGTTAAACCCCTAGGTTTCCCCTAGTGGACTAGTTTTGTCTCGTGAGGGTTTTCAGTGAATAAATCCCATAAAATTCTTTTTATTTTGAAAAGAAAATATTTTTGGTGTCCAACAGTCTTTAGCAAGAATACTAGCCAACTCTTGAAAATATGACAGTCAATACCTAAGTCCAACTGTGTATGTGTGTGTATTTAGCCAATAATTATGCAATCTTCAAGTCGAATCTCACACAACCTTAATCCCCTTCGGAATACATTTTGCCTTGACTACAGCCTTACAGTTCATACTCTCAACAATGGAAGCACACAAATTTTATTGACTAACTCTTAGTATGTGAGTATGAACAAGGCTAAGAACTCACATAATTGATGAAGAACGGAGTTTATGTATAGAATGATTGATCTCATAGAATAAGATATAACCAATAGAAGGTGGAAATGCTCACTCAACTTCTCACTCATTCAACACCTAACCTTTCTTAGGATCCAATAGGTCTTTCATAGGTTGTAATGGGGTTAGGGTTTAATAGGTAGGATATGGGTTAAATATGCCTAAAGTTTTTGGAGAATGCAAAGGTCTTCAAGTCTTCATAGGAAAGTCTTCAACTGTCTTCACTTCTTCCTTTTGCTTTGTGTTCTTTATTCCACTCTATATCTTTTTGGTGCTTGATTTTCTTTGGTTCCCATATCTTTTTCTTTGGTTCTCATTTTTTTTTTCTCTCTCCCTTTTTTTTTCTTTGGTTTCAACTCTCAAATTCCTTTGTCATCCCTTTGTAGAACATCTATTTTTTTGATAGCCCATGTGAACTCTTCAACGCTAATGCTCAAATCCTTCCTTTCATCATGTATCATTACCCTTCTAAAAAACAATAGGTAAAAAAGGATGATACATATGTAGGTGATGAGGCTTGGGTAAATGAAGGAAGGTTTCTTGTAAGATAGGCTCAAGATGGATACTAATGATATAAAATGTGGATTCAAAATTTTGGCCATGGTTTCTTTTTAGAATGCCTATCATCTTCCCCTAAGTTCGGAAAAATGCATCATAAGCTACAAGTCAAGGTTTCTTTGCATTTTGATGTCACCTCTACGGTTAGAACAAGGAGTAGCACTTATGAGATCAGAAATGCTGGACTAAGAAGCTCTAGGAGTAGCTCTTCATTCTACTCAGGAATAGCACAGAAGAGTCCTCACCCAAACGGATATAGATAGGCTCAATCGCTCAATGGGTTCTAGTCTCCACTAATGATTCTTTCGAGTATCTCAGAAGTGATTTGCTCTTCTCTTGGACTACACTCATGTGGCTAAATGTGTAAAAAGTTTCTAGGACTTGTATTTATGACAACTCTTCAAGCTAAAATCCATGGACAATTTTTAAAAAATCTTCAGATTTTTAGTGATTTTGGAATTTTTAGAATTTTTAGGGTTTTCGGTATAAACGGAAAGCAAAACTTATGTACATGCAAAATGCAATGCATGAAATGCAGTGCCTCACCCCCAAACCTATTCTAAACATTGTCCCAAATGTTTATGTAGAACAAAAATAAAATAGGACAAAGAAGATAAATTGGAATTTCTCACCATGGGGTGCCGACACACGTGTATATTGGGTTGCCTCCCAACAAGCGCTAAGTTTAACGTCTTCAGCCAGACGTAACTAACATGGTATGAGGTCAATTTATCCAGGTTCCACAAGAAGGACCTCCTCAACAACATTCTCAGGATCCACAAACTCTAGGTACTATTTCAATCTCTGCCCATTCACTTGGAAGGTGCTACCATCTCTGGGATTCAAAAGTTCAACTGCACCGTGGGAATGGACTGTCTGAACGACATAGGGGCCTGACCATCGAGACTTCAGCTTGCCTGGGAATAAGTGTAATCTGGAATTATATAGCAAAATTTTCTGGCCAGGATGGAACTCTTTCGTTATAATTCTCTTATCATGAAACATTTTGGTCCTGGCCTTATAACTCCTCGCACATTCATATGATTCATTCCTCATTTCCTCCAATTCAGTAAGCTGAAGTTTCCGTTGGACCCCAGCATTTTCTAAGTCAAAGCTTAGACGCTTGATCGCCCAATATGCTGGATGTTCTAGCTCAACCGGCAAGTGGAATACCTTGCCAAAGACCAACCTATACGGAGACATTCCGATAGGTGTCTTAAAGGTTGTCCGATATGCCCACAGTGCATCGTGTAAACGCAGAGACCAGTCTTTTCGATTTGGATTGACTGTCTTCTCCAGGATGTTCTTGATCTCACGATTGAAAATTTCTACTTGCCCGCTAGTCTGGGGATGGTATGGTGTGGCAACTTTGTGCATGATGTGATACTTCCCCATTAAAGCTTCAAATACTCGGTTGCAAAAATGCTTACCACCGTCACTGATGATTGCGTGGGGTATACCAAAGCGAGCGAAAACTTGATTTTTCAAAAATTCAACCACAACCTTGTGGTCATTGGTCTTACAGGGGATGGCCTCTACCCATTTAGACACATAATCAACCACAACAAGAGTATACTGATAACCAAAAGAAATGGGAAATGGTCCCATGAAGTCTATACCCCAAACGTCAAACAACTCAATGATCAAGATAGATTATTGGGGCATTTCATTCCTCTTAGAGATCCTCCCCAATCGTTGACACCGATCACAATTCCTACAGTGCTCATGTGCATCCTTGAAAAGGGTAGGCCAAATAAATCCAGATTGCAGCACCTTTGCAGCTATCTTTTTACCAAAAAAATGTCCCCCGCAAGCATGGTTATGACAGAATTCAAGTATGCTCTTCTGGTCCATCTCGGGTACACACCTCCTAATGATTTGGTCAGGGCATTGTTTAAATAAATAGGGATCATCCCAAAAATAGTATTTAGCCCTAGACAATAAGCGGAATTGGTCATTTTTTGACCAATTGCTTGGTGTTTTCCCGGTCACCAGATAGTTAACTATATCTGCATACCACTGGGTTTTACTATCGATCAACAACTATTGCTCATCTGGGAAGGTTTCTGAAATCGAATAGTCATCAGAGGAATCGACAATCAAACGCGAAACATGGTCAGCTACCGCGTTTTCAGACCCCTTTTTATCCCGTATCTCAAGATCAAATTCTTGCAAAAGCAGTATCCACCTGATCAGCCGAGCTTTGGCATCTTTCTTGCTCAACAAATATTTCAATGCGGCATGATCAGTGAAGACAATGACTTTAGACCCTATGAGATAGGATCTGAACTTATCCAACGCAAAGACGACAGCTAGCAATGCCTTCTCAGTGGTGGTATAGTTAAGTTGTGCGTCGTTAAGGGTCCTACTAGCATAATAGATGACGTGAGCCAATTTGTCTATCCTCTGTCCCAGTATAGCTCCAAGAGCATAATTAGAGGCATCGCACATCAATTCAAAAGGTTTCGTCCAATCAGGAGGACGAATAATGGGTGCAGATGTCAACTCTCGTTTCAAACAATCAAATGAATCTAAACATGTAGCAGAAAAATCAAAATTAGCATTCTTTGCCAAGAGATCACAGAGAGGGCGAGCAATTTTGCTGAAGTCCTTGATAAAGCGCCGATAGAAGCCTACATGGCCCAAAAAGGCTCTCACCTCTCGCACAGTTTTAGGAGGGGGCAGGTTCACAATCAAGTCGACCTTGACTTTATCTACTTCAATGCCCTTACTCGACACAATATGACCCAAAACAATGCCCGATTTGACCATAAAATGACACTTCTCCCAATTCAAGACCAGGTTCTTTTCCTTACATCTTTGTAATACTAGGGTCAAATGGTGTAAACAACTATCAAAACTCGAGCCAAAAATAGAGAAGCCATCCATGAAGACTTCCAAAAATCTCTCTACCATGTCTAAGAAAATGCTCAACATACACCTTTGAAAAGTCGCAGGTGCGTTGCACAGGCCAAACGGCATACGCCTGTAGGCAAATGTGCCAAAAGGACAGGTGAAGGTTGTCTTCTCTTGGTCCTCGGGGGAGATATGGATCTGGTTATATCCTAAATAACCATCCAAGAAGCAATAGAAAGCATGGCCGGCTAATCTTTCCAACATCTGATCAATGAAGGGTAATGGAAAGTGGTCCTTCCTGGTCATTGAATTCAATTTTCTGTAATCAATACAGACTCTCCAACCTGTTTGAACATGGGTTGGGACCAGTTCATTGTCCTCGTTGGCGACAACAGTTACGCCAGATTTCTTGGGTACTACTTGGACAGGACTCACCCACTGACTGTCAGAAATCGAGTAGATAATGCTAGTGTCTAAAAGCTTGATTACTTCTCCCCTCACTACTTCCTTTAGGACCGGATTCAGTCGCCTCTGTGGTTCACGAGATGGTTTGGCACCTTCTTCCAGATGAATCTGGTGCATAACTATAGAGGGACTGATTCCTTTAATGTCTGAGATGGTCCAACCTGGGGCACTCTGATGGTCTTTCAACACATCCAGTAATTTCTTTTCCTGCTTTTCCTCAAGGTCTGAGACAATAATTACTGGGTTGCTAGCAGAGGGCCCCAAGTAGGCATACTTTAAATTCTCTGGTAATGGTTTCAATTCTAACTTGGGTGGCTCAACAATAACTGATTCTTTTTCGACCTTAGATTCAGAGGTGGATGTAAAGATAGGCTCAATTTTCTGCTTCCATTGGCCAACATCCATTGGCTAGGCCGAATCCAATCATGCATTAACTTCGCATATGGACCCGTCGATGTCTATGTTGGCATTGAAGTGAGCCAGACATTCCTCCAGCGGATCTGTGTAACATGATTATTGAACTATTTGATCAACTAATGTGTCAATCATGTTTACTTCCTCATCATCATCTAGGTCTGATGTTTGGAGTCCGTTACGAAAAACATTCAACTCCAATTTCATGTTCCTGAAACTAAGTGTCACAACCCCATTCCTGCATCTAATCACTGCATCTGATGTTGCAAGGAATGGTCGACCAAGAATGACAGGAATATGTCAGTCGGGGGCTACCACTGGTTCGGTATCTAGAACCACAAAATCAACTGGAAAATAAAAATCCTTAACTTTCACGATCACATCTTCAACCACACCTTTTGGATACTTGACTGACCTATCAGCAAGACAAAGGGTAATATCAATCTTCTTCAGCTCTCCCAGGCCTAACTGCGTGTATACGGAGTACGGCAGTAAATTCACGCTTGCCCCAAGATCAAGGAGACACCTCTCCGTGACGGAGTTTCCTATCTGAATGGTAATGGTAGGGTAACCAGGGTCTTTGTATTTGGGTGCAATGGTCTGCTGAATCAACCCTGATGCTAGGGCTGCCATCACAGCGGTTCTGGGTACTGATGTTTTCCGCTTGACAGTAGTCAGGTCTTTTAAAAACTTGGAGTAGGAAGGGATTTGCTTTATGGCATCAAGGAGGGGTATGTTTATCTAGACATTTTTGAAAACTTCTAAGATTCCCTCAAAGTGATCCTTTTTCCTAGTCTCCTTCAATCGGTGTGGGAATGGTGCTCTAGGTACCCCTTCTGAGGATGATGGGTCAACTACAATGGGCTTCTGAATCTGCTCTCTCTGTGGGTCTCCTCTTGGTATGGATTCTCCTCTCTCTTTCACTTTTTCTCTTTCTGCATTCTCTTTCAAATCTTTCTTCACATTCTCTCTCTCGGGTTCGACAACTTTCTTCGAACTCTCTGGTTTTCCTAAAAAAAACTTCTCTCTTTGATCCTCTTCAGGCATCTCAACTCTATTGTCAGCAGTCTTTCCTGATCTCAGTGTATGGATCGCCTGCACATGCTCATTAATCTCTATTGAACACTGGCCTCTAGGCTGATTAGGCTGCCCTTTTGGATTAAGAATGGTTTGGCTCGAGAATTGGCCCCTTTCTCTCTCTGACAATTGTAAGGTGAGCTGACCTAATTGGGCCTCTAGTTTTGCAATGGACTGGTTCTGAGCCTGGTTAGTCTGCTCTTGGATTTGAATGAATTTGGTCAACAGGTTCTCCATATGGGAGGATTGCTGAGGGGCTTGTGCTGGTGTATAGTAGTTAGGCATCTGATCTGGGACTAGTGCCCTACATTGGTTCTGTGGTTGGAACTGATTCTGCTGTATGGGTTGCTGAGGATGAGGAACTATGGGATGATTAGTTTGAGTAGGTTGCTGGTATTGCTGCCTAGGATACTGAGGTTAGAATCCGGGCTGACCTCCTTGGGATTGAATAGGCTCGGCTTGACGGTACGAGAAATTGGGGTGAAACCTATTGTCTGGGTGGTAGGTTTGACTGAAAGTGTTAACAGTTGGTTTCCGGAAGTTTCCGTAGGAATTCAGCGCATTGGCTTGCTCCGCCTTGACAAATGGCAGACTAGGGCAACTCTCAACCATGTGCTCACAACTATCACATAACACACAAACATGATGCGGTTCGCCCATACTTCTCAAGGTGGGCTCATGTTGCTGAGGGGTGGGTTAGCATGACATTACAGACATATATCCTATTTTTTTGCTCAAATTTTCCACTCCCTGAACTAAACTGGTCATCACATTTTTCAACTCAGGTTCATGTTTGATGTTGTACATCCCAGGCTTCTGGATCCCTGTGTCATCTCTCTCTAAGTCTTTCCTATTACTGCTCCAATTTTGTGAATTCTCCGCAAGCTTGACAAGGAATTCATATGCTTGATCGGCAGTCTAATTCATGAATTCTCCTTTGTGCATTGAATCAATCAAGATACGTTGGGGGTTCGTAAGACCTCTATAAAAGAAATGTATCAACTCTCCTTTGTCAATCCCGTGATGTGGGCATTTGATCAATAGGTCATGAAATCTCTCACGGGTTTCGAAAAACTCTTCCTCGAGTCGTCCCCTAAAGTTCCTGATGGCACTCCTAAACTGCTAAGTTTTGGTTACTGGGAAAAATTTAGACATAAATTATTTTACAAGCTCATCCCAGGTGGTAATGGAGTTTGGAGTCAAGGAATTCAGCCAAGCAGCTGCATGATCTTCTAGTGAGAGTGGAAACAACCTAAGCTTCACAGCTTCACTATTCAGATTTTGATTCTTAAACGTGTGGCAGATGGTCAGGAATTTGTTCAAATGAATATATGGCTGCTCACACTCGGATCCATGGTATTTTGGTAACATATTGATGGTGGTGGGCCGGATCTCAAATTGGTTCGCATTATTCTCTGACAAAACTATATAGCTAGGTGAAATGGATGAGAATGGTGCAAATAGTTCATTAAGGGTCCTTTGCTGAGGGTTTTGAGCAGCCATTGTGGGTACTATGGGTGGGGCGGGTAAAGCAAGGTAATCAATTCTCACTAATCGGCCTTAATCACGTATCCACACTTGCATACAACTGCGACTAACCCAGCAATGCAATGGTCCACTTAATGAAATGAATGCAACCCAACAAAAAGTTTGAAAACTAAATGAAAAACTAATCTAAACTAAGGTTCCTAAAAGAATTCTAGACAGCTCCTAACTGTGAAGATGACACTCTGGCCTCCAACCTGAACCTATGAAACGGAAATTCTGGCCAGTTAACCCCCAGGTAAATGGTGGGATCACGACGCGCTAGGTGAAGGCTCCTCTTAAAAACCAACTCCTCGAACAACAAAGTTGTCTCCTTATTTGGCAAGATGGTGCCAAGGGACAAGGTTTGCTTAGGCACCATAAATTCCACCAAGGCACACAATTGGCACAACCACGGTGGTCTTCCCTAGTGAGCTTGTAACCTAAGGTCACGTTTCTACTCAATTTTATTATGGTTTATTGGTTCTAAACTAAGTGAGAATTAAAATGAAATCCTAAGGGCAAGAAAACGGTGATGAAATCCGAATCCTTATCTTGTTGGGGTAATTTCCCCTTTACTAGTAGTGTACCAAATTACAAGTGTATTTGGAAAAATTACACTATAAAGCAAGGAACAACCAACAAAGTAAACCCGCTTGCAAGGGATTCACGGGGGTTAGGAAATACAAACCTCCCGATTTATTTCCGGGGACGAATCGGTTGTTGTCGACTCACACCACAGACATCAATTTCCGTGTACGAATGTGAGGGGCCGCGACGGTATAGCCCAACCGTCCTCCTTCCCTACAAGTAATTTATTGCAATTCTACTAAACAACTAACTACTTAAAGCAAGCAAAGTGTGTAAAGTAAAGTAAATGGGTCACGGGCCGACCCGCAACCAAAATTATTACAACTTTAATAATAAGTTCCTAATACAACCAACTAAGAAAGCAAATAAAAGTCTAAACTAATCCTAAATTAGGACGCAAATAAAATCTTCAAATTCTCTAATGGAATTTTCCACTTTCCTTCACTCCAATTGAGAAACTTCCTACAAAACAAACACAAATAATGTGTAGAATCCGCAAGGAAAATAAAGGAAAGATAAAAAGTACACTAAGCTAAAAATTAGTTCAACTCTATGAAATTTAAAGCTTTTCGATGCCTCTCCCCGGCAACGGCGCCAAGAACTTGATCGACACTTAGATGTGTAACGCTTAACCGCAAGACTACGGTGTCGTCAAGTAGTAAAGGACTAAAGAGTCCGGATTATCGATCCCACGAGGAGAGGATGGAATAAGCAATGAATCCAATTAATGTAGAATTGAACTAAGGTATAGCTAATATAGACAAATGACGCGAATAATTAAAACTAATAAACTATGCAATGTAAACAACTAATTAACAATCTAAGGTATGAAATTAACAAAATCTAAGCTAATCTAACAAACTACACTAAACTAGTGGATGGATGAATGGTGGTGGAAATGGAAGATTTATATGAAGATGTAGTGAGAAATGTGTAGGGTTTTAAAACAAGTGATTTGAAATGTGAATGTAACAATCTAAAAGTGAAAATGACAAATTAAACAAGGATTTAAATTAACAACATTAAAAAGAAGAGATTAGGCAATCCAAAATCCACTAAGTATGAAATTAATTCAACCAATGCATGTTCTAATTCAACTCCCAAATCTAGAATCCAATTAGCAATCTCTTGCCTAATTGGGTTGGATGATATAACAATGAAGATCAAAGTAAAGAAAACAAAAGGTCAAGATTCTAAATCATAACCTAACTACCCTAACAATTAATCATCAAAATCAAGCTACAAAAGATCAAAGATAAGGGCTCTAGAGCATGCTATGTGAGAGAACTTAATCCAACTACAAAGCATCAATTGAGATTGTCCAAGCATCAAGTGTAGAGATAGAGCAGGAAAAATGAGAGAGATTAGTACAATTAGATCTAAGATCTATTAATCAATGAAGGAAAAAGTAAGGAATTTGAACTAAAACATGCATATAATTGAACTAATCACATTACTTAGCTTCAGAAGGAGAGCCTTAGCCACTAAGCATCAAGAAAGAGCTTCAAATCTTCATGAATGATTTTCAAATACACACTCTCTCTCTAGATTAGTTACAAAGAAGCTCCTAATTACAATCTAAGAGTAAAAATAAAATTGCAAGAAGACTAACTTGCCAAAAGATCTCTTCTTCACTCTACAAAACATTCTAATTTATAGGAACATTGAAGACATTTGATTGGCTCATTTCATTTCACAAGGATTGCTTCCATTTAATTAGTTGCAACTTGAAGGCTTTTGATTGGCTTATTTGCTTTCACATGGATTGCTTGAATTCAACTTGGAGGCTTTCGATTGGCTCTTTTGTTTTCACATGGATAGCTTCAATTTGATTGGTTGCAACAAACTTTCCTTCCAAAAGCATATGTGCCTTTTGCTTTATGTGGTCCGCTTTTGATTGGCTCATATCCTTTCACATGGATTTGTGCCATGGCAAGCTTTGATTGGCTCATATCCTTTCACATGGAGAGGTGAGTTGGATGGAAAAAAATAATAATATGCGATTGTTAGGATTTGAACCCATAACCTATTCCATACCAACCCAAGCTCCAACCAATACACCAACCAATCCTTTGTGTTAGAAAATGACTTCTTTTATCCATAAAGTCTTCTCCTCTTATTTTGAAATTCTTCAACACTTCCTAAGATTTCTTCATGTAATTTCTTTATTGAAATCTCTTCTTGATGGCTTGGGACATTAGCCGGAATGTTAGGATAGTCGCGGGGTCCACCTACACAAGAGAAATTTATAAAAATGCGCTACAAATAATCGGATTTATACATGATAATCCAATAATCCGTTAATGTGATAGAATGATAATGCATATGAGATGCTGATAATACTCGGACTAATGAGGGGTAAAATATGCAATATTTAACACTTATCACTCTTCATTTGCTTAGATGTATTGATTGAATTTTGTAGGTATAAACCTCATCCTTCTCATCAACAATAAAACCGAACTAATCATAATGGATTAAAAAAATTCCAACAAATAGATGTTAGATTAACAACTTCCATAAATCTTGTAAGACCCCAACCCCGCCTAAGTTGGATTAGCGCTTAATTAATCTTGATTAAGTGCCTAATTTGTGTTTTGGTTGGTTTTGTGAAGGATTAATTTGATTAGTGGGGTTTGACCAAAGTTAGTTAGAGCTATGACCTTTTCATAGTTTTAATCATAAATGGGTATTTCTAGCTTTAGTGGGTCTTCATGTGTATTTCATCAAACACTTCCCTACATCAAATCCTATGCATAGATCCAAACCAAGTGGACCGAGTCCAACTCATTTCCAAGCCCAAAACAATCTCAAAGCCCTTGTCCCAAATTTCATTCAAGAAAATGGACTTGCATGCAAAAGGAACAAAAACCTTTCCCTTTGTAAACCCTCCATCATCCCCTTCACACTCTTCACCTCATTTGGCAGAGAACTCTCTTCCTTCTTCCCTTCTTCATGTCCATCTCTTCTTATTCTTTCAATCCAAGCCATAGAAGGCATTACATGACAGATTCCTCAAGGTTATCTTCATCTTTAAGCCCTTTCATCTCCTAAGGACCCATTTGCCCAAATCATCTTTGGTATCTCCATTTGGCAAGGTTTCTCACTCAATCATTCACCTCACTCTCAATCCGGCTAAGGAGACGTGCATGTCCACTTGAAGATCATCTTATCCATTTTTACATACTCTTGGATTGTCAAAAAGGTCCTTCATACAAGTCTTCATTGCTACCATAGGTGAGACCTCAAGCCCCATTCTGAATTTGGGTGTAAAGTTGAGTCAACGAGACTCATTTTCATGACATGCATATGAATATTCTTTCATATCTTGCATTTCACCATAGTAGGACTTAGTTTGAGCTTGTGATTTGGGGTTTTAGCTTTATTTGAGCAAAGAAGAGAAGATTAGTGGAAAGCACCTAAACAAGGTAAGTAATGAGCAATTTTGATTAATACATGTGATTGATTCATTGATTAAGTAATATTATTTCATTGAATGCTAATTCAGCCTTTTCTAATTGAATAGATTGTTAATGTAAAAATGGGTTCTTATTGTAATGTGTTATTGGAAATGAAAATGTATATGAGAATAGATGGATTGAGTGGTTTTTGGAGGAGCAATTGGAAGCTCAAAGTGGTCATACTATGATCTTAAAAATACTTTATAAGCAATTGGAAGAATAGAAATGAATAGGAATGGAAATTCTTTCAAAAAATAGAACCCTGCTGCTGGTTCGGTTGTCCAAACCGCAAGGCTCGTCGCTATAGCGAGCTGGCCCAATGGGCCGAACAATGCTAACTTTCGATGGCCATAACTTTTGACCCATACATCTGATTTTTGAGTTCCATATATCATTGGAAAGCTCTTGAAACGTAGAATCTAATGGTCCACATATCCTCATGATTAGAAGTTGGGAGAGGAAGTGAAAATGTGGATCAATGAACCAGGCCCGTATCTTTTGAGAAAAAGGATTTTTCACCTAGTTGGACTCCTAGGTTGGAACCATTGGCCATTAAGGGAGTTAATGTCACTTCAAAAGGCCTAAACTCTTCATAATCAATCCCTGAGGATGATTGTGACATAACCACTAAACCAATAAGGTTTTTAGGGTGTAAAGAATTGACTTTATAGGTCCTTAGACATGGAATCCTAACCGATTATCATAGTCCGACGGAATTATATCATATGGAATATCTTTGGCTAAGATCATCTCATATACTTATCTGACTCATCAAGAACTTTGCCATGGGTGTTGATTTAGAGGACTTCAATGCACCTTACACATACACAACGTGACACCAACGAGATGTAGCACGTGCATTGAATCATCTAAAACTACATCGTCATGGACGGTTAGAGACGGCGGATAATTAAATTAGAATCGGCTAGTGAATATTCTTGATTCCATTAATTTATTTGCATATGCATATTGGGATTAATTCATTATTGCCCTCAAATATACAACTGATTATTATACTGCATTCTTCGTATTAATTCGCAAATTGTATTACAATTGTTTTACAAATGTTATCATTCATTTAAGTGTTATTCGAAGGGGGTAAGTATGTGATTCAATTCAATTAGAAATGATTCGAGATTATGAAATGAAAATAATGGATACGATTAGAAATGATTCGATTCGTAGAGTCTTACTCTAGTTTATTATTATTTGATTCGAATGGTTCGGCACTACTTAGTTTCGACCTTGTGATACCCGACGGGGTTACAACTTGGTTCAGTTATTCGAGACTGCTGCAGTATGTCGTCTGGAGCACCGGAACTCTAGAACCGGGTAGCTAGGTGAACCTTTGGCCGGGGCACTGGTGACATTCCAACTAGATTCGCTCTCTATTTGAAAGGATGAGCTTAATGTAGTAGCCAACTAGAATGTAGGTATTGTTTTGTGATTCGATAAAGCATGATTTATTCTTAAACGCACAATGTGCCTTGTTTTCCGATTATTTGACATCTTCTAAATCTTCTGTCAATAATTCGAATTTGATATAACATGTGATAAATCTTAGTTGCTCATATATATTGTTGAATCGTCGTATTCATGGTGCTACACTTGGTGTCACAGGAATTCATGTTTCTGAAGAGGATAACTGTTTAAGGTATTGGTTAGCTTGACTTCGGAGTACGTACAAGAGTGGTATTGATGAGTTTAAGATTAGTGATTTAATCTTGCACTTAGCTTAAGGTAGTGCATATGATTAGTTATATTTTGCATTTGCATCGGGATTATGTTCCTTTTTAGATAAGTATCTAGTAGATATTCATTAGAGTACTTGTGTATTATGCATTTAAGAGATTTAAATTATTAGCTTTGTTATAGAGTAATTGTTATATAACAAATTGGTTAATGGACCGCTCATGGCTTTGATATTGATATTGTACATACTTCTGCAAAGATATGTTCATTGACAAGTGTCAGCGAGTAATCCTCACACGTAAAAAGTGTAATTTTTCTCCTTCGTGAATTTGGATTTGGTCTGGAACATATGCTAGTTCATGGGAGCACACGTGTCACCCCTCGGGAACCACCCTATTCTTGGAATTCTCGGGTCCGGGCTATGACAAATCTCAAAACCTACTTTGCAGATTAGCATGTTTTTTAGCTGCTCAGTTTGCACCAGTTAACATCAGCTACTGTGACCCTTTTGATTGTCCTTGTAGAGCAATTCATATAAGAGACATGATACAGATCACAAAAACTTGACTCATCTCAAAAGCTACAGGGCCAAGTCAACTGAAGGCTAAGCTAAGGTTTGACCACATCAGGACAAGGTGGACACTTAGTATTAATATGTAAATAAGTGAATGATTTTATTATTTTTTTCTAAGTAGGTCATACTTAGAAGTCAAGTACGTACTAAGGAAAATCCTATTTCCTTAGCAAATGTTGTTGCTTACATTTGGACTGCGTGATAATTGTAGATATTATGTTTAAACTTGGTTGAAAGCTCCAATTGTTCAAATATTTTTCTAAATTGAACCAAGGAAGTGAATTGTGCATGGGAAGGAGGAACGCTAGACACCCTCACATCTTCTTTTCACTTTCAGACTAATGGACAAAATAATTGTCCATGAAAGTTTTATTTCTTTCTCATAAATTGTGGTCAGATTTTGATATTAGAATATTCCAAAATTTTGCACACTAGCACAAATATTTGTACTATTTTCTTTCAAAGAAATTTCAAAATGTCTCACTTTGAAAACATTCCTTTTTTCTAGCCCCTCTGTTTTAGGCATGGCCCCCTTGACCCAGTCCAGCCTTTTCACACATTCCCCTTCAATAGTGACAAGTCCAAATTTGACACTCATTCAACTTTCTCCACCATTAGATTGAAATAATGAGAAAATGCTTCCTCTAAAACCATTAGATTTTAGGGCCATGCATCAAATAGCTAGGTTAATCTTATGGTATCTAAATTTTGCCTATAGGTAGGTCTCATATAGATCTTACCATCCAACAGATTCCATAATCATCAAGCATCCCTGTGTGGGGCCTACTAAGAGAGGCGTTTTTCTCCTAAAAAATGCCCAAGCATTTTTTAGCGTTGTCCATTTTCTTTTGTAGTAATGACTATGTTTAATTATGAGCATGTTGCATTCTACAAGTATCAAAAGTGACCCTATAAAAATTATAAAGGGAGTGTCCCTAGGTAGAAATTTAAGACTTTTCAAAAAAAAAAAAAAACTTTTTTTTCTTATCATTTTCTCTTGGGTTGCCGGACAATTAATTATATTGAGTTCATAAAAGAGAAGATCTTTTTTATTTTATGTTATAAAAACAGAAGATGGTATTATCATTTATATAGTTTTCTTAATTTTTCTAATGTATCCAAACAATTACTTTAGAAATGAAAGATTTTATCCTCTAATATATTATTTTCTTATATTATAATTATACATCCATATGTGCCCTTAGACTCATATTCAATATATTAGCTACTAAAGTCTCCATCATTAAACTGATATGTATTCATTATAACTACTTGAACAAACAACCCAGCTCAAATGTGCACCAAACAAGTGATAGCTCAAATATTTCCACAGGTAGTGTTAGGGATTTTGTAATTTGCAATTTGGTGGATGCATTTGCACTTTAGCATCATTTGAATTCTCACACTTGCATTGTTTTAGAAAACCTTGAAATTTAGTTTCATACATGCATAGCTTTTAAGATTTGGAAAAGTTCTTGTTTTATGCATGTTTTGGTTTTAAACTTGGATGCATTAGTTTTGAAACCCAAACTCTTTTGAAAACCTATTTCCTTGTGCAATATATTTGGAAAATCATCTTGACAATTTAGGTTTGAACTTTGCATACATTCATCCCTTCATAATCATTTGTGTATGCATTGTTTTTGAAAAAGGAGTTTTTAGAAATCAAGCTAGCCTATGGTTTAAAGTTTCAAATCATTTTAGGCTTTGGATGTTTCATGTTTTTATACATCTTTGAATGATTTAAAACATGTGAAAAAGCTTGATTTTAATGGCCCAAAAGATCCCCAAAGAAAATCTTCAAGAAACCCAAAATATGGGAAAATCTGGGCAGGCCCGGTCAACCGGCCATGTGTGGCCGGTCAACCGGCCAAGAGGCCCGGTCAACCGGCCAGACTGCCGGTTAACCGGGTTTCTGAAGCTCAAACGGGCATTTTTATGACCGTTGTGCTTGGCCGGTCAACCGGGGATATAGCCGTTGGGCTGTTTTGGGGATATAAATGAGTTCTTTCCCTTGTCTTTGGTTGGAGATTTTTTAGCCTTCTTTGAGGAGCTTTGAGACAAGACAAAGGGGATGATTCAAGAGACATAAAAGGGGTCATTAAGTAAAGCTTAAGCTTGGATCAACTTAGTTAAATCTCCAAGTAAGTTTTACTTTTAATTAATCATTTGTTATGTGCTTTATTTGAATCTTTGGAAAATGATTTCAAGCATGATAACAATGATGTGTTGAATCCTTTCTTCCTTTCATCTTTGATATTCAAGATTGGATTCATCACTTTAGTTTCAACCCAAGTTTTGTTTTAAACTTTCTTAATCATGCTTAGCTATAAATCTTTGATTTCCTTCATTGCATGATTCTTTGTCTTGGTTGAAACTTGCTTGTTGTTTTCATTCATTTAAACATTAGTAAAATCTATTTGTTTTTGAAAACAACATGCACATGCATCACATGTTCTAAATTAGTCATTTTCATACAACTTGTTAGTCCTTGAATTTCATGTCATAAACAAGTTGAATTTCATACATGTGATTTGCATAAGACTTCAATCAAATCTTTTATGAGCTTTAAACTTTGAAATGCATTGAGCATACATTTGAATAAGCCTTATTTTAAAACTTGATTGAAGTCATCACACACACACATCATGAGCATACACTTTTGCATACATAGAGTGTTTGTGTGAGTTTGTATTACACTTTCATATCCGCCTATTTAAGAGGCAATTTCATTGAGCTAAAATTGTAATCTCTTAGAGTGTTGAGTAAACACTTTCTTTGAGAAATCTTGAATTGTGTAAGGTTATTGCTTAGCCTAAGAAAAGCATCTTGTAAGGTTATTGCTTAGCCTAAGAAAAGCATTTTGTAAAGGTTATTGCTTAGCCTAGAAAAGCACATTGTAAGGTTGTTGTTGAGCCTTAGAAAAACAACATTGTAAGGGTTATTACTTAGCCTTTGAAAAAGCATACTTAGTGGAAATCCGGTGGGGTGATTGGATTCACAAGCCGGTAGTGGATGTAGGCACGTTGGCCGAACCACTATAAATATTGTGTTGTGGTGATTGCTTTTGTGGTGATTGTTTATTTGAGCTTCCGCATATTGTATGTATAATCATCACATGTGACTAGTTTTTATTAAGAAGTTAAAATTGGTTAAAATTGGTCATAGTTGTAGCTCACCCTATTCACCCCCCCCCCCCCCCCCCCCACTAGGGTTAGGATCCTCGTGGACTTTCAGGTAGGGCCCCCAAATTGGTCGTCTGTGCCACCTAGGGCCCGAATCAAGTTCTGCCTGCATTGGGTAGATCGGTTTTTTATTTTATTTTATTTTAGCCTTAAGCTAGTTCCAACATTATGGGCAATTCAATTACACTAATCACATTATATCAATCATATGATCATTGTTAATTATATGATCAATTTTATGGTAGACCACTTCTGTTTGAGTAAAGATTTGAGACATTCCATCTAAGTAGGGATGGGAATGGGTCATGTGAGGTGCATCTTTAGGCTAATACGAGCTTGACTCGATTGATACATATTTTTGACCTACAACGGGTTTTATGGATTTTGAAACTAAATATGCATAACGATCGTGAACATCTAATCAGGTCTAATCGGTTGGCTTTTTTTCTTATTTTGGAATATATATAAAAGATTAAAATATTTTCACTAGTTGGTCTGTAACAAGAGTAGAATAGAAGGAGAATTAGAAAGTGTCTAATGTGAAAAAAAAAGTTTATTTTGTCGGTGTTTAGATGGAAGGAATAAAAAAAAGAGTAAAATTGATGTGCTATAAAGCTTTACTTCATCAGTATTTGAATGACATGAGGGGACGGGAGAGTAAACTTCTGATGTAATATAAAATGGGAGCTTTACCCTATTTTACCCCCTTTGTTTCACTCTCCCCAACTTGAATAAATCAGGGAGGAGTAAAATTTTGTCTTTTAGTGCCTTTTTACTTTAATTCTTTTTTCTTTAACTATATTTATGATTTGTCTCCTACTCTTTTTTACTTCTCTTCTCATGTAAACAAATAGGCAAGTGTCAAGCCTAGCCAAAACCTCAACTTGCAACCAACTCGAGTCACATCAAAATATAAAAGACCCATACTATCCCAATTTCTACAAACTCATGAACTTTTCTTATTATTATTATTATTATTATTATTATTATTATTATTATTATTATCATTATTATTAAAAATGGAGCTTTATTTATTTATTTACTTTTGCAAGTACATGAGAGAACAGTAAGATATCTTAATTCAGCTACCCAAGAGCCTCTCTAGGATGCTCCATGTACACTCTACAATAAAATCCACCATCTCCACTCTCCACCCTAAATAGTGCTAGGGGTCATTCCATTTTGTTCCAACTTTCCTGTCCCAACGGATTAAGATTTTGAGATGCATTCCAGTGAGATAAAAAATTGAAACACTGATTTACAAGTGCCAAATATGTTTTCCACATCCTCATCTTGTGAGAACATGGGAACATCCGAATGGCACAATGCCAAAAGCACCCTTAGGCACCCCACACTTTCAAAGGCAAAGAGGGTTAGAGAAAGAGAAGGTTAAAAAAGACAAAAACTTGTTATAAGAGTATTCTTGTCATTTTCTTAAAAAACACTTTATGAAGAGGACTTGATTGAAAGAAGTATGAAATACTTTTATACTTTTTTTTATAAAAATATATCCAAATCACCATGTACTTTTGTGAAAATGAGTCAAAAGTTTTATATACCTTTTATCTCTCATAGTAAGGTAAGAGTGTCTCTCACAAGAGCACATCTCATATATATATATATATATTGAAATTCTCCCTTTGTACAATGGATGTCTTCACCGGATCATGCTGAGATCAAATTCAACCCCTTTATGCCAACACATTATTGGTTGAGTGGTGTTAACACCTTTGTATCACACATTTACTCAAGATCGATCATTGGGTCTAGACATTAGGCAGTATCATACTTGGTTCGTAGGTGAACCTAGAAAAATAAATAAACAATTCAACCCTTTACAGTACCTAATTTTTTTTTAAAGAAATCCTTTAAAAATTAACAGGAGAGGGTAATGGCCACTTTCAACCATGGTTTAAAATATAGACTAATGTCTGTTTGTATCGGCCAATACATATCGGCATTAGCCTTGACCGAACTGATAAGTTCATACTTATCGGTTTTGGTCTCAAGCGCCCAAAAAAGCGTAAACATATCGGCTCGTATCGGCTGATATTTTTAAAATATTGGTGGAGACCAATATATCGGTCATAATGGCCTTGATTTTTTTGTAATAATTGAGGTTTAGAAAAAAAAAAGTAATAACCGAAGGAAACTAGCCAGGGGAAGAGAGTGAGGGAGAGGGTTAGATCTATACCCCAAATCTTTGCATGCAATGAAGGAGAAAAAAGAAAAGAAAAATGAAGATGAGAGTTGCAGATAGCATGCTATAAAAGATATTAAAGAGAGGGGAAGGGAGGGCCGATAGGCGTACCTAACTAGGGTCTTTCTTCCATCGTCAAAGTTTAGACTCCCCACCATCACTGGTCGTCGTCCCTACTACAGGTAAGCAATAAGCCCCTTTGTCCCCTTTTCTTCTCTTTCCTTTCTCATTCCTTTTCCTTCTCTCCTTTTTCTTCCAATTTTTTTCTTGCCTCTTTTCCTCATGTTTCCTCCCTTTCCATTTTTACTTCGTTTATGACAAATCTAAAAGTGGGAAACCCATTAAACCCTTTTATTTTGGCGGATGTCAAGGAATGTGAGAAAATCATGGGCCCCAAATGTCTGCCTACCAAATAAAACCAAGTTCTTATAACACCTTTCATTTTATGCTTCTAACATGTCGGGTTTTCTCTTGATGTGCCCTCAATTGATTCCAATGGTTTATAGCAATCAATTTAACAATAGATCTTACCACTTATCCATCTAAAGCCATTTAGTGAATAGCAAACACAATCTATTTGATAGGCCAATGACAATGATTTTAATCAAATTGCTTGATTAAATTGATGAAGCACTCAACTCTAAATTAAGTGAAAACTTTAAAAAGCTAATATAAGGTAATTTACTTATTTTGAATGACCTGGATTCTTAAATATGGACCACAATGATTTATTTATTAATCAAGAAAATGAGCTAAATATCAAACACCAAACTTATCATACTTAACAGAAAGAAAAATAAAATAGTGATACTTAAACCATGCTTTCAAGTTCAACCCTTACCCTATCCATTTTCTCTCCACATCCCAAGGGGGAAGCCCTGTGAGAGTGAGACACTGGAACTCTTTTTAACACAAACATCCCTAAAATCTCAAATTTCACTGGCAGCAGCGGTTGTGGCTGTCGAGACATTGCCAAAGGTATTTGTTTCATTTGTCTTCACATCTTTCAATGTCTTCCTTCTTCTACTCCTCCTTTATTTCTTCTTTCTTTTGTATCTCATGGATTTATGTAGGGTTCTTGAGCTGACGAGGATGAGGTATCTGTTCTCTTGGTATTTGCTTCTCCTGTTTTGTAACTGTTGGTGTGTCCATATGATATGAGTTTCCTATTGTAAGTATCTAAAATTTACGGACTTGGTTAAAAGAGGATTAAACTCTTGATTTGATGATTTTGGGAAAGGATAGGCCTCCAATAATCTGAAAGGAAAAACAAAGGTCAGAGCCCCTGGCTATAGGTAGCCGAGTGCACTCTGATGCCTAAGTTAGTTTGGTAACTGAAGGAGAATAAGGAAGAAAGAGTATGAGGGCAGATTTGTTGCATACCTCTCGTAGTTTTTCTTCATGCATTATATAGACGTGAGAGTCATCATTGGACTGGGGCCCTCAAGGAGAGATGGAAGTCCCATCGGCATGTACTTTCTCTCCTGAGTGGGGGTAGGTAAAAAGGGAACGTCCCATCGGGCCATCCCCCTATGCCTGCGGATGTTACCTTGAGACAAGGCGTGCCACTTATCTAAGTTCGGCGCCCACTCTATTTGTCAGTTCGTCGTTTACCGCCATGGCAGCGCATTTATGGTCGCATTTATGGCTGAATGACAGGAGGGCCGAGATCAAGCCAAGACCGAGACCGAGATGGGTACCTGCAGACGTGGCCACCGAGATGGGCTCCGTGCTTCCCCGAGCTGGCGCTTCTACTGAGCTGGGTAACACTGAGGCCAGGGACTATCTTGAAATTGGGGAGTGGCCCCACACAAATCTGTCATTAGGAAGCGACCCCACACAAATGCCCTCTAGCTCTCTACCTCTTAGAATTCTCTCTGAGGTCGGGAGCTAAGATTGAAAGGATGTGCTGGCCCCCATCTTGACGCCCCTTGCTGACCTGTGATCCTTGTTATGATGCCGTTTCGTTTGCCCTAGGCAATAAATATGGTATCATAATTATTTCACCAAGGTGGGCATGCGGACGTCGTTTCGTATGCCTAAGGTGATAAATAATGTACCAGAGTTATGGTGGGAGATGAACTGGTGGTGCCACGTGTCACCTTTCGTCTGGTTGTTTACTGGGATCGAAGCGACGTGTGGAGAGTCCGAAGCGTTGCATCGCACGCGTGATATTCAAGAGGAGCTTCCCTCTATAAAATAAGGATGCCCTCTTTCCTTTCTTCCCTTATCTTTGCTCTCGCTTGGAAGAAGGCTCTACTGAAGAAGACATTCTGCTGAAATCAAAACCTGAACAAACCCAGAGACTTTCACTCTCGAAAAACCTCCATATTGCCTCTGTGAGTTCTCTTCTTCCTCATCCTCCTCTTGCCTCTTCTGCCTTTCGTCTAGAGGGTTTTCGTCCCCTAGGGTTTCTAGGTCTTGTCCCTGCTCCCTTGCTCTCTGTTCCCTTCTAGCTTCTAGGAAATGGGAATTTACAGTCATTAGAGAGCCCCCAAGCCCTAGAGGGACTAAGGAGGGTGTATGATATACCATATGACGTTTTGGTGAAGCCCAACGACCTCCAGGGCCTCTTTGACAGCCTTACCCGATTCAAAAAATGGACGCCCTTCCCTCTAGTGTCTGTAATCGAAAGCGGGGTTAGGTTCCCTATTCACCCACTCCTCCGCTCTTGCCTTAGCTCGTGGCGGCTCTGCCCCTTCCAACTAATGCTAAATGAGTTCAAAATAATTATGGGCGTGGCGGAGTTGAACCGAATCCTCGACATTAACCTTGGCGTGCACGACATAGAGGATGTCTATGACATCTGTAAATTCGCGGGGGGCGAGGATTCGTACTATCTTCGGGTGAAGGCGAGACGCCAGCCCTTGATTAACGCCTTGGAGGACTCAAGCAAGTACGCCAGGAAGGACCGCTTGCTAGTCTCGGGGAACTGGGAGTTCGGGGCGGCCGAGACTGAGGTGGAGCGGAGAATCCAAGTTCCACGGAGACCTGGGACCCCTCCGAGTAAATACTCACTTCCCCGGGCTATTTGTGTTGTTTTACTGCTGATTCACCAAGCTGATGTCCTTTGTATTTTGTGCAGGTGTTCAGCGAAGGAGGAAAGACGCCGGCCTTGATCGTTGGAAGAGGAATGTCACATGGCTCGAGAAGATCTACCAATACCACGGCCACAACGATCGGGCCGCCTTCTCGCTGCTTCGGTACAAGCCGCGGTACCAGTCTTACACCAAGAAGACTGTTGAGATCCCCCTTGAGCCGATAGGGGAGATCGTGCTTGCGCTCGCGGAAATCGGTGGTCGAGCCTCGGAGCCCTCCAGTCCGACTCGGGTTGAAGATAACCCCTCCGCCCGAGACCAAGAAGAATAAATGGACAGGCAACGTCCCCCTCTGAAAGACCTGGGAGCCTTGGTCCTTAAAGGCCGAGCTCCTCCCACTCCAAGGCGTGCCCACAGCGGGTCTAGTGCCGCCCAAGGCTCCTCGGCCAACGCCCCCTCCAGTCCCTCAAGCACAGCAAGAGCCTCTTCCTCCGCAAGAGACAAAGGCGCGCGAGGCCCCCAGCAGGAGAAGAGAGGGAGGTCAGAGGAGCCGCCCAAGGACACCCGGCCACGGGTTGCTGAGGCCGAGAAGGAGGGTGAAAGGCCCCCTCCCGAAAAGAGGCCTCGCGTGGGGGGCGAGAAGGAACAGACTTCTGGAGCAGCTCCACAGCTCCGGCTTGTCAAACCGCCCCCCTTCAGGCCCAACCTCGAGGTCGACCCCGGCGAACACCTGAACGTGGAGGACCGGATGGGGACCTCTGCTAGGACGATCTCGACAGTTGCCAGGGCTTGCGCTCTCCCTCGGGACATGAAGAAGCACAATAAAGCCAGGCAGCTGAGCCTGATCTACTCGACGATGAAGGCGTTGATTGAGGTAATTCTCAGTTCTGTCCGTCTTTACAAGCATTGTGCCTTAGTTGCTTGTTCTGACCCCCTTTCCCCCTTTTTCTTTGCAGAACATGCAGAGGCTTTAAATAATACTGGAGAGGACGGAGAAGACAGCTTCACGGGTCATTGAGATGGACATCGAAAAGAAGAGGATGGGAGGGGCCCTAGAAACCAGTGTGGGAGAGCTGAAGAAGGCGGAGGAGAAGATCACCGAGCTCGCAACGGAGCAGGAAACGGCGAAGGCCGAGGTCATCAAGTTGCGAGCTGAAAATAGGCATTTGAAAGGCGCGGCCGAGGGTAAGGCGAAAAGGGTAAATGAACTAGAGACCGAGCTTGCAAAGAAGGAGATTGAACTGGTTGGAAAAAAAGCCGAGCTCGAGTCCTCTAGGAAGGAGCGGGCCGAGGCTGAATCCACTCTGCGGGCCCAGGCCGCAAAAACTTATCAAGAAGGAGTGGATTGGGCATCGGCGGAGTATGTGGCTCAGATCAAGGACTTGAGCCTTGTCCTGTATGAGAAGGGATGCAAGGAAGCGCTTCAAGAATATGGGGTCCCTGAGGAAGACCCCATATTTGAGAACCTTCCCCAATTCCAATCCGTCAAACCCAGTCCGGAGTCAGTGCCCGACTCCAACCCTCCGGAAGCCCCTCCAAAAGCCTCGGGCCCCACTCCTCCGCCCCCGACTCCTGCCGAAGGCGACCAAGCTCCTCCGCTCGAGACCCCAGGCGCTTTTGACCCCGCTCCGTCCGTCCCTCCAGTGGATAAAGTCGAGGCGCCCGAGAAATAATGTAGAGGAATAATGTGTCTGTATTTTTCTCTTTTTTCTGAGTGTACAGAACTATGTAACTGTTTCCTCCCATTAATGAAAAAGCAATTTTCTTTTACTTGCTCAGTCGTCTTTCCATTTCTTTCTTTTGGCAATAGTGTGTGGATGTTTATTCTTCTAATCCTGAACAAAATTGAGGTCCCATGTTCTGACCAATTCTCCAAACCCTTAAGTGGCTGAGATCAGTGAATTCATAAAACCAGGACTTAACCCTCTAATCCCTAGAAGGATATTGAACGAAATTGAGGCCTCCTATCCCTGACTAATTCTCCAAATCCTTAAGTGGCTAAGATCGGTGACTCCAAAAAACCGGGACTTAATCAATACATCGCTGAAAGAGCCGCTTTACTGAAAGGCCATATAGTTAGCTCGGACTCATACACTGGGGTGCGACCTTGCTGTTGGAGGTAAGTTTTCATAATCGAACTAGGGCTGTATCACCAATTTTGATAACTCGGGGGGTTCGGCCGAGCTTAAAGGTAGACCCAGTTCCGCGATTTATGAACGAAATTAAACAGCTGATTCCATTCTTGACCCAAGGGGCTAGGGAGTTGGTCCAACGATCGAACTCGAGGAGGCTGATCCTATTACCGAAGCCTTGGGAGTTGGCCCACCGACCGAACTCGAGGAGGCCAGTCCTGCGACAGGAGCCTTGGGAGTTGGTGGACATCTACCGAACTCAAGGAGGCTGGTCCTGCGACCGGAGCCTTGGGAGTTGGTCCAACGACCGAACTCGAGGAGGTTGGTCCCCTGACCGGAGCCTTGGGAGTTGGCCCAACGACCGAACTCGAGGAGGCTGGTCCTGCGACCGGAGCCTTGGGAGTTGGTCCAACGACCGAACTCGAGGAGGCTGGTCCTCCGACCGGAGCCTTGGGAGTTGGCCCGACGACCGAACTCGAGGAGGCTGGTCCTGCGACCGGAGCCTTGAGAGTTGGTCCCACGACGGAACTCTAGGAGGCTGGTCCTGCAACCGGAGCCTTGGGAGTTGGCCCAATGACCGAACTTGGGGAGGTTGGTCCAGTGACCGGAGCCTTGATTTACAACTTGAAAAAGACAGGGCACACGTCTTCCATAAGATCCTTCCTTTATTGACTTATCATTTGGGTACATTTAGAAGTAGTATTTCTTGAGGTGCGCGGCATTCCACGGTCTCGGCAATTCTTTACCATCCATGCCCTCAAGTCTATACGCCGATCTTCCGGATGCCGAGACCACCTTAAAAGGCCCGAGCCAGTTCAGTGCGAGTTTGCCTTCGTTGGGATCTTTGTCTGCTGGAAGCGCCCTCTTTAAGACCAGTTCCCCTATCGAGAACTTTCTTTCTCTGACCCTCTGATTGTATCCCTAGACAACTGTTGCTGGTAGGAAGTCAGACGGACAGATGCTGCTTCCCTCCGCTCCTCGGCCAAGTCGAGTTCTTTGGTCAAATTTACTTCATTTTGCCCCTGGTCGAAGATATACGATCTCAAGGTCGAAAGGCCGATCTCAAGAGGAATTACAACTTCCTTCCCATAGGCTATGGAGAAAGGAGTTGCCGAAGTGGATCGTCTCAGGGTGGTCCTTTACGCCTAAATGACACTTGGCAATTCCTCTACCCACCTGCCTTTAGCTCTGTCGAGTCTATTCTTGAGTCCGTCCAGTACCACCTTATTCGAGATCTCTGCTTCTCCGTTGCTCTGTGGATAGGCCGGGGTTGCATAGAGGTTCCTGATACCGAGCTCTTAGCAGAAGTTTTTAAAGAAGTTGGAGTCGAAATGGGTCCCATTGTCCGGGACCAGAGCTCGGGGGACCCCAAACCTTGTGACAACGTTCTTCCATACAAAATCCTTTGTATCCCGTTCGGTGATGGAGGATAAAACTTCTGCCTCTATCCATTTGGTGAAATAATCAGTGGCCACTATCAGCCATCTCTTGCTTCTTGGAGTCCGGTGAAGAGGTCCCACGATATCTAGTCCCCACTGAGCGAAGGGCCATGGGCTGGAGAGAGGACTCAAGTCCTGCGCTAGTTGGTGCAAAGAGTGGGAGAACTTCTGACATTTTTCACATTTCCTGGCGTAGAGTTGGGCATCCTTCTGCATGTAAGGCCACCAGTAGCCTTGACTGCTGGCTCTGTATGCCAGTGACCTCTCTCCGATGTGGCTTCAGTAAATTCCCCTCGTGAATTTCAAAAAAGAAGTCTCCAACCTTGCTTGGGTGGACACATTGGAGATATGGTCCTGTGAAGGATTTTCTATAAAGCTTTCCGTCTGGGGATAACAAAAAACGAGTCGCTTTCACTCTGACCTTGTGGGCTTCGTTTTTGTCTTCAGGGAGTTTATCTTCTTTTAAGAATTCTACGATCGGATCCATCCAACTTGGACCGAGACCGACGCACAGGACTTGCCGAGGTGGAAGGAGCTCTATGCTTGGTTTTTTAATGTCTCCACGTCAACTGTCCTTTTTCCTGCTTCCACGGCAGAGGCTAAGTTGGCGAGGGCAAATGCATGGTAATTGGACTTTCTCCCGATTTGCTTGACTTCCGCTTTCTCAAACTGGAAGAGGAGCTGCTTTGTACGAGCTAAGTAAGCTGTCATCCTTTCATCACGGGCTTGATAATCTCCGCTTAGCTAGTTCGTCACCAACTGGGAGTCGCTAAAGACTACTAGCCGTCGTGCCCCTAGGATTTTTGCGCTACCGAGGCCCGCAATCAGTGCCTCGTACTCTGCTTCATTGTTGGAGGCTTTGAAATCAAGGGTCAGGGCTTGCTCGATGACTAGGCCCTCTGGAGACTGGAGGCCTATGCTAGCGTCTGCCCTTCTGGATGTTGAGGATCCGTCGACGAAGACCTTCCAGGCCGACTCAAGGAATTGTCTCCAAGATTGGCCTTCCTCGGTCTCGGCTGTCTCATTGCCCTTATTACCCCCCAGTTCGGTATCGAGCAAGGCCGGTGTCGAACTAGGAGAAGTGAACTCGACGATGAAGTCTGCTAGAATTTGTACTTTGATTGCCGTCCTGGGTTGATATTGGATATCGAATTGCCCCAGTTTGACGGCCGATTTAGAGATTCTTCCGAAAAAGTCCGCCTTTCAAAAAAGGGACTGGAGCGGGTGCTCTGTGACAACCACCACTGTGTACGTCTGGAAATAGTGGGAGAGCTTGCGAAAGGCACTGACGAATGCCAGCGCAAGTTTCTCGAGTGGAAGGTACCTGGTCTTGGCGTCGAGTAGGATTTTACTCGTGTAATAAATGGGCTGTTGCTGCTTGCCGTTCTCTCTGATTAATACCGAGCTCACCTTGTGTTGGAGTGGACAACAGTGGTGGCGAGGAAAGGTATTCCTTGAGTTTCTCCAGCACTTGATTGGTCACACTCATGGGTCCACTGAAATTTGGAGCTCTTTTTCAGAAGTTGAAAGAAGGGGCGACATTTGTCCAAAGCTCAGTTGATGAAGCGATTGATGCCTCGAGGTGTTATGAATGTGGTTTTCTCCTCATCAGGCCCACGCATGGGGATCTGGTGGTAACCTCGGTAGGCGTCGAGAAAACTCATCCTGTCATGACCCGCGGTGGCGTCGATCATTTGGTCGATCTTTGGGAGCGGGAAGCTATCCTTGGTGCAGGCTTTATTAAGGTCGGTGAAGTCCACGCAAACCCTCCATTTGCCGTTCTTCTTCTTGACCACCACAGTGTTGGCCAGTCACTTCGGATAATGCACTTCGCGGATCGCTCTGGCCTCGAGGAGCTTGTCTACTTCTTCAACGACCGCTTCTGTCTGCAGGACCCCTGTTCTGCGGGCTTTTTGCACTATGGGCTTGTGTCCGGGGTCCACGTTTAGTTTGTGGCACATGACTTCGGGGTTGATACCGGGCATCTCGTATGGAGTCCAGGCGAAGACGTCCTTATTCTACAGTAGGAAGTCGAGCAGCTCGGACCTCTCGTTGTCGGGGAGCTGGCTTCCCAATAGGAAATATCGCTCGAGGTCATCGGAATTGATCCTGACCTCGGTGAGTTCCTCTATGCTCTTCTGCTCTACCGATCGCCCGACGTCCTCGAGTTCGGCCATATGCACTCTCTTCGAATCTGTTTTTCGCTAGGCACTACGGCCGTGAGGCACTGTCTGGCCATCTGCTGATCTCCCCGTATGGTTATTATCTCGATTACCCCTCCGGCATTCTCTAATGGGAACTTGAGCTTCTGGTGGAAGGTGGAAGGTACTGCCTCCATGGTATGCAGCCAAGTACGCCCCATTATTACATTATAAGGAGACGGTGCGTCCACCACCATAAAGTCGGCCATCTTCGTGGCACCTCCTATTCGGACTTCGAGCGAGACCCTTCCCTTGGGATACACCGGCTTGGAGCTGAAGCCTACTAAGGGGACGCGGGATTCCTGCAGATCGGGCTCGGTCGGGCCGAGTTGCTTGAAACAGCTGAAGTAGAGGATCTCAGATGAGCTCCCAGGATCTACAAGGACGCACGACTTTTCCTTCCTAGCTTTCTTCGATGCAGGCTCTAGCTCGGCCGACATCACCTGTTTGCCATGGGAGGCCCTCCTGGCCTCTGAGCGAGCTTGGGTACTTCCTCTATTGGGAGCATGGGCCAGGTGAATGACGTTGATGATACCCGCCAGCTCGTCGCTGTCCTGATCCGCACTTGGTAGGGCGCTCTGCTGAGCTTGGTTGATCCTCTCCCCCTCCTTGATGTACTCCCGAAGGTGCCTGTCCCTGACGAGCTTCTCGAGGTGGGATTTTAGGGCCATGTAGTCTTCAGTCATGTGTTCGTGCTGCTTATGGTAAGAGCAGTTCTTGCTCCGGTCTCAGGTGGATGGGTCGCCCCTCATCGGTTGCAGCCACTGGAAATAAGGTTCTGCTTTGATTTTGCCGAAGAGTCTGTAGATGGGCTCCTTAAAGACAACATTGACGGCCCTGTAAGGATCTCCGGCCGGCTTAGCAGGCTTGAACTTCAGTCTTTTGCTACTGCCTGAGATGGAGGTTGAGAAGGTTGCCGAACTGGCGGTGACCCTCTTCTTATCTGGTTTCTGTTTGGGGAACATCCTTTCTCCTCTAGAGGTTTGGCCCTTCTGCGGGAGGCCAAACCGCTCGTTGCCTCAGCTTCATATTCCTGCTAAATGTATTGATTCACCTTAGCCATCAGCGCTTTCATCGTAGTCACGGGAGTTCGGACCAGGTCTCGGCAGAGATCATTGCCTGGGAGCAAGGCCTGCCGAAAACACATGATGGCGACGTCATCTTTGGCGTCCGTGATCTGGCTATAGATCGTCCAGAATCTTCTTGCGAATGCAGTGATGCTCTCTTCATCCTTCATTCGGATCGCCATGAGGTTGCCACCCGTCTTCGGGATGACTCGATGCGCTTGAAATTTCTCAACGAAGGAGCTTCGGAGCTACCGCCAGCTTGAGACCGACCCTCCAGGGAGCGCACAAAACCATCGGAGTGGGAGGTCGCCTAAACTGGAGGAGAAGACCCCGCAGTTCAGGTGGCCGACGTCCCCCCAAACCGACATCCGCTGAGTGAAATGCCAGAGGTGCGCTTCTGGGTCTTAGGTCCCGTCATAGAGGACGAACCTCGGGACGCTGAATCTCTCGGGAAGAGAGAAGTCCTTGATTTCCTGGGAGAAGGGAGACATGCTCTGGTCTTCTGCATCGCAGGCCTCCGATCGGTCTAGGGCAAAACCGATCTCGGCCATCCGGGCCGGGACCTTTTGTTTGACATAGTGGTCGAGTAGTTCCCTTAGGCCCGTGATGTTCTCTGGCCTTGGGGACTCTGGCTCGCGACGCGACCCCCCGAGGTTGCTACGCAGATGGCTGCTGCTCGAGCCTTCTTCTTCGCAGTGATTTCTTCTTATGTTGTTGAGGACTTGCCTCAAGTCTCGGCTGTCCGGATGATTCTGCTGTCGTCCGAGAGGTGGAACAAGAGACCTCCTTTCATTGGCCTTAAGCTACTCTTGGAGATGACGAATCAACTCCTCTTTTTCTTGGAGGACCCGATTTTGGGCTTTGAGCTCTTCAAGTAGGGGGTCATCTTCTTCATGGGCTCGATGAAAGGACTGAGCATCATTGTGAATGTGACTATGGGAGTGATGAGATTTTGCCCTGACAGGGGTTTTGCCTCGTCGTCGAGGATCCGACGGGGAAACATTCTGCTGAGGACCCTCGGGTGGCTGAGCATCTAGGGGGTGAGGAGCCATATGGCGATCGTCATGCCGGGGGAGTGCTGTCACAGGTCGGGACAAGGAGTCCAATTGGAAAACACCCTCTGCGTACACGGGACCGGATTTTCCTCCAAACCTTCTTTGGCGGGGAATCGCCGATAGCTCCTGTAGGACAGGGGGAACCTCCGTTGGACCCGGAGGGAGAAAAAGAGCAAAGTGAGCGCCGGTGGGCACCACTGGAGGTAACGACTGGAGCGGCTGAGGCTGCGGCTCTGGTCGCGAAAACGATGGTAACGGTGGTTGTTCCGGTGGAGGAAAGGACGCCGCTTTTCAGGATTTCGACGATCCCTCGCCGCCATTCCTGGTTTTTGGAGGCATGGCTTTTGTAGGTTTGGTTTTGGCAAAGATCCTGTTCCCACAGACGGCGCCAACTGTAAGTGCCTAAAATTTACGGACTTGGTTAAAAGAGGATTAAACTCTTGATTTGATGATTTTGGGAAAGGATAGGCCTCCAATAATCTGAAAGGAAAAACAAAGGTCAGAGCCCCTGGCTATAGGTAGCCGAGTGCACTCTGATGCCTAAGTTAGTTTGGTAACTGAAGGAGAATAAGGAAGAAAGAGTATGAGGGCAGATTTGTTGCATACCTCTCGTAGTTTTTCTTCATGCATTATATTGACGTGAGAGTCATCATCGGACTGGGCCCTTCAGGGAGAGATGGAAGTCCCATCAGCATGTACTTTCTCTCCTGAGTGAGAGTAGGTAAAAAGGGAACGTCCCATCGGGCCATCCCCCTATGCTTGCGGATGTGACTTTGAGACAAGGCGTGCCACTTATCTAAGTTCGGCGCCCACTCTATTTGTCAGCTCGCCGTTTACCGCCATGGCAGCGCATTTATGGTCGCATTTATGGCTGAATGACAGGAGGGCTGAGATCAAGCCAAGACTGAGACCGAGATGGGCACCTGCAGACGTGGCCACCGAGATGGGCTATGTGCTTCCACGAGCTGACGCTTCTATCGAGCTAGGTAACATTGAGGACAGGGACTATCCTGAAATTGGGGAGTGGCCCCACGCAAATCTGTCATTAGGAAGGGACTCCACACATCTATGTTTTGTATTTTGTTCATTGATCATTGATGAGTAAGTTTATACAATCTATAGAATTCTCAATCTCAATTTTTTTTTTCACAAATATACACTCATAGACAGATAGATTCAATAACTCAATTACATCTCAGAATACAAGTATACAACAGAAATTATAGGGAAGGGTTTGGATCGAAAATGCGAAAGCATGAAAATTAGGGCACGTTTGTACCTCAAGGGAAAGTGATTCCACCAAGGAAGTTTTATTAAACTCCGGGGTAGATTAAAGTGGGGGTGCTGCACATTTACTACATTGTACTGTGATTTGTGAAGTCATCCCTTTTGTTATGGGTGGCTAAGAGAGAACAAACAATGTTTCTCATTCTGTGCAGGGAGGGAGGGAGAGGTGGAAGAAGTGAAAGATAATCCTACTGGTCATGCTCCGAATCGGATATTTGTGGGAGGTTTGGGTGTTACAGTGACTGCTTTGGATCTGGAGCAGACAGTCTCTTCTCTGGGCAAAGTGAGGGGTGTCGAGATCGTCCGCACCAATGGAAGGAGCTTTGCTTACATGGATTTCCAGCCTGCTTCGGAAAAAGCGCTTGGCAAGCTCTTCAGCATGGTCAGCTCCCTCCCTCCCTCCTTTTTTGAGTCAAACTAGTTCAAGCAAGATCAAGAATCAACCCAAATTTGGTTTAGGGTTATTAATAAATCGACAAACTATTGACAGTAATTGCCCAAACGGCGTACAGTTCTACTCTCGCGCTCAAGAAATGATTGCCCATTTTCAAATGGCCCCTTTTGATATATACGAGGGATTTGAGAGGTTGCTGCTTCTGTTTCAAGTGTTGGTTTTGGCTATTGAATCATTTATTTTAGTTGTTTGTGCAGTATAATGGTTGTGTTTGGAAAGGTGGACGGCTAAAACTTGTGAAGGCCAAGGAGCATTATCTCGCTCGACTGAGGCGAGAGTGGGCAGAAGATGTGGAACTTGCAAAAGAGACACCTGAGGATAGTGTCTCATCTGTGGGTTCCTTGGAAAAGTCAAAGGGCTCAATCCAGGAGAAGAAGCAACTGCAAATCTTCTTTCCTAGAATAAAAAAGGTAATTTCTAGTTGTATAAATCTTTTATAATGGGGTGCCACTTCTATTAAGTAAAACGGCCTGGCCAAAATTGGGTTAACCTGAATTGATACATTCTGGATAGCCTAGCCAAAATTTAGCCCAATACAGAACAAGTAAATCGCTAGAAGCCGCAGGGACCCAATTTCAGCACGTTGGGTTTAGCTCTCCTTCTATTTCTTAAATTCAGATGGATAGTCTATTTTCTTGCTCTTTCAATTGACAATATCATAGACATCCTTTTTCCTGTGTAAATATATGCCCCGCGGTTGGCTTCTAATTGTGCTTATCATCATCCTAAAAACATTATCCCATCAATCAGGGGCCTGCTAGAAAATCTCTACCACAAACCTTTTCATTTATGAACTCTCACCGAGTCAAGAGTCAAGACCACAATATATATATATATATATATATAGGGGAACTTTCAAGTGCATCTATCTCTCACCATAGGGTGAGTGACACTTCCCTTTTTGTACATAAAGACAAGGAAGTGTACCTCACCCTATGTACTTGAAAAGTAACTTTTGTACTTAAAAATTTTCAATTATGAAAGTGTCTCTCACCCTATGGTGAGGGATAGATGCACTTGAAACTTCCCCATATATATATATTGTGAAAGTGAATATATATATGGGAAATAATGGCGTATAATACTTGCTGAATATTTTTTTATCTTTGACCTGACAAGAGTCCCCTTACCCACCTTCATTGTTATGAAACCCACCTACTTTGAAAGGAGAATTCATTAACAGAAAAACTAGACACAAGTGACAACACATGAACCCCACACTTTTTTTGCTTGAAACCTATCTACTTAGAGTCACCTTTGTAAGTTCTGTTCTCCACTCAAGCCAATTCAACGCTATACACTCAGTTACTCCACATAATAACATGACTTCACCCAGGTCCTGAATGGCCCCTCTGATCTCTTAGTTCCTTTGACAATTAACCCTTCAATTGTTTTACTAGGAGTTTCTTGCCTTCGTTTATGTGCCTAAGAATATTCTTTCACTTTTTTATGTGTCTAAGGTACTAAATATTACTTCAGTCCCTACATTACAGTAGGTAAATGTCATCGATCCGACGGTCGGATTGAAAATTATGGTCATTTGAAGATGAGTTGTCTTGAGAAAAACGGGATTAGCTTTTAAAATTTGATTTGCAATGAATTCTATCTCTGCACAACTTTAATTTTTGAAAGGACATCAGATGTGAATGGCTCAAACTTTTCTTCTTTTGATCCAATCAGAATGGTACTCTTTGAATTATCCATTAATAATTTCAAATTTGCAACCACTGTGGACCCTGCCATGTGGGACATTTCATCTATTTAAACAATGGGTCCCGTGAGAAGTCTTCTACTATAATTAGGACTCTCCAACTGACATGATGAGCGGACCCCTCCTTTGACTGATTTGCATATGGCTTGTGTGTAGGGTCCACATGGTGAATTCTTCAATTTACTTCAATTCAGCAATGCAGGGCTCATGATGACAATGTGTGCTTGAAAGTGGACTCCGTGACAGAGGTCTGTAATTCTCATTTTCTGCATATTCTCATTCATCACATTAAATACTGAAGAGCCCATATTGAAGCGGGACCTCATTCGGACAGAGTTCTACTCCAACTGGAACTCTTCGGAGAAAATTTGCAAAACATTCTAAGTTAATGCAGAAAATGTATGAAAAGTATGAAAATTCAGGTTCCTAGGTGAAAATGCATGAAATGATTAAATTAGATGAATAATGATGCAAATCACCTAATTAAATCTCTAATTCATCTTAATATGATACATAAATGTGCAAATTCATGAACTTAACATGAACCGTTAATTCCTACAAGTTACTCTACCCTGGAGCGAAGTGCTCGTACCGGTTTCCGATTTTTTTGGGTGCCGTTTTCCGTTCAGGACTCCGTCTTAAAAAAAGTCCTAAAACATCAAAACCACATAAAGAAACCCGAACAGTAACCACCCACATGATACTACCAGAAACAAGTATCATCAAACACCAACTTCAACTACAGTAGCCTAGCACCCCACAAGACCAAAACACCACAAACACCAGACACTGACATCTTCCTATTTTATTTATCTTTTTGAACCGGTGATTATAACATTTTGAGTATGGCTTTCCTCAAACAAAACATCTTCCTCTATTTATCTTTAGTATCAGGCATTGTCACAAACACCTATCATGCATATACTAATTGGCAATATCTCTCTAAATCTCTATTCTACAAACAACCCATCAAAGATCATAAATAAATAAAAAAAAAAAGACAAATGGGTGCAGATTCATGATGTGTGGGGTCGTTTTATAATCACGGATTTATGTGGGGCCGCTCCTCTATTTCGGATTACCCTTAGTCTTGGTGCCACCTGAGGTCGGCAGCAGCGCCATCTCGGAAAGATCGTGGAACGCATCTCGGTAGCCACGTCATGAGTTCCTGCCTCGGTCCCGGCCTCAGGCCTGATCTCGGTTTCGACCTGGATCACGGCCTCTTGTCACTCGGCCATAAATGCAGTCATAAATGCGCCGCGGTGACGGGGACGGCGAACTGACAAACAGAGTATGCGTTGGACCTAGATAAGGAGCACGCCTTATCTGAGGTCATGTCCATAAGCATGGGGCAATGGTCCGATGGAACATTCCCTTTTTACCTACTCCCACTTGGGATAGAAGAGTACACACTGATGGGATTTCCGTCCCTCCCTGGGTCCATCCCAATGATAACATTCACGTCTATATATATTGCATGAAGGAGAACTACACATGGTACGCACTTTTATCTCCCTACTACACTTCTCCTTCTCCACTCCTCTTAATTCTCATACTGACTTGAGCGTTGGAGTGCCTTCGGCTGCCTATAGCCAGGGGCTCTGACTTTTGTCTTCCTCCTTCAAGTTATCGGAGGCTCGATCCTTCTCATATTCTCCAGATCATCAAACCAAGAGCTTAATCCTCTTCAACCCTCCATTAACCAAGTCCGTAATTTTTAGGCACTTACAGTTGGCGCCGTCTGTGGGAATTCAGGATCTTCGAACCAGTGATAGCCATGCCTCGAAAGACCAGATACGGTGGTGGAGGGGCGTCGAAGTCCCGAAGCGCATCGTCCTTTCCACCTCCAGAGCAACCCCTGTTTCCACCATTTTTACAACCTCAGCCGCTCCAGTCGGCACCTCCAGAACAGCCTACTGGCGCTCGCTCCGCTCTCCTCCCCCCTCCAGGACCAACAGGGGCTCTCCCCGTCAGGCAGGAGCAGCCAGGGGTTCCTCGCCAAAGAAGGTCCGGGGGAAAGTCTGGTCCCGCGTACGTAGAGGGCGTTGTCCAGTCGACCTCCTTGTCTCGGCCTGCAACGACGCACCTCCGTCGCGACGACCGTCGTGAGGCTCCTCGCCCCCGCGACGATCAGCCACCCAGGGGTCTACGGCAGAACGCCTCCCCGTCGGGCCCTCGACAACGAGGCAAAACCCTTGTAAGAACGAAATCTCATCCATCTCATCATGGCACTCACGACGACGGTCAATCCTATCATCGAGCCCGCGAACAAGGAGACGACCCCATGTTCGAAGAGCTCGAGGCCCAGAACAGGGTCCTCCAAGAAAAGGAGGAGCTGATTCGTCATCTCCAGGAACGACTCAAGACAAACGGGAGGAAGCCTCCCAGGCGGCAGCCGAGACGCCCAGAAAACCAAGATCTGAGGCAGGTCCTCAATGATAGGAGGAGAGACCGCTTCAAAGAAGAAGGCTCGAGCAGCAGTCACTTGCCTAGCAACATCGAGGGGCCTCGCCAAGAGCCAGAATCCCCGAGGCCAGAGGGCGTGACGGGCCTAGGAGAATGGCTGGACCACTACGTCAAACAAGAGGTCCAGGCCAGGCTGGCTGAGATCCGTTTTAACCGAGATCAGATGGAAAACCAAGAAGAAGACGACCAGGGCATGTCCCCCTTCTCCCAGGAGATAAAAGACTTTACTCTCCCCAAGAGATTCAGTGTCCCGAGGTTCGTCCTTTACGACGGGACCTCAGACCTAGAAGCACACTTGCGGCATTTCACCCAGCGGATGTCGGTCTGGGGGGATGTTGACCATCTGAACTGCAGGGTCTTTTCCTCAAGCCTAGGTGACCTCCCACTCCGGTGGTTCTGCGCGATCCCTTCCGGGTCAGTCACGAACTGGCGGCAGCTCCGAAGCTCCTTTATCGAGAAGTTCCAGGCACACCGTGTCATCCCGAAGACGGGTGGCAACCTCATAGCGATCCGGATGAAGGACGATGAAAGTATCACTGCATTCGCCAAGAGATTCTGGACAATATACAGCCAGATCACCGACGCCAACGATGTCATCGCCATCATGTGCTTCCGGCAGGGCTTACTCCCAGGAAACGAGCTCCGAAAGGACCTGGTCCGGTCCCCTGTGACCACGATGAAAGCGCTGATGGCGAGGGTGAACCAGTACATCGAGCAAGAAGAAGATGAAGCTCATGGCAAAGAGCGATTCAGACTCCCACAGAAGAGCCAAGCTTCCAAGGGAGAGGGGGTGTTTCCCAGGCAAAGGCCAGACAAGAAAAGGGGCAAGGAGCCGAGTTCGGCATCTTTCCCAACCTTCGTCTCGGGCAGCAGCAAAAGGCCGAAGCTCTAGCCTCCCAGGCCGATCGGCGATCCTTACAGGGCCGTCAATGTAGTCTTCAAGGAGCCCATTTACAGACTCATGAACAAAATCAAGGGAGAGCCCTACTTTCAATGGCCGCAGCCGATGCACGGCGACCCATCCACCCGAGACCGAAGGAAGAACTGCTCCTATCACAAGCAGCACGGGCACATGACCGAGGATTGGAAGGCTCTGAAATCCCACCTTGAGAGGCTCGTCGAGGACAGGCACCTCCGGGAGTACATCAAGGAGGAAGAGAGGGTCAATCGAGCCCAACAGCATGCCCCACCCGGTAATGACCAGGACAACGATGAACCAGCAGGTATCATCAACGTCATTCACCTGGCTCCCCCTCCGAGTGAGGGAAGTGCTCAATCTCGGTCAGAGGCGAGGAAAGCTGCCCATGCCAAGCAGGTGATGTCAGCCGAGCTGGAGAGCGCACCAAAGAGGGCTAGGAAGGAAAAGCCCAAGATCTGGTTCTCGGACGACGACCTAAGAGGGGTCCAGCTCCCCCACAACGACGCCCTCATCCTCACCTTGCGGCTCAATAATTATACTAGGAAGCGCGTCCTTGTAGATCCAGGGAGCTCATCCGAGATCATCTATTTTAGCTGCTTCAAGCAACTAGGTCTGACCGAGTCCGATCTGCAGGAAGCCCGCGTCCCTTTGATAGGATTCAACGCCAAACCGGTGTATCCCAAGGGGAGGATTTCGCTTGAAGTCTGGATAGGGGGCGCCACGAAGATGGCAAACTTTATGGTGGTGGACACGCCGTTTCTATACAATGTGATACTGGGGCGAAGTTGGCTGCATGCCATGGAGGTAGTACCCTCTACCCTTCATCAGAAACTCAAGTTTCCATTAGAGAAGGCTGGAAGAGCAGTCGAGATAGTGACCGTGTGGGAAAATCAGCAAATGGCCAGGGAGTGCCTCATGGCCGTGGCACCTGGCCGAGCTCTAGGCCGAGATCGAAGATGTCAGGTGGACAGCGGGGCAGAAGAGCGTAGAAAAGCTCACCGAGATCAGAATAAATCCCGAAGACCCCGAGCGCTACTTCCTACTGGGTAGCCAGCTCCCCGACAATGAGAAGGCCGAGCTGCTAGACTTCCTACTGCAAAACAAGGATGTCTTCGCTTGGACTCCATATGAAATGCCTGGAATTGACCCCGAGGTCATGTGCCACGAGCTGAATATTGATCCCGGACACAAACCCGTGGTACAAAAGGCCCGCAGGACAGGAGTCCCACAAACAGAGGCAGTGCTCGAAGAAGTCGACAAGCTCCTCAAAGCTGGGGCAATCCGCGAAGTGCACTACCCAAGGTGGTTGGCCAACACAGTGGTAGTGAAGTAGAAGAATGGCAAATGGAGGGTCTGCATGGACTTCACCGACCTCAACAAAGCCTGTCCCAAGGACAACTTCCCCCTCCCAAAGATCGACCAGATGATCGACGCCACCTCGGGACACGACAGGATGAGCTTCCTCGATGCCTACCGAGACTACCACCAAATCCCCTTGCACGGGCCTGATGAGGAGAAAACCTCGTTCATAACGCCTCGGGGCATCTACTGTTATAAAGTGATGCCCTTTGGGTTAAAAAATGCCGGTGCAACATATCAGAGGCTGGTCACAAAGATGTTTCAGGGCCAGCTCGGGAAGACGATGGAAGTCTACATTGATGACATGGTGGTCAAATCCAAGGAGTCACAGGACCATCTGGGGGACCTGCGCCAAACATTCGTCGTCCTCAGAAAATTCCAGCTCAAACTAAATGCTTCCAAATGTGCGTTCGGCGTCGGTTCTGGGAAATTCCTAGGAAGCCTGGTAACCCGGAGAGGAATTGAAGCTAATCTAGAGCAGATTGCGGCTATCCGGGCAATCCAGAGTCCGATCTCGGCCAAACAAGTCCAGAGGCTCACAGGAATGGCTGCCGCCCTCAATCGCTTCATCAGTCGGGCCTCGGATAAGTGTCGCCCTTTCTTTCAGCTCCTGAAGAAGAGCTCCAAATTTCAATGGACTCCCGAGTGTGATCTAACACTGGACGAACTCAAAGAATACCTCTCTTCGCCACCGCTATTATCCACTCTGTCACCAGGTGATCATCTCTATCTTTACCTAGCAGTCTCGGACCATGCAGTGAGCTCGGTGTTAGTTCGAGAAAATAACAAGCAGCAGTAGCCCATCTATTACACGAGCAAAATCCTGCTGGACGCCGAGACCAGGTACCTTCCACTCGAGAGACTTGCGTTGGCACTCGTCAGTGCCTCCCGCAAACTCTCCCACTACTTCCAGACACATACAGTGGTGGTCATCACAGAGTACCCGCTCAAGTACCTTTTTCGAAAGGCCGATTTCTCCGGGAGAGTCTCCAAGTGGGCCATCGAACTGGGGCAATTCGATATCCAATATCAACCCAAAACGGCAATTAAATGACAAATTCTGGCAGATTTCATCGTTGAGTTCACCTTTCCAAGTTCGGCACCGATCTCGCTCGGCACCGAACTAGGGGGCAATAAGGGTAATAAGGCAGCAGAAACCGAGACAGAAGAAGACCGATCTCGGGAGCAGTTCCTGAAGTCAGCCTGGAAGGTTTTCGTGGACGGATCCTCTACATCCAGAAGGGCCGGCGCCGGCATAGTTCTTCAATCACCTGAGGGCCTAGTCATTGAGCAAGCTCTGACCCTTGACTTCAAAGCCTCCAACAATGAAGCAGAGTACAAAGCGCTGATTGCAGGTCTCGGTAGCGCAAGGATACTGGGGGCACGTCAGCTAGTTGTCTTCAGCGACTCCCAGTTGGTGACGAACTAGCTGAGCGAGGAATACCAAGCCCGAGATGAAAGGATGGCAGCCTATTTAGCCCAATCAAAGCAGCTCCTCTCCCAGTTCGAAAAAGCAGAAGTAAAGCAAATCGGCAGGGAGTCTAACTGCCATACAGACGCCCTGGCCAACTTGGCCTCGGCCGTAGAAGTAGGAAAGAGAAGGACAGTTGACGTGGAGGCATTGAGAAAGCCAAGCATAGACCTTTCCCCACCTCGGCAGGTCTTATGCGTCAGCCTTGGTCTGAGCTGGATGGACCCGATCACAGCATTCCTGAAAGAAGATAAACTCCCTGAAGACAGGAACGAAACCCACAATGTTAGAATGAAAGCAGCCCATTTCTGGCTATCCCCAGATGAAAAACTTTACAGAAAATCCTTCACGGGACCGTATCTTCAATGCATTCACCCAAGCAAAGTAGAGGACTTCCTTTTTTAGATACATGAAGGAATCTGCGGAAGCCACATTAGAGGAAGATCACTGGCATAGAGAGCCATCAGCCAGGGCTATTGGTGGCCCTATATGCAGAAAGATGCCCAGCTCTACGCCAGGAAGTGTGAAAAATGCCAGAAGTTCTCCCACTCCTTGCACCAACCGGCACAGGACCTTAGTTCTCTTTCCAGCCCATGGCCTTTCGCTCAGTGGGGGCTAGACATCGTGGGACCTCTTCACCGATCTCTAGGGAACAAAAGATGGTTGATAGTGGGTACCAACTACTTCACCAAGTGGATAGAGGCAGAGGCCTTGTCATCCATCACCGAGCAGGACACAAAGAATTTTGTATGGAAAAATATCGTTACGAGGTTCGGGATCCCCCGGGCTCTGGTCTCGGACAACGGGACCCAATTTGACTCAAACTTCTTCAAAAGCTCCTGCCAGGAGCTCGGTATCAGGAACCTTTATGCGACCCCGGCCTACCCATAGTGTAATGGGCAAGCAGAGATCTCGAACAAAGTGGTATTGGATGGACTCAAGAAGAGGCTTGACAGGGCTAAAGGCAGATGGGTGGAAGAATTGCCAAGTGTCCTTTGGGCATACAGGACCACCCCGAGACGCTCCACTTCGACAACTCCTTTCTCTTTAGCCTACGGAATGGAAGCTGTAATCCCTCTTGAAGTCGGACTCCCAACCCTGAGGACGGATCTCTTCGATCGGGGGCAGAACGAAGTAAGTCTCGCCAAAGAGCTCGACCTGGCCGAGGAGCGAAGAGAAGCCGCATCTGTGCGCCTGGCCTCCTACCAGCAACAGCTATCCAGAGGGTACAATCAAAAGGTCAAACAAAGGAAGTTCTCCATCAGGGAACTGGTTTTGAAGAAAGTACTTCCAGCAGACAAAAATCCCAATGAAGGCAAGCTCGCACCGAACTGGATCGGGCCTTTTAAAGTAGTCTCGATTTCCGGAAGGTCGGCTTACAAGCTCGAGAGCATGGATGGCAGAGAGTTGCCACGGCCGTGGAGTGCCACTCACCTCAAAAAATACTACTTCTAGTTGTATTCAAAATGATGAAATCAATAAAAGAGGAAGCTTGTGAAAGATGAATGTTTTGTCCCTCTCAAGTTGCGAATCAAGGTTCGGCCCTCGCGCCAGCCTCCTTGAGTTCGTTCTGAGGACCAACTCCCAAGGTTCGGCCCTCGCGCCAGCCTCCTTGAGTTCGGTGTGAGGACCAGCTCCCAAGGTTCGGCCCTCGCGCCAGCCTCCTTGAGTTCGGTCTGAGGACCAGCTCCCAAGGTCGGCCCTCGCGCCAGCCTCCTTGAGTTCGGTCTGAGGACCAGCTCCCAAGGGTCGGCCCTCGCGCCAGCCTCCTTGAGTTCGGTCTGAAGACCAGCTCCCAAGGTCGGCCCTCGCGCCAGCCTCCTTGAGTTCGGTTTGAAGACCAGCTCCCAAGGTCGGCCCTCGCGCCAGCCTCCTTGAGTTCGGTCTGAGGACCACCTCCCAAGGTTCGGCCCTCGCGCCAGCCTCCTTGAGTTCGGTCTGAGGACCAGCTCCCAAGGCTCGGCCCTCGCGCCAGCCTCCTTGAGTTCGGTCTGAGGACCAGCTCCCAAGGCTCGGCCCTCGCGCCAGCCTCTTTGAGTTCGGTCTGAGGACCAGCTCCCAAGGCTTGGCCCTCGCGCCAGCCTCCTTGAGTTCGGTCTGAGGACCAGCTCCCAAGGCTCGGCCCTCACGCCAGCCTCCTTGAGTTCGGTTTGATGACCAGCTCCCAAGGTTCGGCCTTCGCGCTAGCCTCCTTGAGCTCGGTCGTATGACCAGCTCCCCAAGGTTCCGGTCCTCGAACCAGCCTCCTTGAGCATAGTCACAGGACCATCCCCCTTGGGACAAGAGCGATCAACTATCTAGAAATTCACTTTTTAAAGTTTCAGAGCTCGGCTTGCTTCTGGGTCCAAACTAACTATAAGTTCTTTTAAGACATTTCCCTTAAATGCGCGTCGTTAAAAACCCAGGGCAAGACGTCCGCCGACCTCAGCCACTTTAGAACATCAGAGCATCCACACACCATTGCAAGAAGAAAGAAATAAGCAGACAACAGGAGGATGAAAAAGAAATTTGCTTTTCATTGATTAGAAGAATGGTTACAAGGCTTTGTATATCTCAGAAAAAGAAAAAAAATACATCAAGAAAAGAAAAAAGAGGGGCAATTTCCTATCCGCTCTACTTCTCAGGCGCCGCACCTTTATCCTTCGGCTCTGGAGGAACAGACGGGGCGGGAGCCTCGGCTGGAGGGACCTCGGGGGCGGCCTGGGCCCTATCAACCTCGACCGGAGTCGGGGGCGGAGGAGGAGGTCCTTGGACTTTGGGAGGGGCCTCAGGAGTATTGGAGTCAGGCTCTGACTCTGGGCTCGGAATTGCTGACACAAATTTAGGAAGACTCGCAAATATGGGGTCGTCCTCAGGAACCCCATACACACGAAGGGCTTCCCTATACCCCATGTCATACAGCTCTGGACTCAGATCCGTGATTTGAGCTATGTACTCTGCCGATGCCCAATCCACCCCCTCCTGGTAAGCTTTGGCAGCTTGGGCTCGCAAGGCAGACTCGACATCGGCCCGCTCCTTCCTGGAGGCTTCGAGCTCGGCTTCTTTTCCAGCCAGTTCAGTCTCCTTTTTGGCGAGCTCGGCCTCCAGTTGGCTCACCCTCCTCGCCTTGTCATTGGCTGCACCCTTTAGGTGCTTATTCTCGCTGCGCAGCTTGATTATCTCGGTCTTCGCCGATTGTTGTTCTGCTGCTTGCACGACGATCTTCTCCTCTGCCTTCTTTATTTCAGCCGCGCTGGCCTCCAAGGCGTCCCCATCTTCTTCTTCTCCTTCTCCAGCTCGACGACCTGGGCGGCCGTCTCCTCCCGCCTCGCCAATATTATTTGGAGTCTTTGTACATTCTGCAAATGAACAAAAAGAACAGAGGGATTAAAACAGGCAACCAAAAAACAGAAACTCAAAGGCAGGAGAAGGGAATCACCTCGAGCGACGCCTTCATCGTCGAGTAAAGCAGGCCCAGCGTCCCGGCCTTTTTGTGCCTCTCCATGTCCACTAGGAGGGCACATCCCCTGGCAATGGCTGCGACCGACTCCCAGCAATTCCCCAGCCGATCCTCCACGGTCATAGGCTGGTTGGGGTTGAGGTCGAAATTGGGCCTCCAGGGCATCGGTTTGTGAGGACGGGCCTGCAAGTCCACTTCCTAGACGCTTCCTTCCTCGCTCTCCACACGAGGCCTCTTCTCGGGAGGGGGGGCCCTCACCCTCCTCTTCAACCTCCACGATCGGAGGCCGAGTCTCCCTTGACGGCGGAGGCGGTAAAGCCTCCTTCTCGGCCTCCGATGCCCGTGGCAGAGTCTCCTTGGGCGGCCGAGGGTCCTTGGGCAGCTGCACGCCCCTGGAAGACTCCTCCGACCTCCCCTTCTTCTCTTGCGAGGGGCCCCTCGCGCTTTTGCTCCTCGCGGAGGAGGAGGTCCCTCCCGCGCTTGAGGAACCGGAAGGGGCGCTGGCTGAAGAGCCTTGACCGGCGCCTGGCCCGCTGGGGGCACGCTTGGGGGCAGAGGAAGCTCGGCCCCCGAGGATCATCGCACCCAAGTTCTTCAAGGGAGGGCGCTGACCATCCATCTCTTCTTCTTCTTGATCTCGGGCGGAGGGGCTATCAGCGATGAGAATGAGGCCTTGGGGCTCCGAGGCTTGGTCGCTGGTCTCGACAAGCGCTTGACCGCTGGTCTCGGCGAGCGCGCGCTTGACCGCTGGTCTCGGCGAGCGCAAGTACGATCTCCCCTATCAGCTTGAAAGGGATCTCGGCAGTCTTACTAGTATAAGACCGGTACCGTGGCGTGTACCCAAGCAGCGAGAAGACAACTAGATCGTGGTGACCATGATAGCGATAGATTTTCTCAAACCACGAGTCGTTCCTTTTCCACTTGTCAAAGCTTGCCTCCCTCCTCCTTCGTTGGACGCTTGCACAGAAAACAGAGGGTATCAGCTCGGCATGACAACGAACAAAAAACAATGAAAATAAGTCCAGAAGGACAGATGTTTACTGGGAGGGGTCCCAGGTTTCCGTGGGACCTGGATTCTCCGCCCCTCTTCGGTCTCGGTCCCCCCGAACTCCCAGTTTCCCGAGACCAATATCCGCTCATTCCCGACATATTTACTCGAATCTTCTAGGGCGTTCACCAGGGGCCGACGCCTAGCCTTCACCCGGAGATAGTAGGAATCCTCGCCCCCCGTGGCTTTGCAGATGTCATACACATCCTCTATATCGTGTACGCCGAGGTTTATGTCGAGGACCCAATTCAGCTCCGCCACGCCCATTATGATTTTAAAACCGTTTGGCATCAGCTGGTAGGGGCAAATCCGCCACACACTGAGGTAGGATCGGAGAAGCGGGTGAATAGGGAACCTAACCCAGCCCTCGCATACCGACAACAACGGAAAGGGCATCCAGTTCTTCTACAACATAAGGCGATCAAGGACGCCCCCGAGATCATCAGGTTTCACTAGGACGTCGGCCGGAATCTTGAACGACGCCCTAAAAGCCTCCAGGGCTGCGGGATCCTCTAACCAGTGGCTGTAGATCCCCATTTTTCTAAAAACTAGAGCGAGAGCAAAAGAACAGAGAAGAAGGAACGGGGTCTGGGAAAGACCTAATCAACAGAAACCCTTTGGGCAGAAGGAAAAAGGAGAAGGAGAAACGGAGAAGAAAACTCACAGAGAGTGCGACTAAAGAGCAAGAAGCAGGGAATGAAAAAGCAGAAAGTTGAGGATCTCCGGGGTTCTGTTCACCGCAAGTTGTTCTTCAGCAAAAATCTCCTTCAGGCAAAAGCTAGGGTAAGAGAAGGAAGGGAGAAGGACGTTCCCATTTTATAAGAGGAACGCCCCTCTTGATTGCCACGCACGCGAAGCAACGCTCCGGGCTCGCCACGCGTCGCCTCGACCCTGGTGAACAGCCACACAAAAGGCTCCACGTGGCAGCAACGGTCCATCTCTCGCCATGCCTCTGGTACGACATTTATCATCTCGGGCATACCGAACGACGCCCGCGTGCCCACCTTGGCAAAGCTATTATGATACCCCATTTATTTCCTAGGGCAGGCGAAAGGGCGTCATGATGGGAATCATACGACAGTAAGATACGATTAGACAGGGCCAGCCTGTCCGATCAGACCTTAACTCCCGACCTCGGGAAGAGCCAAAGAGGTCGAGAGCTAGGGGGCAATTGTGTGGGGTCGTTTTATAATCACGGATTTATGTGGGGCTGCTCCTCTATTTCGGATTACCCTTAGTCTTGGTGCCGCCTGAGGTCGGCAGCAGCGCTATCTCGGAAAGATCGTGGAACGCATCTCGGTAGCCACGTCATGAGTTCCTGCCTCGGTCCCGGCCTCAGGCCTGATCTCGGTTTCGACCTGGATCACGGCCTCCTGTCACTCGACCATAAATGCGCCGCGGTGACGGGGACGGCGAACTGACAAACAGAGTGTGCGCTGGGCCTAGATAAGGAGCATGCCTTATCTGAGGTCATGTCCATAAGCATCGGGCAATGGTCCGATGGGACATTCCCTTTTTACCTACTCCCACTTGGGATAGAAGAGTACACACTAATGGGATTTCCGTCCCTCCCTGGGTCCATCCCAATGATGACATTCACGTCTATATATATTGCATGAAGGAGAACTACACAGGGTACGCACTTTTATCTCCCTACTACACTTCTCCTTCTCCACTCCTCTTAATTCTCATACTGACTTGAGTGTTGGAATGCCTTCGGCTACCTATAGCCAAGGGCTCTGACTTCTGTCTTCCTCTTTCAGGTTATCGGAGGCTCGATTCTTCTCATATTCTCCAGATCATCAAACCAAGAGCTTAATCCTCTTCAACCCTCCATTAACCAAGTCCGTAATTTTTAGGCACTTACACATGATATAATACTAATTGGGATACCTGAATCAAAGCAGTGAAAGAGGAGAAGATCACATAAAGATCAATGATCTAAAACAAAGAAAGCTATGTTACTTTTGCCTCTACCCCTTCAACGCTTGGAAACCGAGAGAGTTCACTTCCTCGCCAGAGAGGTCGAGGGAGAAAGTCTGAAACACTTTTGATTTGGAGGTTTACGAATGGAAAGGGTTTTCGATGATGAGATATAGGATGGTTCGAGAGAGTCAAGGGTAAGGGTTGGAGATTTGGGGGTTTTCGAATGGAGAGGGTTTTCGGTGATGGAGTAGCGTGCTCCTTGGCTGCAAAGGAAGATAAACAAAGAGCTTTTCTTCTTTTCGATGTCTCTCACCTGTGTTGTGTTTCTGGGACTGCAAAATCCTCAGAAGAGAAAAACTCCCTGGCATGAGAGATAGAGATAAAGAGAGATTGGAGAGAGAGAGAGAGAAGATTAAAAAAGAAAAAAGAAGAAAAGCAGTGGGGACGAAGACAGTGGAGAAAATGCGCTCATCGAAGACAGAGGCGAGATCCCAGATTCGTGTTGATGAGAGAACAAGCCCTCGCAACTTAGCTCGGTTCCAGGGGCCGGGAGACGGATCAGATGGACCTGGAAGAAAAAGATACGAAAGAGATCTTGAGCTGAGGGTTTAGGAGAGATAGAAAGGGCTTTGGGAGGCGGGAGAGAAAGAAAAGAGTGACGAGAGAGAAAGAAACGTGAGAGGAGAGGGAAAATAGGGATTTTGAGGGAAAATAGACATTTACCGATGTTTATATTAAACATCGGTAAAAATTATTTTATTTTTATTATTTAAAAATAAGTAAAAAATTCAACAACCTTTACTGATGTTTTATGTTAAACGTCGGTAATAAATTTTTCGACGCTAATTTTCGTCGGTAAAAACAAATTTATCAGTGAAGGTCTCTGATTTTTAATTTTCCTAAAAATAATTATTTTCCACTTCATAATAAAATTGAACTTTGCCAATGGTTTTCTTTCGTCGGCAAAAGAAAAAAGAAAAATAAATAAAATATAAAATACTTTTACCGACGTTTTTTTTTCGTCGGTAAAAGAAAAAAGAAAAATAAATAAAAAATAAAAAGACTTTTACCGACGTCTTTTTTCGTCAACAAAAGAAAAAAGAAAAATAAATAAAAAATAAAAAGACTTTTACCAACGTTTTTTTTCGTCGGCAAAAGAAAAAGAAAAAGAAATAAAAATTAAAAAGACTTTGCCGACGTTTTTATAATTCGTCATTAATAATATCTGATTTTTATTTTTCCTAAAAATGAAGTTAATTCCAAGATTGAACTTTGCCGGCATTTTTTAGGAATACGACGCTAAAAATCAGCCTCGCTAAAAGTCAGGCTTTTAGTAACGTTTTATAGAAAACGTCAGTAAAGGCTGATTTTCTCCGACGAAATTATATACGTCGGTGAATAATACTCTTTATCGACGAATTTATAAAAGCGTCGCCAAAAAACGTCGCTAAAAGTGCAAGTTGTTGTAGTGGTGGCTGTGAGAGTGAGACACTGAAACTCTTTTAACAAAAACATCCCTAAAATCTCACATCTCGCTGGTGGCAGTGAATATGGAGACGTCGCCAAAGCTATTTGTTTCAGGGTCGGGATTCGGTACAACAACACTACATACTATAGAGCCTCTCTCTCCATCCAATAAGAGAATGGCACATCAATATGGAGGATGAATTCAAGAACGTCACTTTTGATGCTTCTCCTCAAAACATGAGTACTTAAATAAAAAGGAATTCTACTCGCACACGGGATTTTGCTTTTCCCACACAAATTCTCTTTACACACATCACTATAATTTAAAAATTATATTACTTCTTTCCACACACACCAAAAATCTCCAAATTACTTATCCTTCCATTTCCCTCTTTCTTCCCACACCCTCTTCCCTTTCTTCCTACACATAAATCACAACCGGACCTCTCCACATCTCCGGCATCTCGGTCTCTCCGGCATTCCTCCGACGTTCCCAATCCTCTACACCATTTCATCTTCCAAAGGTAAATGTTTCTCTCTACCATTACCATTAATTTCATCCACCTTAGATTACCTTTCTTCATTAAAACTTATTATGGGGGATAGATTCACGTTCAATGTAAGCATTTACAAACAATGGTAGTGTTTTTTCACGTATTTAGGTTGATTTTAATGTCTCATCGCACGGGTTTTTCACGAAAAAATCGTGACTATTCGGTACTGTACTTTGGAACATACAATATATGTTCGGTATTGTACATCCGAACATGTGCATTCGGTTCAAACCTGAAAGACCGTACATATCGGGACTGTAACTCATTCCAAGCGAGAATTTTTTTTTAAAAAAAAAAGTGGCAAAAATACGAAAAATAACGAAGAAACGGAGGAAGATGGAATGAAAAAAGACACCATTTGATAGTTGATTTCTTCCTTCATTGCACTAGAAATTCTTAGAGATGGAATGAAAAAAGATCAAGTACAAGAAGAAAGAAAGATGAAGGAGATAGAGGAGGATGAGTTGCCCAAGAGCGGAAAATGGAGGAAGATGAGTTGCCCAAAACCATTGTGTGAGGGAAGTGGAGAGTGAGATGGGTCGAAGAATGGGATAGGGAAGAAGATGAGCTTGTGTGTGAAAAGCGAAAATATGTTTTGAGTTTTTGTGGGATAATGGATATTTTGGTCATTTCATGATAAAGTGGTAAAAATGTAATAAAAAAAAAGACAAATTCCTTGTGTGGGAAAAGTAAATATTTGTGTTCCAATTGAATACCCTTAAATAAAGAGTGATGCTACCTGCACATTCCAAAAATCTTTCCACAACACTTTTAAAAAAAAATTAAGAATAAAAAAATTCCTAAACTACCCATATCCCTCTATCTCCCTCTACCTACTCCGGCAACCCCACCAGCCGCCGCCCTACGCTGACCCATCTCCCTCTCCCTCTCCTTCCCTATCCCTACTCCTAGTTCTTTTCGCAACCACCCGCTCTAATCCCCAGCCCCAGCCCCAGCCCCAGCCCACCCCCAGCCCTACCCCCACCATCTTTTCAGTGTTACTAAAATGGAGGGAGAGGGAGACTGGGCGGGGGAAAGGGACAGGGCTAAGGGCGAGCAGGGAGAGGGAGAAAGAGGGAGAGGGGCGAGCGGGGGCTGTAGGCGGCGGGCGAGAGGGAGAAGCAGAGGGGGGAGGGATTTCGGGTGGGGGCCGACGGCGAGTGAGGGGAGAGGGGAAGAGAGGAAGAAAGAGGGAAAGAAAGGGGGAGATGGGGAGAGGGACGGGGTTGCTGGAAAGGGGGAGATGGGGAAAGGGAGAAGCAGAGGGTGGGCGGGGACCGCCATTGGCGGGGGAGAGAGATAGGGAGAGGAAGGAGAGCGAGAGGGATTAGTGTCGAGCGGGGGTTGCTGGTAGTAGGGGAGAGAAATAGGGAGAGGGAAAAGGAGAGTGAGAGGGATCGGCGTCAGGAGAAGGTGGCCGGAGCAGGGAGATGGAGAAGACAGGGAAGGAGAGGCATAGGAGCAGCTTAGGATTTTTTTATTTTTAATTTTTTTTAAAGTGCAGTGTGTGGAAAGCTTTACGTAGTGTGTAGATAGCAGCACTCTAAATAAATCTGATTATTCTCAAAAATACCCTTGCTAATTCCTTAACAAAAAGATTTCTAATATGACCCTTTACGAACTCACAACTTTTATATATATAACCAGACTCTTTTTTTTTTTTTCATTTCTCAACTCATCTTCTTCATTTGCGTGTGGGAAATCATCTACTAGGAAGCCCCACTTGTGAATTCCGTCGCTGTCATATGTGCGAGTCTCTCATATCTGCCCTCTCAGCCAAGATACCAAAAAATCAAAAAAAAAAAAAAAAAAAGAAAAAAAAAAAGGGAAAGAAAGAAAATAGATAGGGTTGACACTCCGTATAGGGCTAGCCATGGCTGACACTAGTTGATGTCGACCGTGTAAAGTTAGTCCATTCATTTAGAGTCCTTCATCTCGTATTACCATATATATTAAATATATGATACCTGATTTAGCACATGTGGGGCCTACATATCATCAATTTAACATCCTTACGCTCACAAACTCTCATGAATTGACACTCACCCTGATTTGATACTACCCAAAATCATATTATTTAACCATTAGATTGAGTTTTCTAAATAATGTAACTCGAGAAATTATTAATTTTGAGGCCACTAAATCAATTGTTGTGATAATCTAATTGAAATAATTTTTTTCCCAAAATCATAGTTATCGGGACTAACATCTGTCTATCAGGCTTAAATTATAAGTCCAGATTTGGGCATGTTTGGCTCATCGTATCCAGATGACAGTAAAGATGTGTCAAAATGGACTTAAATATGCTGGGCCAAATTGGCCTGAATTCAGGTGACAGCCTTTTTCAGTCAATGCCAGCTCTTTCCACTATTAGCCTTCTCAATGGACAACAAATAAAATAAGAGAAATCTTTCAAAGCAATAGAGTGACAATCAAAATAATCAATTGGTTGGCGTGGTCAAATCAGTATCACCAAAGTGAGCTTGTTCAAGGTGGTAGGTCACAAATAGATTTCCAGTCTTTATCCACTCCTTGGGCCGATATTCTTGATGCTAACTTGTAATGGAGAAAGAGGATGGTGGATCAGATTCCTCTCGTCAACTTGGGTAGGTTGGGAAAGGAATACTTTTTTGGGAAAATCCATTTATATGTGGGGCGATTATGATACTGCAGGGATGTGAGTCCAACTTGGACCATCTAGTCCGAGTGTCTAATAATAGATTGAATCAGTCAATGTTCTTGTTGATTGGATTGTTTACCTAGTCTACTCCTCTGAATACTGTCATTGCTAGAGTATTCAGTGGTCTATTAGTTGTTGGGTTGTTAGAGAGTATTGTGGGGGTAAGTGGGATACCCACGTCCAGTTTCTGTTGGAGTTTGTTAGTGTGCTGGCCATGAAGTTGTATTTAAATATGGTTAAGCTAATGAATGAAAGAGAAGAAGAATTTGATCCCAATTTTTCTATGAGGTTGGCTTACCCTCGAAGAAAGCCAAATTTAACAACATTCCTCATTTCAGGAAAACGCACACAACAGATTATATATTTAGGGATTGAGTCCGGAGCCACCTTACACCAATTTTCATCTCAAACCCAAAATTTTCGTAGCTTTCATTTGCAGCTTCAAATTTTTTTTTTTTTTTTGTTTTAATTGCGATTTAAAGGATATGGCATGGTTTTTTTTAGATTTGGAACCATTTTAAATTGGGACACCTAACTCCTTCCCCTATTGTAATGCTTTAAACCATTGCAATATGGAGTTATGAAATAGTACATTAAATGACTTTTTCTATTTTATTAGTGTTGACTCCCATATCCAAAACAAATCAAATTGCTCTTACCCATGTAGGCCTTTTTTTTTTCTTTTTGTTTTTTGGCTGAGTGTGGTATGGAGGTATCCCTGCTTTTTTGTGCATAGCGTGGTAAGGTGGTCCAACATTAATTTGAGATCGTGATTTAAGACCATAGATTAATCATTGCAAGTATTTTGGGTGTAAGTGGAGACTTCTCATCTTTTTTTTTTTTTTAATGCATTAAGCATTTAGAGAAATCTCACAAGGAAACTCAGAGACAGATTCTTATACATATGTGATTGCACTGTATTTTAAAAATAAACTAGCAATATTGACAATTACACTAAACATTTAGAGGAGATCGGATAAATAATCTTTCATCGTAGGAAAATTAAAGTTTAAGAGTATCATTAACTATTCCATGATTTTTCTATTGTCATTTTGAAGGTATTGTTATAGGATCTGCATTAGTAATTGGATGCATCTTTTACATAAGTTTTTGAAGGTAGAAAATGCTTATGAACAAAATGAAACTCAAAGGAAAAGATGAGAGAACACTATGACATTATTTAGACAGCAAGAGTACATCGACTTCAATTGAGACATTCTTGCAAGACTATGTTTCTGGAATGCCTACAAGATTTTCCTACAAACAAATCAAGAAATACAGAAACAACTTCAGCCACAAAGCTAGGTAAAGGTGGCTTTGGTTCAGTATTCAAAGCTAAACACCCCAACAATTGCATTTTAGCAGTTCGAATTTTAGACAAGACCGAGCAAAGCAAGATGCAATTCATGAATGAGGTCCAAACCATTGGCAAAATCCACCACCCAGAACCTCATTCGCTTTTTGGGCTTCTGCTTCGAGCAATCGAGAAGAGCTCTCATTTATGAATTCATGGAAAATGGGTCCCTGGATGAGTATATATATACACCACAACATAAAAGTCGGACTACAAAGACTAGGTTGGAATCAACTTAATTAATGAGATTGGTCTTGCTAATGCATGTTGGATCGTATACCTCTATGAGGAATGCAAAGTAGCATAAACCTCACAAACATACTTTTGGTTGAGAAATTCCAACCTTATGTGTATTATTTTGGACTAGCATAACTGGTTAATAGGGAAAACAGTCGTATTAGTTTTACGTATTGGAGGGCACTCTGGGTTATGCTCTGCCAGAAATGTGCTGGAATATTTATGGTCTGCTGACTGAAAAGCTCGAGGTATACATTTTTGTCATGGTTGTGTTGGAGATGGCTGGGCAGAGGAGCAATTACGACGGAAACATGAGCAAGAGCAGTGAGATGTATTTTCCGAAAGGGCCTATCTGCACCATGTGGTGCAAGCTAGTGGTGCAATTGGTGGATTAAAATGGCACACGTGCGAGGGAGAGAAAGAAGAGAATATTGCAAGAAGAATGGAGCTGGTGGGCCTTTGGTGTATCCAATACACACCCTCTCGACGGTCTCTGATGAGGAATGTCATAGATTAGGAAGCACAGATACCTTTCCAGGGCCGTCGTGTACGTGTCCGACATGTGTCGGACACGCCAAAAAGAGTATCCTATTTATTTTTTTATATTATATATTCCGAACATGCTGGGACACTTGGGGACACGCTCGGACATCCAGACTTCTTTTAATTGGAAAAAATATTAAAATTAGAGTTAAAAAAAGAAAAGAAAAGGGGGCTGTTTGTAAAAAGTTATAACTTAAGAGGAAAAGAAGACTCTTTTAATTCGTCCATCCAGCTCCAGCCCTAAACGAAAGAAAAAAAAACTCATTCGTCCGTCCAGCCCTAAACGAAAGAGAAAAAACTCCATTCGTTTGTCCAATCCTAACGAAAGAAGAAGAAGAAGAAGATCTGCTATGGTACTGCTTCTGCTTCCTTTTTTCGCTCGTGGTACTGCTTCTACTTATTAGGTACGCTTTATTTTATTTTTTTTTGTTGATCTTTTTTTCTTTCTCTACTGCTGCTTCTTTTTCCGTTTTCAGTTTTTGCTATGAAAAATATATATATATTTTTTTTTAAGTTTTTGCTCATGCTGCTTTTCTTTTTTTTGGCTCATCAAATCGGTTTTTGCTGTTTGTTATTTCTATATTATTTTTTTTGTAATCTGTTGCTATTTTTCTGATCATTAGATGTTCTGCTTTTGCTATTTTCTTTTTTGTTGTGTTGTTGTTGCAAACCTCCTTGATGCTTTTTTTTTTTTTTACTGTGAATATGCAATTTTGCAAATGTCCTTGTTGCTGATGTTCTTTATTTTTTGCTACTGTTGTTTATATCAAATAATTCTTTTTTTATTTATCAGCTGCTTCTTCACCTCTGGAATTTAGGAATTTGAGTTCCATTCCTGGCTCTAGCTCACACCCCTCCAATGAAGAAGATATAAATGAGCCTATGTGGAAATATGTAATTAACCAAGTTTAAGAAATTTAATGAAGGAGGGGGAAATATTATAGTGGCAAACTGGTACTTGGATTCTTATTTATTTGATTGCTAAATTGATTACAAAGTTAAAATGATATTATATTTTAGTATATGATTAGATTTATTACTATTATTATCATTATTAAATATTAACGTGTCCCCGACATGTCCATGTCCTACTTTTTTTAAAAATGTCATGTCGGCGTGTCCGTGTCGTGTCGTGTCTATGTCCCGTGTCCGTGTCCGTGCTTCTTAAGTCATAGAGATGCTCAAAGGAAGTGTGCCCATCGACATCCCTCCATCGTCATTCAATGCTAATGTGTTACATCCTGCTGGTTTTAGAGACAATCAAATAAATGTCTGTGATGTGTCTTAACATGGAGATATTCATTATGCATTTGCCTCTGTACTATGAAAATTGTCAAGTTCTTCATTTTTTTTCCCCTTAATATGCCTCATTTAGGACTCAAACTTCAAACTTCGGTTAGTCCAAGTCCATCCTACAGAGGGCTCCCAAATTTTGAGTTCATGTTTCAGTGTGACTACTAGTATTTCTCTACCGTAAGTGTATCATCACACTTAAATAGTGTAATGGAGACAAGGATGATGGCGAACAACTGCTGCTTTTGTGCACTTATAGTTCTTATGTAATAGGGGCAATACTGTCATTGCTAAAATTGTTCCCTAAACACGTTTAAAATGAAGAAAGAAAACAGAGATCTCTGTTGTTGTTGGGAAAACAAAATATTGATTGTTGCATCAGCATGGAGTTGAATATTGGCACAGATAAAACTGCACATGTTGATTCTTCTTTTTGATGCTTTACATATTGTGTATACATGATTAGGATATTGTGTTTACAACTACCATAACGTTAATAAGTAGATTACATAATAGATTTTCTTCTGGTTAAACTACAACTCGAGGACTTTGTAGGGCCACATTGCATGTCATTAGATAATAGTTGTCAATGTGCAGAAAAAACACAAGAAGTATGTAACACAATTAGACAAGATTGTTTTTAGTATAAATAAAAAATCACACTGATCAAAACATATTACCCGCACAAAAGTGTCTATCAAATTAATAGATAAACCAAAACTTAGAAACATCAACACAAACTCAACTGGCCCAAATCAGTTGATTAAGGTACACCAATTATTGTGATATATTTTAGGTTGGGCACTGTCACAACTGGATATTCAATTTAAATGTTCCAGAGATGTGTGTTGAATAGTTAGCATGAGATTATTGGTTTCATTTGGATCCTTGCAATTGTGATCAAAGAGAAATATTATGCCAATTTCATTAATTTCTACATGTTAGGGCACATTGAGAGTAATTATATCGATAAATTTGTAAGTGTTCAATAGTTCATCGTAGCACAAATACTCATTAAGCTTACTGATCTAGATAGTGATTAGTACAAATCTGTACTTGTTTTTCAGTCAGACAAAGTAATTGTTGACGAATGATAAAACAAATATATGTATGTAAGTGCCTCGTATGTATATATAGATTCAAGACTGTGGCTTAGCTTTTCATCTCATCAAAGCTGACATTTCTCTCTTTATGAGGAGTTTTCAATGGATTCATCTCCAGCACTTAAGTAAACAGTTGGCTTGGTTAAGATATCATTTTGCATCTCTACGCCATCTTCTGGAAATGGATTTGGGGGTGTTGGGATGTTAGCATTCCCTTCTAACATCTGAATTACTCTGCTCATGGAAGGCCTATTTGAAGGAATATGTTGAATACACCACAAGCCCACCAAACAGATGTGATCCAAAACTTCTACATCTTCCTTGTCCAGTATATCTCCTATTATTTCAGTCATATCAACCTGTGAAGTACTCTCTGATTTGTCTTTTGCTTTTTCCAATTTCTTGTACACCCAGTCTGGGAAATAGACTTGGCTAGGTGCAGACGCATTTGAATTATAGTTCTTCCTTCCACCCGCCATCTCCAAAAGTAACATCCCATAACTGTACACATCAGACTTTTCTGTCACTCCACCATAAGATTTCGACCACATCTCCGGTGCCATATATTCCGGTGTCCCTTGAATGGCAGTAAAAGACACATGACTCTGATCTTTATCAATCATCCGAGCCAACCCAAAGTCGGACACTTTAGCAGAGAATCTTGAGTCCAACAAAACATTATGGGGCTTAATATCACAGTGCAGTATCCTACTCCTACAACCTCCATGCAAATATAGCAAACCTCTGGCTGTTTCTAAGGCTATGTTGTGCAGTTGTTTGGATGAAAGTCGATCGAGTTCGCAGTCTTCTTGTACTTCATTTCCTTCTTTCTTTGTCATGTAGATATACTTATCTAAAGACCCATTTTCCATGAATTCATAAACCAAAGCTCTCCTTTTTCCTTGAACACAGTAGCCCAATAATCTCACTAGGTTGTTGTGATGGATCCTTCCTACTGTGGCTACTTCATTCATGAACTGCTTCTCACTTTGTTTGGATATCTTCAATAGCTTTATCGCAACATTAACATCATTCCCACTCCCTTGAATGATCCCTTTGTAGACGCTTCCAAATCCTCCTTCCCCAAGCTTTGTTGCAAAGTTGTTGGTAAATTTCTTTATCTCAGTATATGAATACCTTGTTGGAGATATGCCTCTAACCACATCTTTCAAGTCTGTTTGAGGCATGTCCTTGTTGTCCATTCCCCTTTCATTATCTTTCACGCTTCTAGACTTTTTCTTGAAAAAGAAGATGCCCACTATTGTTGCAAGTGCAATTAGAATCACTATAGATGCCAATGTAGAAAGAGCTACAAAAGTGAAATGTAAGCACTATTTAGAGATCAACAAAAATATGAATGAGCTTGAAATCTACAAAATAAAATGGAATTGAATCCTCACTTAAAGACATTGACTGGCAATTTGTTAATAGATATGCTGCCTTATATGGCTTAGGAATTCTAGAACGAGTAAGAGATGCACGGTTCATATATAATAAACTAGTTTCTACAAATTCTGGATCCAAAATGTAAAGGTATTGTGGAGATTTTTATGCTTACAACTATTTTTACAAGTAAAGAACATAACTTGCTAAATTATGTCGTTGTGGCCATCCAAATCAACTGGAAAGTTCTCATTTAGTTTAGAAAAAATAAAAAGCAACCTATTTAATCTTGCTTCCTAAGCATAGCAAGAAGGATATATAGGTGAATTTGAGAGAAATGATAACTTAGATTGGTGAAAATCAATTCTTGAACTGTCATGTGTGTGCATTGGTTCAAGTGCATTGCTTTAGATCATTAGTTTTGTCATATGTCGTGCCTCAGCATATATCAGGACCAAGTATGAATAGGAGGGTGTTGTCGGTTTTCTCCCAGTAAGCTGGGTTCTCTCCTGCTATCCAGGTGTTCTGTAAGCTTCAGCTTCCATCTTGCAGGGTTTTTTTGACTCCCATTAGTGGATATCTACTCGCTGCTTTGGAGGTTGGTGTTCAGTAGCTTCTAGTTGATCTGCTTGGTGACTTCTTCAATCTTTTGTTTAAGAGGATCTAAAGTCAAAAACATTATGGACCATGGTAGGGATAGTAACTGGAGAGGGGATAGCTATATGCATGCAGGCGTAGTAAGTCCGGTGGGTCTCCAAGATTCTGTGCATCTCCTTCATCTAGTAGTGGCACTGGTCCATTTGGTAGGAGAAAGAATGATGCGAGATCTTTTAATAACCTGCTACCTAAAGGCAGAATCTTACCAAATTTCCAAGAAGAGGTGGGCCATGAGTTTCATGAGGAAAGATTTGTCATGGTTGGAAAGCCGGTGAAGAGGAAAAAACTAAATATCGAGGAAATAACAAAAACAGCATCTGGAACATTTATCTTCTAAATTGATTCGCAGGAGGAAATTGATATGGTCGTGACTAAAGGACCTTGAAATCTTTGAAGGTGTGATATTTGAGGATGCAGCAGGTTGTGGAAAATCAAGCATTTGAGGATGTCAGTATTGAAAAAATTTCCTTCTGGGTTCAATTACACAACCTGCCATTGAATTCTTTTAAGGAGTCAATTGTTCCAAGTATAGCCGAAGTTGTAGGAGATCATCTAGAAGAAATATGGTTCCACGACCACGAATGACTCAGTTGGAATTGAGGTAGATCAGAAGGACCATTGCTCAAGCCAAATTAGGAGCAACGAAAAGGGACCCAGTAAGAGTGGGGACACGAGGAGTCTTGGAGAATGATAAAGGCCTTGGTAATGCAGAGGAGCTAAAACAGCCTCAACAATTCGTGAATTCAAGAGATTATGTAGGGAACATAACCCAGACTTTCTATTTAGTTCAGAAACCAAATCTTTTGAGCAAGATATTAAGAAATTGACAAAAAAAAAATTTAATTTTGATAATATGAATGTGCTCACGGCTGTAGGAGCTGCTGTGGGTTTAGCTTTTCTTTGGCACGATAGGGTTGAATTATCTATTTTAACTGAAGATAAATGGTATTTTCATTGCCATATCAAGAGTACTTATGGAGACTGGTATGCCGCTTTCATCCGAGGGCCTCCATATCCTACAGAGAAATCTAGATTTTGGGAAAGTATGAACAAATATAGGTAATAAACTCAAGGGTTGGATGATAGTAGAGGATTTCAAGGAAATCCTAGTGGCGATTTTCAATCCTAAAAGAGCTAAATTTACTTTGGAATTTATGGAAAACATGAGGATGTTAGATCTTGGGACTATTGGACCCAAATTTACTTGGGGGCATTTCGCAGAAGGTCCTTCATCATTGCGTTGTATAGCCTAGGGTCCAAGATAGTTTCTCGTAGAGGTGGCAGTCCTCTTTTAAAACTGACACAGTAAAAAAAACAAAAATGCCCTCTCTATTCAGCAAACACGCTCTGCCTAAAAATATTTAAGACCGTCATATGATCTGCAACGTAAGCAATTATCTAAGTTTTCTCTAAATTTATCTAAGCTTGCTGTGAATTTATCTAAGCTTGTTCTCAAGTTGTCTTAGTCTGATATCAATTAAAAAAAACTTTAAATGAGTTTATCTATATATACATGATTTTATCTGAGTTTGATTTATAATTAATTGTGTTTGTTATCAATTAAATAGGGTTCCAAGTAAAATTATCTAACTGTGACACGATTTTATCTAATTTTCTTCTAAATGTATCTGAGATTCTTATAAAATAATATGAGTTTGGTATGAATTAAATGGATTTCGCATGATTTTATTTGACTTTGAAATTTATTCAACTTCTTTTTAAATGAGTTTTTCTGAGTTTGCTGTGAATTTATCTGAGTTTTATATAAGTTATTAGACATTGGCATGAAGTTATCTGACTTTAAATTAAACTTATCTCTGTCTTGTATGAATTTATATAAGTTTGGTATAAATTTATCTGTGTTTGTTATGAATTAATCTGAGTATGATATGAATTAAACTGGATTGAGGTGATTTTATCTGAATTTGAAATTAATTTATCTAAGTTTGTTGTGCATTTATATTAATTTGATGTGATTTTGTTTGAATTTATCTGTGTTCGAAATCATAACCAGTTCACAAAAAAGTTATGTCCCATCAATATAAATTTATCTGTATTTGATATAAAATTATCTGACTAGATTAGGTTTGGTTTGGCTAGATTTGGTTTGAATTTATCTAAATCTGATATAAAATTATCTGTTTCTGAAGTGAACTTAAATGAATTTGTTTATGATTTTATCTGAATTTGTTATGGTTCTATCTAACTTTATTTTTGGACTGGGATATGAGTTTGATATCATTTTAGCTGAGTTGTATATTGTTCTGTCGAAATCCCATCTTACTACAGTTAAATTCGACAGTAATTAGGGAAAGACGATGAGTTGGAGCTAAAAACCAGGATTAGATGACATGACACCTATTCAAACGGTTAGAAGGGCAAATAAGTCATAAAAAATCTGATGTGGCATGCTAAAGGACCACCACCCGAATTAATCCCATGCGCAAGGGACCTTAGGCTTTAAACTGTAATGTTGTGTACCGGAGGCCTTACAAGACCAATCTGAAGGACTTTTGGTTAAGTTACCCATTTACTTGGTCTAATAAAAGAAAAGGATTTGCACACATAAAAGAGAGGCTTGACAAAGCCAACGGTAATATTGAGTGGCGCGTAGGGGGCTTGAATCATTCCCCAATACTCTTTATAGGGTGTCCAGAAAAAAAACCAAACTCCCACGTCCTTTCAGATTCCATAGTATGTGGCTTAGAGATTATGAATGTGAGAGAGTTATCATAAATAGATGGTCTAAAACCAAAAATATAAATAAAAAAATATTAATCTTACTCTACACCTCCTTGGAAAAGATCTTGTCAAATGGAAAAAAAAAAAAGTTTTGGTAGGGTTGATGATGTTATTAAAGAAACTAGGAATGAACTAGAGAGAGTAAAAACAAAAAAATTATAACCCTCATAACACTGAAGAAAAATTGAGTCTCAATAGAAAACTGGAGTACCTCTCAAGATAGGAGGAATTATGGAGACAAAATCTATGGAACAACGGTTGAAGGATGGAGATAGAAATATTAAATTCTTTCTCTCTAGCACAATAAATAGGAGGAAACTTAAAAGAATTGATAAAATCAAAAGTAATGAAGGTAAATGGTTGGAAAAAAGAGAGGAAATAGGAGAGGCCTTTTGTGTAAATGTTAAGAAAATAATGGAAACTACTGGGCCAAGAGATCTTAGTAAATTAAATACAAAAGCTAATTAGACCCACTGTTACTGAGGAAGAAAATAATGATCTCATTTCTAGCTGTTCCTGACCCCATTGAAGTGAACAGGATGTTTTCCAAATGGGTTCTCTCAAATCTCCTTGCTCGGAAGTTCATCCACCTAAATTTTATCAACATATGTGGGAATAAGTAGGCATAGACATTACAAATATTGTTCGATCAGGACTTTTTCAGAAATAAATCATCTCTAAAAAGAATCAATAGAACCTTTATTGTTTTGATACAAAAAAAAAAAAAAAAAAATCCTCAAACTACTAGTGATTTCAGACCTATTACTTTGTGTAATGTTAACTATAAAATAATTGCTAAAGATATTGTTATTAAACTTTAAAAAAAATTATGGGAAGAATTGTGGGACCTTTTCAAAGTGCCTTTGTTAAAGACAGATCTACAACTAATAATTATATTGTAGCCCATGAGATCCTACATTAGTTCAAAAAGAAGAAGAAAATTAAAATTATGGGCCTTAAACTTGATGCGGCAAAGGTGTATGATCGAATGGAATGGGATTTCATTGCCAAAGTGTTAGAAGCTTATGGTTTCCATAATGATTTCATTAATATTATTATGGCATGTTTTTTTTCTATATCTTTTTTTATCCTTCTTAATGAATCCCCTTTTGGAAATTTTTCACCCATGAAAGGACTTCGGCAAGGTGATCATCTCTCACCCTACCTCTTTATCCTAGGCTCAGAGGTTCTCTATTGCATGTTATTAAAGGCAAGAAAAGAAAAAAGAAAAAGAGGGGCTCATTCATGGTATTGAAGGTACAAAAAGGACTCCTACGGTTACTCCTCTTTTTTTTTTTTCTTTTTTGCAGATGGTATCCTATTATTTTGCAATGCTAGAATTAGTGGAATTAGGGAAATAAAGAAAATTTTAGAAGAGTATTGCCTTATCTCGGTCAACTTGTAAATTTTGATAAGTTCGTTGCCTATTTTTTCAAAGGAACATGTCACATGAGAAGTAATGAGTAATGTAAGATTCCGTGAGTTAGGAAAATGAGAAATGAGGAAAAATACCTTGGTAATCCTCTTGTAATTAATAAAAATAAAAAATATAACTTCCAGAATTTAATTAATAAGATAAAATGTAGAATTATGTCATGGCCAGGCCCCTCTCCTTTCTCAGGCTGGGAGAAATACCCTCATAAAAAATATTGCTTCCTCAATTCTTGTCTACAATATGTCAATGCTCAAACTCCCATCTAATACTTGCAAAGTGATTGATCGATTATTTAGAAGCTTCTTTTGGGGAGACTCGGTTGGAAAAAAAATTTCATGCCATTAAATGGAGTGCGATATGTAATTCTGTAGAGGATGGGGGTTTGGGTATTCGAGAAACAGCTAAAAATAATTTGGCTCTCCTAACTAAACCTAGTTGGAGGTGCTTATCTAAGGAAGAGCTTCTTAGTTCAAAGATTCTCAAAGCTAAGTATTGCCCAAACAAATCTCTAAGGGAAGCAAAGTTTAGAAAATGGCGATTCTTGGTTCTGGAAAGATTACGAAGCGACAATTTATTAATGAAAAAGTGGGATGGATGATAGGAAATGGAAAGAGTATATCTATTTGGAAATGTAATTGGATACCATGTGAGGGTGGAATGAGAAAGCTTTTATCAAAAATTTGCAATCCGGATCTTGTTGTCGGTGATCTATGGGACAAAAATAGAAAATGGAATGTAACAATAGCGCTGATGTGGAATGTATTCAATAAATTTATATTTCACAATATTTTAGAGAAAATAAAATTTGGCCCTATTCAAAGAATGGGGCTTTTACCACCAAATCTACCTACAACCTTATCGTGGAGGATAGTGAACAAGATGGCAGGATCGCGATCAATTGGAGAGCTTTATGGAAGTTACCTCTTCCACAAAAGGGTTCTCATGTTTGGTTGAAAATGCATAAACAATGCAAGCCAAGTCTGTAAATTGATTTATGATAAATCTCTTATTAATGATGCTTTTTGCCCCACCTGTGGTAAGGAAGAAGAGTTCATTTGTGATTTCATATTTAGAGGAAGGGGAATTTGCCCTATAAATACTCTAATTTTTGTCAAAAGTGTTATCATGAATATCAATCCCTTGCCTATTAAAATAGGAAAATCTGAAGAAAAAAAAAAAAAAACACTCGACAATATGATATAACTTTTAGAAGGAATGATGGATTAGCTGTTATTTTTTCAGATAATGCTTTTCGTAAAATAGATGGTAAAGTTGGATTCGGCTTTGCCATTTGGTTTAATGGGTCCTTTGTGGTTGCAGGCTCATTGGATGGGTCAGAAGTCGATCTCTTCCTTCAAAGAAGCTAAGGCAAGGGCCATTTTAGTGGCCTTAAGTGAAGTTAAGATGAGGGGTTTTCCAAAAGTAGTCCTTCTATCTAATGCTCTTGAAGTTGTTCGGGTAATTGAAGGGAACCTGGACAAGTCTATTGATCCCATCGGCTTTGCCATTTGGTTTAATGGGTCATTTGTGGTAGAAAGCTTATTGGATGGGTCAAGAGTCTCTTCCTCCAAAGAAGCAAAGGTGAGGGCCATTTTAGTGGCCTTAAGTGAAGCTAAGATGAGGGGTTTTTCGAAAGTCCTATTTGATGCTCTTGAAGTTGTTCGGGCAATTAAAGGGAATTCAGACTGGTCTATTGTTCCCATTTTGCAAAATATATCCACTTTAGCAACATCTTTTGAACTATTTGAAGTCTCTCATATTTCTAAAGCGTTGAATTTGATTGCACATAGTTGTGCGGAGAAAACTTTTAAGGGGGATATGATGTTATACCCCGACCCAAACTAATCATGATTAAGGCTAATTAATTAAGATTAATGCTAATTAAGCATGAGTAATTGGGTTAATGAAGGTTAATGATCAAAGAGAGACAAATTAGTCTCAAATGATGCATTAAGCATACTGAATGAATTTGGATAAAATTGAGGTGGTTAAAATGAGTTTAGACTCAATCAAGGTAGGCTAAGGACTTTTTTCGTAAATACGGGTTTTCACGCATTTTGTCAAATACGAAAATTCTTGATACCAACGTATGTATCTCGAATTGACGTTAACTTTCATAATAGACGCGATTCCATTTTACCTCAAATGGACCAAGTGAGGTTTCATTTGACTCAAAATGTAATTTGATTAATTAGGGGGGGGGGGGGGGGATTTGTGCAAGAGAGCCTTATATTAGAATGAAATGAGTTCATTCACTCATTTCCACTCCAAACAAACCCTAAGCTCATCTTCTCTCTTTCTCTTCCATTTTTCTTCATCAAGAGTGAGACTAGGAGTGATTCAAGTAGTTTTTGAGGAGTATAGTTCATCTTCATCTTCTTTCTCAAGCCATTTCTCCCATTTTGAAGTGATAGAGCTTGAAAAAGAACTCAAGACCTCTTTGGTTGGAGCTATAAGTAAGTAGATGGCCTTCTCTTAGGGTTTCCAAGTTTTATTGGTTGTTTTGTAGTGATTTCTAGTACAAATGGCTCATACGAGTTCATTTTTATGTTTTCATGGAGTTAGGGTTTGAGTTTGAGGAAGATTGTGCCAAACCAAGCTAGAAAAAGGGGGCTTTTGCTACTAAGCTTCAAGAGAGGCAAGTGTAAACATTTCTTGTGATTAGTGTTAATCATTGTAGAGTTTCCATGGGTTTTGAGCATTTTCCATTGAGTTTTGAGATTTCTTATGGATTGTATGAGATGGTTAATGAATGATTAGAAGTGTTGTTTTGTGAATGGATGATGTATGAGGAGAGAACTGGAGGTTCCAATGCTATTGTAGGTTGTGGATGAGTAATGGAGAAAGGAGAGTAAAAGAAGAGAGAATGTATCAGATTTTCAGAATGAAATTCTGAAGGGTTTACTCGAGCGAACAGTATGTCTGCTCTAGCGAACATCGTTCTATTTGGGTCCGCTCAAGCGAACCCCTTTCTGTTTGGTCCGCTCGAGTGAACTTGAGTCCGCTCGAGCGAACTTGATACTGGCCGAAATATTAATAGCGAGTGAAAATTTTGGATTTTTTTTTCATGGACCAGGATTGCTTATTATGAGTATAAGTACTCCTCAATTAGTTTAAGACTAATTATGAAGTAAATTGAGACTAATGAGAATTAAGGTCAATGAAGGAAGAATTCCATGAGTGATAATTACAGGGACTATAATGCACACATTAAATATATAAATGTGATGTCCATCGATAATAATACGTGTATTTAGTAACCAATGGTTACACCTAAATGATTGTATAGAATTGAGATAGAATTGAGTAGAAACATAATTGATTAGTAATCATATCATTGTATCGTTGTGTTCCAATCTAACGAGATTTGTATTACTGTGATTCCCTTCCTTTGTTAAGAAGGAATCCTTGAATTGAATTGAATCCATAAAAGGATTGCTTGTTGAAAAGTATTGACTCTTGAGTCTGGCACTAACTAGCTATTGTACTAGAACTCTAAATGAGTTTAATGAATTAATAAATAAAACAAATGACTATTCCTACTGCAGTAGATGGATTTGGGGCGTTCCGTAGCTCCGTGGTGATGCTAGTTGTCCCTGGCTCGGACACTAGTGAGTCCCACCAATTTCCGATCATATCTATGGGTATTGATTGATGCCTTCCATTTGGAAGATGAATCCTTCATTTGAGGGAAGATGGTAAATGAAACGAAATGAAATGAAACAGAATGAAACGAAATGAAATGAATGCTATGGTAGTGACCACTTCATATATGTCCATTGATTGACTTTGTGTCCGATTATTGTCATTGTAATAAATTTCTAGAATTGTCTAGAATTGAAATTATTATTAAATAGATTGAATGAGCTCAATATGAATGTATTAAAATGTGCTATTACAAGATCTGTTTATGCATTGTTGAACCGTCGTGTTCACTAGTATTATTGATGACATTACAGACCCGATTGCCCTTGCCGGTCCAGCAGCGACCTCGGTGGTAGCGGAGGAGGCCGCTCCGGTTCCTTCAGGAGGATTGAATGAATGGAATGGACGAGATACCATTTGATATGGATATCCGAGTGCGAGAAAGGATTGAAACATTTTGAGAAATGTTTTGATAAGATATTTTGTATGTTCATTTTGAAGTGCATGTAATTAATTGTCAACTACATTGTGTTTTGGATATGCAGTGTTGACAAACAAATGATGGGAATGATACATATATAAAGGACTTTATTTTGTATATATGTAAATCGTAATTTGATGTTGTCAAATATAAATGCTTCCGCAAAATTGTGTATTTGACAGGCAATTGAGATTGTTATCCCTTGTGGATTCCATTTTAACTTCGGTTAATTCGGAGTTTACGGGAGTAAGTATGAGTTCACGGCTCGGACTTATTGAATCTCGGACCCGGGTCGTGACATATGAATATGGTGTTCTTTGGGTTCTAGTTTGATTGTTTTTCTTTTTATTTATTCTCTTGGTTGCTTTTTATTGGTTGTTTTATTTGTTGGTTTTATGATAGTTTTTTTTATAGAATACAAAGTATGAAAATTAAAGGAGGATTGACATCAAACTGGCAGTTGACCGAAAAATCTTGCCAAAGTCAAATGTTTACAAATGAAAGTAACACTTACCTATATAACATCGTGCACAGTGCACTGCATTAAAAGGATTCAAAGGTATATTGTGTATGGATAGGTTGTGGAAAAAATAAATGAAGCCCATAAGATCACTTGAGGGTGAAAATAGAACTCCACGAGAGAACATTCATTTCCATTGGAATTGAACACTTTGCATCAATCACTTTGGAATAAAAATACCAGAATATCAACCCATGATTTTAGAAGAAGAGGGAAGTATAAAATTACCAACTACTAGTACTTTGGATCCTCCAGATTTTCTAGCCACTGGCTTCCATGTTCTTAGATCAATTACATCTGCATCAAAAAAAAAAAAAAATGTCATTTAAAGTGAATTAAAAACCAGATTAGAAAATAACAAATGTTATGATAATGTTTATGTAAATCTAGGCCATCCATCCAAGTTGTGGTTCCCTCGGTGGATGAGTCAAAGGAATCAGAAGTCGAGAATTCATCCTGGTTGCCAGTTGACCATTATGTTGTTAGACCATCCATTAGCTGGTCTGTGGCCAAACGTCCAGGATGGTTGAATACCTCTGCAACCCATTTGATATTGCCAGCCCACAATTTAAATGACCCTATAGGCATAGTACATGGTTTAGATTGCTTTAAACCTTTTAATTAGGCCCACCTTGATCATTTATTACACCCACTTTATGTTGACTTTTGCCAAAAATCACTTAATTATTATGATTTTTTTTTTGTACCGAGCTATATATAGATGGCTGGGACTCCACCCTCGGGTGAGGGTAGTTAGATCTCAGGTGAGTTGATGGAATTCTTTGGTGAGAAAAGTAGACCTTGAGTGACGTGAGAGACCCCTCTGATGAGAAATGGTGGTATGCTTGGGCAATTAGGTAACAACTGTGCCTCTTACCAAAGTGGTAAGAGGTCATCCAAATAATGAACTTTTGGCAGTTGTGAGATTGTGCATTCTTTTTCGCCATTCATTTTCAGCCATCTAGGTCAATGGTGAATTTATTTTTATTTCACCGGGGCTGCATTTAGGCCGTGGTGACTTTTTTTAATTTTTTAATAAAAATCTTCAAGTATAAAACTTTAGGCTCATTTTCAAAAAAAGTATATAATTAAAGACTTGAATATTTCAAAAAAGTATAAAATTTCTTACAATTCTTCAATCAATTTTTTTGAGAAGTGACAAAAATACCCTTATATGTCATTTTTCTAATTTTTCCTTAATAAAACATTTTAGAGAAATGATCAAATCCAACCAAAATGACATAGTGGAAACCACTTCAACTACCTTTATGCACGGATGGTAAAAAATGGGTATTCCAAATGACTAAAAGACTAAGTTCATTAAATGATTTCGATCATCAAACAGTCAAAAACTTGTCCTAAGAGAGGTGTATTTTGTCATTTCTCAAAAGATTTTATGGAAAGAACTTGATTGAAAAAATTGTGTAAAATTTTAATACTTTTTTGAAATATTCAAATCTTCATTTACTTTTTTTTTTTAAATGAGTCGAAAGTTTTATACTTTTTTTAAATTTCTCTTTTTTTTGTTTTCTAATGCCTAGCCACCGGTGATGTAGATATATAATATATAGTCATGGGATCAGGTAGCTGGTACTCATGTAAAACACATGGATCTTACTTTAAAGTTCAGGTCATTAAGTGCCTGTTTGTTCGGGTTAGATTACATAGGAATTGAATATAAAGGAATTCATTATCAAATAAGCGCTAATAAAAAAAAAACTATTAAAGAAGTAGAGTATGAACAATACAAGGTGAGAGGGGAAGGATATAAAATAGTGATGTAGATGTGGCTTTGACTTTCTTAAGATTTGAAATACTACGTTAATAGCCGGGTATATATTCATCTCTCTTATTTTGTAAATCGTTTTCCATTAAAAGGGAGGGAGGTTATTTGAGGTCATTTTCAATCATTCACTTTTTGCCTTCATTTTTCTCCCACATATAGCATTCAATCTCTACGTATTCAATTCCTATGTATTCTATGCAAATAAATAGGCCCAAATTGTTCGGCCCAGTTTAGCAAATGCTAAATAAAACTTAGAATTAAAAATGGTTCCAAATATTGGGCCCATGCTAGACTTTTTCAAGTCCAGAACCCCAAAAGACAGAAGAAAAAAAGATTGATGAGACATGAAGACTATACACATACCATCTGAGCAATTTTGGCTATGGACACTCGAGGGACAGAAGCAGGCAAAGGAACCATCAGGCCTAGCCCCACATCTCCCTCCAGAACCCTGACAGCTCTCACACTCCCTGGACATGTTGTAGGTAATATCAAACCCCTTCATAAGGAACCCTCTCAGGTCCTTTTCTGCACTCACATTAAACCCCTTGGGCGGATATATATAGAAGCTCTCGCACTCCGGAAAGCTCACAAAGCCCTGCATGTAGTAACATACGTTGGAGCTCGCATCCCCCTCGCACTCGAGACACGAGACTGGCATGAGCGCCAGTCCGTTGGAGGGGCGCCTGGTGCAATTGAGGTGAGTTCCAAAAGTGTACTTATCAGACATGTTGAAGATGACAGAGTCTGTGACAAAGTTGGGCTTGGACAAATGCCCACATCTGAAGAACGCGTTGCTGGTGATGGGGATCGTGAAGTTTGGACCATCGATCGTCATATTGCCGATGACACGTTGGGCGTCGAACTGTACTGGCTGGCCCTGGAGGACAAGATGCTTGTTGTCTTCGCATGTGGGGTTTAGTTTTGGGTGGTGGCACAAGGTTGGGAGGGAGAAGGGATAGGAGAAGGTGAGATTGCCACAGGTGGAGGGAGCACAAAGGTTGTAGTAGTAGGAAGGGTCTGTGCTTGTTTGTTGTTGTGACTTAGTTGTGGAGAAGAAGAAGATGATGATGATGAGGAAAGAGATGGTTAGGGAGAAAGGAGATTGAGAGAAGAGAGATGCCATTAAGGTGATCCAGTGAATCATGTGCTTTACCGCTATGCGCGTGTGTATATATATATAATAAAAAGATGAACCCAGCTTGAGATGACCAGGAAAATGGGACCGTGGGCCCACAAAGGCGATATAATAGGTTCTGGATCCCCTGTTTGGACCAATTAGGGGGTACCACATGGGAGAGAGGGTTTTTTTTTATTCATGAAGGAGATGAGACGTGACATCTCTCCCCCATGTGGCACTCCCTAATTGGTCCAAACAGATTTCTGTTTGGTCCAAACAGGGATCCGTTTCTGATATAATAGGGTTGGGTGAAACTGACATGACCCTTAAACCCGACCATTCATTCTGCGTTCCATGTAACTTAACTCGAAGTTTTTATGCAAGTCAGGTCAGGTCTGGCCCTTCTAATAGACAAGTCAGATGCGTTAGTTCTCAACCTATCCAAACTTGATTAACATGCATCTAACCCGCAGCTTATATGAGTCAGACATGTTGAATGCAAGTTGGTTGCAGCCCACATAGACCCGACATCTTAAGTAGGTGACATGATGATGAGCCCTGACTTTTTTAGAATTTGATTTACTAAGATAATAGTAGGGTTTTCACTTTCAACTTATTTTCTAAGTTAAGGAGAACTTTTTCAATTCAGAATTTGAAAGAAGCTTTTTCTAATTCTACGGATTTAATTAAAAACTCAAAAGCAAGAGGGATTAATTCCTAAATGGCCACTTGGTCGTCCAAGGACGAAGCCTAACATGGGTGTGCGGTCATGTGGACGATGCACCCATAAGTCTAATATAAGTAAGATGATTATACCATCAAATTAAGGTAATCTTTTAGCATCAGGGAGAATTAATTCAAGATTTATCATTCTGTAAAAGAAAACGCGGCTACGAAGAACTTGCTCATTTGAAAAGTTAGAGCATTTTTTGGGGCAATAACATGGAATTTTGGTGCCACACAATGGTGGGCTTATTGACCGTAAAATGTGAGTCAATTATAACGTGAGAATTAGGGCGATATTTGCAAAAGAGATTTGTCTTTTGTGGCTAATGACTCAATTAAAAGTGAAGTCAATGAACAGGATAGACTAAATCCTAGACTAAATTCATCCCCTCTAAAGAAACCAATCAGCATCAATGAGGTTAACAATTTGAGTTACTAAGTGGTACTTGACCGGCATTTACAGAGTCAAAATGGGTGTTCCTATCTTGGTTTCCTTGTCAATATTCTCAAGTCGAATGGCAACAGAGACTGCAGAGGCGCTGGGAACATAAAGTATTATCGTCAAATAGCACTATCGACGTCTACTTAGGTGCTGGAAGACCTAAAATATTCTCAAGGTAGACCGCTGACACGGTTGACCAGTAAAAACAGCTCTCTCGCCATGTCTGTTCAATTGACACAAAAGATGATGAGAATTTTTACCTCATTTGTATTGTTCAAAAACGCGTAGGTCTTATCCACCCAAGTGTTCAAAATCATCTTTTCTGAAGCAATTAGTTCTCCTAACCCACAACAAATTTTCAAATAATTTTTTTCTATATGAGGAACTCGAAATCATGCACTCTGTGTATTGGGACCTATCGAATTTTTGATACTGTGGTTTTCAAAAAAAAAAAATCCTAGGTCGACCACTAATTGCATGATTATCTATTGCTAGATTGAATCATGATAAAATTGCACTTATAGATATGTTAAGGCTTTGAAGCCCTACCTTCCAAGGTTATAATGAACTCAAAAGTTTTATAGTTTGCATGACCACTAATTCTCAACATGCTGGCTTATCATTTTACCTTTGTTATTGATTTGCATAGTCAGGAGCAATTTAAGAAAGTGTCGGTATATTCCCTTTGAAACGCTAGCTTTTTCAATGAAATTAACCCTTCAAGAAAAAAGGAGGTATTGAAGAAAGCTTACTTCTTATTATGCTTTCTTTTCCCATTATTTTCATTTCCAATCCTCTTTTTTTTTTTTTTCCTCTACGTTAAGGACTCAAACTCATACACTCTACTCACAAACCCGTGTCTCTAGCCAGTTGAGCTATAGTAAAAATCTTTTACTCGCATTTTACTCCCATTGTGAGGAGAAAATGGTAGAACTTAGGAGGTGTATTTGCAAATTGCATACATGGGATTGACCGGCAGTTGGACATGACATTTCTCACCCAACCAGCCTGGTCCTCTTCCCTAGACGGCAGGTGGTCTTCTCACCAGCGTGTCCTGGGGTTTGCTCATGCGTATTTGAAGGATACAGACCTTGACCCTCTAAAGATCGAAACTTTCCAATCTTGACTTTGACTCGTGAGGAGTTTGATTAATTTTTAACAACTCTACCAATTAAAACATTTCTATGTATTAATTGATGAAGAAATATCTTTTGTTCTAATTTGATCCACATATAAAAAAAAATGTATCTTCTCTTTCTATCTTAACTTAAAAGTAAACTGATTAAAAGCACTAAGACTTCAATTTCAAAGCTCATATTTTCCGTTCTAACCTACAACATCATCACTCTGTACCTAAACATCCAGAAAATTCTAAAAGATGCCTTTGTCCCAAAACCAACTCATCTTTGTTGAATTGATCCTCATATTTGTTCCTTCATGCTTTGCATCCAGCGAGTCATCCTCTTCCTACTACTACAATCGCTGCACGCCATCGACATGCGGCGACTCCCTCCTTCACTTCCCTCTAGGCCTAGACCCGCTTTGCAGGAGCGCCAACATAACTACATCATGCGAGAATGGCACCGTCTTCATGACCAACGATCAAATTCCGCGGATCAAGTACAAGCTCCTAGACAAGCTCAACGAGACCTCCTACGCCCGAAAGTCTTTCAGGCTTGTTGACAACTCGCTCTTCGGGTGCGGCTCAATTCCGGCATTCTATGGGGGATACTCTCAGAGATGGTTGATTCTTGGGAGCTTGTCGATGAACAATGCCTACAGGACAGGTACTTTCTTCAATTGCACTCAGAAGCCTCAGAGTGACATAATCGCAAGGTTGATGGAAGCTCCTTGTTTGGAGTGTGGAGAGACTAAGAACTTGTGCTATTTCTTCAATGGTTTCATGGACCCAATACCCAACTGTAGGCCCTTTGTATCATCCATCCCAAATGAATTGTTTAATAACTTGACTGGGGCTGGGAACTTGAGGAGGGCTCTGCAAAAGGGCTTTGAAGCTGAGTGGGATAGTGTTTGTGGAGTGGCTTGCATGGATGTCACTGGAGGAAGGTGTGGATTCGTGAATGAAGACGAAAGGACTCTAGGGAAAGAGTTGTGTTTCTGTAGTTCAGGTGTTCATAGGCAAAACTGCTCGGATGGTAAGTAATTCCTCACACTGGATAGCTGCTACAGTTTATGGGTGATAAAAGTCTATCTCACTTGGATCCTATATGTGGGTCGAGTTGGGTTTGACCCACCTAATAAATATGTTAATTAAAGGCTACGTTTAGGGGTGCTCATGGACCGGGCCAGCCCGAGCTCGGCCCATGAACACCCCTACCCCACCTTACAGCACAAATCGTTTATATTCAACCCGAGTACCAACTCACCTTTAGAAGTTGCAAAATAATTCGACTCATATCTGACCTGGGGTTAAATGGTTGGGATGTGGGTTAGAAAATCCAGACCTGCACTTGGGTGGGCCATGCGATCTGACCCATTTAGCAAATGGGTTAGATACTAAATGGATTTCGATTGGACTAGTTTCAGACTCAGCTGCCCAACCCATGTGCAACCCAAACATTGTATGTTTGTCTATGCTTTGTCAAAGAAGAGAAATGATCATGATCGCCTGTTTTGGCCTTTCTAAGCCCAGATTTGCTTTTATCTGTCGTGCTAATTTCATGCACCATCTTTTACCCACTACCTCATATTATAGTGTGTTGATGGATCAAATTGTTTTAGATATGATAAAATCGATGGTGTATTTTACTTCAAAGTAAAGTAAAACGTAGGCTATATATGGTATAGGAAGCAATTCTAATTTTAGAATGGTGGGTCCTGTGTAGCCCAAAGAAGACAATTGGAATGGTCAATTTTGTTTAGTTGTTAGGATATGATCATTATTGTTGAGCATGAGTAATTACAGTTCTCAACTCTCTCTCATCAAATCTTTGGAATGTGAAGGGACTGGCATTGCAAAAAGGGTTTCAAGAACTTTTGGACGGACAAGGGTAAAACTGCTTGCAGGTACCAGCTTTCAACTATGATCAAAATAAATAATAAGGATAAGTATCATCATAAAATAAGTTAAAACAGTAACTACTCTAAAGTCTAAACTAAACATGGCATTTAAACTCTATGTTCAAAACAGAGGCACTAATTTGCTCCATACTTTTTTCTTTCTTTGGTAAAAGAATTTGCTCCATACTTGAAACACCATAATCTAAACAAAATATTGGCCGCCACAGGAGGTGGACTGCAAGAACACATTGATTCATGGCTGACCTTAGAGTAAATGATTGAAAGACTAACATTTGGGGTTTAAAAAGTTTCTTGGGTTGATTCTCAAGGCTTTCCAAAACTTACATTACACCAAAACCGTTAATAGAAATGGCTTTAAATCTTTTCTAATTGCTTTTTGGAACGGTTTCAGACCATTCCTAAAAGTGGCATTACTATTTTTTGGGAACAATTATAAACCGTTCCTAATTTAAATTTTTGGAAAAACAATAATACATTAGAGTTAATGAGGCATGAGAGTATGAACGGTTGCAATAAATATTTTTTATTTATAAATCTAGAATATATAAAACTATGGAAAATTGAAAACATTTTTTATTCACTCTAAATTAATTGAATAAACCCATTGAAACCAATCAATAGAACTTTCAATGTACTATAAATTTATTTTTATTTTTTTCTAATTATTCCAAAGGCTTTTGTAACACGAATAACACAATTTATGGAGGATGATTTAGTATTTTCTGACTTATTGCTCTCCTCCTCTTTGAAGGTTTTGCCCTGGGATTGGCATTTATGTTTGGATGTGTTTGTTTTGCGTACATTCGAAGAAGGAAAATGTTGAAGAATAAAATGGAGCTAAGAGGTACAGATGAGCAAGCATTGAGGCATCATTTGGACAGTAGGACTACATCAACTTCCATTGAGACATTCTTGCAAGATTATGCTTCTGGAATGCCCACAAGGTTCTCCTACAAACAAATTAAGAAATACAGCAACAATTTCCACCATAAACTTGGTCAAGGCGGGTTTGGTTCTGTTTTCAAAGCTGAATTGCCCAACAATTGCACCGTGGCAGTTAAAATTCTAGATGAGAATGAGCAAAGTGAGATACAATTCTTGAATGAGGTCCAAAGCATTGGGCAAATTCACCACCAACATCTCGTTCGTCTTTTGGGTTTCTGCTTTGAGCAATCAAGAAGAGCTCTAATTTATGAATTCATGGAGAATGGCTCCCTAGAAAAATATATACACCCAAAATCACAAGACAATCAACAAAGACTAAGTTGGAATCAACTGCATGATATAGCACTTGGTACAGCAAGAGGGATCGCATATCTACATGAGGAATGTAGAAGTAGAATTCTACATTGTGATATCAAGCCTCACAACATACTTTTGGATGAGAAATTCCAACCCAAGATGTCAGATTTTGGACTAGCACAAACGATAAACAGGGAAAACAACCAAATTAGTCTTATGCGCGGGAGGGGGACTCCAGGTTATGCACCCCCAGAAATGTGGTGGAAGATTTATGGTCCAGTGAGTGAAAAATCTGATGTTTATAGCTTTGGTATGGTCCTCCTAGAGATGGTCGGTGAGAGGAGAAATTCCAATGACAATATGAGTAGGAGCAGTGAGACGTATTTTCCTGAATGGGTCTATTCGCACCATGTGGTGCAGGGATCTAATGGAGGTGGATCAAAATGGCACAAATGCGAAGGGGAGGAGGAAGAGAATATCGCGAGGAGGATGGAGTTCGTTGGCCTTTGGTGCATTCAGTACTCACCCTCTCGGCGGCCTACGATGAGGAACGTTATCAATATGCTCCAAGGTGATGTATCCATTGACATCCCTCCATTGCCATTCAAAGCTAATGCGTTACAGCATGCTGCCATCAATTAAAACCCAACGGAGAATTGTGATGATGTTTCTTGATGTTGGTTTTTTGCAAGGCACGAGATAAACATACAAAAGCTCCACATGTTTGGTAGATTGTTGTATATTGGTCCATATTAGCAAGTAGAGGTGGTGCTGCAGTTCATTAAAGATAATTTTGTATGTACTAGGGAGATATGATTCTACATTTAATATGATGCTGCATCTAACTTGTTTACGAAATATTTGTTAAAATTAGTTTTATAGATCTCTTAACAGGGTTATCATGATCATCGCCATGATCATCGCCATCATCATCATAGTAGCTTAATTTATCTAATCTATATAAGATAAGTCGAAAGTAATAAAACTTAATGGAAAGAAGAGAAGAGTTGCAAGTCTTCAAGACGCATGACATACATGTGTGGGGTCCATCTTGGGCGTGGATTCCAAGGTGGATGTCCCACATGGCCCCACCTTATCTTGGCATCTTTGAAAGATTTGAAAAGTTAAGGATGAGACTCAAGTTGGAAACTCATGCAAATCACAATAAAATCCATATTTTGATAGAACTCTGGGCTTAACTTATTTTATAATTCAAATTCTTGCAAACAGTTCAAAATTAGAAGATTTGTTTTTAGAGTTGACTAGTCAAGCAAGTAAGCAAGGAAGCATTCAAATTTGGGAAGATAATCAAGAACCAATCAAGAAAAGAAGCTAAGGCCCCTTGGACGTCCACATGGGGGACCCACATGATCTTGAACACCCAAATTGAAGCCCTTGATGTTCATAAAATCTAAGAATTTTGGCAAGCTAGAATCTCAAGCAACTTGGAAGGTTTTTTTATGGAGACTTACATATCAAGAACTGCAAATCAAGAAACTTACCTTATCAACGAAATCCTTTCAAATTCAAATTGTTTCTAAGATAAGATCATTGCTTAGAGATTAAGCCAAGAGATCTTTGCAAAGGAGGGCTCACAAATTATAAAAGGGGACCAGCCCCCATGGGACCCCCCCCCCCCCCCCCCCCCCCCCCCCCCCCCCCCCCCCATGTTGGTCAAGATCCTTCAAGAGATATTTACTTCGCACAGCTGATACTCCATTGACTTGGTGTTTCATGTATGTAGAGTATAAAGCAGGATGTGCACAAAATAAATAGAATGTTGTGAGTCACAATAATTTAATTTATTGGATCAACACTATGTGTTTCTATAAGGTGATAGACCATACTTGATGTTGTGGTTTCTAATTTGATTCTTTGGCCCTAAGCATGGAGTTTGAATGTTGAAAATTGAAATTCTAAAGCCCACTATTTCTTTCTTTTATTTTGTTTTATTCTGGATTTCTTTGTTTTATGCACTCTAAATTTATTCAATTGGTGGTTTGATGATTCTATTGTTTTGCAGTTTTTAGTTTTAGCATTATTTTAGGAGTCTTTATTTAATTTATTGTTTAACTTGGATTTGTATTTTAATTTCAGATTTGGGTTGTAATCTAATTTTTAATTTTAGATTTGTTAGAAGTGGAATTTTTGTATGGATTTTGTTTAGGCTAGTTCTAGTTTCTATTTAGGATAGGTTCAAGTGAATATAACTCCATGTGGATACGATCCCGACTCACTGGGTAAAACTACAACTGAGGCCTTGCACTTGGGGACCTACAATCAAATATCAAAACTTACTTCGTAGATTACCATGTTTTTTTAATTGGTCAGCTAGCACCAGTTAATGTGACCCTTTTCATAGGTCCTTGTAGAGAAATTCATATCTAGGACATATTAAAAATCACAAAAACTAGTTTCAGCTCAAAAACTACATGGCCAAATCAACTGAAGGCTTGGCTAAGTTTTGGCCATTTCAACAAAAGGTCTAGACTCGGCAGTAACATGCATAAAAGTGAAATGACTTTTTTTTTTATTTTCTAAGTAGTTCTTGGTTAGAAAATTCTATTTTCTTAGAAAATGTTGTTACTTACGTTTGAGCCACGTGGTAATTGTAGATATTATGTTTAAACTATGTTTTTTTGCTTGAAGGTAAAATTTGTATTAAGCAAGAAAGGGAAAAAGTCCCCATAAAGCCAAAAAAATGGGGAATTACAAGAGAGCTGACGCAAAATGGGCAAGAAGAAACACCTAAACAAAAGGAGAACAAAAGAAGTAGCTAGACAACCAAACAAAATGCACAAAACGACAACGAGAAATCAACCTAAGAAGATCAGGATAGGTTGCATTGGCTGGTTTGAATTCAAAAACCTGAGATAGAACTAGCCATTCCTTTCAAACAGTCCAAGAAGAATGACTTAGCTTTCTCCAGGGAAGGCAGCTTAGAACTGTGATTGGAGTCATTCCAAAGGCACCATATGACAGATATGGCAAGGAAGAAGATAACTGCAGCATATTTTCTTCCAAAGACATCTGCATCAATGGCAATAGTCGTCCAGATAGTTGGAGCAGTGACAGGGAAGGAAAGCAGGGTACCACAAGGACTGAGAAGCCAATGCCAAAACTGTTGGGTCAACTTGCATGAGAAAAATAGATGCATGTCGGATTCCTCCCCACTGAAGCAATTATAATATCTAGAGGCCATGGACCATCCTTTGAATTTTACCTAGAAATCTGTTGGAGTCTTCCAGTGCAGAAGGAACCAGCTTAGGCAAGACAGACGAGGGGAGAAGAATTTGACCAAATCAGACTGGACCAGGGGGGGTCTGGCTCTTTGGTTCTCAGAAGATTCCATGCTTCTCTAAGGGAGAATTTTCCTGAGGAGTTTCCTCTCCAAGAGAGGTGATCTGAGACAGTATCTATATCTCTAAGGGAATGTTTTTTCCCTTCGTTTAACCACATGGCTCCATTTTAAGAATCCTCATTTTTTAGAACACCTGAATACAGGTGTCAACACCTCATTCCACCCTCCACTCCCCTCTCTCTCCACTATCCTCTCTCACTCCACCCTCCACTAACTGAAACCCATAACCTCCTTAAAAAAATTCCCACTTCTTCCCACTTCTTAACTGCTCTCAAATACAGAGAATACGAAGAAGATAAAAAAAAAAAAAAAACTGACTGACAGCAGGTACGAGAGAAGATCTCTTTCAGGGTTTCTCAAGTATTTTCCAAAATCATAGGCCTACACTGCTTGCAATGGAGAAAGATGGTGTAGAGCTTGAGAAGGTGATATAAGGTTTCTTCTATTATTTTGCAGGATATAACTTTCTTCGTTGCTACACTTCAAGGGTTGTCTCTCTGCACATCATCTACTTGGGCTTTGCATGAGAGAAGATTTTCGTCCTTCTATAATATATTGAGTACATTCATTGTATTTAATATTTGTTTCCTCCATCTTTATGTCTAACTGAAGCCATGGGTGATCTTTCAATACATGTATTAGTCATCGAAAAAAAAAACCCACCAGAGAGCTAGGGCACGATGTCAGCAGATCCCGACCCCGCCCCCCCTCCCCATCCCCCCCCCCAGATCTCTCTCCTCCCTCTTCTCAGTCGGAGCCCTCCGTCCCTGTTGCAGAGATTCTGGCCATTCTTCAAGTTGATCAGCTCTCCCAGACTCCTCCTTCTTCAGCTCTTACCTCTAGCCAACTTCAAAAGTTGGTGGCCCTCCTGCACAAGCCCTGCCCTCGTGGATCCAACACCCAGGTACCAAACATGTATTCTTCCTCAACCTCCAACCCTAGATCTTACGCCTCTCTCCTCTCCCAAACCCCTCTGGCCCTCCCTCAACCTCTGCCTCCAACTTCCTGGGCGGATGGAAAGCCTACAGTATCCATCCCTAAATCTATGATTTTCTCAAGTCAAGAGTCATTCTCCTTTGTTGCGATTGGCCGTTTCGAAGGGAAACGACCCTCTCTGGAGTGGGTGGAGCAAATCTCAAACCAATCGTGGAACCTCCCCATCCAAAGCCTGATCTCCCTAACAGACCAGGGGTTCTTCCTCTTCAGATTCCCCAGCGCTCAGGTCAGGGATTCTTTCTTATCCTCTTCTCCTCTCCCTCTGGGCCATAGAAAGCTACATCTCCTTCCTTGGTCCTTAGGTATGGAAACCTTCTCCTGGCCTACTCTGTCTCCAACCTGGATCAGGTTAAAAGGTCTTCCTTTCCATTGTTGGAGCCAACACATTCTCTTCTCAATAGCAAATTCCATAGGAAACCCCATCCTAATAGACGAGATAACAGCTTCCCAAAGGTTCCTCTCGTATGCCAGGATTTGCATTAACTTAGATATGCAAAAACCAAAACCTCCTACCATAATGGTTGACCTTGCAGGAGATACCAAAGTGGAAGTAGAAGTCTCATATGAAAATTTACCTTGTCCCCTTTGTATGGGAGCAGGCCATGGTGAAGGTCAATGCCAATCCTCAGGCCAATCGTCCCGCAGAACAGAGAAGCCCAGGACTAAGCCTCCCCCACCCCGTTCTTCTGAACCAGGTCTATTACCAATCCCCCCTGCTCATGGGAATAATTCCCTCGATCCCCTGCATCCTCCTTCTTCCCCGTTTCCCCTTGTTACCAACCCTTTCTACCCTGTAGCTGACCCTAACCCTTTGGAGGACCCCCTATCTAGACCTTCATAATCCTTTCTATGTCCTGGAACAAGTGACTCAGATGGTTTCCATCCCTACATCTAACACAGTAGTTCCTGACTCCTCCCTCTCAACTCCTCATCATATTCAATCCTCCAGTAACTTGGCTGATATATCAAGTAACCTCTCAGTCGACCTCAATTTTCAGGTAGAATCCTCATCCCAACCTACCTCCAATCCAGCTCCCTCAACCTTAATCTGGTCTCCCTCCTCTGCTGACTTGGCCATAACTGCTCAACTCCCTAAGAAGAAAAAGAAACACAAAGTGAAAAAAATCCTCTAGAGCTAGTCCCTCCCTTGCCCCCCTAACAAGCCCCCCTCCCCCAACCAATTCCCATGTTTAAGTCCCTGTTCTGGAACTGTAGGGGAATTGCCAACTCCCCCACTGCTAGGACCCTCACCTTCTTGGTTAATTCCCACTCTCCAGATATCATCTTCCTCTCTGAGCCAAAGTCTTCTAATGCCGGCCCTCTTTTCCAGAAATTAGAATCGCTTGGCTTCTCCACTTTCTTTTCAAACTCCTCTCCCTCCTCTCCTATCTCCTCTATCTAGTGCTTCATCAAAGCCTCTTCAAATTACTCCTCTTCCTTGGTGGATAGCTCTTCCCAACACCTTACCATCTCCCTTTCTCCCTCCTAAAGTCACCCAACAACTTTTTTCACTGGAATATACGCCTCCACCTTCTACATTCTAAGGAGATCCCTATGGCAGTACCTCTGCTCCCCCCCCCCCCCCCCCTTTTTCTTCCCACCTTCCCTAGGCTGTAATTGGTGACTTTAATGCTGTATCCTTTACAGCTGAAAATCTCAGTTTTCGCCCAAGCTCCTCCCCCTCCACTTCAGATTTCAACAACATGATAGCCTCCTCTGGTCTTATGGACATAGGCTATTCTGGAAGTAAGTTTACCTGGTCAAATAACAGGCAAGGCCGGTCCTATGTCGCTGCCAGACTCGATCGTTCGCTCACCAATAGAACCTGGTCCCTCTACTTCCCAGACAGTCTTCTCCATCACCTTGTCAGACAAAACTCAGATCACAGCCCCATCTTGCTTTGTAGCCTTCCTCCTATGGCAGTTAGATTCATCCCCTTCAAATTTGAAGAAATGTGGATTAGTCACCCTTCTTTCAAAGAAATTGTGGCAGCAGTCTGGAATTGCCCAGTCTATGGAAATCCTCAGTTTATTCTCAGCCAGAAGCTCAAGGCCCTCAAGCTAAGATTGAAGTCCTGGAATAAGGAAGTTTTTGGCCTCCTCAAGAACAACATAGCTACAGCTGAAGCTTCTATAATTCATTGGCAAGAAAGTATGGACGAAAATCCCCTGGACTCTACTAGGACAGCCCTCAGCCTTGCCAGATGCTCTCTTCAAAACCTGCTTCAAGTGGAAGAAATTCATTGGAAGCAGAAGTCTAGGACTAATTGGCTAAAGGATGGTGATAGAAATACTAGTTATTTCCACATGGTGTCAAAAATCAGAGGTTCCAAGAATCGTATTGATTCAATCAACTACAAAGGTCAATCTCTGGAAACCCATTCTCAGATTAAAGCTGCTGCGGTGGATTTCTTTTCTGACATTTTTAAGCCTTCCCCTGGAGTTATGGATCCCAGCCTCTTCCAAGTGCCAAATAATAGAGTGTCTCCCATCCAAAATTCAGCCCTGGTTGTTGTTCCTTCCTTCGAAGAAATTAAGGCTTCGGTTTTTAGCCTCAACAAGTCCAGCTCTCCTGGCCCGGACGGTTTCTCTAGTTCCTTCTTCTGTAGCTGCTGGGACATCGTTGGATCCTCTGTTACAGCTGCAGTTCAGAATTTCTTCTCTTCTAAAAAGCTTCTTAAGGCCACAAATTCCTTCTTCATCTCTCTCATCCCAAAAGTTGCTGCCCCCTCTTTCTTTGGAGACTACCGTCCCATCAGTCTCCTCAACTTCTCCTACAAAGTTATATCCAAAATTCTTGCCTCCAGAATGGCTGCTGCCCTCCCTAACATCATCTCTCTCCATCAGGTGGCTTTTTTGAAAGGCAGGAAAATTCAAGATCATATTGCTCTGGCTCATGAGCTAACCCAGAATCTTCAAAAGGGTGCCAAAGGTAAAGGAATTTGTTTGAAGTTGGATATCTCGAAAGCTTTCGACAAGCTGAGCTGGCCGTTTTTATTCAAAGTCCCAGAACTCTTTGGCTTTAGCAAAGATTGGGCCTCTCTTATTCAAGCTTGTGTCTGCTCCTCCAAAGGGTCGGTCCTCATAAACCGAGAGCCTGCTGGTTACTTTGAAGTTGGTTGCGGGTTGAGGCAGGGAGATCCCCTATCTCCCTACTTATTCATCCTGGCGGAGGAAATATTAAGCTTGAACATATCTAATCTTGTTTCCCAGCAGCTTCTGACTCCGATTTATAGAGCTCCATCTTCCCCATCAGTCTGCCACCTGTTTTTCGTGGATGACATTTTGCTCTTTTTCCAAGCTTTTCCTCGGAGTATCAAAGTCATAAAAGGGGTCTTAAAAGCCTACCAGCAGGCAGCAGGCCAACATTTCAACCGTAGGAAATGCAGTGTCCTTTTTGGTAACAGCAGGCAATCTTTCAAATCCAGAGTCTTAAGATCGGTGGGCTTCCCTCAGGCCTCCTTTCCTTCTTCCTACTTGGGAGCTCCTCTCTTCATTGGCAGCCCCAAAGCCATACATTTCGAGAGCTTAAAGGATCACTTCAGGCAAAGACTTTCTGGTTGGAAAAGTAATCTGCTCTCTTTTGCAGGGAGGCTTACCCTTGTAAAGCATGTTCTCCAGAGTCTCCCTATTCATATCCTTCTTATCCTTCCCATTCCCTCCTCCATTTGCTCTATTCTTGAAAAATGGATGAGGAATTTTCTTTGGTCTGGGGGTCCTGACAGAGTTAAAAGGAGCCTCCTCAATTGGAAATATGTTTGCTTGCTAAAGAGTGAAGGTGGCCTTGGCCTGCGTCGTATGAAGGATATGATCAAGGCTAACAATATCAGACTGGGGTGGGCTGCTTTCAACTCCTCCTCGCTGTGGGCTAGTTGGTTTAGAGCGAAGTACTTCAAAGGTTTCTCGCCGTGGCACCCAATCTCCCTTTCTTCTGGTTCATGCATCTGGAGGCCCATCAAGAGAATTTCTTCTTTCCTGTTTCAAAGCAGTCACTGGATCTTAGGCGATGGGAAAAGCTTGGATTTTTGGCATGACAAATGGCATGGCCCCCTCTCTCTGGCGCAGATCTATCCTGAGGTAATCTTTCCCTGGTCAGACTCAGTGAATGCAGTATTTTCCAACCCCCAGAGACTTCAAAGTCCTTCCATCCCCCAGCAGGTGTCATCCTTCTCCTCTTCCATCATAGCCTCTTCCTCCCTTGTTGATGAGCCAGACCAGCTAATTTGGTCTAGCTCCAGCTCCAGTATCCTCTCATTTGCAGCTGCCTGGGAGTCCATAAGAGCCAGAATCTCCCCCACGGTTTGGTCCAAGTTTGCCTGGAACTCTCTTCTAAAGACTTCATCTGCTTGCTTTGGTTGGAAATTATTCCATAACAAGCTTCCAACCAATGCTTGGGCCCAGTCGATTGGAGTTCACCTGGCATCTTCTTCCAACCTGTGTGGCACCCATCAGGAAACTGCTCACCATTTGTTTTTCTCTTGTCCCTTTGCTGCTGCTTTCTGGGCTTGGTTAGAAGCTAAAGGGAAGTTCAGGTTCCCCCCCTCCAGTTCGGTTTCAGCTATGTGGTCTACTTTCTCCTCCAATTCCTGCTCCAGAGCTAAGAAGGGGCTGGGAGCTCTCTTCATCTCAGCTATTTTCAGCATTTGGAAGGTTAGAAACGAGTCCATCTTCAACAACAAGGTTCCATCTCTGGACTCTGCTATTTATTTCTTTATGGAGGATGCTTCTATTGCTCTCAGCAAATTGTCTTCCCCTTTCTCTAGTCTCATTTTAGATTCTTTTTTCCTTCTCTGTAACTAGCTCTATCCTTATCTAAGATAGAGCTCTGTTTGTTGATTTCTGGGCTCCTTTCTCTGTAGCCTGTTTGGCTATTTTCCTCCTTTGCTTTATAAATTCATTTTGCAACTTAGCAAAAAAAAAAAAAAAACTGAAGCCATGGGTACTGTAGAACGTGATTTTGCTAAGGAGATTGTTTGGGATTTGGAAAGGGGTTGGGATTTTATTTTGTGTTCAGCTTATCTATTCCAAACTGTTTTTCCATGTTCTGGGTCGAGGTCACAGGCATTGTGAACGAGAATGTGAAATTGTGAATTGAGTGGCAAAAAAATGCTTTGAATTTAGTTCACCTGACATATTCTGTTTCCAAGTTTAGGCTAAGCCATAATTGCAAATGGATTGAAAATCAGCCCGATGCAATTATTATAATCCTAGACAAACAGCCCATAAACCGAATCCTCCCAACCAAACACCCTGGAATAATCAAAACCAAACACCCAAATAAATTCAAATCCCCCTAAACAAACAATTATTTGTTCCAAGCCTTGAGATCAGATTCACTATTTGTTCCTTCCAATAAGTTGATTATGCATTGAGCCAATTATGGAGACCAGATTTTCTTAATTCAAAGCCAAAAAAAGGGAAACATTGGGATTGACATCATAAGGAATTTAAGCATCCATCACAGACTTCTCTGCTTTAACTATTTTCTTTTTAAGCTGCCCAAAGACCTCAATGTTCCAACCCTTGAGATTATTCTTAAGATTTTTTAGCTTTTGAACCAAGATGAACTGAGGTTGCCCAAATATCCTCAACCACTGCAGAGAAGGATGCATGGGATAACCACATTTCTTCAAATTTGAAGGGAGTATTTTTTAGAGGTAAACGATTTCTATGAGAGAGGAGAAGGGGGCTGTGGTCTGAAGAAAGCCTAGGGAGATGGGTGACAATAGGATCCTGAAAATTGTAAAACCAATTTGCATTGGTGAAAGCTCGATCAAGCCTAGCAGCTACATAAGCTTGGCCTTGCCTTTTGTTTGCCCAGGTAAATTTATTTCCTCTGAAGCCAGTGTCCTTAAGACCAAAAGCTTGAACCATGTCGTTAAAGTCCTTGACAGAGATGGTAGAGGGGGGTGGGTGCTAATTTCTCAGAGGCCAAAAGGATAGAGTTAAAATCTCCAATCACACACCAAGAAAGAACTGTCGAAGAAGTGTTAATAAGATAATCCCAGAAATGTCTCCTCATTCCATAGTCGGTGGGTCGATAAACTCCAGTGATCATACACGTGGAGGCTGTGGAAGGGTCATGAATTTTAATAGAGATATGCTGGTTGGAATGGTCAAGAAAAGAGTATGTACAATTGGAGCTAGAATTGCCAAAGAGCCAAAGAGAGCTATTGGAGTTGGAAAATGAGGAGTTGAAACCAAGAGACAAGACCCCAATGGAAATGGAGGAATCAAAGAGGATTTTAGGCTCAGAGAGGAAAATGAGGTCCGGAGAATGGACTGCAATTAGGTGATGCAACATCGTTTTAGTAGGGGTATTTCCAATACCTCTACAGTTCCAGTATAGGACCTTAAACATTGGAAAATGGTGGAGGAGGGGGAACCACTGGAACTTCTAGTTTTGGGGCCAAGGGATGAGGTACCTCTAGTTTTGGGCTTCCTCTTACCTTAAACTTTGAAAGGGGATAGATCGACCACTAAAGAGGCTTCCTAAGGAGCATCATGATCCTTATTGCAAACCAGGGTGGGGTCGGAGGGGTTGATCTCAGAAGGGATGGTTGACAGTTTACCGGACTTGGAAGCAGAAACTGAGACTGGCGCTGAGGCCTGGGATTCAGAAGTTATAGCTCTAGTAATGGATTAGGCGGCTATAAGGTATTTAGATTTAGAGGTTAAAGAGGTTGGTTCTGTGAAGGTACAATGCTTTAAAATAGAAAAGGGGTTGGAGCAGTCGAGAGTGGGGGCAGGGAATATTTCCAATATTTCATGAACTATGTCTGAAGGGAGTGACACTAAGGGACTTTCCAATTGAGGATTTGAATGTGTATTGGGGCCAACTAGCTGAGGGCCAATAGTGGGAGGGGGAGGAATTGACAAATAGGAGCTTTGCAAATTACTGTCGGGGTGGCAGACCACAGGGAGTATAGGAATTGAATTACCTAGGATGTTTGGGTTTGTGGGAAGCTGGATTTTCCCCACACTAGCTGCAGCATCCACGGCTGTTGCAGAGGAAGGGAGTTCAACTAGGCTGCTATGGCAGGGGTCTTCAACAAAGCTAACTTGTTTGAAAAAGGGCATTTGGAGGAGAGGTGACCTGCAGAAAGACATTCAGAGTAAGGGATATTATCATATAGCACTTCTACTTCCACTACAACATCTCCTTCCAATTCAACTGTTAATGAACTATGAGTAGGCTTTGCCACATTGAGGTTTAGCAAGACTCTGGCATGGGACATAATTCTCTGAGAAGCAGTCGCTTCATCAAGTCGAAGAGGCTTACTATTAGAGCCTGCAATTGAGAGAATGATATTACTGCTCCAGCAATGATAAGGAATACATTTCAGTCCAATCCAAACAAGAGTTATTGCTGGCCAAGATTCTTCATCCTGACTTGTGGACCAAGGTAGAAGGAGTAGTTTTTTCTTATCCATGAGCAGGAGACTCTAGCTAACCAAGCTATCTCTGTCCTCCTTAGAATTGAATCTGAATAGAAAATGACCTTGCTCTGTAAGCGAAATGAAGCAGGGCCGTGAGATTCTCCAAGAACTATGAACCCATTGCTCCAAACTCTTTAGGGAGGGACGTCTGCCCATAAATTTCCCAATAGCTAAGAAGGAAACAGATTCCTTACTGTTGGTAACCATTTGTTGAGGGATCTGCAGGGTTAATTTACCAACCTTCTAAGCCGGAGGAGGTAGAGTGGGGGGTGTGAAATAGCCATGGAGGAGAAGAAACTAGCATAGGATCTCTGAGGGAGTTTCTTTTAAGAGGCAGTAGGGTCTCCAACTTGATGATAACCTAGAGGCTGACCTTGGGGGTGATTGAGGAGGCTGTCAAGGTGCTTATGCAAGAGCTGAAGCTGAGCAGAGTCCCATGCCTGAGGTCCCTGGAGATCAGCAGCAAGAGCTCCAAGAAGATGGAAAGCTGGTGACCGGGGGGATTTTCCAGAAAGGTGAGTTGAGCTTGGCAGCTTAGATGCCAAGAGAGAGAGAGAGAGGGAGAAGAGGGATTTTTTATCTGGAAGATAGGTTGTCCTTTTTGAAGCAGGAAAGAGGGTTAGCGATGAAGTCTCACCAAATGGAATTCGACGCTCTATATTGGTTAGGTGGTTAGGGGGTTAGTGGAATTAGAAGAGGATTTGGAGAGCTGAGTGGGTGGGGGGACGGGGGGACACTATGATTGGGAGCCGGAGGATTATCTAGCAAGGGATTTGGGGGATTTTGGGGAGAAAGATCTAGGATTGGGGGTTGGGGAGGGTCGGGAGTCGACATGTTGAGAGATCCTGGCAGATCGAATTCTTACTTAAGTAGGGGTTGTGTAGTTTAAACTATGTTGAATAAAGAATAATAGCTAATCTGTTTTGAAGACTCCAATTATTGGAAAGTGCATATTTTTCAAAATTGAATCAAGGTAGTGAATTTCCTCGAGTAAATGATTCTTGATGCCTCAATGCATGAGGAGCATATATGCAAGTGAACTCATGCCAGACATCCTCTTCTTTTCACTTTCAGATGAATGGACAAAATAATTGTCCATGGAAGTTTTATATCGATCTCATAAATTATGGTCAGATTTTGATAAAAGAATATTCCTGTATTTTTCCAAACAGCACAAATATTTGTACTATTTTCTTCCAAAAATTCTGAAAATGCTCCACTTTAAAAGCACTCCTTTTTTTTACCCCTCTTTGTTTTTAGGCATGGGATCCCCCTGACCAATCTAGCGTACTGTCCTCCGCCTTGAATAGTCACAAGTCCAAATTTGACACTCATCCAATTTTTCCTTACTATTGGATTGAAATCGTAAGAAATCTTGCTTCTAAAACCATTAAATTTTAGGGTCATGGATCAAAGAGTTAGGATAATTTTATAGTGTCTAAATTTTGCACATAGGTAGGTCTCATATAGATTTTCCGTCCAACGGTCTCATATAAATCATCATGCATCCCGGGTTGGTCCGACTAAGAGAGGCATTTTTCTCCTAAGAAATGCCCGGGTGCTTTTTAGCGCTGCCCATTTTCTTTTGTAGTAATGACTATTTAAATCTAAGCATATTGCATTATGCAAGTACCAAAACCGACTGTTAAAAAGTTTATAAAGAGAGAGGACAAAGGTAGAAATCTATGTGCCTGTTTCTTTGCTGGAATTCCAAGAATTTCTGTTTGGAGAATTCATGAATTTCCAGACATAGTGGAATTCCTGAATTCCCCTTAGGCTTGAGCATCCAGGAATTCCACCAAAATGCAAAGGGAGTGGAATTCCTGGATTCCCAAAGGTCAAAAGAGAACTTTCAAGTGGCTGGAATCCAGAAATGCTACTGAAGAAACATGGGATTCAAAAATTCAAAGGGACAACTTATCTCATCATGTCCAGGAATTTCTACCGAATTCCTGGTGAATTCCTAGCAGAAATTCCACTAAAAAAACAGGGCCTATGACTTTTCATAAGAAAGGGCTTTTTTCTTATCATTTTCTCTTGGGTTGCTAGACACTTTTTTTTTTTAAGTTCATAAAAGAAAAAAAAATTACTATAAAAAGAGAAGATGATATTGTCATTTATATAATTTTCTAAATATTTCTAGCGTATCCAAACAATTAACATTAGAAATGAAAGATGGTATTCTCTAATATATATTATATTTTTATGTTATATTGTACATCCATATGGACCCTTAAAATCATAATCAGTATAATAGCCAGTAAAGTCTCCATCATTTAACTGATATGTATTCATCATAACTACTAGGGAACCGGAAAAATCCCCTTAAATAGGGTAACCACAGTTGATAACTCTAAACTTTTATAATGACAACTAGCTAAGGACCTCCAGCCCAAATCATCTCTTTTTTTTCCATTTTTTCCTTTCTTTGTTGATGTCAACATAACCCTAATCCTACGTTAAAGTTATTTTATGTTGATGTCGATAAATCTTCTGTCGACGTCAACAAATTCTATGTATAAATGTTTAACATGTACTGTGCACAGAGGTCACTTGATTGTGCTAACTAGGCGTTTTTTGTCGACGTCGATAAAAGTTTATGTTGATGTCAACAAATCTTTTGTTGACGTTAAAAAATTCTATCAATAAATGCTTAACTTGTACAAGGGTCACTTGATTGTGCTAACTTGACATTTTTATCGACGTTGACAAAAGTTTATGTTGATGTCGACAAATGTTTTGTTGATGTCAACAAATATTACTTATAACAGAATATGAGACTTTAGTTTCTTTCAATTTGGGTGAAGAGACCAATTCTTGGGGATAGGGAATATGGTTTTTTTTTTTTTATAACATGAATAGGGAATATGGTTATGTTGATATCAACAAAGAAATGGAAAAACGGGAAAAAAAAAGAGATGATTTGTGCTGGAGGTCCTTGGCCATCATTATAAAAGTTTAGGGTCCTCAACTGTGGTTTTTCTATTTAAGGGAATTTTTCCGGTAGATGTCCTTAACTACTACAACAAACAACTCAGCTAAAGAGTTCCCACTGTAACCACCTCACTGGAGGAACATTACAAAAACGTTGTATTTCTTAATTTTTACCAATAAAGTTATTACAAAAGTGCTGATCAAACTTTTTTTTTTTAACTACTACTGGTGATACATTGCACTTAGATGTTAGTGATAGGGCTAGTGTTGTAGTGACATGTTTACCATTATGAAGAAAGTTTGTGTTAAACATAAAACTGTCTAGTTCTTATTATGTTTGTCTAAGTTCATGAGAAAAATAGAACATTCATTTTATTGTGATCAAATAACAAGGTGTTTCGGCTACAAATACAATAACGAACACATAATATGATCCTAATATATTCTATTATGCTTGCATCTCAACTTCACAATAACCACATAGAAAACGTTCATCCTGATTGCCCTAGGAGCATATCCATTAAGGTCAAAGATTAGTCAATGAAATGGAAGGCACCAATCTAAAAATGGATAAATCAGATTAATAGAAGGAAAAAATAAAAAAATAGTACGTACAATATCAAACATGCCTGATCAACATAATCTTCAACAGAAAGTTTATAAGCAATTAAATGGAAACTGAAGTTACTAAAATCACATAATAAGTAGCCACATTTTCCAGATGTTAATATAGGAACATCTGGACTAATATCAAAAAATAAATATAAACACACCAAATGTGATGAAAACAGTGCATTGACTTACCCTCCCTTCAATCAAGCCCTCTATTTCAATGTTGACAGCATAGGATTAAATAGCCTTGGCAGAATTGAGGAAGAGAGTATGGTTTTTATTTATTTATCATGGATTAAAGTACTCTTTCGTATTCATAGCATGTCATTAATCGTCCTTAGAAATGCCACATTAATAAATGTGATGCATGAAAAATAAAAGAGGATTTTACTGGAAAAATCCTGAAATATAGTCATTTATCATGAAAGGTCCTCACAAATTTTATAGCACTAATGAGGTCCTCTTTCCAATTTTTGATATTTTTTATACTTTTTCTGAGAATAGCGTCGCTCGTCACACCCACCTTTCCCTGTATCTCCCTGCACACCCATCTGCTACACCAGCACCTCCTTCTTTCTTTCTTCTCTCCCTCTCTCTCCCTCACTACATACATTGCACCACTCTGCCCTTCCCCACCTTCTTCTTCCCTTTTTTTTCTTTTCCTTTCTTTCTCTTTCTCTTCCTCCTCCTCCTTTTTCTCTTCCTCCCAACCTGCACTAACCCTCCACCCCCGCCACCACCTGCACACTCTCACCTGCTGCACCACCCTCACTACCTCCCCTGCACACCCACTGCCTCCTCCTTTTCTTTATTTCTTTCCTCCTTCTCTCCTTCTCCTCCTCTACCCAAGTCCAAGCAGAGTCAACATCCTCCTCAGCTATGGCACTAGAGATGTTCTTCTGGAGCTACCTTAGGTCCCACAGAGAAGACAGTGGGTGTGGGATTTTATTTTCTGTAGAAGTTTGGTGATGTGTTTGGGTTGAAGGTGCTTTGCAAAAACAGATTGGTGAGGTTTCACCTCTAAATGCATGCATCACTGAAAAAAAAAAAAAAAAAAAAAAAAAAAAAACCTTTAAAGTAGAAACTTCTTCACATCCAATAAAATAACTAGGGAAATCTTCATCATTCCAACCAATCATTATCAAAATAAGGGTCGAAGAATACATAGAGAAGAACGCAAATGTGAAAATAGTATAATCTAGATGAACTCTCTCTCTTTGTCTCTCTCCATTTGAATGCATGTTAATATCAGGAGAGGGGATGAGAAGGGTAAGATGTAGATTAATAGACTCACGCTAATCAGATCATGTTATTAACACTTTTTCTGTTTTCTTATAGTGGCCCAATGTGAAGGTGGATCATTATTATCATCATCGAAACCTTGATCCACCTATCTTGGGGTGGTCGGCTAGCTACATATGTTTTATATGTCGAAATTGATATTTCAACAGGGAACTTCAAATAGTGAGGGTGGTAACTAAAATTATTATCGAAAACTCCTGACCTTTTGTTAGAAAAACCTGCAACTAAATGGTCTCTAAGAGAAAGGCTTGCTTGGGTGCAAGAATCCTGAGAATTCTTGTCTGGGCAGAGTGGTGCAGTGAAGGAGAGAAAGAAAGAAAGAAGGAGGTGCTGATGTGGCTGTGGTGTAGTAGATGTGTGTGCAGGGAGATGCAGTGAAAGGTGGGTGTGATGAGTGACACTAGTGTCGCCCATGCGTGAAGCTATCGTCGCTCAAAGAAGGTATAAAAAAATATAAAAAATTGGCGAGATGACCTCATTAGTGTTACAAAATTTGCGAGGACCTTCCAGATAAATGACTATATTTTGGGATTTTTCCAGTAAAATCCTCAAAATAAAATGTGATGCATGAAAAAAAATATTTCCATCAAATTAAATACCTCAGACAACTGAACAAAGGCATCCTCTATAATTTAATGTGTCACTTGCAATCCCAAAGAGATTATTTGTCAGAAGATCCATGGGAAGGCATATCTTCAAGAAAGCATCTTTGTCAAGGTAGCTATTGATATGCACCACACATAATTAAAGAGCAAACTATGTTCTTCGTTACTGGAATTCATATTTGAATCCTTGCATAACAAGAAATCACATCCTATGGAGTTCTACAGAGAATTCCAATTCCATCCTCATGATTCACTCAAATGCATGGCCCCTAATCAAATGGCTTTTGTCTATGGATCACAAATATTGACGATACTAGTGTAAGAAAAAAATTGTAAAGAAAAGAAAAGGGAAGGTTAAAAGTGGATGTTCAGTGAGAAAAACGGAATGCTAGTTAATTAAATAAAAGACCAATTACACTCATTTGACTGGCCAGGCTTAAGGATAGTTTGAACATGCTTGGCATCTGTGATACAACACAATATCCATGAACTTGTTATTTTAACAACAAATTCTTACAATAGAATACAAATATACCCAAAATTCAATATTTATGGAATCCAACATCTGGTTTGTTGGTGGAACTGTGTTTTCCATTCCTAAACAGGAAATGCTGCATGCATGGGAATCATCAAATCATACAAAAATTCTAGACAACCAAAAATCAAAATACCGACATAAGGAGAAATCACACCAATTTCTTCAAAAAAATTAATAGGTTCATCGAAAATCCACCATAAATTACAGAGATACAACTTTTGGGTGATTGATGAGTTCACAAAAAAATACACTTTCATAGCATTATTTTATGAGGTTTCAAAGATAAAAGAACTCAAAACACTATTTTTAGCATAAAAATAATAAATTTCCTCCTCATCATGCTTTGCTCATATCTTTCCATTATAGATGGTCATTTGTATGCATTTATATGAGTTCCAATGGCCTCCATACAAAATATGTTAAAAAAATACTCTCAATTATGTTAATTTCTCTTTGTAGGTGTTAATTGAAGATTAATTTGAAGATTAAAGTTGAGATTCAAGAGTTAAAGAGAGAAATGATAAGTTTGGAAGACAATTGGATGAAGAATTGACAAAGATATGCCAACAATAAGAAGAAAAATGAAAGACCTGGGTTGGTATTTTGACCATATCTTTTCACTCGGATGTCCGATTGAGGTGATCTCAGAAGCATTGGAAAGCTTGTTCTAAGATCTACAAATCATATTTCACAACATTTTTCCCAATTCGGACATTTCAGGGGTCAAAATCGCACATCAATCTAGGGACTGTTTTCTTACACGAGAATTACATTCATATGTTCATATTTCCATTCTTGTAAAGTCCCACATCGGAAAGAAACCAAAAAGTGCAAGGCAAATATCTCTATATAAGGAAGGAAACTCTAGGCATTAGACACACAAGCAAGGAGAGCCTCCTCCTATTTACTTAAGTTATTCATGTAAATTGAGAGCAATTGTAGAGAGAAAGTGAGGAAAGCTTTGTAAAATTTGAAGATTTATAATGAAAGCTTTGTCTTCTCCAATGGGTGGCTAATCCCCTTGATTGGATCTTCTAGATGAAGCTAAGTTGATCCTATTCCTTTTGTTTATGCTCTTTATTTTAATTCCCTTGTTTATGTGCTTAATATGTTAGAATAGATTTGTCTTCATTGCATTGTGCAACCTTTCATGCTTATTTTTTTTTATCTTAGCATTCTTTTTACTATCTATGCTTAGGTTTGATAAATCATGCTTAGGAATAAATATCTTTTGATGGTTTATGCTTATTTTTTATAGATAGTTATTAGGAATCTTTTCTTTTATGAAGGAAAGAAAATCTTGGCTATTAGATTGTTAATTTCTATCTTAGAGCTTTAAAGTTATATTTTCCAAATCTAAGCATTGATTTGTCATTAGATTTGAGTATTTGTTTGGAAAAATAGAAGAGCATTAGCATTAGATTAGTGTCACTTAGTGGATTCTAGATGATTCAATCTATCCATTAGTATTGCTTGTTGCTTATTTTACTTGCTTTAGTTTAATTGTATTCACATTCCCACACACTTATTCACTTGTTTTAATTCCCACACTCCATTTCTCTATCCACACCATCATATCCATTAGCTTATTTGTTCATACCTTCTATGTGTTTGTTTTTATTCCTCCTTTGATTTTACACTTTTAGCACATTTCTTTTTATCTACATCCACTTATTTTCTATCTTGTTCTCCTTATTAGTTAGTTTTCATGGATGCTTTTAGTTTATTTCTATCTTGATCTTTCACTTATTTTCACACACTTACTCATTTGATCTATCTAACATTGTTCATTTGTTCTTGTTATTGACCTTGTTATTTTTCTTTTGTCATTAACTTTGTTACTAACTTGTTACTAACCTTATTCTTCTTTGAGTTCTTCTATTTCTACTTACATCTCTTTGTTATCTAGTTTCTTGTGTTTCTTTTAATTTGCATTTTTTTTATTTTCCTTGTTATTATCTTGTTTCTTGTTTCTTGTTTTTGTTATCTCCATTTGCATTTGTTAGCTATATTTGAGTTGATACTCCTTTTCATTAATCATTGTTATTTCTCTTGTAACGATCCTCGTGGGAACGATATTCGGACTTTCATAGTCTATATTACTTGAGACAACCGTATACTTGCGGAAAATTCCCAAACAGTGATGGGTCATCCACAAAACTACTAACCACATAAAGTGAAACAAAAAATAAAATAAAACTTATATCTTAAAGGAAATTATAAAGTTGAAAGTGTTATGGAGATAACAAATTAAGCCTTTAATCAAGTTAATAAAGTAATATAAAAAATTCATAAAATACTAATATAAGAAATTCATAAGATACTTAACTTCAACATAGGAACATCCAACAATCAAGGGAAGGGTTTTAGATCAGAATATCGCCACAAATCAAAAGATCATAATGCAGCATCATCGAAGCCTCATCATACCCAACTGGAAAATGCTTACCAAAATAACATTACAAAATGGTACATGCTAAAATGATAGAGAAATCAAAAGTAGCTAAAAACACCAAAATCAAATAGAATTATAAGATCATGAAAAACATGTAGAAACCATATACCAACCCAAAAGCGACGTGGAACATGGGACTTTCCCAACAAAACATGCAGGTAGCCTCCTATAAAGGATAATTCTAAATGCAACCCCATATCATGCATTACATATAAATTAATATACATGAAGAACAAAATCTATACATTAAAACGCAACCTAAATAATAAATTTCAAGTCTCAAAACAAAATGCAAGACCCAAGCACAATAGGAACAAAGGGCCTGTTTGGCAGGAACAAAGGGCCTGTTTGGCATTGTTCCGATGTTGTTTCTGGTCTTCTGCTCAGACGAGGAGGTGTGGAAATCAAATTATGCAGAGGTTAAAGCCGTACGGAACTTGTTTGTGGTAGCATTTTGTTAAATTTTTCTGTCCAGAATAAGCTATGTGACCCTTGTTTGGTTACCATCAGAGTTTCTCTTTTAGCCAATGTTTCGCCTACCACATAATCTTACCTTACATCAATAGATGTTAGAGAGAAAAAATTCTAGAAGTATATCTTAGATATATCTCATTGGCCCACTCCCACCCTTGATCCCAGCCATCCAAGTTTGACCATTGAAAGAGATGCACCATCTTTTAATTGCCGTATGTTCATAGCTACTATGTATTCAAAGACCACCACAATAGTGATGGCTCACATGCTTGTCCCACCAACACCGCCACACAAGGGCCTCAGTAAGAAAAGTGAAACCATTTGTAAGTGCTACAACAACCTTGAAACAATGAAAAGCCCTGCTTAAATCATCTACACCCAACTTCAATATCTTCTCTGCCAACCACCGCACATCCTTGTTTCAAAGCCAACACCAAACCCACGACACCCATTTGGACTCCGACACTAGTTCCTCAGTTGACCCATTTAAAACGTTCAACCTCCACTATGTTGTGGATTTAATTAGGGCCCTCTACCTTTCTTTCCCTTCTCCTATTCCAGCGGTCCGCCAGATTCCGGTGAAGTGAGCTTTTGCGCCCCTTCTCCGGTTTGCAGAAACTCCAACTATTGGCAAAATCCACCGCCATAACCTCATTCACCATTTGGGCTTCTGCTTCGAGCAATTGAAAGGACCTCTCATTTATGAGTTCATGGAAAATGGGTCCTAGATGAGTACATATACACCGCAACATAAAAATCGGACTACAAAGACTAACTTGGAATCAACTCAACTAATGAGATTGGTCTTGCTAATGTGTGTGGGATCGAATAACTCTACGAGGAATGCAAAAGTAGAATACTACAATGTGATATCAAACCTCACAACATACTTTTGGATGACAAATTTCAACATAAGGTGTCTGATTTTAGACTAGCATAAACAGTTAATGGTGGAAACAGTCATATTAGTTTTACATATTGGAGGGCACTCTGTGTTATGCTCTACCAGAAACGGTGGAATAATTATGGTCTAGTGATTGAAAAGCTCGAGGTCTACAGTTTTGTTATGGTTGTGTTGGAGATGGTTAGGCAGAGGATAAATTACCACGGAAACATGAGCAAGAGTAGTGAGATATGTTAGAGTTTTTGTTTTGTTGCAATTTGATAGGATGCATTCATTTTCATAAGCTTGTCCTCTCATTCTTTCATGGTCTTATACATAGGATCTTCATGCATATTTCTCCATCTTAATCTTTGTTTTTATCATATGATATGCATGGTTTTCAAATTCAGTTTGCCTCTTAAGATCATGGAGTTTTTTATTTCAAAAATCATTCAAGCTTTCCAAAGGTTCTTTCTTTAAAATCATTATTTTGATTTGGAGTTTTCATGACTTTAGAAATTCAGTTTTCATCCCTTTTCAGTCATGAATTCTTGCTTGAATTAAGTGTCTCAAAGTCCCCTGGAAGATGCCCTCAAAAGTTACAAGTTTCACTTTAATTCAGAAATTCTGGGCATCACCAGGTCGACCTACCTGTGTGGCCGATCGACCGGGCACACAGCAGGTCGACAGGGTTTCTGAAGCTCCAACGGTCACTTTTATAACCGTTGTGAAGGCCAGGTCGACCGGGCAGCTAGCCGTTGGGAACTTTTTCTTTATAAAGAGTGGTTTTTTGTTTGAAAAAAGTTGTTAATCTTGGAGGGACTTTTGAGGCCAAGGATTTGCAACTTTTCAAGAGCACCTTTGAAGGGATTATGAAGCCATTCCAATGATTCAACCTTTGATCTTCAAATGGGTGTGCTTTCTTTAATCCTAAGTCTTTTAAAATCATGTTTTGTTTTACTATCTTTGATTTCCTTCAATGCATGATTAACAAGATGCCTTTCTTTTAAAATGTTGTCCTTCATAACATGCTTAGTACTTTAGAAATCTCATAAGCTTTATGAATACAACATATTGTCTTTGTTACACATGAAATTGGTTTCTTGTTTCAAAATCAACTTGTTAGACTTTAGTATATCTTCTTTGAAAACAAGTTAGGTCACATTGTTAAATTCATGTGTTAGACAAACAACTCTTTCTCAAACATATGATTATCATCTTTGCATCATTCAAAGTGTTTTCTTTTCAAAAAGAGAAAGAGTAATTTCTAGTAAATGCATCATTCATAGACTTTGTCATTTATATGCATGATTCTAGGAGTTGAGATTTCATTTTCTACTTAGCCTATTTAGAGGCACTCTTTTGCACTTATTTAGTTCTCTTAATCCATGCATTCATAGGCATATTTCCTAAGAGAAAAGTTCTAATTGTTAAGGTTTATGTTTAGCCTTGAAAAGCATATGTTGTAAAGGCTTATGTTTAGCCTTGAAAAACATAGTGATGAATTGTAAGGTTTGAGGTGATCCTAAACCTTAATTGGCTTAGTGAAATCCGGTAGGTGTACCGGGAGTGGATGTAGGCAATTTGGCCGAACCACTATAAATGTGCTTGTCATGGTGATTGATCTTTTGTTCTCTTTACATGAATGATTTGCTTTTGGTTGAATGAAGATTGTAGTTGATAATTCCTTGTGTATGCTTATCTTAGAGATTCCTATCTATCACAAGATAATTAATCTTCATCAAATCTTAATTGACTTAAAAGTTAAAAGAATTCAAATTGGTCTAGGTTCTTAGAGCTCATCCTATTCCCCACCCCCCCCCCCCCCCCCCCCCCCGCCCCTCTAGGATTCGGTCTTGGTCTTTCAAGATATATTTTCCGAAATGGGCCTATCTGCATCATGTGGTGCACTTTTAGGTCTTAAGTAATTCGGCCAATACTGTCATATCTAAAATTGTTACCCAAACACGTTTAAAATGAAGAAATAAAACAGAGATCTTTGTTGTTGTTGGGAAAGTAAAACATTGATTTTTGCATCAACATGGACTTTGAAATTATTTTTATAGAGCAGCGATCTCTAGATTGGTCTACTCAAACAATCAACCCAACAGTATGCAGAAATAAACAATATGCAGCAGAAAATAAATTAACAAGCACACACCACAAGGACACAAAATTTAAGGTGGAAAACCCTAACCGGGTGAAAAACCACCGATCCAAACTGGATCAAATCAAACGCTATGAATCTAGCAATTACAAGAAACTCAGATCTCTTTCCCAGATATCCCCTACTCAAGGACTGAAGTTACCTTGTGTCGCTTCATGTTTCAACGACTTCACACCATTGATTGCAACAGATTCAATTCGGCGCTTGACTCCTCAAGTCTTCTCGCAAGAAGATAATCTTCTATAAAGGATGCAGAAGAACTTGCTCTCTAGAGTACTTGTCAGCACAACTCCTTAATGAATCTCTAGAAAAGAATTCTCTCAATGATAATCTCTAACTCAGAACTTTGAGAGGTGAGGCAGTATCTTTGGAATAGCCCTTGAGTCCTTTAAATAGCCCTTAGGTCGTGCTTAAGGTTACCTAACTTGATTAGGACTAAAACAAGCAGTTTTGGCACAATTAGAAATATGTTTCTAATTTTCATAGGGCTCTTTGCGCCTTGTCCGCTCTACTTCCTTCCAAAAATTCTGAAATTCAAGACTTCTAGACATCTTCAAATCGTCAAGTTCTTTTGAAAACCTCCTCCTTTTTTTTATTTTTTTTTATTATATTTTTTTCTTTTTATTTTAGAAAAACTTACGCAAAAACGAAAAAAAAATTGTCTAAAATTGGACAAGTGTGCTTGGTCCCACCCCCCAACCTAAACTAGACATCGTCCTCGATGTCATACATGAAATGCAAAATGGAATGTAACATGAGGTGAAAATGTAAAGGGAGGAAAGGGGTAGAAAGCACCTGGAATAATGAAACTTTTACGTAGAAACCTGTCCAATGTGAGACAAAGAACACAAAAAGAAAAGGCAGGAAAAAAAAATATACACATAATGTACAAAGGTGTGGGCCACTGTCAGATCTAGTGCCCATCAATCCTGATAGACAAGATCGATCAAAGGAATTTCATTTTCCTCTGGAGGAACCATTTCCAAGAATGGTTTTAAACGTTGTCCATTAACTTTAAAAGAGGTACCATTCGATGGATCAATGAGGGTCACTGCCCCATGTGGAAATACTTCTTGAACAATGTAGGGGCCTGTCCAACGAGATCTTAATTTTCCAGGGAAAAGATGAAGTTGAGAATTGTACAAGAGCACTTTTTGAGACGGATGGAATGACTTCCTTAATATCCGTTTATCATGAAAGGCCTTAGTCCTGTCTTTGTAAATTCTTGAGTTCATATAAGCCTTGTTTCTCAATTATTCTAATTCATTTAAGTCAAGGGCACTTTTCTCCCCGGCCTTGTCTAAGTCAAAGTTTAGTTGTTTTATGGCCCAATATACTCTATGTTCCAGCTCCACCAGAAGGTGGCAAGCTTTCCCAAATATAAGCCGGTATGAAGACATCCCAATTGGGGTCTTATAAGTAGTTCTATAAGCCCACAAAGCATCATTTAGCCGCATTGACCAATCCTTACGATTTGGTTTTACCGTGGTCTCCAAAATTCTTTTGATTTCCCTATTTGAGACCTCTACCTACCCACTTGTTTGAGGGTGATAGGGGGTAGCCACTTTATGTGTAACACCGTAATTTTTGAACAAACTCTCAATGATGTGGTTACAAAAATGAGTGCCCCCATCACTAATGATGGCACGTGGAGTTCCAAAATGGGAAAAGATATTATCCAAGATAAACTTTTTGACCGTTTTAGCATCATTATTCCTACATGGGACTGCTTCAATCCATTTGGACACATAATCGACTGCGACGAGGATATAATGAAAACCAAAGCTCGGGGGAAAATGTCCCATAAAGTTTATACCCCAAACATCGAATAACTCAATGACCAAAATTGGGTTTAAAGGCATCATATTCCTTTTGGAAATGGAGCCCAATTTTTGGCACCGCGCATGTGCGTCTTTAAATAACGTGGGCCAGTAAAACCCAGATTGCAAAATTTTGTGAGCGGTCTTCTTAGCAGAAAAATGGCCACCACAAGCATGAGAGTGGCAAAATGATATTACACTATTTATTTCATGGTCAGGGATGCATCTCTTAATGATTTGGTATGGGCAGTATTTAAAAAGGTATGGTTCATCCCAGAAAAACTGTTTCACCTCAGTGAAAAACTTTTTTTTATCTTGCTGCGTCCATTCTTTTGGAATTTCACCCGAAGCTAGATAATTAGCAATGTCAGCATACCATGGAGAATGGGCAAATGTGGCAAATAATTGCTCATCAGGGAAAGTGTCCTGGATTGGTAAGGGTTCTAAAGTGTTGGAAAGAACAAGCCTAAAAAGATGATTAGCCTCCACATTTTTACTCCTTTCTTATCCTTGATTTCAATATCAAACTCTTGGAGTAGAGGGATCCATCTGATCAGTTTGGGCTTGGCATCTTTCTTAGAAAGAAGGCACTTCAACGCAGAATGGTCAGTAAAAATCACAATTTTGGACCCAATTAAGTAGGAATGGAATTTATCCAGTGCATAGCCCACAGCCAATAGTTCTTTCTCTCTTGTAGAATAATTAATCTGTGCACTGTTTAAAGTCCTGCTAGCATAGTAAATCACATATGGCCTTTGTCCCTACGTTGCCCAAGAACTGCCCCAACCGCATAGTCGCTAGCATCGCACATTATTTCAAAGGGCAGGCTCCAATTTGGAGGTTGCATAATTGGAGCAGTCGTCAACATGTCCTTAAGCTTGGTAAAAGCCGCTTGACATGCCTCTGTCCACTCAAGTTCTGTTTCCTTTAGCAGAAGGTTACATAATGGTCTAGAAATGACACTGAAATCTTTTATGAACCTTCTGTAGAATCCGGTATGCCCTAAGAAGGATCTTACATCTCTTACAGTTTTTGGGGAGGGCAAATTGGAAATTAAATCTATTTTGGCTTTGTCCACTTCCAATCCTCTGGATGATACAATGTGGCCAAGGACAATCCCTTGTCGTACCATAAAATGGCATTTTTCCCAATTCAGTACTAAATTCTTTTCTTCACACCTAGAGAGGACCTTAGTTAAGTTGCTCAAACAATCTTGGAATGAATCTCCAAAAACTGAAAAATCATCCATGAAGACTTCGAGAAAACGTTCCACCATATCACTAAAAATACTCAGCATGCACCTTTGAAAGGTTACAGGAGCATTGTACAGCCCAAAGGGCATCCGTCGGTAAGCAAAGGTGCCAAAGGGGCATGTGAAAGTTGTTTTTTCTTGGTCTTCCGGGGTGATCTCTATTTGATTGTATCCAGAATATCCATCTAAGAAACAATAATACTAGTGGCCAGCTACCCGTTTTAAAATTTGGTCCAAGAAGGGTAGGGGAAATGATCCTTTCGTGTGACAGCATTTAGTTTTCTGTAGTCGATACAAACTCGCCAACCTGTGGGTACGCGGGTTGGGACGAGCTCATCATTAGCATTACAGACTACAATGACGCCGGCCTTTTTAGGTACAACTTGGGTAGGGCTGACCCATTGGCTATCCGAAATTGGATAGATGATACCCACATCTAGAAGTTCCAAAACTTTAACCCTAACCACTGTTAGGAATTTTGTGTATTGCAATTTAATTGATGCATTATCATTCTAGCATCATTTGAATTTACACACATGCATTGATTTAGAAAAACTTGAAATCTTGATTTCTACATGCATTGTTTTTAAGACTTGTAAAAATATTGATTTATGCATGTTTTGTTTTTAAACTTGGATGCAATTTAATTTGAAAAGAAGTTTTACCAAATCAAGTTAGCCTATGTTTTAAATCTTTCAAATCTTTTTAGGCTTTTTATGTTTCATGTTTTTAAACATCTTAATTTGATTTAAAACATGATTCCAAGCTTGATTCAATGGCCCAAAAGCTCCCTCAAGAAAATACTTTGAAAAATGCAATTGTAAGGAATTTTGGTCCCGGGCCTGGGCCGGTCGACCGAGCCCACTGCGGGTCGACCGGGAAAGAGCCGATGGGGCTCCTATCAAACAGTCAGTTTTATGACCGTTGTGAAGGCCAGGTCGACCCGGGGGTCATGGGGTCGACCGAGGACTAGCCATTGGGTTGTTTTTTGTTATAAATAGTGGTTCATTCCTTTGAAAATTTTGAGGATCAAGAGGCCCTCCTTGAGAGGTTTTGAGGCGAATGAAAGGGGGATGAGCTAAGGGATGAAAGGGGTCATTAGGAATGCTAAAGCTTGGATTAATGAAGTTAAATCTCTAAGTAAGCTTTACTTTTCTTAATTATATGTTTTCATGCTTTGCTTTAATTATTGGTAAATCTTTTCTAGCATGATAAACTATGATTTGTTGTGTCCTTAACATGTTTATGTTTTGAATTGATCTATTGTTTTGGATGCATCACCTTGATTCAATCCAAGTAGTACTTAAATTGGTATATCTAAGTAGATCATGTTAGTGAAAGAATCATTGAAATTATATGCAACATGATTCCTATACTTTGTTCAATCTATGGTTGTTGTTTCTCATCATAAGAAAATCACTTTCAAATATATCTTATGCTTTGGATTCAACATCTTTACAAATCATATGTAACTTTGTTTTAAAGTTTCACAACTTGATTTGCTTTGATAGGTATATCATAGTCAAGTTGAATTTTAATTACATATGATTTGTCCCCTAATTTCAATCAAATCTATTTTTATGTTTTATGAGCTACATTGTTGATTTGATTGACATCCCTATGCATCATATGTTTTGTTCTTAGATTTTCACAACTTGTTTTGAATACATATGTATATCTTTTACAAGTTACTTTTAACATGTGATTAGCATTCTTACCTCAATCATAAATGTTTTATGAGCTAAAACTTTCAAAAGCCTTTGGCATACATTTATGAGCTTTCATTTTCTAAATGATTGAGGACATCCTACATACACATTGAGCATTCATCTTTGCATTCATAGTGTGTGTGTGTGTGTATGAATTACTTTTTCACTTCCATATCCGCCTATTTAAGAGGCATTGTAATGAGCTATTAATTGAATCTCCATCAAGTGTAATTTAGACACTACTTAAAGAGATAACCAACCTTTTGGTTGAAGAGGTTATTGCTTAGCCTAAGAAAAGCATAGTGTAATAGGTTGATGTTAAGCCTTGAAAAACATCATTGTAAAGGTTATTGCTTAGCCTATTGAAAAGCATAAATAGTGGAAATCCGGTGGGGTGTTGGATCACAAGTCGGTAGTGGATGTAGGCATTGAGGCCGAACCACTATAAATCCTTGTGTGATGGTGCTTGCTGTGTGGTGATTGTTTTTATTAAGCTTCCGCATTTTGTTTGATAATCATCACTTGTGACTAGTTTAATTTAAAGAAGTCAAATTGATTAAAATTGGTCACAATTGAAGCTCACCCTATTCAAACCCCCCCCCCTCTAGGGTTCGGATCCCCGGACTTTCAACCACTTCCTGCATGGTGGGGTTTAACCGGCGTTACATCTGACGGGAGGGTTTTGCATTCTCCTCCAAATAGATATGATGTGTACACACGAGGGGATTAATCCCCTTAATGTCAGCCACGGTCCAAGCAATTGCACCTTTGTGCAGTTTGAGCACTTCTAAGAGTTGGATTTCTTGGTCCTTGTCAAGGTGTGCATAAATTACTACAGGAAATGTTTCATTTTCTCCAAGGTATGCATATTTCATGTGAGAGGGCAACGATTTCAACTCAGGTTTGGGCGGCTTCACCTGAGATGGAAGGGACGGAGTACCAGTTGGTACCAACTCTTCAAAAGAGGGTTTGCCTACAGTGTTGACCAGTTCAACAGTGCTATCGTGTTTTTTCTTCGCAGAGGGTCAAGTCCTCAATTGACTTAATAGAATCGAAGATCGATTTTTCAAAAGTTTTCTACTGTAAGAACACCGATCAAATCTTCTTCTTTAAGGTCAATGTTACCATCCCGTGGTTGTTTGCAAAGGTCAAAAACATTTAGCTCTAATGTCATGTTACCAAAAGATAGCGTCATTTTTCCATTCTGACAATTGATCAATGCATTGAATGTGGCTAAAAATGGTCTCCCCAAAATTACCGGAATCTGAGCATGAGGATCTGCCACAGGATGAGTGTCTACCACAGTAAAGTCTACCGAAAAGTAGAGTTTGTCAACCTGCACAAGCACATCCTCTACTATCCCTCTCGGTCTTTTGATTGATCGATCTGCAAAGTAACCTGGGTGTGTTTGATTTCGCCCAGTCCCAATTTTACATAGACTGAGTAAGGTAGTAAGTTGACACTTGCCCCAAGATCAAGCAATGCTTGTTCAATTTGATAATTTCCAATAATGCATGAAATTATAGGCCATCCTGGGCCTTTGAATTTAGGGGGAGTGTCGTGCTTTAGAATTGCACTAGCTTGCTCAGTGAGAAACGCTTTCTTTTGTACATGTATCTTATGCTTCAACGTGCACAACTCTTTAAGAAACTTTGCATAAGATGGGACTTGTTTGATTGCATCTAACAACGGGATGTTAATTTTGACCTCTTTAAGCACATCCAAGATTTCCTGGTTCTGTATTGATGGCTTAGGAGGAGCTAATCGGTTCGGAAAAGGCGGTAAGGGCTTGAATCCTGGAGGAACTGGGCTTTTCTCCTTGATAGGAGGGACTTCATTTTCTTTCCCTTCCTGATCTGAGGATGCAGGTTGTTTATCTTTTTCCTGATCAGGCTTTTCAATCTCTTTACCACTACGCAGGGTAGTAACAGCTTGAACCTGCTCCTTTGAATTTGACGGACCACCTTGATTAACCTCATATTTCCATTTTGGATTAGGCTGTGGTTGGGCTGGAAAAGCCCCCTTATTTTGTGCTTCAATCAATTTGCAAAGGTTTTGCATGGTATTCTGTAAATTCTCAAAGTTACTATCATGTTTCTTGTTGATGGACTCTTGATTCACCATAAACTTAGCCACAAGTTCATCCCAAGGTGTTGTTTGAGTTGTAGGGGGTACCATTTGTTGTGTGTTTTGAGCATATGTACCAGAAGTACCCCCAAACTGATTTGACATTTGGTTGAAATTGGGCGGAGTAGCATTTGGACCATTCCTCCAACTAAAGTTGGGGTGATTCCTCCAATTAGGGTTGTACGTGTTACCCAAAAAATTGTTAAACTGCCAGTTGTATGTGTTGCTCGTGAAACACTTCTTGAAAAGCAGGGAGTGTTGGGCACTCCGAAGAACTGTGTTTATCACTAGCGCAGATGCCACAAACTATAGCAGGTTCCTTATTCTTCACAAATTTCAAGGACTCAACTTCTCTTGTAAGATAGGCAATTTTTGCTTGAAGATCATTATTTCCTTTTTAATACATATAACCCCCCTCCTTTGACCTGATTCGATTGCTTTACTGGGTCTATACCTTCAGATGTGTCCCAATTTTGTGCACTATCTGCCAAAAACCGAAGGTAGGTCCATGCTTGATTTGGGTTCTTCGCCATGAACTCCCCATTGCACATCATTTCCACGAATTGACTTGTTTCTGGACTAAGTCCATCATAGAAGTGACCAATTGTATTGTGCAATTCAAATCTGTAGTGGGGACATGCAAGGAGTAGTTCATTTAAGCCTTCCCAACACCTATAATAAGACTCCTTGTCTTTTTGTTTAAAATTCATAATATTTCTCCGTAAGGTGTTGGTCTTATGTAATGGGAAAATTTTCTTTAAAAATTCCCGGACCATGTCGGACCATAGAGCAAACGAATTGGGCTGTAAGGAGTGAAGCCATGCCTTAGCCTTATCTTTGAGGGAAAATGGAAATAAACGAAATTTAATAAGGTCTTCCCTCACATAATTGAAGTGTAGTGTTGCACACACTTCTTCAAACTCTTTTATGTGCAAATATGCAATTTCCGATTCAAGTCCATGAAATTTGGGGAGAAGTTGAATGACTCACGGTTTGATATCAAATTGACCCGCACGTGCTGGTATAACCATGCACGACGGTGTGGCTTGGCGTGTAGGATGAAGGTAATCACGTAGACTCCTAAGTGGTTGATTCACCTCCCCATTATTATTGGGTCCATTCCCATTACCGTTCTCATTCCTGATTTTATCATTATCACTATGCTCATCAGCCATATTGGAAATCCTAAGAGAACCAGGAGATCTAGATTCGTAGAATTTAATCAGTTCTTGATAGGTGATTCATTCCTTTCTGACTTATTTGAGGTGTCCCTCTGCCAAGAAGATGGGGGTCTTTCCTTTCTTTTTTTAATTTTGAACAGTTTTTTTTTTTAAGAAACCTAGAAAGAAAAACTACCTAAGGACCGTTTTAAGATTTAAAAGAATATTCCCAAATTCTTGTAAAGTCTTAATCTTAGAGAGTTTGATCTCTAAGGAAAGTTCTCAAACTCAAGTCTATGAAACTGGCCCGACCAGGTAAGCCCTCAGATCAGTGGTGGGGTCACGATGCGTTGCAAGGGTCCCGCTTAAAAACCACTTTCCAGAACAAGAGACTTGTCTCCCTTATCTAATGGGACAAGACTTGCCTAGACATCGAACAAATCAAGAAAGGCAGTTTGTTGGGCTTTCCAAAGAAATAACTAACCTTCTTAGAGAAAAATTCCGGCAAGTTTTTAAGAGTCCTTTTAAATTTCAAAACAACTAATATAACTGAATTTCCAATGAAAGTTCTGAAATTTTCAGATTTTGGCAAGTTTGGTGGCCAAAAAGCTGAATTTGCGCGATCTAAGACTTGACTTTGTGAGGGAAAGTTCCAGAATTTTTTTGGAAACTTTACAAACCTAAAAATATGAAAAAAAAAAACTGATTTTAACACACCTTAATTAATCCTAACCAACAACTAAAAAAATCGACCTAAACTAGTCCAAATTAGAACAAGTAAACTACGCAATTTTCCGAAATTGATGTGATTTTTGAAAAATCAGAAAAAATAAATTTTCAGATCTGAAATAGTCCCAATTTTATCAAAAATAAGAAATTAAAATTTCATTTTTTAATGCAATAGGGCTGGTTCAAACATTCCATGCATGCTACCCTTAGATCTAGAATGATTGCGGAATATTAAAGGCACACCCACAAAACAATTAAAAAGATAGGTTGGAAAAATTACCTCAAGCGAAGAAAAACTCTCCGGCAACGGCGCAAAAAACTTGATCGTAACCCCAAGAGCAAGGCCGCGATTGTAGTAATAACTCGGTGAAGTCCGAGGTCGATCCACAGGGAGTAATTAATCGTGCAAAGCCTGTCCTATTGAAAACTAGTTCTAGCCTAAAAAAAAAACTATACAAATCAAATGTCCTACTTTAATTAAAAATTAATTACAAGTCTGAAAAAAAATTAATTACAACCAAAGAAAAATAAAAATCCTAATCTAGAAACCTAATCTAAGTACTGCATCACCATAACAATTATTAGTCCAACCAATTGCAATAATTATTAAGATGCATGAAAATAAAATAAATATAAATATAATCAGAGAAAAAAAATGGATTTTAATTCTAAAACTTTGCAATAATTACTTTGCTAAATGCCATCAATAAAAATCAAGACCATCGCACCAAGTGCGAACTATCACTATGCATAAAAATTCGATGTTGACCCATTGGTGAAGACCAAGACCCCATAAACTTGATTTATTAATGAAAGACCCATTACAAGCAAATAACCATTACAAAAATATTTGAAACAAAATAAAATGCATCCAATCTTACCTTAGACACATGAAACACTAAACGGAGGAGAGGGACTCGCGGTCTTGAACGGCGCTCCAACCGGCTCTCGTTTTGCGATTTGAAATCCAAGAAAGGGAAGATGATGAATGGCTGGTCCGATGGTGGATCGATGGAAGCAACGGCGGTGGTGCGACGGTGGCATAGAAATCCAAGTGGTGGTGTGCCTTAGGGAAGGCCTTGGATGAAATATTGATGGAAGGATGAGAGATGGAGAAAAATTAATGGAAAATGAAGGGAAAATGGTTGCTGGTCGTCCAAGAGAAGGGGTGGATGGAAATTGACGTGCAACCCATTTTTTGGTCTTTTTATATTCTTTTGATATCTTGGGTTGCAAGGTTTTTGGTTTGGGAATGATAAGTTATGTGGGGTCCAAGTTGGATTAGGATTAGGAGGGTTTTGGGAGAGTTTCAAGGGATTGGCCCACAATTCTAGTAAGAATAGGATTCTTATTATCTTATGCAACTTCCTCTCTTGGACCCACTTTGGCTAAGAATCAATTTAAATCTGAAATTTCAGATTTGAAACAAATCTTGGATGCTTGTGGTCCCCTTTTATCTTGGACGTGTAATGCCTTAGTATAAAGGGTTTGGACGTGTGCATTAATCTTGGGATAATTCTTGGGTTGAAAATTTCAAATCTTGAGGCCTATCTTTTTGGAGATAAATTTAACAACTTGGTGCTAAAATCCTGGATTCCTTGATTTAGTTTCCAACTTGGATTGCTTAGAAAGATCTTCCCATTTTTTTAGGACTCTTCATGGCTAGAAAAATATCCTTAGATGGACCCACTTTATCTCTAGAAAAGATCCCTTCAAATCTGAAATTAATTTCAAACATGGAATAGAAGTAGGCCCCACTTGAAAATATGCAACCTTTGAACTCCACACCATGCATGGACGTCCTCTCCTTGGCTTGATTTTCTTTTGCAAGTTTTTTTCTTCTTTGTTTGGTTTGAATTGAATCTTAGCCATCCATCATGACATGTAATCAATATTTGTGGGAGAGTAGATATGACACCTCACATCACATGATCCGCAAATTTGGAACTTATCTTCAAGAGATTAAATCTGAATTTTTGCATATGAGAGCGCACCCTCCCATAGTCGCCCCTACCTTAGAATCCATGCCCCAAGGAAGGTGGGTCCCATGGTGCATTTGATTCATCAATTCTCTTCCGTGGGCCCCAATTTCTGAAATTCCCTACAAAAATAAAAGCAAATGTCAAAAAATAATCTATTCATATAGGGAAGGAATTATGCAAGATGTGGGCCCAATTCACACTAAATAGATGCATAAAATGTCACCATTTTATCAAATCTTCAATTAAATCAACAGTGGAAATAAAATTCATCATTTCATGTGTAAATAAAAAGTAATGAGAAATTTGTGACTTCCAATACCAAAAATAGAGACATTCATGATCTTATGTCAAAATGAAATTTTTCAATGAGTTTTGACTCGAATTCAAACTTTGATGCCCATAAACATAAAATCATGATTTTTTTACTAAAATGGTCCGTGGTTTGATGATTAAGTCCTTAATTAATTCTAAAATTATGAGGAAATTATGCATTTTTAAGGACTTATCAACAAGTGGATGTGCGTGCAGTGCATGACACTTTCTTTTTCTTAAAACTACTCGACACATTATTTGAAAGTGCAGTATGTGGAGTAGCATATGCAACACTTGAAAGAAAAATTATTTTACCTTTTATACTTGAAGTTGATGCACCATGATCATAACCGAGACCGCTTCTGTCAAAATGAGACTTCTGATTGGACAAGATATTTGTAAGAGTCTTCGAACGAGTGTTCATCTTGTTTAGAGAAGCTTCCTTGACTTCTAGCTCTGACAGAGTGATCTTCAGTCTTGCTTGTAGGTCTTGATTTTCAGCTTTTAATATTTCATTACTATCTCCGGCCCGGCCCATTTGACATCTCTAGATGTACCAGACTTCAATGGTAGATGATGTATACATTAATAGGAATTTTCCAATAGGTTTTTTTTTGTACAGTAGGGTTACCATTAGATGTGATTTCCACACCTAGTAATTTAAGTAGAGATATTTCTTAAGAGGTTCTCCCTATTGCTATTTTTCATATAATAAAATTTTATTGTGGCATGTGATATCACATAAACTGTCTTGTTAAAATTCAAAAAATAATATTTTTTCTTCGTAATCTAAATTTTTTTGCAATATCACAATAAAGTTATGAAATATTGCATTAAAGTCTTGTGACATCTAAGGAAATACTTTGACTTTGGTTGACTAATGGTGATTGTGCAGGAAAAATCCCATTTTTTGAAAGCCTATGGGTGAGGTCCATTATGTGTGGGCTTCCACGTTGTTTATTTGAGTTTAGGACAACTTGGCTTTTATGGGGTTGATGGACTTCAATGGAAGCGGGGTCCATTACTGACTGGATGATGTAACAGACTTTTGTTTTTTGTGGGGATGATGTAACAGACTTCAATGGTAGATGATGTATACATTAATAGGAATTTTCCAATAGGGATTTTTTGGTACGGTAGGGATACCATTAGGTGTGATTTCATACCTAGTAATTTAAGTACGGATGTTTCTTTTGAGGTCCTCCCTACTATTATTTTTTATATCACAAGCATAAAACTGTCTTGTTAAAATTTAAAAGATGATTTTTTTCTCTCTATAATCTAAGAAATTTTTACAATATTATAATAAAGTTATAAAATATTTATTATGGATTTTGTGTTTTGCAATTTGATGGATGCATTATCATTTTAGCATCATTCGAGTTTTCACACACGCATTGATTTAGAAAATCTTGATCTACACATGCATTGTTTTTTAGACTTTTAGAAATATTGATTTATGCATGTTTTGATTTTAAACTTCAATGCATTTAAATTTGAAAAAAAGTTTTATAAATCAAGGTAGCCTATGTTTTAAATCTTTCAAATCGTCTTAGGCATTTTAGATTTCATGTTTTTAAAACTCTTAGAATGATTTAAAAGATGTTTCTAGGCTTGATTCTATGGCCTAGACCTCCAAGACCAAGTTTACTTTTAAAAAATCATTTTTACGAATCTTTATAATCAGGGAAAGTTCGGTCAACCGAACCTTTGTCGGTCAACTGTCGGTTCCGATTTCAGAATATGAAATCTGTGTTTTCTGGGAACTTCGGTCAACTGTCGGTCACTTGTCGATCGACCGAACTTCAGTTTGGTTAACCGACAAGTTTATTTCGGTCAGCAAACTTTCGAAATATATGACCGTTGAGTTCGGTCGACCGAACCCCAAATGTCGGTCGACAGACAAGCTGGCCGTTGGACAACATTTTCTATAAATTGAAGTTCATTCCTTGGCCAAAACAGAGGATCCAAGGGATACTCCTTGAGGTGTTTTGAGGCCAAACAAAGGGAAATGAGCTAAGGGAGGCTAGTTGGTCAAAAGGGAAGTTAAAGCTTGAAATCATAAGTAAATCTTCTATGTAAGCTTAGTTTTTCCTTGTTCATATGTTTTCATGATTTGCTTAAATTATTAGTAAATCTTTTTAGGCATGTTAACTATGATTTGTTGTGTACTTAACATATATATGTATTGAATAGATTTATTGTTTTGGATACATCACCTTGATTCAAACCAAGTAGGATTCAAATTAGTATATCTAAGTTAATCATGTTGGAATCATCTTTGAAATTATATGTAACATGATTCCTATACTTGGTTGAATCTTTGGTTGTTGTTTTTCATCATAAGAAAATCACTTTCAAATCTATCTTATGTTTTGGATTCAACAACTTTACAAATCACATGTATTTTGTTTTAAAGATTCACACAACTTGCTTAGCATTGATATACATCATTTTCAAGTTGGTTTTTAAATTACATGTGATTTGTTCATTCACTTCAATCAAATCTATTTTTGTATTTTACACTTTCAAAAGGTTTAAGCTTGCATTCATTGAGCTTCATTTTAGAAATTGATTAAAATAAACATTCATACACTTTGAGCACACACTTTAACTAATTGTTTGTGTATGTTTGTATCTTGTTTTAAACTTTCATATCAGCCTAATTTAGAGGCAAATGTAATGAGCTTTAATTGTATCTCTTAAAGTGTTTATGTAGACACTTCTTTGAGAAAATTATCTTGTAAAGGTTATTGCTTAGCCTAAGAAAAGCATAGTGTAGAGGTTATTACTCAGCCTTGGAAAAACATCTTGTAAATGTTATTTCTTAGCCTAGAAAAGCATATTGATGGGTTGTTGTTTAGCCTCGAAAAACATCATTATAAAGGTTATTGATTAGCCAATTGAAAAGCATGGATAATGGAAATCCGGTGGGGTGTTGGATTACAAGCCGGTAGTGGATGTAGGCATTAAGGCCGAACCACTATGAATCATTGTGTGATGGTGAATGCTTTGTGATGATTATTTTTGTTAGCTTCCGCATTTTAGTTCTATATCATCACTTGTGACTAATTAAACTATAGAATTTAAAATTGAGCAGTATTGGTCACTAAGTTGTAGCTCATCCTATTCACCCCCGCTCTAGGGTAAGGATCCCAGACTTTCAATATTGCATTAAGATTTTGTGATATCAAGGGGAATGCCTTGACTTTGGTCACTAGGTATGGAAATCATGATATAACTAATGGTGACCATATTGCAAAACCCCTATTTTCTGAAAGCCTATGGGTGAGGTCCTGGCTTCTTTTAAGATGGGTTTGGGACAACTTGGCTTTTAAGGGGCTGATCGACTTCACTTATGCATGTCCTGTATTGTGGGAGGCAATGAGTTCAGTTAAATTGGGCTTATCACCATGAGTATCATGTATATGAATATGAGCATATGCCTAATTATTAGGCTTCAAACTCTAAGACCATCTTCGTAGCTTTATCCCAATTATGTTAGACAAGACTATAAGAATTTTATTTCGGGGTGGGCTTCTGTACAGCGACGCTACATACTAATTAGGGTTGCAAACAAGACGACTCTGGATCAATCATAGTGGACCCGGACCTAGACTCATTTCTAAATACCGGTTCCGGATCCGGTTTTGACTTGGAACTTGTTTTGTTGGTGTCAGACTCGGTTCCGATAGGAAAACCCGGATCCGGTTCGGGAACCGGGTCCACCCAGAGGACTAGAATTTAGATCCAAAATTGATTCTAATTTCTTTTAAAATAAGCATATCATTAAGGTTATAACACTGTATCAAGTCTACTACCTCTAATATTCTACATAAAAATGTCCAAAGAAGTTTATTTTGATATACAATTTGCAATATCAAAGGCTCATATGCTGGGTACAGGTCCACGGGTCAGAACCTATATAGACCCAAAACCAAACTCGTTTATGAATCGGGACCTAAATTACATTTCAGATCCAAACCCGTTTATGAATCGAAACCTAAAAGAGGTTCCAAACCCGATTTTTTACGGGTCGGAACTTTCGGGTAATCGGAGAATCAGATACCCGTTTGTAACCCTAATACTAATAAGATGCAACATCTCTCTCCATCCAATAAGAGAATGGCACGTCAACATGGTGGATGAATTGAAGAACGACACTTTTAATGCTTCTCCTCAAAACATGGGTACTTAAATAAATCTAATTATTTTCAGAAATACCCTTGCTGATTCCTTAACAAAGTATAGTTTCCAATACTACCATTACAAACTCTCAACTTATGAGATGAAAAGGTGGGTCCCATTTATTATAATTCCAAAACTATGAGGCAAAATTATAATTTTTGAAGATGGATTCATGTTACATTTCTTAATTGTGGGGCGTATATCCACATTAAAAAAAAGTGGCCAGCCTTTGAACTTTTGCAAAATGTGGGCCATATGTAATTCCTAATTAAAGATGGGTTTCATGTTATAACTTCTAAATGTGCATCTCATATTATTATTTCTAAAGCTCGACCATTTTGTTTTTTTTTTAATGCAACATATTAAATAATTCTTAAATGTGGACCCCATGTTCTATTTCTTAAAGGTAGGTCCAATTTACTAATAATGAGCCTACATTGTAACATCTAAACTACTCAAAATGATCATTCTATTATATATACATCATAAGAAAAAAAAAAAGATTATTCTATTAAATAAAAACTATGCTACACATTTTAAATGAATAATGAAAAGATTAAATAAATAAAAAAATGTTACCCATTTTAAACAAATATTGAAAAATTAATGATAAAAATAATTACACATTGGAATACAATAATCAAGCAATATTAAATATTAATAATGTGGCACGGGCTCAAGCATAATTATTTGATCTACATAGAATTCTCAATGGGGGCTACTTATAAAAAGTGTTGATAATGAGATTTACCGTTTATTTTAATTAACTCATAATATTAATATTATGTTCATTATTGAGAATTAATGTTTTTAACTTCCAACCTTTTTTAATCTACATGTACTACTATTAATATTGATATTAATATTAATACTACTTCAGTATTACATATACAAATTAATTAGACTTTTTTTTGTTTTCAACAGAAATTGAGTTTTTTAGTTTGTCATAGACCTTTATCACTAAACCCGTAAAAATAAAGGGTGAACCACACAATGTGGCAGGCCCATCTTTAAGCTATTGAATCCATATTCTCCACACTGGGCCTAACCCACCAATTATAATCCAAACCATTCAAAATAAAAACCATACAAATATATAAGATATCCTTAAAATTAGTGCATCAATGCATGTGCTTTTATTCCTACCACAACCAAATACTATTTCAATTAAAGAGTTGTATCATCCGTAAGAGGCATACCATTTGATTTGATTCAATTATTTATTTATTCTTTATAATCTTAATCAAGCTTATAGATAATCCATTTAAAGGTGGATCCCACTTCAATTCAAGGTGCTAGGATTATATAAGAAAAACTTTAATTTGATAGTCGCTATTAAAGAACTGAGAAACCTAGGGAGCTTTTCTGTAAGCATGAGACAGGTGGGTCTCATTTTTATATTTATGTAGGAAAATGTTGAAGTGGGGCCCTTATTTTTTCATCTAAAGATAAAAAGCCATTGCAAATTACTCTTTAATTAGTCGAAGGGTTAAAAGTGGAAAGAAAATGCATTTATTATCTCCAACGAAGTGTTGCAAGGAGATGTTCTATTGGCACACAAGTTTTCTCCCTTCCCATACAAATCTTAAAAAAATGTTAAATTACCTTTTTGCCCACCCTCTCCCTTTCTCTCCCCCAACTCCCCCTTCACCTCCGACAGTAGCAGATAGGGCAGTCGGGCGATCTCTGCCACCGGCCAGGGAAAGGTAAGGAGAGGGAGAAACGAGGAGAAGGGAGAGAAAGAAGGAGAGGGAGAAACGGGGAGAAGGGAGAGAAAGAAGGAGAGCGAGAGAGATGAGGAGGGAGAGGCGGGGAGAAGGGGGAGAGAAAACAGTGAAGGAGAGAGTGGTTGAAGGGAGAGAGAAAACAGTGGGGGAGAGGGAAGGGGAGGAGAGGGACGTCAGTGGGAGGGGAGGAGGAGAGGGAAACAGTGGGGAGGGAGGAAGAGAGAAATAGTGGGGAGGGAGAGAGACAGTGGGAAGGGAGGAAGAGAGAAACAGTGGGGAGGGAGAAAGAGAGGGAAAGAGACAGTGGGAAGGGAGGAAGAGAGAAACAGTGGGGAGAGAGGAAGAGGGAGGGAGAGAAACAGTGGGGAGGGAGGAGGAGAGAGAGAAATAGTGGGGAGAAGGGAAGAGAGGGAGGGAGGAGAGGAGGAGAGGGGTCGGCCGCAGAGAGGAAGGGAGGGGGGAGGGGTCTACCGTTGCCATCAGTGAAGGGGGAGGTGGGGGGAGAAAAAGGGAGGAAGAGAGAGAAAAATAATGGAGAGGAGGAAGAGATGGAGAAAAAACACTGGGGAGGGAGGGTGTTACACCCCAACCCTAGTTAATCAAGATTAACTCTAATTAATCGAGATTAATACATATGAAGCATGATTAATCAACTTAATAGTGATTAACAACTAAATGGATCGAATGAGTCTTATATAGATGAATTATACATAATGACCGAGTTTGGACGATATTAACTTAATGGAGTTGATGTTTAGACTCAAATTAGTGAGATAAAGGACTTTTTTCGTAAATACGAGTTTGTGTGTATGTCGTTGGATGGGATGGGAATTGATACCATCGTGTGTATCTCGCTGAGTGTAACGAGTTTTATAATACACACATTTTCGTTTGAATTGAAATGAGTCAAATGGGTCTTAGATTGACTCAAATTGTAAATGGGTAAAGATTTAAAGGTTTCTTTGCAAAGTGCATAGGATAGGCGTCAATAAGTCACGTTGCATGTCATTAGGTGTTGTATTCCTGTGATTTCATTTCAGCAACGTTGAATATGGAGAAACTACCTTAGGTCTTCTTCTTCATTTCTTCTTCATTTTTCCAGAGAAGGATCATCTTCTTCATAAGGTGGTTAGGTTTCTTTGGAGCTTAGCTGTGGTTTCTTTGAATAGGAGCAAGTAAGTAGATCAAACCTTTTCTTTTTGAGTAAGTTCCAAATATTGAGGTGTTGAGGTTGTTGTTTATTCAACAACTGATGTAGAAAACCTGTAATTGGATTGTCTTATGGTATTAGGTTATAGAAAGGGTTTGGAAGTTGGTGATTTGAATCTAGTAGAACTTGGAACAAAGGGGTTTTGTCTTAAAATTGAAGTGAAAGGCAAGTATAAACACTGATTTGTATTTATATGCTATAAGTTTGGTGTTTCTTGAGTTTTCTTGTCATAACCATATGTATAGGATTTTCTTTGAGTTGTAGATTGTTTAAATGGATTGCATGATGAATATAAATGTGATTTTGAGGTGTATGGAGATGAGTATTGATGGGAGAACAGGAGGTTCCATTTTGTTTATGCAGGTGATGAAGTGAATGTAGAGAAAGAAGGAAAGAGAAAGGTCGGTTTCAGGGTTTTGCAACTGATTTTGTTGCAGGTCCGATCGATCGGACTGTAAATCCGATCGATCGGACTGTCAGTTTGAGTCCAGTGAAAATTGGTCCTCTTTTTAAGTTGATTTTGGTTTAGGATTATAAATGGCCTATAAATATGAGTTTAAAGACTCATTATAGTACGATTAATGAGAAAGGAATGTATTAATATTTCCATAAAATATTGTCTTTGGATTTTAATCCAAAGTGTAGTAGATGTTAACCAAGAGGTTAACTAAGGTATTAGCTTTCAAATCTAACTGTTAATGCATTGATGGATGGTGTGGGATTACTAAAAGGGCTTCCTGAAGGTGAAAGATAAAACCTATTGAGCATCGTAAGGCTCATAATATTGTTTTACCACCATAGATGTTGAGGAAGAGCAATTTTAATGTACAATTCACATTAACTGTAATGTCATCAAAAATAACATGTACATTAATAGCTGGTGATTACATCCTAATGGTTGGTATTAGATAATGGAATACTGATTTGTGTCCAAGGTGAATTGTAAGTCGAAATTAAATTGAATCTGTTACTTGTAAGGGAATGGAATTGTTATAGTGTTAATGCTGAGTCTGGCACTACATGGTGATTTATATAAGCTCTTTTGATCTAATTCTGCTGCAGCAGATTATTTGGGACGTTCCGGAGCTCCGTGGTGATACAGTTGTCCCTGGCCTGGACTCTGATAAGTCCCACAATATAAATGAATTCTTCCTGTTTAGGAAGAGGAAATCATATCCTTTGAGGGAGATGAAAATGAAATTGAATTGAATTGAAATGCTCTTGTAGTATGCCAACTAAAAGACTCTTATTGATTGTGAATGAGAAGTGTATTGTCTAACCATGAGTTAGATAAATGAAAGGTGTAATTAACATATTTAATCATAAGATTGTTTATACATTGCTGAATTGTCAAATTCATATTGTACGTTATTGATGGCATTACAGGCACAGTTGTCCATGCTGGTCATTCTGAGGCCACAGCGCCACCAGAGACGTCCAATCCGGTTCCTCCAGGAGGATTAGTGGAATGGAAATGAGAAGGAACAAATGAGAGTGTTGAAAGAGAACACTTGATTGTACACAGAATGGAACTTTACACTTTTAATCCTTGCATTGTATGTAAATATGCAAGTGATTAGTTTGTTCATAGTGTAAATGATTTTGTGTTTTAATCAAGCAATGTATATATTTGTTATTTCCGCATAAATGATTTGGTATCCCTTGTGAATTTGTATGCGTTAAAATTCACGGGAGTAAGTATGCGACGCGACTCGGAGTTAGCTTGGATTAATTATAATCTTGGGCTCGGGTCGTGACAGAGGGAGGGAGGGAGGCCACTACTGTCCGATAAAGAGGGAGGTAGAGTGAGAGAAAGGAAAGAGGGTGGGAAAAAAAAGTTACCTGATTTTATTTATTTTTTTTAATATTAGTTGTGTGGTAAGAGACAAAAACTGTGTGCAAATAGCAGCACCGTATGCAAGTTGTCAATGTAGTTTGGAAATCCACCAATTACGTGGTAACATTTAAATGGGTATTTAGAGATGTCAAACGGGTCGAGCCGAGCCAGCACGGCCCACCAGGGAAATACCCTGGCACGGCACGGCCCGCCCCATAGAGCGGGCTGGGCCAGGCGGGCTAGTGGGCTTTTTTTTTTATTTTCTTCATGTTTTTAGAAATAACACTAATACACAACACAGCCGACAAGTCTTTCAAAATTATAATGATATAAAAAGACCAATGACTAGCAAGAGGTGTCTAGAAAGGGAGATTCATTTTTTAACCTACCAGTGCACATGTCAAATGGCGGAAAAGAAGACTCAGAAAAGATAAAAAGGCATGTGGATGAATCAGCCATCACCCCCATGATTAGAATTTGAAACGCTCAACTCTGAAGCAGTAGTCATTGAAAGTGAAACAAAGATGTTGATTGATCAGATTACCAACATCACATACCTCAAGTCAGTTAGCACTTAGCATGCCATATGGTCCATATCCCCAGTTCCACCATCATCAGAAAAGAGACTCATTCAGTTACTCTGATTGATTGATTGATTGAGGATTTCCTACTACATCTCATGGGGCCCACCTAGGTGCACTTGTATTAGTGGGGTTAGGATGGATGGAATCATGGAAGTTCCAATAATTAAAAGAAAACCAACCCCATCATGTTATTTTAACCTTTTGGCTTAGTAGTTTTAAATTCTTGGTAATTTTTTATTTATATGTTATTAAGACTTAATCCAATTTTTAGCAAAGTTGAGCCAATTGCCAAGTAGATGTATTGGGGGGTGGTGAGACTTGAGAGTGAAGGGCTCAAGGGGGTGGAGTGAACAAAAGATGGGCCCAAGTCAGTGGGTCCCAGAGATTGGAATGCATATGAATTATCACCTTCGCTTTCTTGATTTGAGTGGTTTATGACTTTATGTGACTATAGGACTGACAATCAATGTAATCCTCTCACAATCTCAGTGGTCATTGATTGGAAGTGTCCTTTGTCAAGTAGTGCACTGGGGTGGCTTTTAAGTTTTAACTCATCTATTTCAAGTCAACATGGAATTTTGGGCTCAAGGATAAAAGGAGGAAAAGGTGAAGGTCGGGGTTTTACTCAGTTTCTCTTTAGGTCTGAAGGGATTAGTTCAGTCCGGAGAGTTTCTTAGCAAAAAAGGAAAAAAAAAAAAAAAAACCAAGATCACGAAAAATGTGTGTGCTCAAGCTTGAGCATGGCCTTTTAAGCAATTTGTCACGATATACACTTCTTACGTAGAAATATTCGAGGGTTAGAAACTTAGAGTAGTATAAATAACACTAATAAATTTAGAAAAGAATAGAAGGGTTAGAATATTATAGACTTTGTAAATTTGAAAATGACACAAAATACCCCTTATATGATCATTTTATGGCTATTTTAGGCGGGGCAAAATGGATAATTTTTTTAGAAAAGTCACTTTTGGGTGGGTCAGGCGTGCCGTGCCTAGCGGGCCAGGCCTGGCAGACCACAGAAGGCAGCCCACGTGCCAGACGGGCCCGGGACAAACGGGCCAAGAGGCCCAGCCTCCTCGGCCACAGGCCGTGCCGGCCTCGGCCCATTGACTGGCGGGCTGATTTGGGCCGGCCCGGCCCATTTAACATCCCTAAATTATACATTCACGCTGTAGCATATGAAGCTACAGCGTCGCCGTATGGAAGCGTGCCCCTTTCATTTCACCATTACATTCTACAAAAAGTCTACTTGGACAAACTTTTTGGCCCGAATTTTGGCCAACCCCCATGGTTTGCATTGAATATCACTATGATATTCAATGCAAACCATGGGGGTTGGCCAAAATTCGGGCCAAAAAGTTTGTCCATGTAGCATTACTCTACATTCTATCCTATCCTAATTTCTTGAGAGTTGTGACGGTTTGATTAAAGAATACAGCACCACCGACTATTTATGTGCTTGAAGACCATAGACCACTGACACAGTTGACTACATAAAAGAGTTCTATCATCCTAAATGTCTGTTTATTTTTTGGTAGAACCATCAATGTCTGATCAATTGATGTAAAGATGATGAAATTTTTGGACTGGACTCCAATACAATGTTGCACCTGGATCTCCCTATCACAGTCTGCCACATGGACCATCATTAAAGAGTTTAAAAAGTTGACTTTTTCAACACCAACACACGTATCTTTTTCATTTCATTCCAAATTTACCCCTTTCTATGATGTATCACAGCACTTCACGAGTGTTCCACAATAATAATAGGGCGCACCTGCCTGGATGGTGAAATCAAGGTATAACCTATACCTATATGATACCATGCGATTATGTAAATGATATAATAATTGTGGGCCTACAAGTAAAGCCTATAGACATATTTATATAGGACCCAATATCTATTAGATCAAATTAATCTATCCATCTACATGAGACCTACTAAAGGGTCCCATTTAGGTGAAGATGAGATGCATGCGAACTTGATCTAATAGCCCTAGGTAGATTGTTATAAGGGTGGATGGTCAAGATGTTTCATGTAGTTGATTCTACATGGATGTATGGATTTTTCGATCTAATGAGTTTGAGGTACATAGGCATCGCGGGTAAAATGGGTGGATAGTTAGATGGTTAGATGGTTGTATTTTTCAGCCAAATTGTGTACATGTAGTTTGTTGCATTTGGTGGTTCCATATGTTTTATTGGATGGTCGATCTTTCATCTAGTGGTTCTCTTCTTTTTTTTCTTTTCTTTTTTCTTTTTTTGGGACCTAGTGGTTTCAACAAATAACACAAATATTATTAGATGAAAGATCAAATCATATAACCATCCACCTATTTTTCCTATCCATGTCAAATTCACTAGATTGATCAATCCACACAATTGTGGGATCAATTTCGTGAAACATCTTGCCCGTTCACTTATATACCTATCTATTTATGGGCCGCTGGATGAAGATCTTATGTATCTTATTTTTACTTAGATACCACTTTACCCATTCTATCCTTTGTACTTATCTAAATGGGACTCTCATATTGAGTCGAGATCCTCTGAGTGGCCTTACGCACGGTTATTGTGAGTGGACCACTTACAGCCCACCATGTCATCACGGACAGCCCCTACTCAGATGATCCATTCACAAATGCATGGTAGACCGGCGGACCGTGAATGATCCACTCACGGTCACCGTGGGGTTTTCCCTCTCCAAATTCGAACTCTCTCATATTCTACACATCTACCTTTCCTACATGAAACCGTTGGATTGGTGGATGATCAAATAATTTTATCTAGTAAGTCCTATTTAGATGAATAGATTAATTTGATCTAATAGATCTATTTCCTATAAAGATATTTAGAAAGGCTTTATTCGTAATGCCCAAGATCTATATATTATTAATATAACTCTATAATATTTTTTTTAGATGGATCATCTTGGTTTCATCATCTAAAAAAACATACAGCTATATAGAGAGGTGGGACACTTACCAGGTGTAAAGAAATGGAGACTCGAGAGAAATACAAAACATGAGTAATTCTGAAATAAAAGTAAGAAAAAATGCTGAGTTGTACTTTGAATAAAGATGAGAGACGATGAGACTCTTGGAGTTATAACCTTTCAAATTTTTTCATTCGCAGTACACATGACGAATACTAATAGAAAGAAAACCGGTAATGTATTATATTATAATACTACACTGCTCTATGGGAGCCCAACCCGAAATTTATTGCCTCATTTGTATTGTTCAATAAGGCGCAGGTCTGACTTTTTTCCTCCGAGGCGACAGAGTTTCCCCTGGTTTCCTGAAACTAGAGCATCAGCAGCCGGTTCCCGGAGACAGGACAATGTCTCCGGAACCAGTCTCTTCTCCTCCTACTCCCCCATTCCAATCCTCTCTCCATCGGTCTGCTCCCCTGCTTCCCCTCCCACCTCCTACCTTTCCACTGCCCTGTCTTTTTCCCAGACTAACAAACCAACCAGTTTTTCAAACCCCACCCGCCTTCCCTCTCCCAGCCCTACCAGCAACCCCCTCCTTCTCATCCTAGCACGTCGCTACCTCCTCCCAATCATCCACCGAGCCAGTCCCAATCCCATAGCCTCACATTGTCCCCTAAATTTCAAACCACCCTTATTCCCGCCCAATCCTCTTCCGTTGTAGGACCCCTTCCCTTTCCCCCTTCTTCTATAACCCCTACCTCAGTAGCTCCCGCCATCCCCTTCCCTCAGTCAAGCTCAGTCCCCTCAACAGTTTTCCCCCCTTTTCTCAATCCCCCCCCCCCCCAGAACAGTCTCAGGGTCTTTCATCCTTCCCTCCTCTTTCCAGCTCAGCTCCCGCCCTCCAAGCCTCTTTCCAGCTCCCCAGTTCCTTCGCCAATCTCTTCTCTGTCCCAAGCCTCTCCCTCCCCTCTCACTCTTATCCCCTTACCACCTGGACTAACGGTCAACCGTCGCTGACCATTCCCCAATCCATGCCTTCCTTTAGCAAGGAATCTTTCTCTTTTGCTGTAATAGGTAAATTTGCAGGTAAACGACCATCCCTAGAATGGGTTGAAGCTAAGGCAAAGAGCTGGCCCCTTTCCAGGCCATGCCTGGTCTCCCTCACGATGAAAGGTAACTTCATTTTTCGTCTCAATTCTCCAGTAGATAAATCCTTCCTCCTTGGTCTCTCGCCCATGGTCATAGACAGGAGGAAAATTTTCTTCCTCTCCTGGTCCCCTGGTCAAGATGAAAAACTTTGGCCTTCTTATGCTCCAGTCTGGGTGAGACTCTCGGGGCTCCCCTATCACTGCTGGAGTCAGCATATCATTCTCTCCCTTGCCTCTGCCATTGGTCAACCAATTAAGATTGATGACATAACCTCTTCCCAAAGGATCCTAACCTTTGCCAGAGTCCTGGTTAACCTTGATCTCTCCAAACCCAAACCTCACTCCATCCATGCTGTTCTGCAAGGTGAAAGTGAGCAGACCATTTCCATAACCTATGAACACTGTCCCTGTTCCCACTGCTTCCAACCCGGGCACTCCCATCTCACTTGTCAATTGGCTTCCCTTCCCTCCACTGAGGTCAACTCTCAACCCCCCCTCAACCCCCCTGGCCCAACCTCCCTGACCACCAATCTTCCTCTGCTAACCTCTACCACCCAGCCTCAAGCTTCTACTGTTACCTCCTCCACCTCCGCATCTCTATATACCAATCCTCCTCCTTTCACCTCTACCACCCAACCTCAAGCATCTACTGTTACCTCCACCACCTCTGCATCTCTTACCACCAATTTACCTCCTTTAACCTCTACCACCCAGCCTCATACATTAACTGTTACCTCCACCACCTCTGCATCCAAGCTTAACCTTCCTCCTCTCCCCAAACCTTCTCTAAATGATCTTCCTTATGATGTGGTCTCAGTTATTCTAGAAAAATCAAAATCTCCATCCATAGACACCTCCAACCCCTTTGACATCTTAGAAAACTACTCATTTCTAGACCCAGTCTCCAATGCTAACATTTATGGCCGCAATCTCTGCTCCTTCCTTTCAGACTGTAGTCCCTCTTCTTCCCCCCCCCCCCCCCCCCCCCCAGGCTTTGACCGTCCCTTAGATACCCCCTGTCCCACCTCCTCTACCATTAAGGCTACCGCTAAGGCAACCCCTGAGACTCTTCCTCTGCCTTCCCCTGACTCTCCCCTGCTGGATAACATTGTTCCTCCCACCTCTACCACTGCTCTGGCAATCCCTATCACCTCCCCTCTTACAGTCTCTGCTACAACAACAGACTCCTCCCAGGCACAATCTCTGAAGAACTCTTCGACTCACCATCGCAGACTACCACCCACAGGCAAAGGGAAGAATCCCAACTCTGTCCCTGGCTCTGGTCCGATTACTAGGAGGTCTAGAAGCAAACGCACCTCCCCCCCTTCCCCCCATCCATGTTAAGGGTTCTTTATTGGAACTGTAGGGGAATAGCCAACTCCCCTACCATAAGAGCTTTGGCTAACTTGGTCCGTAATCACCACCCCGACCTGATTTTCCTCTCTGAGCCAATGTCTACCTTCTCCTCAATCCAAGCTCTTGGCCTATCAACATTCGGTTTTGACAGCTTTCATTCCAACCTTCCTTCCCCTGTCTCTCCTAACCTCTGGTGTTTCTCCAAGTCCTCCCACCAGCTCTCAGCCTCTGTAGCCAATGCTTCCACTCAACACCTCACCTTGTCCCTTCTTAACCAATCTTCAGGTCTCTCCTACCTCATTACTGGAGTTTATGGCTCCACCAACTCCTCTCAAAGGAAAGATCTCTGGCAAACTCTTATTAACACCTCCTCAACTACCATGCCTTGGTGTGTCCTTGGAGATTTTAATGCAATCCTTGCCCACAATGAGAAACTTAGCCTTCGCCGAGCTACCCCCTCCTCTCTCAAAGATTTCCAATCCACTGTCCTATTAGCTGGCCTCTCCAATATCAGATCTTCTGGTAGTCAATTTACTTGGTCTAACAATAGGCAATGCCTCTCCTATGTAGCAGCCAAACTAGATAGAGCTCTAGTCAACACCCATTGGTTAGCTACCTTCCCTGACCCAACCGTCCACCACTTGCCTAGGCTCTCTTCTGATCACAGCCCCCTCTTACTTTCTCATTCTAGCCCTTTTCCTACTCCCTCAACCCCATTTAAGTTTGAAAACAAATGGATCCTTCACCCCTCTTTCCTGGATTTGGTCAAACCCAGCTGGGAAGTCTCCATAGATGGGAACCCTCAGTTTGTCCTTGCCCAAAAACTCAAAGCTCTCAAGTTAGCCCTCAAATCCTGGAGCAAGAACACTTATGGCCTTGTTCACCAGAACATCATAGCAGCTGAAGCCTCTGTCTTGAGATGCCAATCCAATCTGGATTCTTCCCCCTCTGAATCATTTAGGAAAGACCTTATAGATGCCAAACTCCATCTCCATGATACTCTCAAAGCCCAGGAAATTCATTGGAAGCAGAGATCCAGAGTCTCTTGGCTAAAAGATGGTGATAAGAACACCAAATTCTTCCACCAGTCAGCCAAAGCTATGGGAGCTGTCAACAGTATCAACCATATCTCAGTCAATGGCTCTCTCACAGAAGACCCTTCTATCATCCAAGACCAAGCTGTTCATCACTTCTCCTCCCTCTTCAAACCTCTTGACAGCCAGCTCCATCCTATTCTCTTTCAGGCCGATAGTCCTAAAGTTTCAGACTCTGAGAACTCCTCTCTAGTCTCTGTTCCCTCAGATTCAGAGGTTAAAGCTGCTGTCTTTTCCCTTAAGAAAAATAGCTCTCCAGGCCCTGATGGTTTCAATGGTCTTTTCTTTACCAGCACCTGGAATATCATAGGGAAATCAGTTACCACAGCAGTGCAGCATTTCTTCCTCTAAAAAAAAATCCTGCGAGCTTCCAATGCCTTCTTTCTTTCTCTTATTCCTAAATCCAACTCTCCTACCACATTTTCAGAATTTAGGCCAATCAGTCTTCTTAATTTTTCCTACAAAATCATCTCTAAAATCCTAGCTTCCAGGCTCTCCATTCTTCTTCCCAACCTGATTTCCTCTAACCAAGCTGCCTTTATACAAGGCAGGTCTATCCACCACCACTCAGCCCTTTCCTTTGAACTCTTCCAAAAGCTCAAATCCAAGACTAGAAAAGGCTCTCTTTGCTTGAAACTAGACATCTCCAAAGCCTTTGACAAACTCAATTGGACTTTCCTCTTCTCTGCTCTTAGATTTTTCAATTTCTCTGAAGATTGGATTGCCCTCATTAAGGAGTGTGTATGCACATCCAAATGTTCAGTGTTAATCAATCGTTCTCCTCATGGCTTTTTTTGTTCTTCCTGTGGGTTGAGACAGGGAGATCCCTTATCTCCTTACCTCTTCATTATTGCCGAAGAAATTCTCAGCCTTCATCTCCACAACCTCTAGGCCCAAGGCATCATCCTCCCCCTTTCCTCTATCCCCCACACCCCATGCCACCTCCTCTATGCTGATGACATTATCATCTTTATGCAAGGTTCTACTTCCGGAGTTCTAGCCCTCCAAGATCTCCTAGAAATTTACCAATCCTCCTCTGGCCAACACATCAACCTTCTCAAGAGCCAGCTTATCTTAGGCAAATGTGGCATCAGAAGGAAAGCTAGGATCTGCTCCATTCTTGGTCTTCAAGAGAACCAACCTCATCTCAAATATCTAGGCTTCCCTATAGTTTTAGGCACTCCAAAGCGTCCCCATTTCCTTCCCCTGCTGGACTCCATCACTGCCAAATTATCAGCTTGGAAAGCCAAAACTCTCTCTTTTGCAGGCCGGCTTATTCTTATCAAACATGTTCTCTCCAGCATCCCTTTGCACATAGCCTCCATCCTTCCCCTCCCTAGTTCCATCTGCAAAGACATTGATCGTCTCATGAGGTACTTTCTCTGGTCAGGATCTTCTTCTTCCTCCAAAATCAATTATGTTAACTGGTCACAAGTTACTCTTCCAAAGCATGAAGGAGGTCTTGGAATCAGACGCATCTCTGAAGTAAACAATGCTTCTCTCATCAAGCTGGGATGGCAAGCCTCCACTTCGAATTCCAAATGGTCCTCCTGGTTCAAGAATCGCTACTTCAAGTTCAAGAACATCTGGGATCCAGCCAACACATCCTACGGCTCCTGCATCTGGAACAGAATTCGTCGTCTGGCTCATTACATTCACAAAGGTAGTGCATGGGTCTTTCGCAATGGAGAAGATATCGACATCTGGCATGACGTTTGGTATGGAGACAAGGCCCTTTCAGCAGTCTTCCCCAACCAGGTCTTCCCGCAGAACCAAAGCATGGCTTCCCTCTTTCATTCAGGTTCTTGGCACTTTCCATTGCAAATGCCTACAGCAGTCCTTCACTTGCTCACTTTTGCCACCTCCCTCCTCTCTCCCAGCCCCTCTGTCAGAGACCTCCTTACCTGGAAGGATTCCCCCAATGGCCAACTCACTCAATATAGCGCTTGGAACTTAATCAGATCGAGAGGCACAATTCTCCAGTGGCCTTCTCTGATCTGGAATGGCATCTCTCTTCCCAGAATCAGTTGCTTCGGATGGCGCCTTATGCTCAACAGAACTCCTACAGAAACATACCTTCAACACATTGGATTCTCCTTGGCCTCTAGATGCAGCCTCTGCTTCAAAGGTATTGATACAGCTAGCCACATCTTCTTCTCCTGCTCAGTAGCCCAGTCTCTTTGGAGCTGGCTGCTCCGCTCAACTCAAGCCCAGTTTCAATCTCCCTGCTCTGCTTCTACAATCTGGTCGTCCCTCTCCAAAGGCAATGACACAGCTGGGTCTACAAACATGGCAGCAATCTTCTTGTCTGTTCTCTTCCACCTCTGAAAGACCAGGAATGCAGCAATCTTCAACAACCAGCATCTTTCTCTCAATCAGATCCTTAGCAACCTGCAAGATGATCTTAGAATCTCTCTCTTACAGATTTCTAAGCCTTTTGGCAGCCAGCAATTAAGCTCCCTACTCAGATCCTTGAACTTCTCAGGTCACTGATCTAGTTCTCTTTTTGAAGCTTGTTCTGGCTCTCCTTTGTTCTTCTCTGTTTCTTTTCTTTTGTTCTCCTCCATTGATGGAGGTATATTCTTTGTATTCTTTCTTTTGTTTCTTAATACAATTACCCTTATATCAAAAAAAAATAAGGCGCAGGTCTTATCCACCCAAACTGTTCATAGTCATCTTTTCTGAAGCAATTAATTCTCCTAACCCTCTACAAGTTTTCATATGATTTTTTTCTATATGGAAAACTCCAATTCATGCACTCTATTTATTGGGACTTATTGAGTTTTTAACACTCAGATCTTCAAGAAAAATCTTCTAACTAGGTCCACCACTAATTGCATGATTGTCTATTGCTAGATTGAATCATGGAAAAATTGGACTTATAAATATGTTAAGGCTTTGAAGCCCTACTTTCCAAGGCTATCATGAACTCACAAGTGTGATAGTTTGCACGACCACTAACTCTGAACATGCTGGCTTATCATTTTACCCTTGTTATTGATTTTTATAGTCAGGGGCTATTTAGGAAAGTTTCGGTATAAATATTTCTTTTGTATAAAAAAAAAAGGAGCTATTTAATTAGTAAAGTATCCTCCTTTTGCTTTCTTTTTCTATTTTGTAAAGTATACTCCTTTTGCCTTCTTTTTCTATTTTTCCCATTCCCAATCCTACTTACTCTCTACAGTAAGGATTCTAATTCATACATATGTTGACTTACGTGGCCCAACAGAAGCCGGGACTATTGGGTGCATAGGTTAATAGTCTTGGTGAACCGGGCCCTTGCACGGCCTTTGATCTACTTGGATTAAGAGTAGGGTTGTTATGGTTGTACTAGGGTTTGGGGTTGATATTATAAATAAAGGCAAGAACCTTTGTAATGCAACTCTTCGGATTGCATACTAGAAACTATTTCATCTTCTCCCGTGAACATAGGTCAAAAGCCGAACTATGTAAATCTTGTATTCTTGTGTGCTGCTTGATCTTCTGCATGTACTTAAGCCCTAGATCACAACAAAACACTCACAAACCAGCATCTCTAATCGGTTGAGATACAACGGAAAAAAAAATACATTCTTACTCTCATCTCACTCCCGTTCTAGGATAAAATGGTAGAACTTTGGGGGTGTACTGTTTGCAAATTGCATACATGGGGATAGACTTGTAGCTGGGTATCAGATTTCTCACCCAACTACGCTACTCTTCTTCCCTATAAGGCCAGTGGACTTCTTACCTGCTTATCCTGGGGTTCACTCATGCGTATGTGATCAAGTCTTTCAGGGCCCGTTAAGTACTTTAGATTAATAAAAGTCAAGTAAATCTTTTAATTTTCAGACAAGGGGTCACATCAATAGCACTTTAACTCAAAATTCCCTCCATCTTTTAGAAAAAAAAAATTAAAAAAAAAACAACTTTCTTTCTCTATTAAATGATAAAAAAACTCCACTTTTCTATACAAAAAATTAAAAAGATTTCATATCAAACAACTAAAAATAAATGATCATCATAACCCCATTATATTTTATTCTTTCTTACACTTTGTTTTACACGTAAAATTACCAAACGGGCCCTCCACGTTACAGACTAGAGTGAGAATATAATATTGGCTTTGACCTTGACCCTCTAAAGATTAAGACTTTTCCAATCTTGAATTTGACTAGGAGTTTAGTTAATTTCTAACTAACTCTATATGCCAATTAAAACATTTCTATATATTGATTGACGAAGAAAAATCTTTTGTTCTAATTGATCCACATATATTAAAAAAAAAATGTATCTTCTCTTTCTATCTTAACTTAAAAGTAAACTAATTAAAAGCATTCAGACTTCAATTTCAAAGCTCATATTTTCCTTTCTAACCTACAACATCATCACTCTGTACCTAAACATCCAGAAAATTCTAAAAGATGCCTTTGTCCCAAAACCAATTCATCTTTGTTGAATTGATCCTCATATTTGTTCCTTCATGCTTTGCATCCAGCGAGTCATCCTCTTCCTACTACTACAATCGCTGCGCGCCATCGACATGCGGCAACTCCCTCCTTCACTTCCCTCTAGGCCTAGACCCGCTTTGCCGGAGCGCCAACATAACTACATCATGCGAGAATGGCACCGTCTTCATGACCAACGATCAAATTCCGCGGATCAAGTACAAGCTCCTAGACAAGCTCAACGAGACCTCCTACGCCCAAAAGTCTTTCAGGGTCGTCGACAACTCGCTCTTCGGGTGCGGCCCGATTCCGGCATTCTATGGGGGATACTCTCAGAGATGGTTGATTCTTGGGAGCTTGTCGATGAACAATACCTACAGGACATGTACTTTCTTCAATTGCACTCAGAAGCCTCAGAGTGACATATTGGCAAGGTTGACGGAAGCTCCATGCAGAGGCGGACCCAGGATTTTCGTTTAGGTGGGGCTAAACTTTAGCTAGAATTTTTTCACATCAACAGTAGCAAAAGAAAAAAAAGTATTCCATGTAAATAGACGCAAAATATTTAACTACATCAACTTTATATATTTCTTGTTTGAAATGAGGACTATTCATTTCTCCAAAATTTACAGTATAAGAGAAGTATACTGAAAACAAAAAAATCTCCAAAAAAATGAGGGCAAAACAATCATCCCCAAAAAGAAAGGGTTCACAACCTCCAAAAAATTCAGGTATCAACCCGAAGAAAGAAGTACATGTTAATGATTGGACATCAACTAACATATACTTCTCTCATCAAAAATCATTTCAACCCCAAAACAAAGTTTTTTACAATTGCCCTCTACGGCTCTTCATGTTTTGAAAGCGTTGCATAATTGCCTCATCATCAATGCTATTGAATACGTCCTTTTCAATATACACAAGCAAACAATCATTCATCCACTCATCTTCCATTCGATTGCGCAGTCGATTCTTAACGATTTTCATTGCAGAAAATACCCTCTCAACAGTAGCAGTGGCAACTGGTAAGGTTAGTGCTAATTTCAAGAGCAAATAAATTAAAGGATATGCAATGTCCCTTTTTGTTTCAACCATCTTCTGAGCAAGGCCGCTAATTCCTTTCACTCCAAAAAACATACTATTGGCGCGCATATCGGTGATATAATTTGAAAGTTGACTATCCAGTCTCACCCGATCTAAGTCCGAAAAATCATTTGGATATAATTGAGAGAGCCAGATCAATTTTTTCTTATCAAAAGCAGAGAATGAATCACAAGGATCCAAGCATGCCACACAAAGAAGCAACTCGGTGTTCACCACATTAAAGCGGCGGTTGAGCTCTTGAAGTTGCAAATCAATAGTAGCATAGAATATGTCGACTTGAAAATGATGAAGATTTGTCAATTCAGCTTTACGTCGTGATCGCTTTCAGCCAACAAACATATCATTCATATTGGGAATGATGATTTCATGTTTATCACAAAATAAATGGACTTCAACTATGAGAGAATCCCACCCATCATCTCTCATCATTTGCAATCGTTGTTTCGACATTCTCACTAGTTCCATGGCAGTGATAATATTTTGATCTTTTCGCTGCAATAACTTTGATAATTCATTGGTGATCCCCAATATATCTCTCATCAAATGCAATTTAAATGCAAAATCAAAATTATCCAATACACTCAATAAGTTAGTGGCAGAGCCCTTGTGTTCACTCGTACCATCATCTGAGATAATTTCAAGCACATCAACCACTGAGGAGAACATGAGTAGCAAGTTAATCAATGTATCATGATGCGAGCCCCAACGTGTATCTCCCGGCCTCTTGAGGCCAGTCTTCTGATTCAAACCCCGTCCACTTTCAAGTTCACCCGAATCGAGAGCATCAACGACCTTAGCAGCTTGTATATTTTGGAGCATGTCGTGACGTTTGCAAGAGCCTCCAACGACATTCAACACCATAGAAACCGACTCAAAGAAAGCATCGATGAAATTGTTATCTTTTGCAACAGCAACGAGTGTCAACTGAAGCTGATGTGCAAAACAATGAACATAGAATGCGGCGGGATTCTCATTCTGAATGAGCCTTTGCAGTCCATTAAGCTCACCCTTCATATTAGCAGCCCCATCATATCCTTGCCCACGCAAACTTGACATGCTCAATCCATGCCTAGAAAATATAGCTTCGATGGCCAGCTTAAGTGATTGAGCTTTAGTGTCTGCAACATGTTCTATGGCTAAAAACCGCTCAATCACACATCCCCGCTTATCCACATAGCGTATAACTACTGCCATTTGCTCTTTGATAGAGATATCCCTAGATTCATCCACCAAAAGAGAAAATGGTGCATCTCCAAGCTCGGATATGATAGCTTGAGTGGTTTCTATAGCAGCCGCATTCACAATGTCTTTTTGAATCTTAGGGGAGGTCAATTTTAGATTCTCAGGAGCATTTTCCAATACAACTCTTTTAATAGCTTCATTCTGATCGGCAAGTACTTGCAAAAGCTCAAGGAAGTTACCCATATTGTTTGAATCTTCAGATTCATCATGACCACGAAAAGGCAATCCTTGGCGCAAAAGAAATCTAACAGAAGCAAGTGTAGCCTTCAAACGGATTCGATAATCTGTTCGAGCTTAACTTGATTGCTTGATAATAATCGTCTCAATGTGTTGCTCTTGATTCAATAAGTTCTGACACTTCTCATATGCTTGATTATGAACACTCTTCGGGCCTCCCACATGATTTTCAATTCTTTCTTTTTTCCTCCAACTTTTAAATCCTTGAGATATAAAAGTATCATAACGCTTTCCTCCCCAAAAAGATAACAACACAAGCAGAATGCAGCATCTTTTTCTATGCTGTACTCCAACCAACTGCCGTAATCCTTAAACCAAAAAGGATTAAATCGCCTCTTATCTTGTCCACACCCCGAATAAGGAAACTTATGGTCACGAGGCTGACAAGGGCCCTTTTGTAAATATGCTCTTCGGACTTGGTCCCTATCCATAGGATGATAGCTTGAGATTGGATTCCGTAACCCAAGATCCGCAGGAAGATTAGTCAAGTTAACCTCTACACGCCCTTTCTTCGAGGATGATGGCATTTCATCATTCTTGTCATTCTTTGGAATCGGAGACGGTGGATTGGTAGTTGATTGTTTTTTGTAATTTTTTTCCATATCTGATTCAAAGATAAGGTCAATTACATCAAAATCCTCGCCAACCACCAATAATCACCATTTATAACATAGGTTAAAGACTTGATTTTAAACAATTTCTTTTTTTTATAAAGAATCCTACTACTAACACCTGATTTGTAAATAAATTTTTAAGCGACAACACCCAAATCGCGAATCCTCAAGAAATTAGCACAAAATTTGACAAGCAAACTACAACAACAATAAAGAAACTCTAAAGAAGTAATACACATTATCATGTAAAAATTAGTACCTCGTTATTATTTCCTTAAGCTCCAAACAGTTCCTTAATCATATGAATCCAAATGAGAGCACCTGTATTTATAATTTATAGATGGACATTATCAGCATTATCATAAACATCATATTACGGGCCAAGAATAATGTTTCCAAAATAAAAAAAGAAAAAAAGAAATAAGTAGTTAAAGCTTAAACATAGATCAAGACAATTAGATAAGACTTGCTCACAGCATGGCAGAACATTGTGGGGTCCGATACATATTGTGGCTGTGACAAAAGTTTTACACCAACTGTCAACCTACCTAATGCAACTCTCCTCCTTTATTGGGTATTGGGACTCACAGTTACAACAAACTGGCTTAGTTGGATTTGGGTCTAAAGTTGTGGACCAAAATAAAATATGGATTTAGGTCTGGGTCCAAGTCCATAAACTTTACCTACTCGATCACCCATCCCAGACAGGCAGACCTGAAATGCAGTTCTCAGTGCAGCAATACTAGTGATCTAAATAATGCATGTACCAAGTGAGGAATTGATGCATGATAAGGTCAAGGATAACAACCCTTTCAAACAATGTGCGTGAAAGGGTTTTAAGAGAGAGAGACTTATTAAATAAAATACCACTTCCTTTTAAACTGGATCTTTCATTTGCTCTCTTTATGTTTGTTCAGTTTTTATATCTGCTTGATCAAACCACAAAACCCGAATACCCAATTCATCCAATCCCATTACAATTGCCACTCCTTAATATAGAAATCAACCATCCACAACAAAAAGAAACTTGCACGCAAGAGAACTAAAGAAAGTAAAGTAAATAAGAAAATTGGTTGAAAACATGAAAACCATGTTCAATAAAATCCTCACGCGATTAAAAAAAAACCCAAATGCAATTAAGGTTCGGACCTGAAACAACCAACATTTCAACAAGACATTACACAAAATTTCAAAGAAGTTCACTTACCATGTTTCAAAACGATACAGTCAAATACTCCACTTGCAATTTACAAATTAAACACACATAAATCTACAAACATAAACCACCCCCACCCCCCAAAAAAAGGCTAAAACCCAAAACAAACAATAAATAATGAATAAAAGGATAGAAAGCCCAAATCACAAATCGAGTAACAGAAGAAAATCATTCAGCAAGTTCGACATAGATTATATGCACTGTGCACAAAAACCAGCAGTGGCAGCAGAAGTCTCCCACATCAAAATGGGGAAGAACTCCCAGGTTTTTGCTTTTAGACAAGCAAACAGTGCGCCTGCCCAGTGGAATGATGCTTTCTGGTTTGATTCCACATGCACGCACCAAGTGGATTGATGCTTTCTGGTTTAACATTGATCAAACTACTATCCATGATTCTATCGAATGATTTTCAATAAAAAGAATGTGTTAAAACACGGTCAAACTATGTAGTCCAACTGGAGTTTAATTGGCCAACCTTTGATCCCTGCCTCGCCCATTATTGGCATCAACCCATATGGGGCTCTTCATTCTAACTGGTGTGCGCTTCTGAAAGGCTAGCCCAACTGTGATATTTTTTTCAACCTAATTTGGTGGTGGTCGAAGCAGATGCAAGGGCAAGACTGGATCCATCAAGCACAAGGACAGCCCACATATTATCCATTATTAAATTCAGATCCATGCTGCCAGCTACAAGCTCCTGCAGTCAGCAGGCAGAGATTGAACCGTGTCAAACCAACCATACTGAATTGGTGATCCCATGCCATGCAAAGTAATCTTGATTTCTGCATGTTGGTGATTTATAAATCATCTGTATTGAAGAAATTAGAGTTCTTTGATTGACTAACTCAAGCTATGATCAGAACACCCTACTCTTATGTCTTCGATGAAGAAACTTCCAAATCTGTTGTTGAATCTCATTTTGCAATCGAGAAGAAGCAAAACCCACATTCAATTAAAGGTGAATATACAATTCAACCCATCCAAAGATGAAATACGATTCATGAAAAGGCCAACATTTTTCAATTAGAGAAAACAGAAATTGCAATAAGAACTAGAAGTAAAGGCAAACTAAAACCCACAAGATAAGAACCAGAACCCACATTTCAATTGCAAAATATACATGAATTGATCGACTCAAAAACAAAAAAAAGAAATCACCCAGAGTCAGAGACACGAAAATTCTGTAAACATCAGAAGCTCAAACAAATGCATTTCTCCAAAACTCAATAAAAGCAACAGATTACAAACTAGACTCCTTCTTCACCCTCTATAAATTAAATTTCCTCTCCCTCCCTGGCTCTCTCAACTCCCAACCCTTCCAATCAGAGAAAGAGAGACAGAGAGAGAACATATTCTTCTCAAATCTCAATCACCCTTTTTTCATTTTTAATAGAAAAGAGGGCATTGAGAATCTGAGATCATCACTTCAAATGAAAAAAGAAAACTAAAACATAAACCCTAATGTGCAAAGGAGGAAGAGAGGAAGGAAAAGAAGAGCATAAACTGTACAAACCCTAGCCAGAGAGGGAGAGGGAGAGGGAGAGAGAAGCTACAGAGAAAGGGAGAGAGATTTACCTGAACCGTCGAGCCTCAAAGGAAGAGGGTAGGTCGGAAGAGCGGAAGAGGGAAGGGGGAAGAGCAGAAGAGCGGAGCCAAAGAGGATTGAGTTTTTTTTCCTTTCGTTCTCCACTTCTCCCTTCTTGACATGGGGCGTGGATCCTTCTGATGTGGGGCGTGGGCCAAGGCCCAACACTATTTCTCCACTTCTCCCTTCTTGACCTGGGGCATGGATCCTTCTGATGTGGGGCTTGGGCCAAGGCCCAACACTATTTCAAGAGGAATATGGATTTTGACCTGGGGCGACCGCCCCAGGTCTTTACATATTGGGTCTGCCTCTGGCTCCATGTTTGGAGTGTGGAGAGACTAAGAATTTGTGCTATTTCTTCAATGGTTTCATGGACCCAATACCCAACAGTAGGCCCTTTGTATCATCCATCCCAAATGAATTGTTTAATAACTTGACTGGGGCTGGGAACTTGAGGTGGGCTCTCCAAAAGGGCTTTGAAGCTGAGTGGGATAGTGTTTGTGGAGTGGCTTGCATGGATGTCACTGGAGGAAGGTGTGGATTCATGGATGAAGATGAAAGGACTCTAGGGAAAGAGTTGTGTTTCTGTAGTTCAGGTGTTCATAGGCAAAACTGCTCGGATGGTAAGTGTTTCCTTACACTGATAGCTGCTACAGTTTGAGGGTGGAAAAAGTATATCTCACTTGGACCCTTGATGTGGGTCGAGTTGGGTTTGACCCATCTAACAAATGTGTTAAATAAACGCTAGGCTTCTTGATCCCCCCCTCCCATAACAAATCAATTATATCCAATCCGACCCTTTGGAAATTGCAAAGTCATTCGACCCACATCTGACCTGTTGATAAATGGGTGGTATGTGGGTTGGAAAATTTTGACCTGCATTTGGGTGGGCAGGGCAGTCTGACCCATTTAGCAACTGTGTTGGATACTAAATTGCTAAATGGGTTTGGATTGGACTAGTTTCAGACTCAACTGCCCCAACCCATGTGCAACCCTAACCTTGTATGTTTGTCTATACTTTGTTAAGAACTGAAATGATCCTATCCAACCACCAAAATACATGCTGATCACCTGATTTGGACTTTCTAATCCCACTTTTGCTTTATCCATCGTACTCATTTCGTACACCATCCTATAACCACTGGCTCATGTTATTGTATGTTAATGGATCAAATTGCTTTAGATATAAATCCATGGTGTATATTACTTCGAGTAAAGTAAAACGTGGGCCAATAGCTATATATGGTGTAGGAAGCAATTCCAATTTTAAAAGGGTGGGTCCCGTGTAGGTAAAACAATTGGAATTGACAATTTTGTTTAGTTGTTAGGATATGATCATTATTGTTGAGAATTAGTAATTACAGTTTTCATGAACTCTCTCTCATCAAATCTTTGGAATGTGAAGGAACTAGCATTGCAAAAAGGGATTCAAGAAGTTTTGGACGGACAAGGATAAAACTGCTTGCAGGTACCAGCTATCAACTATGATCAAAATAAATCATAAGGATAAGTATCATCATAAAATAAGTTAAAACAGTAACAACTCTAAAGTCTAAACTAAACATGGCATTTAAATTCTATGTTGAACGACCCATGTGTTCAAAACAGACACATGATTTGCTACTTACTTTTTTTTTTTCTTTGTTCTTTTTTGGTAAAAGAATTTTGCTCCATACTTGAAATACCATCATCTAAAACAAACTATTGGCCACTACTTGAGGTGGACTGCAAGAACACATTGTTCATTTTTCTGTTTCTCAATTCATGGTTGAACTTAGACTTAATTCTGTTTCTTCAATTCATGAGAAGACTCTAAACAAAAGGAATATGAAAAGACACTTATATTCAAAAGATATATGGAGAAATACTAAACAATGCATTGGATACTAAAACTAACATTTAACTGATCATTAGAAACTTCCGAAATCTTGGACAAATTCTTTAAGAGAACATATAATTGCAAATTGCATTTGACCATTACCATCAATAGAACATGGAATGTAAAAAAATACTAGAAATGTTTTTTTTTTTTTGGATTTCAAAACATGAATAACATTTTATTGAGGATGATTTAGTATTTTCTGACTTGTTGCTCTCCTTCTCTTTGAAGGTTTTGCCCTCGGATTGGCATTTATATTTGGATGTATTTGTTTTGCGTACATTCAAAGAATGAAAATGTTGAAGAATAAAATGGAGCTAAGAGGTAAAGATGAGCAAGCATTGAGGCATTACTTGGAGAGTAGAACTACACCAACTTCCATTGAGACATTCCTGCAAGACTATACTTCTGGAATGCCCACAAGGTTCTCCTACAAACAAATTAAAAACTACAGCAATAATTTCTGCCACAAACTTGGTCAAGGCGGGTTTGGTTCCGTTTTCAAAGCTGAATTGCCCAACAATTGCACTGTGGCAGTCAAAATTCTAGATGAGAATGAGCAAAGTGAGATACTATTCATAAATGAGGTCCAAAGCATCGGCCAAATTCACCACCAACATCTCGTTCGTCTTTTGGGTTTTTGCTTTGAGCAATCAAGAAGAGCTCTCATTTATGAATTCATGGAGAATGGCTCCCTAGATAAGTATATACACCCAAAAGCACAAGACAATCAACAAAGACTAAGTTGGACTCAACTGCATGAGATAGCACTTGGCATAGCGCGAGGGATTGCATATCTACATGAGGAATGTAGAAGTAAAATCCTACATTGTGATATCAAGCCTCACAACATACTTTTGGAAGCAAAATTCCAACCCAAGGTGTCAGATTTTGGACTAGCACAAATGGTAAATAAGGAAAACAACCAAATTAGTCTAATGCGTGGGAGGGGGACTCCAGGTTATGCACCCCCAGAAATGTGGTGGAAGAGTTATGGTCCAGTGAGTGAAAAATCTGATGTTTATAGCTTTGGTATGGTCCTCCTAGAGATGGTCGGCGAGCGGAGAAATTTCAATGATAATATGAGTAGGAGCAGTGAGATATATTTTCCTGAATGGGTCTACTCGCACCAGGTGGTGCACGGATCTAATGGTGGTGGCTCAAAATGGCACAAGTGCTAAGGGGAGGAGGAAGAGAATATCACAAGGAGGATGGAGCTAGTAGGCCTTTGGTGCATTCAGTACTCACCCTCTCGGCGGCCTTCGATGAGGAACGTTATAAATATGCTCCAAGGTGATGTAGCTATTGACATTCCTCCATTACCATTCAAAGCTAATGTTTTACACCATGCCGACATCAAATATAACCCAACCGATAATTGTGATGATGATTCTTGAAGTTGGTTTTAGCAAGGCACGATAAACTCACAAAAGCTCCACGTGTTTGATAGATTGTTGTGTGTTGGTCCATATAAGAAAGTTGAGGTGGTGTTGCTATTCATTAAAGATCATTTTGTATGATCAACTAGTTATTTATGATTCTGCATCTAACTTGTTTACCGAATATTTGTTAGAACAAGTTTTATAAATCTCTTATCATGGCTATCATTATCATAGTAGCTTTGTCTCATCTATCTAAGATAAGTTGATAGTAATAAGACTTAATGGAAAGGAGAAACTTTTCAATTTTGTATCTATTGGTTCTATCTCTTCATTTGCTTGGATGTATTGATTGAATTTTGTAGGTATAAACCTCATCCTTCTCATCAACAAGGAGACCGAACTAATTATCATAATGGATTCAAAAAATCCAACAAATAGATGTTAGATTAACAACTTCCTTAAACATCAAAACCTACTTTGCAGATTAGCATGTTTTTTAGGTGCTCAGTCAGCACCAGTTAACATCAGCTAATGTGACCCTTTTGATTATCCTTGTAGAGCATTTCATATCTGAGACATGTTAAAAATCAGAAAAACTCGACTCATCTCAAAAGCTACAGGGCCAAGTCAACTGAAAGCTTAGCTAAGTTTTGACCCTTTTTATTACTTTTTTTTTAGTAGGTTAGAAGTCAAGTTCCAAGGAAAATCCTAATTGCTTAGCAAATGTTGTTGCTTGCGTTTGGACCGCGTGATGATTGTACATATTATCTTTAAACTATGTTGAGAACTCCAATTGTTCCAAAGTGAATATTTTTCTAAATTGAACCGAAAAAGTGAATTGTGCATGGGAAGGAGGAATGCCATTAATGCCAAACACCTTCATGTCTTCTTTTCACTTTCAGACCAATGGACAAAATAATTGCCCATGAAAGCTTTATATCTTTTAAATTGTGGTCAATTTTGATATTAGAATATTCCAAAATTTTACCCACTAGCACAAATACTTGTACTATTTTCTTTCAAGAAATTTTTAAAATAACCCGTTTTAAAAATGCTCCTTTATTTTAGCCCCTCTTTTTTTAGGCATGGCCCTCCTTGCCCCCGTTCAGTCTTTTCACACATTCCCCTTCAATAGTGATAAGGCCAAATTTGAAACTCATTCAACTTTTCTTCACTATTAAATTGAGATAATTATTAGAAAAATGGTTCCTCTAAAATAATTAGATTTTAGGGCCATGCATCAAACACGTAGGCTAATCTTATGGTGTCTAAATTTTGCCTATAGATAGGTCTCATATAGATCTTACCATCCAGCAGATTTCATGATCATCAAGCAAGATCCGTGGGTCCTACTGAGAGAGGCATTTTATTCCTAAATAATGCCTGCTGTCCATTTTATTTTGTCGTAATGGCTATGTTTAAATCTAAGCATATTTTATTCTACGAGTACCAAAACTGACCCTAAAAAAATTATAAAGGGAGCTTCCCTAGGTGGAAATTTATGACTTAAAAAAAAAGGTTTCTTTTTTCTTTTGATTTTCTCCTAGGTTGCCAGACACTTAATTAATTATTTTGAGTTAAAAGAGAAGAAATTTTTTTTTCTGTTATAAAAACGGAAGATGGTATTATCATTTATATAGTTTTCTTAATTTTTCTAACGTATCCAAACAATTACTTTAGAAATGAAAGATTCTATCCTCTAATATATTAATTTCTTATATTATATTATACATCCATAGCTACTAAAGTCTCTATCATTTAACTGATATGTATTCATTCTTACTACTAGAACAAAGAACCCAGCTAAAAAGTTCCCGCTGTAGCCACCTTTTAATTGGAGGAACCTTACAAGATTTACTGATAAGAAATTACAAAAATGATGATCAAGCTGATTTCTACTAAAATTTTCAGTGTAGTTGATTTCAAAAGCCTATATTTTTTGAAATCCTAGCAATAAACTAAGAAATCCCAAATGATTCAAAGATAACAATTATTGCCATAAAAAGTTCCAACACATGAGATTCTTGTGTGAAAATCCTCCAAACAAGTTGTTATCCACATTTTTTGTGATGGAGCTATGAGCAAAGAAGCCAATAGGCTTGGGATTGGGTGCATTGCTTACAGAAATGATAGTGTAGTTATGGCAAAGCTAGCAAAATGTAAGAACAATGACACTCCTCTCATGACTAAAGTTTATGCAATTGAAGAAGCCTAGGACTAAGCGATTCAATATGGATGGAGAAAGGTTGGCTTTTTTAGTGATTCCAAAGTAGCCATTGATGCAATTACAAAACCTCAAAATGTGTCTCTTTGGAAAATCTATACCTCGCTCCAAAAACTCAAGGAAAGAAAAGAATACTTTACAAAAGCTATGTTTGTGGCCATCAACATGAGTATCAATTGCCAAGCTCACAATGTAGTAAAAGCACTAAGCACAGGTGATGAAGTCTTTATTATCGATTATGAGAATCTACTTTTACTGCTTTTTTTAATAAATATCAATCTCCAAACAGAAAAAAAAAAAAAAAAAAAAAAAAGAAAAAAAAATGCATCCCCTAACTACAGTTTTAATATTTCCACAAGTGATAGCTCAAATGTGCACCAAATAAAATTCGTGTGATGCCTCGGGTAGGGCCCGCAAATTGGTCATCAGACCAAATGTCAGAAATCAACGTCCACATGGGCTGTGCCTAGGAGTGTTCATGGGCAGGGCTAAGGCTTATCCGGCCCGGCCCATAAGCAGCCTTAGCTTTGCCGCCTGGCTCAAATCGAGCTCTGTTTGCATTGGCCCAAGCCCGACACGGGTGATAAAAGTTTGGCCTGAGCGTGCCTATTTAATCATTCGGGTAAGGCCGAACTAGGCTTTTCATACTTTTGCGGGCATTAGAGCACTAATTAAATTAAATTACATTTATGGCCCGACCTAGCCCATGAGCAGCCTTAGCTTGCCGCCTAGGCGCAAAACGAGCTCCATAGAGATTAAACACAACTCACAAATGTGAGGTAATAAAACTCACATATGCAAATAGGGAGGGAGGAGGCAAGTTGGAACTCAAGACCTACCAATGAGAACTAGGACTCGTTACTACTAAGGTAAGGAGCCATTCTTGATTGGCTTTTTATTTAATTTGTTTTATTTTAGCCTTAAGCTAGTTCCAACATTGTGGACAGTTCAATCACACTAATCACATTATCAATCGTATGATCATTGTTAATCATATGATTAATCTTATGGTGGACCAACTTCTGTTGAAGTAAAGATCTAGGGCATCCCATCCAAGTAGGGATGGGAATGGAATGGGTGATGAGGTACATCTTTAGGCTAATACAAGCCCGACCCGATTGATACATGTTTGACCTACAATGGGTTTTATGGATTTTGAAACTAAATACGCCTAATGGGTGAACATCTGATCAGGTTTAATTGGTTGGCTTTTTTCTTATTTCGAAAGATATAAAAATTTAAAATATCTTAACTAGTTGGTCTATGGCAAGAGTAGAGTAGAAAGAGAATTAAAAAGCGCCTAATGTGGAAAAAAAAAGTTTATTTTATCGATGTTTGGATGGAAAAAGAATTAAAAAAAAGAATAAAATTGATGTGATATAAAGCTTTAGTTCATCGGTAGTTGAATGACATAAGGGGGTGAGAAAGTGAACTTATGATGTAACATAAAGTGGGGCTTTACCCTATTTTATCCCCTTTGTTTTATTCTCCCCAACTTGAATAAATCGAGGAGAAGTAAATTTATCTTTTAGTGCCCTTTTACTTTAATTCATTTCTCTTTTAACTGTATTCATGATTTTTTTCTCCTACTCTTTTTTTCTTCTCTTCTCATGTAAACAAATGGCCAATGTGTCAAGCCTAGCCAAAACTCCAACTTGCAACCAACTCAAGTCACATCAAAATATAAAAGACCTATATGACCCCCATTTCTACAAACCCATGAACTTTTTTTATTGTTATTGAAAGGGAGCTTTATTTGTTTAGTTCTTTTTGCAAGCACATGAGACAACATTAAGATATCCTAATTTAGTTGCCCAAGGGCCTCTCTGGGATGCTCTATGTATACTCTTCTGTAAAGTCCACCATCTCCACACTCCACCATGAATACACTTTCAACAGTGTAATGGTTGGTGCTAGGGATCATTCCATTTTCGTTCTAACTTTTCTATCCCAACAGGCTAAGATTTTGAGATTCATTCCAGTGAGATCAAAAATTGAAAAAATGATTTACGCGTGCCAAATAGATTTTTTACATCCTCGTCTCGTGGGAACATGGGAACATCCGAATGGCACAATGCCAAACACACCTTTAAGCATTCCACACTTCTCAAAGGCAAAGAGGGTTAGAGAAAAAGAAGGTTAAAAAAAGAAAAAAAAATTATTACAAGAGTATTCTTGTCATTTTCTTAAAAGAAATTTTATGGAGTGGACTAAGTTAAAAGAAGTATCGAACACTTTTATACTTGTTTTAAAAAAAAAATCCCTCCCTTTGTATAATGTATGTGTTCCCTGGAAGGCATGCTCTTCAACTCCTTTTTGCCAACACACCATTGGTTGAGTGGTGTTGACACCCTTGTATCACACATTTAGCCAATGATCGATCATTGAGTCTTGGCGTTAGGTAGTATCATATTTGGTCGGTAGGTGAACTTAGCAAAAATAAATAAAAAGATATAAATAACTCAACCCTTTACGGTACCTAAATCTTTTTAAAAGAAACCCTTTAACAATTAACATGAGAGGGTAGTGGTCACTTTTAACCATGGTTTAAAATATCAGCTAATACTGGTTTCTACCGGTTGATACATATCGGTATCGGCCTTGACCAAACCGATTAGTTCATACTCATCGGTTTCGGTCTCAAGTACCCAAGAAATCACCAATATATCGGCCTGTATTGGCTGATATTTTTAAAACATCAATGGAGACTGTTATATTGGCCAAATATCAGTCATAACGGCCTTGATTTTCTGTAACATTTGAGATTTTAGAAAAAATAATGACAGAAGGAAAGTGGCTAGGGGAAGAGAGGGAGGGAGGGGGACAGATCTAGACCCAAATCTTTGCATACAATGGAGGAAAAAAATGAAAAATGAAGATGAGGGTTGCAGATAGCATGCTATAAAAGATACTAAAAAGAGAGGGAAATTGAGGGCATATGGGCGTACCTAGCTAGGGTTGTTCTTCCATCTTCAGAGTTCAGACTCGCCTCCATCACTGGTCGTCCTCCCTAATAAGTTCCTTTGTCTCCTTCTCCTTCTCTTTCCTATTCCATTCCTCTTCCTGACTTCCTTCTCTCCTTTTTCTTCCAATTTTTTTTCTTCCCTCTTTTTCTCATGTTTCCTCCCTTTCCATTTTTACTTCGTTTCTGCCAAATTTAAAATTGGGAAAGTCCATTAAACCCTTTTATTTTGGCGGATGTCAAGGAATGTAAGAAAATCATGGCCTCCAAATGTAGGCCAACCAATTACAAATTCTTATAACACCTTTGGTATTGGATTTCCAGAATTCAGTTTAACATTTTCTTGACGGGTCCTCAATTAATCCCAATGATTTATAGTGGTCAATTTAACAACGGGTATTTCCACTTATCCATCTAAAGTCATTTAGTGGATGGTAAACATAGTATATTTGATAGGCCAATGACAATATTTTAATCATATGGCTTGATTAAATTGATGAAGTGCTCAACTCTAAATTAAGTGAAAACTTTCAAAAGCTAATATAGGGTAATTTATTTACTTTGAATGATATTGATTCTTAAATATGGACCACAATGACTTATTTATTAATTAAGAAAATGAGCTAAATATCAAACACCAAACTTATTATATTTAACAAAAAAAAAAATGAAACAGTGATATATGATGCTATGACTTAAGGGGGACTGATATTTTATTTTATATTGTGTACTACTAAAAGAATACTTTTTTAGTGTTTTTCAATATTCTGGATTTTTTGTATATTCCTTTCAGAATTTTTTTGGATAAATATAATTTCATGCCACGTCTGCGAACCGCTACCAATATCGAATTGATGTTTGGGTGGGCTGATGCCAAGAGTTTAATACTTTCAATCGGGCGCATTTTCGATCTCCACATCCAAGGGGGAAGCCATGTGCACTACAACAGTTTATACATTTAGCTACGAGATTTTTTGTCTCAAAAAGTAAACAAAACGTCGGTAAAAACCTTTACCTACGCAAATATTTTCGTCGGCCAGACGTCGGTAAAAACTTGTGGACAAAGCCTCTCACCGACGAAATTTTTTTCCGTCGGCAAAAATCAGATTCTTACCAACAATTATTTGACTTTTATCGACGTTTTAATAACGTCAGTAAATTTATTTTACTTTTCTAAAAACTTAATATATCTTTTACAGAAGTTTTTTTCAGCAAAATAAAAATAAAAATAAATAAATAAATAAAAATACTTTTACCAACATTTTCATTTTCGTCAGAAAAAGAAAAAAGAAAAATAAAAAAATAAAAAAAATTTACAGACACTTTTTTTCATAGGTAAAAGAAAAAATAAAAATAAAAAAAATACTTTTACTGACGTTTTTTTTTTCATTGGCAAAATAAAAAGAAAACTAAATAAAAACTTAAAAATATTTTTCCCACGTTTTTATTTTCGTCGATGAACCCAAAAAATAAAAAATAATTTATCGACGATTATTTCCATCAGTAAAAAATGTTTTACTTTTTTATTTATTTTGTTTTTTCTTTTGCTGACAAAAAATAAACGTCGGTAAAAGTATTTTATTTTTTTAAAAAATATGATATTTGTTTTTTCAATATAATTTCCTGTAAACTTGTTTATACACCTATATCAAAAAATAAACATGTTCGCATACCTATATTCAATATAAAAAATACATGCAAACAAAAGTTGTTAAATAAACAAACAACCATCGCCATTTTTCATATTACAATCAATAATGATACAATCTCATATAAATGTCCAATATACATATACAAACAAACTCAAAAGAATAAAACACCTCACAAGTTTGCAACCGACCCCAAAGCGTCCATCAATCTGCAATGACAAAAACGAATTAGAATCTTTTCAATGAATTAAATTATAAATGAAAGATAAACATGAATATATAAAAATCTTTTCCTAAGTTTTTCGGCGGCCTGTTTTCCAGCCTACACTACAACAGATTACACCTTCAGCGACGTTTTTTTCGTCGCTAAAAGTCCAAAAAAGGTCAGAAAAGGTTTTACCGACGTTTTTTTTTCCGTCGGGCAGTCGTCGGCAAAAAAACGTCAAGAAAATACCTTACCGACGAATTAATTTTTCGTCGGTAAAATTATCATTTTCACCGACGCTTTTTTATTTTTTACCGACGTTTTTTTTCGTCAGCAGAATTAATAAGAAAAATAAAAAATAAATTAAAATACTCTACCGACGTTTTTTTTCGTCGGTAATATTAAAAAAATAAAAATAAAAATATTTTACCGACGTTTTCTTGTGCGTCGGTAATATTAAAAAGAAAAATTAAAATTAAAAAACAGTTTACCGACGTTTTATGTTTCATCGATAATATTAAAAAGAAAAATAAAAACGAGATAAAAAAATTTTACCGACGTTTATTGTTCGTCGGTAAAATTAAAAGAAAAATCAAAATAAAATAAAAATAAAGTTACCGACGTTCTGTTTTGCATCGGTAAAAATAAAAGAAAAATAAAAAAAATCAAAATACAATTACCGACGTTATTTTTTCGTCAGTAAAATAAAATTAAAAAAAATAAAAACATTACTGACGTTATTTTTTCATCGATAAAAATACCTTCACCGACCAAATTTTCATTTTCGTCGGTGAAAGTATATTATTTTTTTAAAATCGACTTTTTCGTTTTTCGTTTAAATTTTCCTGTAAACCTGCTTATACACCTGTAATAAAAAATAAAACTACTCATACTACAATCAATAATACATCCAAACAAAATCATCCCCATTCTTCATCAAATCATTCATCTCCTTAAATAAACAGTACAATTAATAAACATACAGTCGAATAAAAATGTCTAAATTAATAAAAATACAGTCAAATAAAAATGTCCAATATACATATACAAATAAACTAAAAACAACAAAACAACACCAAAGTGTGCATCCGATCAGAAAGCGTCCATCAATCTGCAATGACAAAAACAAAAACAAAATTAGTATGTCTTGAATTAATGAAATTATAAACGAAACATACACATGTATATATATACATAAATTATAAAAATCGTCAGCAAAATCGGCTCTAATTCCCTAACCGTGAGTCCAATCTGCGAGCCGTCTGTTCTTACAGGTTACTCTACCCCCGAGCGAACCACCAGTGCCGGTCCCCGAATTTTCCGGTCGCCGATTCCCGTTCCGGACCCCCGGGGGGGCCGTTTTCGAGCCTAAGTGTTGGAAAAGAGTCGGTTTTCGGCTCTAATTCCCTAACCGTGAGTCCAATCTGCGAGCCGTCAGTTTCTACATGTTACTCTACCCCCAAGCGAACCGCCCGTGCCGGTCCCCGAATTTTTTGGTCACCGATTCCCGTTCCGGACCCCCGGGGGGCCCTTTTTGAGCCTAAGTGTTGGAAAAGAGTCGGTTTCCGGCTCTAATTCCCTAACCGTGAGTCCAATCTGCGAGCCGTCAGTTCCTACAGGTTACTCTACCCCCGTGCGAACCGTCCGTGCCGGTCCCCAAATTTTTCGGTCGCCGATTCGCGTTCCGGATCCCCGGCGGGCCGTTTTCGAGCCTAAGTGTTGGAAAAGAGTCGGTTTTCGGCTCTAATTCCCTAACCGTGAGTCCAATCTGCGAGCCGTCAGTTCCTACATGTTACTCTATCCCTGTACGAACCGTCCGTGCCGGTCCCCAATTTTTACTGTCGCCGATTCGCTTCCCGGATCCCCGGGGGGCCGTTTTCGAGCCTAAGTGTTGGAAAAGAGTCGGTTTTCGACTCTAATTCCCTAATCGTGAGTCCAATCTGAGATTCGTCAGTTCCTACAGGTTACTCTACCCCCGTGCGAACCGTCCGTGCCGGTCGCCGATTCGGGTTCCAGACCCCCGGCGGGCCGTTTTCGAGCCTAAGTGTCGGAAAAGAGTCGGTTTTCGACTCTAATTCCCTAACCGTGAGTCCAATCTGCGAGCCGTCAGTTCCTACAGGTTACTCTACCCCCGAAAGTATGATAATGCAATGAAGGATCACATAGATGAATGAGTATTTGTTGATGAGAAAGATTACGATAATGCAATCAAGGATGACAGGGATGAACGAGTATTTGTTGATGAGAGAGAGTATGATAATGCAATCAAGGATGACATAGATGAACAAGTATTTGTTGATGAGAAAGATTATGATAATACAATCAAGGATGACATATATGAACGAGTATTTGTTGATGAGAAAGATTATGATAATGCAATCAAGGATGACATAGATGAACGAGTATTTGTTGATGAGAAAGATTATGATAATGCAATCATACTGTGCAGTTAAAATTTGTTCAAATCCTACATTTTGAGTGTTTATAAATTAATAACACAAATGATATGTTATTTGTTCAAGAAAGTATTCTACTAACCAAAGAGTCGCATCATGATCCTCCAGGAGTTGTGCCATCCCCAACAGAAGTGCTCTCTCCCGTGGTGTCAAGAAAGGCGGCCGGATCTATTCCTGCCACAGCTGCCAGCCTTTGAACAAGGGCCTCAAGCTAGCGTGTTCTCCGGTCCTGCTGAGCTAGCTGCTCAGCCTGCCTCATACCCTGCTCAGCTAGCTGCTCGAGCAGGGCGACCACCTCAGGGTCCGGTGCCCGAGACTATGTGGAAGAGGAAGAGGTCCTCGAGTATATCCCATACCCCTTTACGTAGCCCGGCCTCTTCCCAAGCACATCAGCAGCAATCTACTCCTCAGTCATCGGAGTGGTGATAGAGGGTTGCAACTGCTCCTTGGTCCGCTGCACCAAGGCCTCCTGCCATTTAAATCAATAAATGATTTAGAATACTTCTATGACATTATACAATCAGTACTGATTTATTAGGAAACGTACATGTCTCTGTTGAGCCACCTCATTTACCCACTCATTACTCTTTCATTTATAGTGGGTGTCGCGGAAGAACTGAGTAATGGGCGGCGCTTGACCGGCATTCTGTGCCGCCTAAGATTTGAAATAGCTTTATATTAGATATGAACCCTGATACATATTGATAAATTAATAAACTTAATCAAGTTTCTTCATATGAATATAATCAGTACCATCATAGACATCCTCGAGGCAAATGACCGGGAGCCACTCGTATGATTGTATGGCAACTGGGCTCGACTCTCTTGAGCTTTCTTTGACTTTGCCTACATAGAAAAACAATAATACAATAGCATGAGTGTATTTAATCGTTACAAATAGAATTACATTGGATTATAATTAAGACATTTAGATAACATCCCCAGGTCACCTTCTAGGCTGGTGATTCCCAGCACTGCGAGATCATCTGCTGCCAGTCAGCTAGAGTACAACCCTCTGCCGGGTGGTCCTGGGGTCGGGGAACCCCCTGCTCCAAGAGGACCTGATAGTGAGTATGCAGCTCATACTTCCAGCCCCTATACAGGATCCCGCACTGGCGGTCAATGTCCGTCCTAAGCTGCATATCACCCTCGTAGTCCCCGATCTCAAAGAGTTGCTGCAATTAGGGGATAGCCATAGTAGTCATTAGTAATAACAAAATATAATCAGATATTGTAGTGAGGAGCACAACTATAATAACTTTGGTTGATGTTTCTCATTTCAGTTTACCTTGACTGCAGCGATGACGGCAAGCTTGATCCCACTGTCAAGCTTCTTCCAGCCATGAGGCCTGACTGGGGCAACCTCTCTAATGGCTAACCCAAGATGGTTAGCCAGTGATGGGGCATGTTCCCCCTCTGGCCTATGACTGGAGCTAGGGATCGGGACTGGGATGTTATGACCTAGTTGTCTCCTCAGCTTTGCCGCATTCTTCCCTCGCGTAGCACCCCTGGTACGGCCAAGAGTCTCAGCCGAGGCTGGGGCTGATGCTGTTAAGACGACAGTGCTAAATGAGTTAGTGAACACAAATGATATTTGAGGTGAACAAATCAGAAGAAAAAAAAGTTATAGAACACAAATCTAAATATGAGGTGAACCATTCTACACTTTAAAAGGTTTTCCGATTTTCTCACCTACGCTGCTCCCGGTCGTATGATGACTCGCGGGAGGCTGGGTCGGCCGGGGCTGTGTGGTCAAAGGCTCAATCAGCAGAGGCTGGGAGGCTGCCGATTCAGGGGTGCTCCCTGATCCTCCGGCCCGTGTAACCTCGAGAGCAGCTGGCGGAGGCTGCGTCGAGGGCTCAGGTCTACTCTCCACAGGATCTAACCTGACTGCAGCTGCAACTTGCCGAGCACGTCTCGCCCTGTTTTCCCGAGGCATATCTGTAATCTGGCTTAAAGCAAATTGACAAGGAAATTAAATAATTATTAACACAAAAAAATAATATTAGCACAGTGAATGTCATCAATTTAGATTAAATGGAAATGAAAATCATTTCGAGCCTCAGTGTCACATACAAGTTACTAGTATTTTCAAGTACACGTCATAGACATTATAAACGAAAGATTACCTCATCCGATTGAGACCATAATGTCTCGTCATCTACATCATCATCTTGGGGGGGAATGTAGTTCTCATCCTTATCATTCCCACTAACATTCCTCTTTCCCTGCTCGTTTGTCCCTTTAGCCGAATCGGATATAGTACGTGCAGTCGGAGGGAGCCCTAGACCGCTAGTTTTTCATCATTCTTCTTAATTGTTCTTTTTCTCTTTAATAGATAATTGGATGCTTGCACTTGACGGGACAACTCTCCTGGTTTGACCCATTTTTTCACTCCGTTTGGCATCCTTTGCAACTATGATATATAAAGATAAGAATAATGTGTGAAATGTAGAAATGTAGAAATGTCTTACTCCATAAATGAACAAATCATAAGAGAATGAGATTGAATACCATGTCATTATGTAAGAAAAGATCTTTATTAATTTACTTAATCGTTACATGTGCAAAACCTGAAATTTAATGTCGACCTCGATCTCTTCTAGCATTTCTCCTAATTCCCTCAAGTCTAGGAAATTAATCTTGAGCTTAGCATGGATTTCTTGTACCGGCCAAGGAGGTGGTAGAGTGCTTACTATTGAACGCACCAGATCTGCAATATTCGGTTCAAATCCTCTTCTTTTGAGATCGTAAAACAATTGTTCCTTGTTTAGCAAATGTTCTCTAACAGATATTCCTTCAACCATTTTCTCTCTTCGGAAGTGTATCCATAAGGGATGAATATATTTTTCAAATGACTGTAATAGGTCGACGAACTCCACTGCATGCCATGGTCGTAAGACTTCAAATATCTTCATTTTTGCAGCATCCCAAGCCGGTGGCAATGTTTCAGCAATTTTTATCATTATATATCTTTCAGGGATGAAATTGCCACACAGTCTCAGCCACTGAGCCAATTGTATTTTGCGGGAACCATGCTTTACTATTGGAGGTTCATTTTCAAATGGTTTATGTTCAAACTCATTTGTTCATTCCCTAACACGTTGAGAGTCTTTGCCACGACAGTATTTGAGAGGTGTATTCATCATGTTCTGTGTTAGAGTTGAAAAATTGAATCGTTTCAATTTTAATTTAAAGGAAAGCAACAACGGATAAATCAAACATGAACGTCATATAACGAGCTAGGTAATAACATGGCACACACCATATAATACTTTTAAAATAAACATAACAAAAATTGTTCATATGCAGGGTAAAATAACATGAACGAAAATTCCTTCAACAATCGAATGAAATTAAGCATACTCTATGGAAGAAAAGTTCTTCATTAATTTACTTAATAGTTACATGTGCAAAATCGAAGCAAACACTACATGTCATATTCCATGTCATCATCTTCCTGACTATGGCCATCATTCCCTTCATCATCTTCGTATTCCGCCAGCGTTTCGTCCTCGTCTTGGCCATCCTCGTATGCTGACTCATCACTGAGAACGATCTCAGGATCTATATCATCCCTAGAGTATTGGTCACTAGTACCATCGACAAGGACTGGGACAACAAATGTCGTTTCGTCCTGCTGAAATGCATCAACCGGCACATCATCATCATCACCGTCGTCATCCCGCTTAGCGGGCACATCCCATACTCCCCGAGTCTTGACCCGTTCTACAACTCTCCAATTTTTTCCTCTACCGGTGTCATTGACATAGAAGACTTGTTTCACCTGACTTGGTAGGACAAATGGATCATCCTTACACCAACAACCCGTGATATCAATACTTGTAAGATGGTCTTCGATGTTTATCTTGTGCTTGGTACTAGTGTTGTACCATTCACATTAAAATACGACCACCTTACCCCCGTGCCGATAGGACAATTCCCAGAGTTTGCAGATGTAGCCATAGTAGTCATGTTTCACCCCTTCGTATTCCCCTTCCATGACCAAGCCGCTACTCTGGCTCCTACGACATTTCTCACGGTCTACAGTGTGGTATCGGACGCAATTGCAATCACACCCCTGGTAAAGATTCACTAGGGATCTGGGGCCATTTGCTAATGACCACATCTCATCAAGAGCTTCTGGTGACCCTATAGTTCGCAATTGATTCATCTACATAAGCATATTAAGACAAATGTGTTAGACTAATGTTATTTGAAGCTTATACTCAAATAACATCAAGCAATTAAAAAGTTCTTCATTTTATGTCTTACACGTTGTTTGAACCATTCTGCAAATTCTTTTCGTTGTATTTGCCCGACGTCTCCACCTCTTTCGTCTTGCACTAAATTCTTGTGTTCCCTACTCAAGATAGCTTTTAATGAATCAGTCCGAGACGAGAATGAATAAATGAGTTAACAAGCAATGCATACATATGGCTAGATTGAAGCACATACTGTAGATACGGCTCCACTTCGGGGCAATTATTCAGCACAAACCAATGAGCCATGTCATGCTCCCTTTGAGAAGGATCATGTGCCCTTTGCATCAGCCCGATGGGACGGACAATTTGTGTGAAGACCGACATCCCCGCACCCCGTTCGCCACCATCATCATAACGCTCTACTCGATCAATCTGCCTTAAATACATTGAGCAAAAAGTAAGACACTCTTTGACAATGTAAGCCTCAGTGATCGAACCTTCAGGTCGTGCTTTGTTGCGAACGTACCCCTTTAGGGTCTTCAGAAACCTTTAAACAACAAATGATAACTATTACGATTTCCAATGCAAGGCAATTGCACTAATATATAAATAATTTTTCGATGGTCATCAACTATTACCTTTCAATCGGGTACATCCACCGATATTGCACCGGTCCACCAAGAATGGCCTCGCGTGGCAAGTGAACCGATAGATGAACCATCACATCAAAGAAAGCAGGAGGAAAGATCCTCTCAAGCTTGCACAATATTAAAACTATCTGCTCCTCCGATTTTTTCAAATCATCGTGTCTCTGTGTTTTCGAGCAGAGGTCTTGAAAAAAGCTGCCTAACTCAAACAATGTTGTACAAATATCCTTATTCACAAAGCCACGCATGCCAATAGGAAGGATCCGTTGGATAAGGATGTGGCAATCATGGCTCTTTAAACCAGCCAATTTATCATTTTTCGAGGTTACACACCTCGAGAGGTTCGCGGCATAGCCGTCTGGGTATTTGATCGACTTCAAGAATTCATAAAATCCATCTCTGTCTTTTGGTGCCAGAGTGTAAGAGGCATGAGGCTTCAAGCTGGATCCATCGCCCCTCTCCACTAGATGCAACTCTGGCCTGATGCCCATATTTTTCAAATCCTTACGCGCTTTCTCGGTGTCCTTGTTTTGGCCCTTTATGCCCAACATTGTTCCAACCAAGGCTACACAGATGTTCTTCTCAATGTGCATAGGATCAAGGTTGTGTCAAAGTTTTTTGCACTTCCAGTAGGGCCATTCAAATAGGATGCTTTTCTTTGTCCAATTCAACTCTCCAGAGTCACGCGGTCTTTTGTTATTCTTGCCAAACCTGACCGGATGTAGTTCTTCGAGCTGGTCTAGTACATTTTGCCCCGGTAGATCCAAAGACCTCTTTTCACGCTCAGGCTGACCGTTGAAGGCCTTGCTTCTACGCCATTGGTGGTTTACTTCCAAGTATTTTCGATGGCCAATGTACCCAATCTTATCTTTCAACCTCACCCCTAACGAGGTGTCGTTACACGAGGGGCATGCGTTATAGCCTTTTGTACTCCACCCAGACAAGTTACCATATGCAGGAAAGTCATTTATCGTCCACATCACAGCCGCATGCATTTGAAAGGTTTGTTTAGTGGAGGCATCATAAGTAGATACACCATGATCCCACAACTCTTCAACTCATCAACCAAGGGCCTCAGATATACATCGGTATCGTTTCCCGGTGAGTTTGGTCCTGGAATAAGTAATGACATCATCATAAATGGCTCCTTCATGCACATCCATGGTGGCAAATTATAGGGCATAAGTATGACAGGCCACATGCTATAAGAGGTGCTCATGTTACCAAAAGGATTGAATCCATCAGTGGCTAACCCCAACCTCACATTACGTGTCTCTTGGGAAAACTCTGGATATTTCTTATCAAATTCTTTCCATTCCACTGAATCAGCCGAATGCCGCGCTATCCCATCGTCAACGCGCTTATCACTATGTCATCTCATCTCTGTGGCTGTCTTCCTTGACATATACAATCTGCGTAACCTCGGTGTCAATGGGAAGTAACGGAGCACCTTATGAGGGATCTTCTTTCGCTTGCCATCATTGATCTTGTACTAGGCTCTTCACATTCTGGACATTTATCCAATTGAGCATTTTCCTTCCAATACAACACACAATTGTGTTTGCAGGCATCTATGTTCTTGTATCCCATGCCCAAGTCACGTAATAATTTCTTCGCCTCGTAAATTGATGCCGGCACCACATGACCTTCGGGTAAGAAGTCCTTAAAAATCTGCAGGACCTTGTCGAACGACTTATTGCTACACCCACTTTCTACCTTCACGTGCAGTATCTTGATGACAAATGATAACAGAGTATCTGAGCTTTTGCATCCTGGGTAAAGGCCTCGCTGAGAAGCATTCAACAAATTTTCAAAATCATCCCTCTCTTGAGTATCTTCCTCCAAGTAAGTTCCCCTACGATGATCATCTATCAACTCATTGTACTCATCTTGATTATCTTCTGATTCATCATCGCTCTCATCCGAATCATCGGGTTGAACTATGGGTTCCCCGTGATATATCCACTGTAGGTAATGGACCATCATTCCTTTAATGTGCAGATGACTTCTCACGGTTACATAGTCATGCTTCTAATGGTTACAACAATCGTTACACGGGCAGTTAATCAACACTGCCCCCGCCCGAATTCGCCTTTGCAAAATCAATAAATGAGTTTACCCCAGCTATGTACTCCGCACTAAATCGGTTCCGATAATGTAATTTCCAACTCCTGTCCATATCTAACCAAATCACAAGTAATTAGCAATTAGAAATAGAATCCACTCACCTATATTGAATAAATTGAATGTGTTTATGAGGTCCAGCTCATTGGGCCTGCTTCAATCATCTTTTCCAATGGAGATACATCTTTGTCGTCCATGTGCAGAAAGAGGATGGTAATACTTTGGCAAAGCCAGGTATTGCAAGGCAATTTAATTTTGGAAACAGGATCAGCTTGCCATGGAATAGGTCTATTTGGAATTTCAATTATAAGTAGACCATCGCTTTTTATCTCACTTATGGTGCCTACATTGTGGTGTGAGTTTAGAGTAGGATTTTATATGCATACTGCAAGAGGAATATGCATACATTATTCCATTGATTGTCATTTAAATGAAAGCAACAACAGTTCATTCAAATTGGCAACATAGTAAGAAAGTTATAAACTTGACACACATTATAAAATACTTGTAAAATGAACATACCGACAATTAAGCAATCGCTCTCATCCGAATCATCGGGTTGACCTATGTTCAGTTGATAATCTTTTCCTCTAAACTCAGTTTTTGCTTTTCTAGTTAACATGTTATACAAAATGAATTAACTTGCCTCTCTTTTGGATGGTGGTATTTGCAGGTTGATCCATATTGCATCTTTTTGCGACAAGTATCAAACGTCAGAAGATGAATTGAAGAAGACAATGGAGAAAGCTAACAATTTAATTGTTGACATTTTGAAGAAAAAACCACAATTAAAGTGCTTTTGATATTATTTTTTATGTTTTTTATTTTTATTTTATTTTATTCTATTTTTATTTTTATTTTATTTTATTTTTTTTTAGAAATGGGACTTTACCTTACTTGACTGTACAAGTAGAATTGCCAAACAAGCCCTAAAGAGCACGTGAATCTCCTGTTTTTAGCTTAATTAAGTGGCAACAAACGTATGATCTTCATTATTAAGGTCGTCACTCTTCCATTGTTGTTGTTGTTGTTCTTCTTCCTCTTTTTATCTTATTTGGCTCCATTTAATCTAAAATTGTATTGTATTTGCTAGAATTTTGGAGCAAGTATTCCAAACTAAGAAGCTCTTCATTATTAGAGATTCTAAAAAAAAAGAAGAACCTTTAAAAATAATAAATCTATGAATTTGAAGAAAATTAATCCCCACTGATTCAAGCCCATGAGTTTTGACATAAATTATAAAATCTTTTGATTTTGAAAGTCCATAGGTGAGTGACACTGACTTTACCAAAAAAAAAAAAGTTATTGTTTATGTATCTTGGTGAAACAATGTGTACTTTTTTCTTTTTTATAATCTAAACAGCCCATGTACACCTTGCTCATTGCATTCTACATTTTTTTTTTTTTGTAATAGGAGAACTATCATGGTCCAAAAGCTCCACCATGTAATTGGTGATCAAATTAAATTAAAGCAAAGAGAATAGAAAAGCAAAAAACCAGCCAAAACAGATTGACCCAACATTGAACTTCACAAACCCCTCTAATGGAGGAACTTGCTGAGCGAGACTCCTACCCTTAGAGGGGCCATTACAAAGAAAAGGAAGCCTCCCAATTGTGCGAATGTCATCCAAATTCAAATTTTCCTTCTCAAAGAAGCCCATTCAGCAACTCTTAAAAGCACACTAGGAAAAAAAAATATCAATAACAAACTGTAATTGCATTGTCTTGGTCTCTCAACCTTATATCCTTCCAAACTAGAATTTGATGTCCATTCCCGAAGCTGAAGTGAATGGACCAACAGAAGGAGTTTTTACTATTTAACATGCACAGCCAAATGTCGAAGTCCCATCAGGATCCCTCCTTGATACCCCCACCCATGCCCTTTCAGTTTATATTTGGAGACAATAACATGTTTTCAAAGGCCCTTTAGACTCACGACCTTGACATCACAACTACTCACCAAGAAGGGCTTCATTCATATGATTTAAAGCTAGGATATCTAATCCACCTCCATTGCAAGATTTTCATAAAACCACCCACAAGACAAGATGTTACTTCTTTTTTTTCCTAAAACCTCTCAGTTTTCTCTATTATAGAAAGCAGATGAGGAAGAGTGACAAGTATACTAGCAAGTTGGATAAAGCTGCTTAGGGTAATTCAACCCCAAAATGATGGATGCCTTTCCTTCCAAAATAACAGTTTACACTCAATTCTCTCCATCACCAGATCCCATAGAGATTTGGAAGCACTGCCCACACACAGAGGCATGCCAAGGTAAGTCACTGGCAGATACCCCATCTTATAGCCTAATGTACTTTCAAGATGACAAATCTCCAATTCTAACAACAATGAAAACACTCTTAGCAAAATTCATCTATAAGCTTGAAACTTCCTTCAATACCCCAAGATAGGTGTAATGTTTTGAACCTAGGAGGTGTTGGCATCACATAAAACCAAGGTTTCATTGGCACCAAAGGTGAGAGATTAGACCATGTTGTCTTCTGCAGTACAAGCCTTTGAATAGATCTACAGTCCCAGCATTCTCAATGCTTAATCCTTCCCACAATGTAAGGAATGGATTCAATTTAATGCTAGCTCTTCTGGTTTTTTCCCCCTAGACTCTAGAATCTTTGATTCTATCATCTAATCTACTCTTTGAAAGACAGAAAGGCTGATATAGTTGTAGGATTGGTATCAATAACGTCTTCAAACGTGGCTGATTTCAGGCCCCCACATAGTGGCCTTGATTTGCTTCTTTGTTCTTGTTAGTGGCTTACAGTTACAACAACATAATGTGCTTCGCACATATAGCATCAACCAGAGGCACTTTTTTTTTCTGATAGAAAATATCTAACTGTCCCCTAATACTTGAAAATCCAATCCAACATAATCTGATATAATCCAAAAAAAAAAAAAAGACTACAACAGTATACACATTTAGCAGACAGAGAGGAAACAGAAAGATGGGGAACGAGGGAGAGAGAGAGAACAGAGAAAAAAGAGAGGAGAGGGGAAATGGTGCGCGGTGTGTGCGGAGTGTAGGAAGAGGGAGGGGTGTACCCGCTGTAGGGGAGGCGTCCGGCGACGTGAGGAGGAAGATGAAGGCTCTGCGGGCGTCCGGGGGCTGCTGCTGTGGTCGTCGTGCGCCTGGGAGAGGTCTGGAGAGGGAGGCAGAGATGGAAAGGCCTATGGAGATGGGTTCTGGAGGGAGAGATAGAAAGGGAGATGGAGAGAGCGAGAGAGAGAGCAGAGAGGGTCTGACAGATCGGAGAGAGGGAGAAATAGGAGAGATCAGAGAGGGTAAGAGAGAGAGAGCAGAGCAAGAGAGAGCGAGAGAGAGAAGGAGAAAGAGAGAAGATGGAGAGAGCAAGAAATCGGAGAGATCAGAGAGGGTAAGAGAGAGAGCAGAGCAAGAGGGAGCAGGAGAGACCAGAGAGGGTAAGAGAGAGAGAGCAGAGCAAGAGAGAGCGAGAGAGGGCAGGAGAGATCAGAGAGGGTACGAGAGAGAGCAGGAGAGATGGAGAGAGCGAGAGAAAGAGGAGAAAGATCCAGCGAGAGAGAGAGCATAACTGGCAGAGAGAGAGCATAAAAGGGGCTCGGTGGCGGGAGAGGGAAAAAAAGGAGTGGGAAAAATGAAAAGTCCTTTACCGATGCTAATTTTTCGTCGGTAAAACAAATTCCGTCGGTAAAGGTCTTTGATTTTAAATAAAAAATAATTTAAAATTAAATTTTATCGACGTTTTACAAAAAAATGTCACTAAAAGTTAATTTTACCGCATTCGTCGATAATAGTCTCTGATATTTATTTTTCCCTAAAAATAAAGTTAATAATAAAATTGAACTTTACCGACGATTTTCAAAGAAACGTCGCTAACAGTAGATTTTACCGACGTTTTGTAATTCGTCAGTATTTTTGTAGGGAAAATCAATTTCTTGAGACCTGCGAAAGTGATAAATCAATTGAAGAATTAAAGAAGGAAAATCAAGGTATTGACGATTTGCATGGGGTCCACACTACCCTGGTTGGAAGATTCAATTCAAGCCAAACAAAGAAGAAAAAAATTTGCAAAAGAGAATCCAGCCATATGAGGGACATCCAAGGTAAGGGAATTTCAAGCATTGCACACAAAAGTGGGGCCCATCATGTGTTCCAATTGATAATACAAATCTGAATTTCAGATTTGGAATTATTTAAGCCAATATGTAATTTGAGAAATTTCTTAAGAGGGGAAGGGGGGCCAGATTTAGATAGACTCAGATTTTTAAGTAATACAAAGTAAAAATTGTCGGGTAAAGGTCTCTGATATTTAATTTTCCTAAAAATAAAATTAGACTTTACCGACGTATTTTGTAAAACGTCGCTAAAAGTTAATTTTAATATTTAGTTTCCCAAAAATAAAGTTAATAATAAAATTGAACTTTGCCGACTTTTTTTTCGTCGGTAAAAGAAAAATAAATAAAAAAGACTTTTACCAACGGTTTTATTTCGTTTACTAATTGAAGTTTATTCATGACTTGGGGAAATTCCTTAAATGTTTTCTTCCCCGCCGTAGGCATCATAGCCCATCAAACAAGCACAAGTAACCATTCTATAGATTTTCATTGATCAATATTGGTTGATTGGTTTACACATAATCAATTAAGTATGGGTCCTATTTTAATTAGAGTGAGATACAACTTACAATATTATCTAAAAGGAGAATGAAACTATTATTTTGAGAAGTTTTGATTCATTATAGTTGTCGTTGTCATCATAATCAACGCCTTGACGAGCTGCTACGTGAATTTTGTGTCTGTCATTGGAATCGACGCCTTGAGATCTGAATTGGTAATGTGCTAGAGCCCACTGTTCTTATCTAGTGGTAGAGCTGTTGAAACTTGAAATTGCAGTTATTTGGTCCGGTTATTTTCCTCTTTCTGTACTGACCAAGGAAACATTGGTAAGTAGGAGCTCTTGTTTGTATGAAACCAGCTTGGTTTCTGAGAAAGGGGAGGAATGAATCTTAATGGTGAGAGCAAAAGAGAAAAGCGGCATGGTGAATATAGCAATTAACTGACTGAAATTATACGAAAACTAGATCATATCTGATCCATGTAGTTGAAATTTCCATCCTTTTCATTTATCAAATCCTTAACCTCTTCCTTTTCTATGGAAATTGGTATGAAGAGTTCAAACATGGCATGGCCCAAGGAACCAAGTATTTGCCCCTTTTTTTGTTTTTATTTATTTATTTTATCTGCTTTTTTTTTATGAGATAGTCCTAATTGCTAGAACTAGCAATTTAGTGTGGTTAATTAGGTAGAGTTTTTTATATAATGTGCATGTCGTTTTATCTATAAGCTTTCTGATCGATGCTGCTTACCTTTTTCCCCACCTGGTCAGCGTTGTCAATCCGCCAGAATCAGGCAAGGTTCACTTTGCTTAAGCTCAGCTCTAAACTGACAAGCTTTTTCCTCAGAAACATTTGGTTGAGGTTGAGTTGAGCCTGAGCTTGTCTTAAATAAAATTGAGCCAATGCCTAGGTTAAATCTATGTAATTCTAGCAACAATATAAGGATGAAAATTACAATTCTAAGATGATCCCAAGCTGAGCAGGGCCTTGCTCGAGCTCAGAACATTCTTGACCAATCCTATAAAATAGGCTCTGCGCAAGCTCTAGCTTATAAAAAATGTACTAATATGAGACTAAAAACCTCACGGGCTAATTCAGTTTATTGATAGTCCCACCTGGTCTTTTCTTCCCTATGTTTCCCATTTTATCTGTGTCATTGTTTTTAAATTGTCAATTGTTTGTATTGGACAGGGCCATTTAAGGTCAATGGTGTCCCTCTGCGACGTGTCAATCAAGCTTATGTGATTGCAACATCTACCAAGGTTGATGTATCTTGTGTAGATGTTGAAAAGTTTGATGACAAGTATTTCACCAAGGAAAGGAAGAAGAAGCAGAAGAAGGGAGAGGGCGAGTTTTTTGAAGCAGAGAAAGATGTATTTTTCATTGTTATTAAAATTTAAATATTATTCTTCCACTGATGTGCCCTAGGATTATTCTCTTCTCATGTATGGTATTTTGGTTGTATACCAAGTTCATATCCCTTTTCTTATTCACAATTTCCTTTGATCTCAAATTGTTGGAAGCCAAGGCCCTCCCACATTTTTCTTACTTTTTATAAAATTAGAATATAATTTTAAATATCGCCTTTCACCGACGTTTTTAATTAAAACGTCGGTACAAATATACTTTGACCGACGGTTTATATTAAACGTCGGCAAAATTGAATATTCCCGACGTTTATAAAACGTCAGTAAAAATTTATTTCTCTATTTTTGTACAAATATTTTTAATTTTATAAACTGTCTTTTACCGACGTTTTTCATAAAAAAACGTCGGTAAAAGTTATTTTTGCCGACGTTTTTAAAACGTCGGCAAAAGAATTTTTCTTATTTTTTATAAAATTAGAATATAATTTTAAATATCGCCTTTCACCGACGTTTTTAATTACAACGTCGGTAAAAATTATATTTTGACCGACGGTTTACATTAAACGTCGGCAAAATTGAATATTCCCGACGTTTATATAACGTCGGTAAAAAATTTTAACCTATTTTTGTAAAAATATTTTTAATTTTATAAACTGTATTTTACCGACGTTTTTTTTATTAAAAACGTCAGCAAAAATTAAATTTTACCGACGTTTTTAATAAAATCGTCGGTAAAAATCTTTTTTAGCGACATCTTTATAAAACCGTCGGTAAAACTTAATATTTTCCGACGAAAAAAAATTTCGTCGCTAAAAGGTGATCTTTACCGACGAATTTATAAAAACGTCGCTAAAATTCGTGGCTAAAAGTGCATTTTGTTGTAGTGCTAAGTGTTGAGAATCAAGCGGTTTTTGCGACTAAATTCGTTAACCGGAAGTCCGATTTAGTACTAACCGTCAATTCCTACAAGTTATTTTGGCCTTGAACAAGGTACCCGTGCTGATTTCTGGGCTGTTCAATGGCCATTTCTCGTTTTCAACCTCCGACGGCCTAATTTCGAGACTAAGTGTTAAGAATCCAACGTTTTTAGATCTATTTCGTTAACTAGGAGTCTGATTTACGAGCCGTCAGTTCCTGCAAGTTAATTTTGCCTCGAGCGAGGTGCTCGTGCCGGTTTTCGATTTTTTCGAAGGTAGTTTCCCGTTCCGGACTCCCAGCGGGCCGTTTTCGAGCCCAAGTGTTGGAAAATCGTCGATTTTCTCTTCTAATTCTCTAACCAGGAGTTCTATTTGCGAACCGTCAGTTCCAACAAGTTACTCTACCCTCGAGCAAAATGCTCATGCCGGTTTCTAATTTTTTAGGGAGTCGTTTCCCGTTCCGGACCCCCGACAATCCGTTTTCGAGCCTAAGTGTTGGAAAATCCTATATTTTCGCTTCTAATTCTCTAACCGAGAGTCCTATTTACGAACCATTAGTTCCTACAAGTTACTTTACCCTCGAGCGAAGTGCTCGTGCCAGTTTCTGATTTTTTTGGAGGTCGTTTTTCGTTCCAGACCCCCGGCGGGCCGTTTTCGAGCCTAAGTGTTGGAAAATCCTATGTTTTCGCTTCTAATTCTCTAACCGGGAGTCGTATTTACGAACCATCAGTTCCTACAAGTTACTTTACCCTCGAGCGAAGTGCTCGTGCAGGTTTACGATTTTTCTAGGGGTCGCTTTTCGTTCCAGACCCCCGGCGGGCCGTTTTCGAGCCCAAGTGTTGGAAAATCCGGTGTTTTCACTTCTAATTCTCTAACCGGGAGTCATATTTGCGAACCGTCAGTTCCTATAAGTTACTCTACCCTCGAGCGAAGTGCTCGTGCCGGTTTTCAATTTTTTCGGGGGCCGTTTCCCATTCCGGACCCCCGGCAGGCCGTTTTCGAACTAAAGTATTGGAAAATCCTATGTTTTCGCTTCTAATTCTCTAAGCGGGAGTCCTATTTGTGAACTGATGTGAATTTAATTTTCAATATTTTAATACTGCAAGTGCACAGTTGTCTTTTTGAGACAATGGCAAGTACAAGTCTAATCCCACAAGGAGTACTACTAAGTTGAAATTTAAAATCTAATTTCTTTTATAATGAAAATAAAAATAAATCAAGATTTGAATGAGAGATAAAGCAACTATGCAAGATGAACAAATAACAATAATGATAAAGGTAGATCGGAGCAACAAAGAATCCATTAATTAATTTTAATTCTCAATCCACATACTTTAATTTAGTCTTTTGTCTTGCAAATAACTCAGATTAGAAACAACTCAATGTTTCTGATCCGGAAGATATTTTTCTTTTAAAATCCAATTCTTAAATAGAAGAACCCAAGATCTCCATCACCTTATAAAAATATAAATTACTTTGAGCATCAGTTAACAAATTAAGCATAAAATATCAAAGATATAAAAACCTAAGTATATCCTATCAAAATAAGATTAACTGATCAAAAAGAAATTTATTTAAAATATAAAGCAGAGGTTTGCCTATGGCATGAAGGTAGATCTATTTTTCTATTAAACAATGCATCATAGGAACAAAAGAATTAAATTAAAGACATAGAACAAAAATAAAATTACTTAACTTCACTTTGTGCTCCGATCCAGAAAAATCTACTCCTCCATTGCAAAAGATATGATCTTCATTAAATAGCAATTACAATTTTCTCTCGCACTCTTTTAATCTAGTTCTGGAACAGGGCTCCAGAATACCCAAATTTTTTTCTTTTTTCTAAAGAGAGAAGGGAAGTAGGGAAGAAGAGAGAGAATAGAGAGAATAGTTAGGGACGTCCAAGGGAGGGAGTTGCTCCCGTATGCTATTTTTTTGTTCCTTTTATTTCTCCGGTTATCTATCAGATACATTGAATCTGGACACATTCTCTGCTGATTGATTTTTCTTCATTGATAAGGTATATCTCTTATCCTTTTTTTGAATTTGAATGAGTTGGAAGCTTCTGGAAACCTCTGGGTGGCTTGGCTAATTTTCAAATGGGGTTTCACAAGGGATGTGTAGCAATTGATCATCAACGGATGTGTTCACCCTTCGTACAATGGATGTGTTCACCGGAAAGCATGCTGAGATCAAATTCAACCCCTTTATGCCAACACATTATTGGTTGAGTGGTGTTAACACCTTTGTATCACACATTTACTCAAGATCGATCATTGGGTCTGGACATTAGGCAGTATCATACTTGGTCCGTAGGTGAACCTAGAAAAATAAATAAATAATTCAACCCTTTACAGTACCTTTTTTTTTTTTTAAAGAAATCCTTTAAAAATTAACAGGAGAGGGTAATGGCCACTTTCAACCATGGTTTAAAATATAGACTAATGTCGGTTTGTATCGGCCAATACATACCAGCATTAGCCTTGACCGAACTGATAAGTTCATACTTATCGGTTTTGGTCTCAAGTGCCCAAAAAAGCGTAAACATATCGGCTCGTATCGGCTGATATTTTTAAAATATCGACGGAGACCAATATATCGGTCATAACGGCGCCTTGATTTTTTTGTAATAATTGAGGTTTTAGAAAAAAAAAAGTAATGACTAAAGGAAACTAGCCAGGGGAAGAGAGAGAGGGAGAGGGTTAGATCTATACCCCAAATCTTTGCATGCAATGAAGGAGAACAAAGAAAAGAAAAATGAAGATGAGAGTTGCAGATAGCATGCTATAAAAGATATTAAAGAGAGGGGAAGGGAGGGCTGATAGGCGTACCTAACTAGGGTCTTTCTTCCATCGTTAGAGTTTAGACTCCCCACCATCACTAGTCGACGTCCCTACTACAGGTAAGCAATGAGCCCCTGTTCTTCTCTTTCCTTTCTCATTCCTTTTCCTTCTCTCCTTTTTCTTTCAATTTTTTTCTTGCCTCTTTTCCTCGTGTTTCCTCCCTTTCCATTTTTACTTCGTTTATGAAAAATCTAAAAGTGGGAAACCTATTAAACCCTTTTATTTTGGCGGATGTCAAGGAATGTGAGAAAATCATGGGCCCCAAATGTCTGCCTACCAAATAAAACCAAGTTCTTATAACACCTTTTGTTTTATGCTGCTAACATGTCGGGTTTTCTCTTGATGTGCCCTCAATTGATTCCAATGGTTTATAGCAATCAATTTAACAACGGATCTTACCACTTATCCATCTAAAGCCATTTAGTGAATAGCAAATACAATCTATTTGATAGGCCAATGACAATGATTTTAATCATATTGCTTGATTAAATTGATGAAGCACTCAACTCTAAATTAAGTGAAAACTTTAAAAAGCTAATATAGGGTAATTTACTTATTTTGAATGAGTTGGATTCTTAAATATGGACCACAATGATTTATTTATTAATCAAGAAAATGAGATAAGTATCAAACACCAAACTTATCATACTTAACGGAAAGAAAAATAAAATAGTGATACTTAAACCATGCTTTCAAGTTTCAACCCTTACCCTATCCATTTTCTCTCCACATCCCAAGGGGGAAGCCCTGTGAGAGTGAGACACCGAAACTCTTTTTAACACAAACATCCCTAAAATCTCACATCTCACTGGCAGCAGCGGCTGTGGCTGTCGAGACGTCGCCAAAGGTATTTGTTTCATTTGTCTTCACATCTTTCAATGTCTTCCTTCTTCTACTCCTCCTTTCTTTCTTCTTTCTTTTGTATCTCATGGATTTATGTAGGGTTCTTGAGCTGACGAGGACGAGGTATCTGTTCTCTTGGTCTTTGCTTCTCTTGTTTTGTATCTCTTGGTGTGTCCATATGATGTGAGTTTCCTATGTTTTGTATTTTGTTCATTGATCATTGATGAGTAAGTTTATACAATCTATAGAATTCTCAATCTCGATTTTTTTTTCACAAATTTACATTCATAGACACATAGATAGATTCAATAACTCAATTACATCTTAGGATACAAGTATACAACAAAAATTATAGGGAAGGGTTTGGATCGAAAATGCGAAAGCATGAAAATTAGGGCACGTTTGTACCTCAAGGGAAAATGATTCCACCAAGGAAGTTTTATTTAACTCTGGGGTAGATTAAAGTGGGGGTGCTGCACATTTACTACACTGTACTGTGATTTGTGAAGTCATCCCTTTTGTTATGGGTGGCTAAGAGAGAACAAACAATGTTTCTCATTCTGTGCAGGGGGAGAGAGAGAGAGATGGAAGAAGTGAAAGATAATCCTACTGGTCATGCTCCGAATCGGATATTTGTGGGAGGTTTGGGTGTTACAGTGACTGCTTTGGATCTGGAGCAGACATTCTCTTCTCTGGGCAAAGTGAGGGGTGTTGAGATCGTCCGCACCAATGGAAGGAGCTTTGCTTACATGGATTTCCAGCCTGCTTCAGAAAAAGCGCTTGGCAAGCTCTTCAGCATGGTCAGCTCCCTCCCTCCCTCCTTTTTTGAGTCAAACTAGTTCAAGCAAGATCAAGAATCAACCCAATTTTGGTTTAGGGTTATTAATAAATCGACACACTATTGACAGTAATTGCCCAAACTGCATACAGTTCTACTCTCGTGCTCAAGAAATGATTGCCCATTTTCAAATGGTCCCTTTTGATACGTGGGATTTGAGAGGTTGCTACTTCTGTTTCAAGTGTTGGTTTTGGCTATTGAATCATTTATTTTAGTTGTTTGTGCAGTATAATGGTTGTGTTTGGAAAGGTGGACGGCTAAAACTTGAGAAGGCCAAAGAGCATTATATTGCTCAACTGAGGCGAGAGTGGGCAGAAGATGTGGAACTTGCAAAAGAGACACCTGAGGATAGTGTCTCATCTGTGGGTTCCTTGGAAAAGTCAAAGGGCTCAATCCAGGAGAAGAAGCAGCTGCAAATCTTCTTTCCTAGAATAAAAAAGGTAATTTCTAGTTGTATAAATCTTTTATAATGGGGTGCCACTTCTATTAAGTAAAACTTGGCCTGGCCAAAATTGGGTTAACCTGAATTGATACATTCTGGATAGCCTAGCCAAAATTTAGCCCAATACAGAACAAGTCAAGGATTTAAATTGCTAGAAGCCGCAGGGACCCAATTTCAGCACGTTGGGTTTAGCTCTCCTTCTATTTCTTAAATTCAGATGGATAGTCTATTTTCTTGCTCTTTCAACAATATCATAGACATCTTTTTTCCTGTGTAAATATATGCCCCGCGGTTGGCTTTTAATTGTGCTTATCATCATCCTAAAAACATTATCCCATCAATCAGGGCCTGCTAGAAAATCTCTACCACAAAGCTTTTCATTTATGAACTCTCACTGAGTCAAGAGTCAAGACCACAATATATATATATACTGTGAAAGTGAGCTCTCTCTCTCTCTCTCTCTCTATATATATATATATATATATATATATATGGGAAATAATGGCGTATAATACTTGCTGAATATTTTTTATCTTTGACCTGACAAGAGTCCCCTTACCCACCTTCATTGTTATGAAACCCACCTACTTTGAAAGGAGAATTCATTAACAGAAAAACTAGACACAAGTGACAACACATGAACCCCACACTTTTTTTGCTTGAAACCTATCTGCTTAGAGTCACCTTTGTAAGTTCTGTTCTCCACTCAAGCCAATTCAACGCTATACACTCAGTTACTCCACATAATAACATGCCTTTTCTCACCACTTCACCCAGGGTCCTGAATGGCCCCTCTGATCTCTTAGTTCCTTTGACAATTAACCATTCAATTGTTTTAATAGGAGTTTCTTGCCTTCGTTTATGTGCCTAATCGATCTCAAAGGATATTCTTTCACTTTTTTGTGTGTCTAAGGTACTGAATATTACTTCAGTCCCTACAGATGCATACCACCAGCAGGTTTCTTTAACAGTTGGGATTATAATCCTAAACCTGTTGTAACAGTTCTGGGTTGGTCCCTCTCGCAAATCAGAACTGTACCCAGTTAGAGATGTTTAGAATCATATTTTCCTGATGCAAGGAAAATTTCCTCCTGTGATCCGGACTCCATGGGAGCATTCATCAGAACTGTACCCAAAGGTGGGACCCCCTTGAATTTCGTGGGACCTTCCATGACAACTGACACCGATCTGTATGGACCGCAGAGCGCAGGGGAAAATTGTTCCCTGAAGTAAACAGCAACGACAATCAGATTAAAGTGCTAGAATTGGTAGACCTTCTATGATGAACAACTTCCACATGCAGCAAACAATTCGAGAAGACAGCATTAACAACACAACATTACATGTGGAGCGATCAGGTCTGACACCTATCTTGATTATATCCAAGAGAAAGGGAAGTGTTCTTGCATCCAGTTTCACTCAGAAATGCAACAGCAAGTCAGCAACTTTCACGTAGAGACCCAATTTGTTAAATTCAAAGCCTCATCAAGACAGTACTCTTAGTACTTCCAACAAACTACTCTGTACTTCCAAAAAAACTACCCTTGCTGATGGCCTTTCCATACATATTGAGTGTTTCTAAAGGAACGACAGGCAGAAATCAATTCTAGCCATTCATCTGGGATTAATACACCTCAAGCATAAAACCTTTTTTTAATGATGATTTATATTAAAAATAAGCTTAACCGTACAAGGGAGAGATACTGTCAAAACTTATACCCTGAGAAACCAAACCACCCAAATCAATCACATCAAAGCATCAACAAGCAACAAGCATAAACCTATGAAAAAGCCACCTCCCTCCATTTATACAACATAAAACATGACTATGCAAAAGCTAAGAGACCTAGTTTAAACAAATAAAAAGAATGGAAAGTTAATGCCTTATTTCTAGTAGACTAATAATTTGGGTACTTGCATTTACTTATGCAAATCCTCTTTCATCTTTGCGTCATTGCTAGTAAAAATGGCTCCTCCTCTGGGCTTGACTGCAAATCCCTATGGCTTGACTGCAGCATACCCTATCTTCAAAATGTAATGATGGTTTTCCACTCTTTGTTAGATGTTTTTTCCTGGTACAGTCAAGGGCGGACCTAAGTGACCGCACCTGCGTGATTCAAGAAACCCCTTAGATAAGCTCTTAAAAATTCGATTTTATTATTTAACTTCTTCACTTGACCATATACCACACCACCCAAACGAAAATCCTGAGTCCGCCATTGGGTACAGTTATTTCATTTTATGTTTCAAAAGTTATATATGCAGAAGGCTTTGAGGATGATGCTATGGCTTGACTGCAGTATACTCTATCTTCAAAATATAATGATGGTTTTCTACTTTGTTAGTTTTTTTTTTTTCTCTGGTACAGTTATTTCTTTTTCTTTTTCAGAAGTTAGATATGCAGAAGGTACGGAGGATTATGGTAGTTTCAGAGATTTCGTGAAACAACTCACATCCTGAAAATTCTTATAGCTAATTCCTAATGCTATGAAACTGGATTACCATCTTATCTAATTTTTCTACTAAGTAGTAGTGGAATCTATGCTATCAAACACCATTTTTGCTGTATCATGACAGCTTCTTACCGCTGATCAGGCTGACTTGGACATTTGTCTTGAAATTATCATTTATTTAGTATAAAAGAAGCTTGGTTGAGTTTGAAGTGAACACTATTTTTGCAAGGTTTAATGTTGTGCTACTTTATTTTTTCCATAATGTGAATCTAAGAAGCACGGACACGGACACGGGACACGGACACGACACGACACGGACACGCCGACATGGCATTTCTCAAAAAAGTAGGACACGGACACGTCGGGGACACGTTAATAATAATAATAATAATAATATATCTAATAATATACTAAAAGATACTTTCATTTTAACTTTGTAATCAATTTAGCAATCAAATAAATAAAAAATCAAGTACCACTGTACCAACTAACAAACAAATCAAATTATCAAATAGCAATACAAAATTGAAACATAATTAATAATCATTAAACATGAAATATCCGTAGTTCCATAAAATTCATACAAAGAAAAAGGGAGCATCATCAATTTCCTTTTACAAATAGCCCTCTTTGCTTTTCTTTTTTTTAAGGATGGCCCTTTTATTCTATTTTTTTTTCAATTAAAAAGAGGCCCAGCGTGTCCGGACGTGTCCCCAGCGTGTCCAGAACGTGTCCCCAGCGTGTCCGAACGTGTCCCCAGCGTGTCCGAAATATAAAAAATTAAAAAATAAACTGGACACTCTTTTTTGCGTGTCCGACACGTGTCGGAGCGTATCCGTGTCCGACACGTGTCGGACACCGACACTCCGGCCCCGGAGAGGTGTCCGTGCTTCCCAGATGTGAGTTGAGATGCTTACTGTTCATAATTCAGTTTTTAACCACAAATCAATTGACAACTAGTGGCCGGTAGAACAGTTGTTTAGCAGACATTGATTTCATTAGCAAATCATTGCAGGTGAAGTCATTGCCTTTTAGCGGAACAGGCAAACACAAATACAGTTTTCAACGCATTGAGGTTCCTTCTCTACCAATTCATTTTTGCGACTGTGAAGAGCATTGCAAGCCTTCTGAAACTCCAGGCAGGGAGCATCTTTCTACTTTTGACACCCAAATTGCTGAGATAAATGACCAAGAATTAAAGATAATGAATTCTGTGATGAGCAAGCTATTTGAGAGGGAAGCTACTACGAAGGCTGTGGATAGTCAAATGGCATCACACGATTATGACTGCTTGAACGATTCTCATGTTCCATACAGTGAGAGTGAAGCAGATCAATCAATAGAAGCAGATAACCTTGTAACCAACATAACAATGCAAAGAAACAGTTGCAGATTGGGTTTGATGCAGACAGAAGGATGGGGGAAAAAGTTGACAGATCAGGTATTTTAATTTAGTGGACTCTGGTGAGTAGACATGAACTCAATTTGCTTGAAGATGTTACTATTAGAGAAACTTAAAGGTGCGCCCATTTTTTTAGAAATGATTTGCACCTTTATGACAAAAAGGAAGATCCAAAAGAAGTGAGAGTACCATTAGATGTAGAGTTTCTAGCCAGTTGGCAACAGTATGATCCTTTTGAACCAGCTGAAATGAGATATCTCAGTTTGATTAAAAAACTAAAAATAATACTTTAGCATTGGGAACCTTGTCTTATATGTATTGCATGAAAGAATGCTGCCTTTTACCCCTCTTTTTTCTTTGATGTTGCTCTTGCCTCAACTGTCATGTTAGTATGATAAAAAAAAAATTCTTTTCCAATTTTTGTAGATTCTATGAAAGGATCTTTGTTTCTATTCCCTTATTTTTGTCATTTTGGAGAGAATTTCATACGCACTTAGAAATTTTATGACCTTGAATAGTGTATGTAAATCCTTGAAATTTGCTTCTGTCTGCTGGCCCAGAGAAATTCAGAATTAATTTCGCTTCCCCTCTTTGTTCCCAGGAATATGCCCCAAGTAGGCTTAAAGCTTCTGGTGATGAACCTGCCAAAAAGGGTTCCAAGTCTCAGGGAAGGCAGAAAAGCAGACCCTCCAATGCCTCGGAGACCGCATCTGACAAGAAACCACATCTGCTTCCAGCAGATGAGAGGGCCAAAGATGAGTTACCACCTATTAGTCCCAAAACAAAAAGAAAAAAAATCCATCATGAAGAGCCAGAGAGCTCCGCAGAAGCTCAGCCTATCCAAAAGCAACCCAAAACAGGTACAGATCAATTGGCCGATGGTCTTTCCTGGGTTCAGAAGTCCTCGTGGAAACAACTTGTCGGCGGAACAGGCAATGGTTCATTCAGTATTTCACAAATCTTGCCTACCCCTGCTTCCACTAAACAAAAGTCATCGAAACTCAATGATTCAGACAGCATGAACTCCAGCAGCAAACAACTCAATTTAGCGAAGAATGTGAAATTTCAATCTAGTAAAGATCATTCTAAGACTTCAGAAGTTGCAAATCTAGGTACGCAGAAAAATCCAGTCAATACGTCCAACGTTTCCAGTGTGGAGCCACTAGAAACGAAAGAAATTCAAGCTGGTTTGCAAGGTGGACAGAGTGTTCCTAAAGATGATCTGCAGATCACAGACAACACGGTCTTTGGTATTTTCAATGAACCTGGAAGGAAACGGAGTCAGGAACAGAGAACGACTATGGTGGCTTTTGGTAGCAGTGAAACTTGCACCTTCATGAGGAGTGCTAACTCTGAGAAGGACTGGAAGAAGGCAAGAGCAGCTCTTAGCGGGTCCTTAAAGAAGAAAGCTGATGAAAATAATAACCGTGGTAGGTCGAATCGCAAATTCTGAAAGTTTGTAACATTTTTCATTGTCAATTCCAATTGTGTCCTCTGAGAAACTGTTCTGTAGTTGATAGTAATATTCAAGTACTCAAAAGTTAAATTGAAAATTGTTTTTCTGATGGTTTTAGTGTTGGACGAACCAGAGTTAAATGAACTACTCACCATCACTGGAAACACACCCTTTCATTTGAACAAATTAGGCTTTAGATAAGAAAAGTATATGTAGCACTACCTTCTTCTGATTCCAATTCTTTATAGTGAACATAACAAAGGTTGTCAAATGAGTGATGAGAAAAGAAGATACCAGAAAATATGTTATCAAATATCATATTTTGGGTAGTGATTGACTGACAGTTGATTAAGAACAGTGATGGTCCCCATTATACAAATTTTAGATTTCGAAGTTCTGGTTGGTTGTCCAAAATGCCCACGTTATTTCTTACAAAATGCCCTTTGTTTTTAGTGAGGCTGAACCATGATGAATCTTATATCATTGAACCTAGTTTGACATTATTCCAACTATTATACACCATTGAATTTAGAAACAAAAGATTTACCTTATATAAAGCATTAAAGTTTGCGCATCTTAATTGAGGGTTAGGATGAATGGATGGAACTGGCCTAACGCTAATTTTCATCAAATTCTCTTTCCCTCTGCCCCATTTGATTGTCAAGCTAGAACCCCACCTGAGGCGGCCAAATCAAGTTGTATTTTGTAGTCCGATATGTGAGGTAAGTGTAAAATTTTGTAACAACTCAAACATGAATTTTGAGAAACATCATTTGGTAGATTGGAATGGAAATATAGAATGGGACAAGACGGTGATGATGATGCAATTCGGTAGATACTTCCATCTTGTGTTAGATTAGGGGTAAATCTATCACCGTAGTATCTTTAAAATCTGTGACAAACCACAAGGCTTTCTGCCATCACTAGAGTTTAAATATAAAGATTTTGTTGTGTTCTTTGCTTTAATTACAACAAAGGGCAGGGCTTCTTTGGAAAATCCCCTATAATAAAATTTAGGGGAGAGGAAGAGATGGTAGGCTGTCACAGAAAGCACAAGAAGGGAGGAAAACTTGGATTAAAATGCAAAATCAAAGTTGACTGAAACTAATCTTGTGATTTTTGAAAGTGTTCGTCCCTCATCTTCAACACTTATCCAATGTCCGTTTGATGGTGCTCCCATAGCAGTAGCACAAGCTGTAGCCCTATCATTAATTTGCTTGGGCTACTGTTGGGTGCAATAATTATAAGCCCAAGTCTGAGCAAAGAGTGTATCAATATCTGAAGCATGATTTAGTTGAATAAAATCACGAGCAAATAGTTTGAGATTTAGGCCCTGTTTGTTTGTATTAAAATACATAGGAATTGAATGCATGGTATGGTAAAAAAATGAAGATCAATAATGAATTTTAAAAAGTGAGCATTAAATAACGTTTTCTTTTTATTTTAGTCCATTTGTTTGGAAGAATTCTTGATGGGAATTCTTGCTGTTGGGGATTTAACATTTATGACACTTTCAGCAGGTTGTTTCTTAGTGTGTGTGTGTGTATATATATATATATATATATATATATATATATATCCTAGTTTGATTGTTGGATTCTTCAGATTTCCTAGGGGATTTCTTACTTTATCTACATGCAGAATTCCCCAAATTCCTGGAAATTCAGAATTCATAATGCTGTTAGAATGCTCATTAGTCCCTGAGCATTCTTGGGTTTTGCTAAGGGGACACCATTTGGAATTCTTTCAAATTTCACCGACAAGGCATCACATATCATCCAACCAAATAGGCAAAGAAAATGCCTTTTGATGTTTGATTTTGGAAATTCACCTTTAATTTTCATTTTTAAATTCACCTTTAATTTTTATTTTTAACCACAATATGTATTCTAATGTAAACAAACAAGCTGGGTTAATGTCCGATTGGTATGGAAGTGATGCTCCATGGTTTATGCTTCAGGGTTGTTTTGGTTTCTTCCCTCTCAAGCTCGCTCTCTATTATTTATCCTAATTAGTAACGGCTCCTCCTGATTGGACTAAGAAAAAAAAGGATAAAAAATGAGAAACTAAAAGCTTTTAGAAACTAGTACTTTGGATCCTTCAGATTTTCTAGCCACTGCTTTCCATGCTCATAGATCAATAACCTCTGCATCAAAAAAATGTCATTTCAATTGAATTAAAAGCCAAATGGGAAAATCAAAAAAGCTTTTAGGAAACCCTATCCATCATATCACTCAATGATCAGGGTGCATATCCTTGCTCTTTGATCGTGTGAAGTGAATAGTCAGGATTCATCTCTCATAGAGGATCTCAAATCTCCACATCAAGTGCTTCATCCAAACCAATGTAAGGCCTGGGATCATGTTTGTAGCAGCCGATTTTTCTGCGATTAGAGCTTCCACTTGACAAACATCTAATAATTCAAATGTATTCTCAATTGCATTGAAACAAATGGGCCCTTCAAATGTTGGGCTAGGGTACATTATGTTTTGGGGATTTGACATATCAACCCCCTTAAACCCAGGATCCCTAATTTCATGACTAAAAATCTAATAATGTCACAAGAGTCGTTTCACTCTGATACACTTTTCTTTTCTTTTCTTTTTAACTTGACTGTCCTAGATCCCATGATATCACGGTGGACCAGCATCAAATGACTCTAGTGACATTAATTGGTTTTTAGTCATGAAATTGGGGGAATATGGTTTAAGCGGAAGGTCCCTCATATAGGACTTGTAAGGCCTCCAGTCCATCAACTTTTCTTTTAAGGCATGTAGTCCATGCAGCTAGACATATTTTGGCGAGAAGTCCCTGGATATAATTCTCATGACTAATTTACCCTTTCATCTGTTTTAGGCATAAAATTTTGAAATTTCAAATTCCAAATTTTGTATTATCCCTCTTCTTCTTCAACCCAAAGTCTTACGTCGTCGGATTGGATCTTAAAGGGGCTCCAATCGTTTGATCTCCAGAGGGTCATACAAATCAGAGATTTTTTGGATCGTGCAGTGCAGTCGGCCACACAAACCGCAGGGAAGAAGGGCAGTGCCCATTCCTTTTACAGAGAGAACAGAGACGATCTCTGTTGTTTTCTCTGGTTCCGGGTTTGATCGCCTGGGCTGTTTGTTGCCGGAGAAGAGAACGTGAGGAACGAAGAAGAATGTAAGTCCGATGGTTCTGGTTAAACCAGGACAGAGAAGAATCAGCGCCAGAGTCCCTCATCGCCCCTGCTGATCAGAGAGGAATAGAAGAAGCAAACAGCGGTTTGCTTCTCTATGCGCATGGCCGGAATCGCGGGAATCGCTGGAGTTCCTCCGCTGCATGTCACCGAAGAAGAAGGGCCTCGCTGGTTCCGCAGCGCTTGTGGCCGGAGACGTCTCTGTCTTTATTGAGTTGCAAGTTCTGGTTCTGAACTAGAACAGAAGAACGAAGAAGAAGAAGAGGTGGGCCTGTGAATTGCAGGAATTGCCGGAGTCCCGCCGCTACGTGTCACCGGAGAAGAAGGGCCCCACTGGTTCCGCACCTCCCGTGGCCGGAGACGTCTCTGTCTCTGTTGAGTTGCAGGTTTTGGTTCTAAACCAGAACAGAAGAACGAAGAAGAAGAAGAGGTGAGCCTGGGCTTGTAGGAGTCCCGGGTTGGTCCTAGGTCAAGTTGTGTATGTGGAAGGACACCTGGGAACCCAGGCCTGGCTAGTTATAGGTCCAGGTTCGGGTCAGGTTGACCTGATACACAGCATTACACAGTTCTAGCCATAGCAGCAATCCATGTGATCTCATCAGGCAGCCACAGAGATGGGGGTTTGATGATTGAGATGGGGGTTATATCGTTTTTGACAAATCTATATGAGTTTTTATGAACTTTATCTGAGTTTTTGTGAAATTTATCTAAGTTTTTATCAAGTTTATCTAAGTTTTTAACAAATTTATATAAGCTTGTGTCAAATTTGTCTGAGTTTTTGTCAAGTTTATTTAAAATTTTGTCAAGTTTATCTAAGTTTTTAACAAATTTATATGAGTTTCTGTCAAATTTATCTAAGTTTTTGATTTTTTGAAAAAAAATTATTTGAATTTTGCACAAATTTATCTGAGTTCCGAAACAAATTTATCTGCATTCTGGACAAATTTATCTGAGTTTTTGGCTATTTATCTGAGTTCTTGGATAAATTTATCTGAGTTCTGATCAAATCTATCTGAGTTTTTAGAAAATTTCTTTGAGTTTTTGAAAAATATAGCTGAGTTTCTGACAAATATATCTCCATTTTGAAAATTTTAACTGAGCTTTTGAACGAATCTTTCTGTGTTTTTGAAAATTTTATTTATATTTTTTAGATCTATTTGTGTTTTTAATTTTATTTGTCCCTTTTGAAAATTATTTGTATTTTTTGAAAAAAAATTAACTAAGTTTTGACAAAAATATTTGAGTTTTTGGCAATTTTTTCTGAAATTTGGAAAATTGGTTTTTCTTAAATTTGGCAAATGTGTTTGCATTTTTTAATATTTATTTGCTTTTTTTAATTTAATTTACATCTTTTGAAATTTATTTTCGTCTTTTGCATTTTATTTACATTTTTTGAAATTTATTTGGATCTTTTAAATTTTATTTGGATCTTTTGAAATTGATCTTCATCTTTTGAAATTTATTTATTATTTTTTTGAAATTTATTTGGATCTTTTGAGATTTATTTGCGTCTTTTTAAATTTCTCTGCGTTCTTTTGTAATTTATTGCGTTTTTTGAAATTATTTCATTTTATAATTTTATTTACATCTTTTGAATTTTTGTGTTTTTTGAAATTATTTCTTTTTTTAATTTTATTTACGTCTTTTGAATTTTTTGCGTCTTTTGAAATTATTGCATTTTTTGAAAATTTGAAATTATTGAAATTATTTCATTTTTTGAAATTATTTCCTTTATTTATGTCTTTTTAATATTTATTGCGTTTTTTGAAATTATTACTTTTTTTTAAATTTATTTGCGTTTTTTTAATTTTACTTATGTTATTTTGAAATTTATTTGTGTGTTTGTAGAATTTATTTGAAAATTTTATTAATGGGATTCCATTAATCGTGGCCAATTAAATGGTAGTTGATCATTATTAGTGGCATATCCCACTAATTGTGGGATATGAGTTTGAAGAAAGGGTAAATTAGACATTTTAGGTCTTCAAATTTGAAAAAAGGACTTATCAAACTATGAAAAAAGATTGTGGATCTAAGGCAATAAAGTGAGATGTTTAGGGACCCGTTGCCGAATCCCCCAAATTAATATGTCAAATCTCCTTACTTCTTTGGGGGCTAGGACCCAAGATAGCACCTACACACACGAGAAAGAGCCCATTCAAGTGGGAAGGGTACAAGAAGGGAGAGCACACAAGTAGGAAATGGCAACATATTAAAGGGATCAAACCCTAGGCATGTGGGTAAGATACAGGGCTAGCGACTAAACGAGCATCCTTGGGCTAGGCTGAGGCCAATAGACCCCAACTACAACAACCTATGGGGCAAGAAATAGAGCCCAAATCAAGCCTAATGTGGCTAGGCTTTCCAAAAGTGGTTCTTGTGTGCTCTAAGTTACATTTTATGTATATCAGAAAGGAAAAAAAAATCTATTATGTCTGTCAAAAAGGGGAAAAAAAGCTATAGGAAAAGAAAAGCGCCCCCCGCCCCCCCCCCCCCCCCCCCCCCCAAATTTATGTCTTAGCATGGTTAGGTAAATCATCCACTATTCGTACAAGAAAAGACCAGGGTCATAACAAAAGCACACAAATTCAAAAATTCCTCCTTTAAAAGAAAGAGTCAAAATAATTTCGTTTCTCCACTAAACGACAAAAACACATTCTCTTTTTATACAAGAAGTCAAAAAGACTCCATATCAAGCTCCTAAAAGTAAAAGATCATCATAACCCCTTATATTTTATTCTCTCTTGCTTTGATGCTTCAACTCATTTTAATTCAATTCACCATTCGTCCAAACACGCCCCAAGGGCACGTTTGTGCAAGTGATTTTCCAGGGAAAAGTGAGGATTGTAGAAACACTTTTCCATATTATAGTAAAATCGATATTTGGTGTAGTTGCTTTTTTCGTGAGAAAGAGCTCAAAAAATAGCTAAACCTTATAGGATTCCATTAAAAGCTTTTCGGTTCGGGGACGGGGGCGGGGGGGGGGCGCGACCTGTGCCTAGCTAATGAAGTTCACAAGGAACCGACTGAACTTAGTGAAGCGGGGGGGGGGGGGGGGGGGACCGACTGAACTTAGTGGAGCGAGGACTTCATCCCATTCAAATTGCAATCCCTCATAGTAAACAAACAAGACATATCAAGTGCTGTTTGATTCGTCGGTTTGTGCAACTCAGACCATGCTCCATGGTGTAAATGGGCAAAATCATGGATCGTACATGGACGATAGTTGGAGTCGGCAGCTCTAGTCACATGTAGGCCATCCACAAATGCTAACTAGAATTTATGATTAAATGGACTCTACCAAAGTAAAAATGATTTTTCGTGATGTTTTAAAAAAGAATTTCCTAGGAGAGGAGAATAAGAGAAAAACCTTTTATTTTCTAAAAAAGCGAAGTCCACTTAAATGCCTTTCCACCAATGTTATAAATGTGCCCTAAAGTGATTACATAGAATTCATTTTCTAGAGAATGCTCACCTATAAGCAAACTGAATATTGGTTATATGCAAACCAGCTCGTAGGGGCCACTTGGAAGAGTGTCTATCAATGCGTAGAGGGAAGATTGAAAAGTCTCCTTATGTGAGGGGACGGAAAAAAAAAAACCAACCCCACCATATTATCCTATCCCTTGGTTTGATAGCCTTAAAAACTTAACGACATCTATATCATAGTTTTTTTAATACTCAAACCAATGGTGTTGAAGATTTAATGTGTGTAAAATTAGGCCTAATGCTACATCGTAAGATGAAAAAAAAAAAAAAAAACCCTTTTAAATGGCTTACAGGCTCCACCGATCAAAGGTGCTCAGGGGCAACATTTGCCTTCATTTTACAATATCTCCTTATTCATTTTCCATGAGTGGAAAGATCATTTGAAATCTATATTTGGTGTAGTTGCCAAAAAATAGCTAAACCTTATTAGACTCCATTTTTTGGGGGGGGGGGGGGGGGTGGTGGGTGTTGGGTTTGGAAGGTTTTTTTTTACCACAGAAGAGGAAAAAAATTCTATGGAGCTGGTTTTTCCATGTATGTACACAAGCGTGCCCGAAACCTCTTTTTCTCTAATATGAAATCCTTAAGTGGAGGGGCATCAATTTTGTGGACCGGAGTGCACCAAATGTAGTCACGTGTAGGCCATCCACAAATGCTAACTAGAATTTATGATTAAATGGACTCTACCAAAGTAAAAATGATTTTTCATGATGTTTCAAAAATGAATTTCCTAGGAGAGGAGAAGAAGAGAAAAACCTTTTATTTTCTGAAAAAGCGAAGTCCAATGAAATGCCTTTTCACCAATGTTACACAAATGTGCCCTAAAGTGATGACTTAGAATTCATTTTCTAGAGAATGCTCTCCTACAAGCAAACTGAATATTAGTTATATGCAAACGAGCTCGTGGGAGCCACTTGGAAGAGTGTCTATCAATGCGAAGACGGAAGATTGAGAAGTCTCCTTACGCGTAAGGGGACGGAAAAAAAAAAAAAAACCCACCATATTATCCTATCCCTTGGTTTAATAGCCTTTAAAACTTAATGACATCTATATCATAGATTTTTTTATACTCAAACCAATGGTGTTGAAGATTTAATGAGTGTAAAATTAGGCTTAATGAGAGATCATAAGATGAAAATAAAAAAACCCTTTTAAATGGCTTACAGTCTCCACCGATCAATAGTGGGCCCAAGTGCGCCCTATAGAGCTCAGGGGCGCAACATCTGCCTTCATTTACAATCTCTCCTTATTCATTTTCCATGAGTGGAAAGATCATTTGATGGTTATTTTTAAATACTCACAAGTTGTACTATATTAAGCTGGAGGGTTTTGGATTCAATTTTGAAATTCAGTTGTAATTTTGATGGGAAGTTATCCCCTTTTTTTGTCAAATACTCCACATTATCTCCCCACTACCTATTTTATGCGACGTTCACTCCACCTTTTCTTTTCAAATAACTCTCTTTTTACCCCCATTCCATTATCTTTCTTTTTCAATCCTCATTCTATACCACTTAGCTCTCATAGTATGCAAATATTTATTTTTAACTTTTTATTTTCCTTTGTTTTCTTTCTAAGATTTAAGAATAAGATTAGAAGGTGATGATTATTTTGAGGTTTCGTTAGAAGGTAAGGAATTTATGAGTTATTTTTTTTTAATTTTTATGTTCATTTTTATTTCAGTTTGATTTTATTTGCAATTGTTTAGTCTTTTTATATACAAATATCTAGTTTTGTAATATTTGGACCTTTCTATGCTTTGCATGGGTATTGTGCTAGTATTTCTTTAATTTTAACCATTTTAAGAAATCCCAATCCAAGAATTCCCATCAATTTAATTATGAATTTTTATGAATTTTTTTTAAATCTTAATTCAACGGCTTTATGAAGAAAAATCATAAAATGACAAGAGAGTTGTTCATGCATTTTATTTTTTGGACAAAACTACTCTAGTTGACGATATCATCAACCCAACTGACATATCTCCAACTTCCATTTGCAAAAAAGTATGTGTGGCTTCATCTTTTTCTATCTAGTGATGGAAAAAATTGTGAAAACTATTGCATTTTGTGTTCTAGTTGTCTGTCTTAGGTGGTCTTGACAATCTTCCTCAGGTGTGTAGGTCTCATGCTTGGTTTGCACGCATTTCTTGTCCCCTTTTAATGTATATTCTCATGAGTTTTGAGGGTGTAAATTTGGAGTACAAGGTGTTCGATGAAATGCAAAATGAGATTTTTCTCTTGATTTAGTCGGTGACTTTGAATGAGGTTGAAGGGGAATTTTTGACCGGTAGAGGTATTATCAACTATTATAAAAATTATTGCATTTTGTGGGAAAGATTGAGTTTGTTTCGCCCCTTAGTTGATTCCTTATCATATTACTTATGGTTCATTTGCATTTGTAGTGGAAGAAGATAAAGTACAAGGTTTGAGAAAAGGGGTTTTGAATTTTTTCATGTAAGAGGGACATTGCTGATATTATCAACTGGGTTGACGATTTCATCAACTAGGATAATTTCGCCGCTGTATTGACAACTTCCTCGTTATTCTATGCTTTTTATTTATAAAATCGTTTAATCAAAGTTTAAGCTTAATTTTTTCATAAAAATCCCATTTAATTACATGATAAAAACGGACGGGCCACAAAGTCCCATTGGTCCATACCCTGGGCCCATACTTCCAAAGCCCATGCGCTTCATCTTTTTGTAAAAACCCTTTCCTCTCCTCTCGTCTCTCTCCTCTTGTTTGTTGTTGAAAGTTCAAACCCTCTCTCTCTATCACGTAGTTTTCATGAATCGCAGCCCTAGAAATAGCCCTAATTCACCTCGAACCCTTCTCAAGGTATCTTTCTCAATAGCTTAATTTTTCTCTCTCTTTTATCTTATGGATTTCTGTAGATTGATTGAAATCGATGAGGTTGGGTTCTTTGACTTCAGTGTTTTTTTTTTTTTTTTCTTTTTCCGTTTCGTCCATTGATTCTTGTTTGTTTCTCTGATGGTTTTGATCTTTTATCTTGTTAGATTTGGTAAGGATCAGTTTCTTTTGCTCTGTTCCTGTTGATCTCTCACTTATTTATTGTTATTATCATTCATTTGAGCTTGTTAGGTTTTGTGTGTAATTTGTAGATCTCACATCAGGCAAGATTCGTTGGTTTTATGTTCGATTATGATACTTCAGATTTCTTGTTGGGAATCTGGTAGAGGGTTGATTGAGTGGATCAGGAGACATTCGTTTTTACTTCGTGATCTATTGTGGGTTTTTTTTGTGGATCTGGTGCTTCTAATGTGGCTTTGATTAGTCTGGTAAGGATCTGTTTGGGTTCCTATTAGATCTAATTTGCTTTGGCCTTTCATTTAAGACCTCTTATATTTCTTGTTATTCATGCTAGTTTTCTAGTTGTTGTTGTTGGTTTTTTATTATTTTTATTTTTTATTTTTTCATCATTATTTTTATTTTATTAATTTTCGTTGAATATTGATAAGATGTGCTTTTTTTTTTTTTTAAATAAAATTTCATGCAACCAAATATGTATTTGTGTAGAGCTGGAGGTACAAAACAAAATAAGTAAACATTTAAAAGTAATCACATCTCAGTACAGTAGTATATAAAAAAAGCAACACTGAAAAGGAAAAAAGAGTGTAGAATAAATTAAACAAAATAAAAGAGTACCCATGTTCTGAGTTAATCTGAAACCAAAATAGATACTACAAGTGAACCATTGCTCATTTTCCTTTTAATTAGGGATGGCAATGGGACGGGTTTAAATAGGGATCCACCCCTATCCGTTCCTATTAGGGGCAGGTTTGGTAGTATGTGGGTAGGATTTGGGCTGAATATGGTTTTTCATGCATTAACTCGAGTCAGGTTCGGGGCGGATTAGGATTTTTGGGTACATCAACTTGACATCCCTACTTTTAATCTTTGTTAGTAACTTTGGAATGATGAGCTTCAAAGAAAGAATTCTCACATCAAATACTAAGAAAGTAAAACTTGCACTTTAGTGAGATATTTAGAGAACATAATTGTTGAGAGTGCTGATGATGACAAGGCACCATCATATGCGTTGTACCTTAGTGTAATTTTTTAAATAATATGTTTTGGATCAAATTTAGCCAGCTATAGATTCTTATATCTTCTAATTTAGACCCAATTAAAAGGTAAGCATGGGTTATGGCTTCTTTGATGTAAAACATCTTTCTCTTCTACCATTAAAAAAAAATATCTTTCTTCTATAGAAGCAGAGCCAAGGTTAAGCTTGTTGGCCTTATTTGTTCAGGTAGTGAGAGCCAACTAAAATGCTAGTCAGATGCACGCCTCAATACATTTTGTATCTCTATCTTATACGGTGATAGGCAAGAGCATGGAGTTTGTTGAGGTGATGAAAAGAAGAAGAGTTAGTGTAGCCCATCTACAAGAGATAAAGTGGAAGGGGATAAAGCTAAGGAGCTCCCTGATGGTTATGAACTTTTTTATGCAAGAAAGAACAATTCAAGAAATGGAGTGGGTGTAGTTGTAGATAAGGATTTGAAAGAGAAAATTGTGGGGGTAAAGAGATTGAGTGATATAATTATAGCAATTAAACTAGTGTTAGAGGAAGAGATAATTCATATCATTAGTGCATATGCTCCCCAAGCAGGATTAGATGAAAGTATCAAGAGCCAATTTTGTGAGGAGATGGACGGTTTACTACGAGGAATTCCAACTAGTTAAAAGATTTTCCTAGGAGGGAACTTAAATGGGCATGTAAGAAAGGATAATAGAGGATATGAGGGAGTGCATGGAGGACAAGGATTTGGAGAAACGAATGAGTTAGGAGACACTATCTTGGACTTTGCATTAGCATTTGACCTTGTAATAGCAAACACCTGCTTTAAAAAGAGAGAGGAGCATTTAATTACTTAGAAAAGTGGAACTAATGGGAGCCAAATAGACTTTTTTCTAGTTAGAAAACATGATCGATTGGCTTGTAAAGATTTTAATGTTATTCCAAGAGAGTTTGAACACACAACATAGGTTAGTAGTTTTAGATACTTGCATTAGAAGTAGAAAAAGAGTAGTAAATAAAGTGTACTAAAAATTAGGTGGAGGGATTTGAAAGGAGAAAGAACAATAATATTTAAGGGTTAAGTGACTGAGGATGGAGATTGGAATTTTGAGGGAGAAACAACGGTGATGTGGAAACAAATGGCTAACTATATTAGGAAGGCTGCAAAAGAGGTGTTTGAAGAGTCGAAAGGGAAAAGACACTATAATAAAGAAACTTAGTGGTGGAGTGTAGAGGGTCAGGAAACTGTTCAAGAGAAGAGACGTTACAAGGTCTGGCACGGTACTAGGAATATGGAAAACTATGAGATGTACAAGAAGACAAAGAAAGAAGCTGGGAAAGTAGTAAGTGAAGTTTAAAAGCATATGATGACATATAATAGGTCGGGAATAAAAGAAGGAGAGAAGGATATTTTTAATCTTGCAAAAATAAGAGAAAGGAAAAGTAGGGACTTAGATCATGTCAAATGTATTAAGAGCAATGACCAAAAGGTTCTAGTGAAGGACAACGATATCAAAGAAAGGTTGAGGGAATATTTTTAGCATACTTTTAAATGAAGTCTATATAGGAAACATAAGAACAAAAGATGATACTTCATAAGCAAAGCATACTTTTTTCCTACAATTAGAGTGGTGGAAGTGAGGAAAGTATTAAAACAAATAAAGATAGGAAAGGCTACAGGTCCAGATGACATCTCGATTGAGGCTTGGAAATGCTTAGGAGAATTTGGGGGAGATTTGGTTAACTAGACTCTTCACTAAGATAGATATTAATGACAAAGAAATGCTGGATGAATGGAGAAGAACTGTTGTAGTACCTATATATAAGAACTAGGGAGATATTCAAAATTGTACCAACTACCACTATCGTGAGATTAAACTTACGAGTCATCTGTCATACTATGAAGTTATGAGAGAGTAATGGAGCAAATACTTAGATTGAAGACCAAGATATATGAAAATCATTTTGGTTTTATGCTAGGGAGGTCATTAATGAAAGCTATCTTCTCACCTAGTCAATTAATGGAAAAATATTGAGCGAAGATGAAAAATTTGCATATAGTCTTCATCGATCTAGAAAAAGCGTACGATAGGGTACCTATGGATTTAATTTGGTGGGTTTTAAATAAAAGGAATGTTTCAAGATGTTATATTGAAATTATTAAATAAATGTATGAAAGAGCAGGAACGAGTGCGAGAACTACTTATGGAGAGACATGAGAGTTCTCAGTGACCATATGTTTGCATCAGGGGTTAGCCCTGAGCCCTTATCTCTTTGCATTGATTATGAATGAATCAACTGCTCATATTCAAGAAGAGGTACCTTGGTGCATGTTATTTGCAGATGATATTGTGTTGGTAGATGAATCAAGAGATGGTGTGAATGCAAAATGTGAGAGATGGTGGGAGGCTTTAGAATTCAAAGGCTTTAAAATAAGCAGTACAAAGACGGAATATATGGACTGTAACTTCAGTGGGCTTATAGAAAGAGCTGAAACTATTATGAGAATTGAAGACCATGAAATACCACAAAGTGATTCTTTCCGCTATCTTGGCTCTATAATTAGTAAGGATGAGGAGATCGACGAAGATGTCGAACATAGGATAAAAGCGGGATGGTTGAACTAGAGACTTGCTTCTAGAGTGCTTTGTAACTGACGAATGCCAACAAGATTGAAGGGAAAATTTTATGTAGGACAGCGATTAGACCAGCTATTACCTATGGAGTAGAATGCTGGCTAATCAAGAAGCAACATGCACAAAATGGATGTAGCATAGATGAGAATGCTGAGGTGTGTGTGGGGTAAAACTAGGAACAATAAAATTAGAAATGAGCACTTTCGTAAGCATTTAGGGTAGCAACAAAAGGGGATAAAATTAGATAAACCCATTTGAAATGGTTTGGGCATGTCCAATATTGGCCAACAACGGTGCCGGTAAGGAAAAGTTTTGCTATGAAGGTTGATGACCCACCAAGGGGAAAGGGTAGGCCAAAAAGGACGTTGATGGAGATAGTAAAAGTAGATATGAAGAAGTGTAACTTATTTGAGGTTTTGGCTTAAGATAGATCGGAATGGAGAAACAGAATTTGTGTAGTCGACCTAACATAGTTGGGACAAGGCTTTGATGATGATGTTCTGTGGCGACACTTTCTTTTATTTGTTTTTTTCTCTTTTTTAATGAAAGTTACCATTCAAAAAAATAAAATAAAATGATGGGGTGCCTTCTTTCTCAACCATTTCTTCTAATGGGAGTAAAAACATATCAAAATTTCTTCTTCTCTCTACTCTTACAGTTGCAAATTCAATCAAGTTTGTGACGGTTTCTTTCCATTCCATGCTGTCAAGGGCGTTTCTTCTTCTTGAGTTAAAAATCTCCCTTCAAAAACTCTTAGAATAGAAGAAATCTTTTGATGGAAAGATTCTTTTGGGGTTCTCAAACAAGAATTCAGGTTGGAATCCTCACCTAGATGATTGAAGAATTTAAGTTGGGGATTGGGATAGTGACGTTTCAAAAATTGCACTTGGCCCGCAACTTGACCTGGGTTGGGTTGAGCAGAGTCGGGGTCAAGCCCCATTTTTCTTATCCATATTGGTTTATAGGATCTTTAAGAGTCTATTTAGTTTTATAGCAGCAGAGGCAGTGGAGCTTAAAGTATTGATTGTACACAATGCCAGAAAAGTCTTCCACTTTTATCTCTTTTCCTAATATGAAAAGCCAGCGTGTCATAATAGAAGCTAATGACATAAAGCAGGGCCCTCCTTTTTCCTTTCTTAAAACATGGAACTTAGAGAAATCCTTAAAGTCAAAGACTGAAATTCTGACTTAAAGCAGTGAACTTCACAATGGGGATCCCCTATTGAAAATTTGGGCCGCTCAAAATGAACACCCTCACCGTGTATGGGTGCTTTGGGATGAAAGTTGAGTCAGCCCTACCATTAGGTTGACTATAAGATGAATAATGTAATTAAAACAATCTTATGCATTATGATTCATATTTTTAATCATGTTGTTCATCTTATTATCAATCTAATGGTGGGCTAGCTCTTATTAGCGTACAATTAAGAAATTCAGGAATTATATACACAGTGAGGGTGTTCAATTTGAGTGGCTTGGCTTTCAATAGCTGGGCTCCATTGTAGAGTTCCACTACGGCTCATGATTTATTTGAGTCAAGAGACTCATAGGATTCAGACTCAATGAATAAAGCTGGGCCCTCCTTTGGGAAAATGTGTAATGACATGTTTGTCCTATACAGCCTCCAAACATCTGTGCTCATGCCACCGAGAGGTCAAACATGTCCAAGGTTTAGGCCATCCACAACATGTAGGTGGGACTTGGCTGAGTTTGACCCAACCTAACTTGATGATGCCTAAGTCTAAGTTCACCCTGGTCGAGCTGTAAAATGCTGTTGGATAAGGCTTTTGATGAAGTTCTTTTTTTTTTTTTGGAGTTTTAGACCAAAAAAAAAAGAAAAAAGAACGAGTTAATTTTCTTGACCGAGGGAAAGATAACCATGTTACTGAAGAAGCTTCTTAGATTTGACTTGCTCAAGATGCTGGTTTACACTGATAGTAAGTCGTAAGTTGAACTACTTTGTTGGAGAAAGTCTCAACTTATGCTTTTCTTGAACTTTGGTTGATGAATCTTGAGTTTCTGCTCAACAAATGTGGTCTTAATGGTCTATTTAGATGCCATAGAGAGGGGGATATTTAGCTTGTTTAGACATTGATTTGGGGAATTTTCTTGTTGTAATGAATGAACTTTTGGCTTTTACAACATTATGATCTAAATTCAGTTTCTTTGTTCCATGAATTCTTGGAAGATTTCTAGTTTTGATCAATGACTCTGCTTTTCATGTGTTGAGTAAGTTTTTAAATGTCTTTGCTGGAATGCAATTTTTTCCCCTTCGATGTTGATTTTGTAGTTTTTAGTAGATTTTGATATGGAACAATGCAACTCCAAATACATATTTAGGATTATGATTGCGGATTATTTTGGAAAAAAAAGTATTTTGAGATGTACATGGAGATGGCAGTGCCGGTGATTGTAAACTGAGGGAGATTAAGTCGGCAATTGGATTTTGAATCCAACCATGTGATCATGATGCAATGGTTCGTGAATATGGCCAGGACATAGGGGTCTGGAATGGCAGACTTGATGGTTGGGCTGATGGGGGCAACAAATGAACAACAAGGATATGGTTGGACAGAAACCAATGTGCAACTTTTGTTGGATCTCATTTTGTTGTGGTGCCAATGGTCTTCCAGATGTATGGCAAGCTATGCTTTCTGGATACAATTACAAATATGGATGTGGTCATGGATATAAGGATCAAGATACGACTATGCACTTTTGGAATATAGTACACATGGATATGTTTTTTTTTTTAAACGGATATGTTTGTCCTAATGCTTTTTAGAACATTTCTAAATTAATGACACTTATCATTGTTGCCATTCCTCTCTAACATTTTCTTTACGTTGAAAAGTGAGGGAAAAAAAAAAAGAAATTATGGGCTTGGTAAGTAGGATGTTTAAAACTTGTACAAGGGCACATTTGCTTGTTAAGGTGGGTCATGAGTATTGAGGGTCATGATTCTTGCAAATAGTCAATAAGGTGTGACGGTGGTGGTGCAGATCGTATGAGTAGTTGAGGAGCTTTTTTATCTGGTACATTTTATTTATTATTGTTTTTGGTCCCACGTATAGTTTAATGGTTGATTGGTAAGGGTTTCATTTGAGATTGACTGCGACAGCCACCACAACCACAATTTTTAGCCATGATTGGGAGAACTTATATCTGAACCTAGTTTTGACGTGGGTCTAGGTTACTCCCGAATAAAGAGCCTAGACCTAGCCTCGAAATGAGATCCAAATGCTCATATAATTTACTTGACATAGTTAAAATACTTGTATACGTATTTTTTCTTTTTTTGAATGGTATACCTGTATACATATATAACTACCAAAAAATTATGTAGAAACCTAATAATTACCAATTAATGATAGTTATTTAAACTTTTGCCAAAGAGAGATGCCTGAAGTCCAAAGGGTTGTGAAATGATGACATTGACCATAGATTGTGATATCGTGAGCCGTGACCCATGTGAGGTTTTTAACTTCCCTGTCCCTCCTTTTTCTCTCTCCATTCCCCTTTAGAGCAAGCTATAATTTAATTGCTTTACTGCCACTATAACTCCCCTGGCTCCCCTTTACCTTTTCTGCCTTATTTTTCCTTCATTTTATCATTACCATCCCTTGTGTTCTCAAACACTGATGTATCACCAATCATCTTGATAATAAAGAACAGGTTTTTCTCCAAAAATAGCAAGGAACCCATCTCAAAATCAATTTTGAAAACAAATTCATCTCAAAATCAGTTATAACAAGGAGCCTATCTACAAATTAGTTTTGAAGATCTTATGAAGGTTAACGAATGTCTATGAATCTAGGATGGATTAAGGATTGCTGGTTTTCATTTGTAACTAATCCCTCTCCGGTGATTGCGAATAAGGATTTAGTTGCTGTATTTTGGGAGGCAGGTGTAGTATTTGAGGCTTTCTTGCAAAAGGACAAAAATAACGGGAGGGGTGAGGTTTTGGATTTGTTCGGTTTAAAACTGAATGGAGTGCAAATTGGGCTATCTAGAGATTGAATGGAAGATTGATTGGGGGATCAGAATGCAAAGTTTTTAGAAAGAAATACTAAGAAATTTGGCCAAAGTTTTCTGATGCAGGTAACAGGAAAGCTATTGTTGATGCTAACCAGCCAAAGTAGAGAGGAGGATCAAATCGTCATCCAGAAGCAAATCAAGGAAATGCTCAGGCCTAGATAGAAGAAGTAGGTTAGCTCAAGGTGTTTAAGATAGTGGCATCTTTGGTTTCATCTTTAAAGATAGAAGTTTACAATTCCTTTTTAGCAACTGCAAATTGTCTAGATGTCACTGGAGGAGATATTCATAAATGGTTATTATCGAAGATGAAAATTCAAGACGAGGTTAGAACGCTTCATTCTTGTCTATTTTGGATTCATCCCTTCACAGCGGAGTATTTTTCTTGAATGACTTAGATTAGATGGGAAACATTATGAATGATAAACTTTTCGAAGGATGAATCGTTGGATGAGGGTGATTGGGCTTGTGTTATAGCCTCAATGGGTTTATTTGGTTGGCATTCCTTTGCATGCCTTGGATGAGAAGGTTTCTAAGTACCTCCAAGGATCAAAATAACGGTTGCGGCGGGCACAGCAGCCGGTGGCCAAAATGCTGCATAGCGTGCGATACGTATCAATAACGGCAGTACGTAGCAACTTAGTGGTGTAAACTGAAAAAGTTGTCAAAAAATTTCGAAAAAATATCCAAAAAAATCTAGAATATTAAAAAATTGTTAAGAGTATGTTGCTTTTTTCCCCTATAATAGCTAAGATAAGGGGGGTGTAGCAGTCCCTTTAGTGCATAGAAGTTTTGTACCGCTGAATGATTGTAAAATAATAGCATTGATCTAATTTTTCCCATTTATTCATGTTGGTTAACTATATTAAGTTAGAACCTATTATGCATTTCTAAATTCATAATTTAAATAAGCAATTTAGCACAACTATATATCATCATCATATGATCATAATCATCAAAGCCTTGTCCCAACTATGTTAGCACAACTATACATAACAACGGATATATATATTATAAAGTAATGCTTAAATAAAGTTTGAAGTTTGAAGTTCAAACCAAATAACAAATTAACTTTCATAAAAAAAAATAATAATGTATTTTTGTTGTGAGTAGAGCAAGGACTACCTCTTCCAAAAGGGGGTGTCTACCCGGATATACCTAGAGAAGAATCCTTGAGAGGAACTTTCTATATAAATTTCAATTTGGCGAAATCTTTTGTGTTTATTTATTTGTTTATTTATTTTAAGCGTAGAAGAGTTGCGTAGAAATGTTGCTTGGAGAGAAGAAGACTCTGTCCATATAAAACCTGCCTTGATTGTGTCCATGTAATTGGTTTGTTAGCTCTTTCGGGTACTATTGCCCTTTTTGTTATGGGGTTATGCCCATTTTTTGGGGTTTAATCCGTTTCCTCTTTCGCTTTTTGGTTGCTCATCCCCGTTGTTGTGGGGTTTTTTGAGTCAGTATATTTCTCTTATACTATACAGTTCCTTTTGAGCAATATATCGTCATTCTTCATAAAAAAATGTTGCTTGAAGAGAAGAAGAAAAGAACTAAACCTTAATATGTATTTTAAAATTTTTTGGAACATAGTTGTCAGTCACACTCCGTTCACACTCTGTAACGGCCCGCTACGGTTGAGAGCGGTGCTAAATACCATTTAGCGTAGTGGCCTCTCTTTTTTTTCCATAAGTACCTCAATGAATGCTTGGGGTGTAACAATGGACATAAGTGATGAAGCAAAAAACAAGCAGAGGATTTGATAGGCAATGTTACTCGTTTTGTGTGATCTTTAATGACATTTGCCGGAAACTCTTTGGAGGTCAAAGTGTCAGATTTCCTATATCCATCAGCGTGGAGGACAGATGTAAGGGCTGTGGAAAGGTAGGGGTGCCAGATTCTTGTCGTTGGGGGTGAATGACACCTGAAAATTAAGAGGTGAATCTTGCAGAGCTTGATCCATTGATTATAAGTGGCTTTTCAAGAGATTTGTTTTTTAAATCTCAAATTCCTACCTTGGGAAATTTCTTTGTTGGTGGTTTGGAAACAGTGTCTGTGAATAATGAGCGAAGGGAAAAAAAAGATGTAGAGGTTTCTCTCGCTGTTGTCATGGAGAAGATGATGACTTCAGTGCAAAATAAGGGCAAGTTTCCCTCTTTTCATCTCACTCCAGGTAAGGCAAGAGAGGTTTTATGCAATTCATCTATTAAAGGCGTCTTTGGGAAGTTTACAGGCAGGCCTTTCTGCCCCTGTTAGGAAATATTACCAAAAAAAAAAAGTTCGATGTATCATTCAGAAGTCTAGTTTGCTGCTGGCCAAGGAAACCTAGGCGTTGACCAACTTCTCAAATCAAGGGAGGAACCACTAGCTCCATGTAGTTCCTCTGTTAGAATTAATGTTGATGTTTAGGCAGATTTCCAGAAGATCCCCACTGTTGGTAACATGATTCAAAACTATATAGTGGGCGCATTATTAGCCTTGGTGGTTGAGGCCACTACGCTATTTTGACAACAACGTCGCTATGGTCTAAAACATGGTAGGTAGAGCCAATCAATTTTAATTTAGAACACAATTTTTTTTCTATTTTTTCTTAATAGTTTTTCCTAAAGTTGCCTCGACCCTTATATGGTTCCAAATTACTAAAAAAAGAAACACAAGATAGGTTGCTACACAAGATTTGAATTTTTTTTTTTACCATTTAAAAAACTCACAATGCTATGTCTCAAAAGTAGCGCCACAACCATTGCATATCGCCCGTTATGTAACGTTTTGGCCACTACACTCACTACGACCGCTATTTTGATCCTTGGTTGAGGACCAAGCCCTGGTGAAGGTGGACTTGTGGGATAATTTTGAGGCTCTTGCAGTGGACCAATCCAATTATGATTGTGAAGAGGATGAGACCAATGTCATCTTTAAAGAAAAGTGATTGAAATAGCCCTAGTTTTGGGTATTTTGTTGGAGGACCGTTTAGGGGAGTTTGAGGAGTTTTATTCATGACATGGTGGTGGAGGATAAGGGTAGGAGTAAGGGAGTCTGAAAAATCAGAAAGAAATCTAAAGCAGAAATGGAGTTAGATAAATTTGCTTTCTTTGTCAATTATGATCATCTAGCTAGTGGAATTATTGGGATAAATTTGCAAATGGGTGTGAAATTATTGGGATTATGAAGATTTATCTTGGGACGTCTGTATCAATGAGAATGGTGTTGAAAGGTGCTTGATGCTCAGACTATCAGATATATTTGTCCTTATAGTTGAAATAGTCATTTTGCTATGTGTCTTTCTATAGGTGCTTAACAGGGGGATTCTATAAGTTTGGAATGCAGCTTATTGCCAAAAGTTGGATGAGTTTATAGGTAGATATTCTGTTTCTGTTCAATTGAAGGATGCTTATTGTATTACGGAATGGGTAGCTACATCTGTCTATGGGCCCTCTTCAGCCAATGATACGGTGGATTTTTTGGCGGAGCTTACTCAGATGGTAGGCTTGTGGAAGTGTCCTTTAGTGTTGGGAAGAGATTTCAATGTGATCAGGTTGCTATCTTAAAAGAAAGGAAGTTGTGCGATTAATTCAGCAGTGCTGGATTATAGTGATTGGATTAGAAACCATGATCTTGTGGATCTGCATTTGAGAAGAGCTGAGTTTACATGGTCTAATATGGAGATGGATCTGGTTATGAGTTGTCTGTATCGGTTTCTAGTGTCCACTGAATGGATGGATCTTTTTCCTGATTGTGTTCAACGTGCTTTTGCCAGACCAATATCAGATCATTGTCCTCTTTGCTTGCCACTGGTATGGAAGATTGGGGGTCCTCCTTTTAGGCTTGAATTAATGTAAATTTTTGAGAAAGGATTTTCTAATCATGTTGAGGAAAAATATTGAACTTTTAATTTCTCAAAGAAAAGAAGAGAAAAGGAATGCTTTAGTTCTTCTTTTGACAAGAGGTTAATGGATAAAGATGATAAGAGTGCGAGAAAGTTACGAGTCTGCTTTTCCTTGTGATCATTTCATTTGGAAATGGACTTTCCTTTGTTTCATGAATTGAATATTTCTCACTCATTCCATCATTTTAGTGTGTTTGCGTGCATGCGAGCATGTGTAGATGGCCTATCTAGGTGGATGGGATGGGTAGGGGACTACATGAATAGTTGGTATGTGCCAAATGTCTCCATTCGAGTTGTTTAGCCTTATGAATGAGGACCCAACTTATGTTCAACCAATGCTAGCAGGTGTTGTATGGATCAAACCCGTAGGATGATTGGAATGTGGTGAAACCCATCATGTGGTTCCCCCACCACGTGTTTCTCAAACTTATGACATTGGTCCATTGGGGACACAAGTAGCCATCACACCAACTTCAGCATCACATCAACGCTAGATGGCCTACCTAGGTGGATGTGATCTGTAGCTGACTATATGAATGGTCGATATGTGGCAAATCTCCCTATTGGAGACGTTTAGCCTTAGGAATGAGGACCCTACTTATTTTCAATTATTGCTAGTAAGTGTTGTATGCATCAAACCCCTAGGATAATTGAAATGGGTTGAGACTTCATTCTACCCATCTAGGTGGTTCCCTTACCATGTGATTCTCAAACTTATGACATTGGTTTGATTGGGTTCACAAGAATCCATTCACACCATTGCAGCATCAAACCCCCCCCACACACTATACATACATATATGGAGCTGACAGAGGAATCCGTCCTCTCAAGCTTGTGGGGCCCACGTTGGGATGGGGCTGGGGGGAATTTGAAGATCTGTGTGTGCCCCTCTTATGGACAAAAAATCATCCCAATCAGATCATCCTAACCTTATCATCCAGGGCCCACAAATTCAGTCCATTCGAATGGGGGGTGTAGTCGATCCAACGGTCCAATCCATTCAGATCTATCCAAACCCGGGGCCCAAGTGAAATTCGGGGGGGGGGGGGGGGGGGGGGGGGGTGTTCCCCACCCACATGGGCGGGCGGACGGGATTCCTTCGTTAGCTCGAGCCGAGAGGATTTCTGATATATATATATATATATATAGAGAGAGAGAGAGAGAGAGAGAGAGAGAGAGCCGAAATCATGGTAACTACTAAAAATCAGAAAAATATCTAAGAAATCCTCTAGAAACTTTGCAAAATAGGAAGGTGTTGCTTGAGACACTATTTAGGAGCTCTTCCACTCTATTGGGCCTTCAAGTATATACCTTTGGGTGTGGCCCATTAGTCTGGCCTGCATCACAAATACTATTAATTTAATAGACATCTCAAAATATAACAATGAGTAGAATTATGGTTTAATTATATGTTAGTGACATTGCCTATACGCTCCTGTAACACACTTTAAGACATTGTCATTGAGGATATCTTTACATAAATATTTTTCTAGTATGTGCATCCAAAGGGTATAGAAAATTACATTGCTTTTCTGTGGGAAGGTAAAGAAGAGAAATGGAGGTGGTCAAATTGTGTTCGCATGTGTGAAGGAGGGAGGGGGATGCAGTAGGCTTTGTGGAGAAAGGTTAGGGTTCAAAAGTATGGAGTTGATTTTGAAACTTGAACCTACAGTGGTTGTGTCTGTTGGTCTGTCTCCTGTGATAAAGGGGTGGTTCTTTGTTTGTTTTTTTTTTTTTTTTTTTTTTTTCTGATTGTGCATTATGAATGCCTTGCTTGACCATCTCCATCAGACACACACATTATTACATGCAAGGTTTGATTGATCCACTTGAATTGCAATTTATGATGATGTTGCACAAACGGTTTAGTTGAATGAAGAAATTGGAATGATTCTATAGTATATGTACCTTTCCTTTTCTTCCTTTTTAATTTTTTGTTTGTTGCCATCCCATTTCAATGAAGAATTTGTGACCAATCAACCATCAAAACTACTTGTTACAAATATTGTTTCTACATAGAAACTTTTGACTAATGTTTTTGGCATTGAACTTGGTAAAATGCTTAAATAATTGTTAAGTGAGATTGATTACGTTTGTACAAATCTCAGATGAGACAGAAACCGTTCAGATCTAAGGGTTATGAAAAAGTAATCACGAGCACAGGTCAAGCTTCCCCACCCATCACCAACTGGATGAGTCAAATGCCCAATCAAACATTGATGGTTCATTGATCAGCCTTTTTCTGATGATAGAAGGTAAGAAAAATGAAATATCCCCAAGAATCACTAGAAAATACCAATGATCAAACAAGATACATGGATCATGGATGAGACGAAAACTGTTTAGATTTTCTGCCAAAACGAAAAAGGGACAACTTTGACCAAGAACAGCTGAAATTTCTCAAAAAATCTCCAAAATTTTCCTAATAATTAGTTGGACAAGATTATCCCCATTCTTAGCTTGATTGGGTTGTGTTAGGTGGGCCGTACAATCAGATCAAGCCACACAGTGATTGTATGCATGAACTTCAGTTTTAGAGATTAAGAAAGTTTTCTGATATCATGTGCGGTTCTGTCCTGATACTATGAAAATACCCATACAATTGAGAAAAATAAAGGATAATAGATCATCCTCATCAAAGCCTTGCAAATATGTTGGGGTCAGCTACATGAATTTTGTTACTCCATTCTGACTGTCTTGAGAAAAATCCTCGGATAGGTTGTACTTCTTCATATTACATCTTCCATCCACGTCCTCTTTGGCCCACCTCTTCCCTTTAGTAAAGCATCAACTTGCAGTGAAAAACTTTTCCTCGCTATCGCTGTTGCTAGCCTATGTTGGACATTTCTAAACAATCCCAAACGAGTTTCTTTTATTTTATCATCTATTGATGGTGCCCCTAAATGTTCTTGAGAGCGCTCATTTGTGATTTTATCTTCAATTTTACTACACATCTATCTCAGCGTTCTCATCTCTTCTATTATACTCATTTTGTGCATGTGTTACTTCTTGTTCGATCAACATTCTGATTCATAGGTTATGGCTTGGTCTAATCGTTGTCTTGTAAAGTTCTCTTCAATCTTGAAAAAACAAATGTTTTGTGGAATGGATGTTGTTCTCATTGTGAGAATGGATATTAAGTATCAATTCATTTTCCCCTTTCATGAGGTAAATTACAATGTATTTACATCCTTGACTAATGCTAATGTTACTATCCTCAACTAATGCTAATGATTCTATCCTCAATGAATGAAGAAAAACTTGCTCGGCAGGCATTTTGTGAGAGAGTCTAGAGAGAGGGTTTTAAAAATAAAAATAAAAAATTTCTAGAGAGAGAGATAGGAGAGATCTATCGATGGGCAGACAAGGATAGAAAATGCCTACCAAACAAGGTTTTCCTTCATTCGTTCTCAGAATGAAGCATTCCAACATTGATGCCAAACAGGCCCTTATACAATCCTGATCATTCAACACACACACACGGGAGATGCTCCTCTGAGATCATCGTATGTGAGGGCCCCCACCCTAGCTCTCATAGTAAGGTGAGAGATTCTCTCATAGGAGCATCTCCCTATATATATATATATATATGGTCCTCATTCCTCACTTATTATGGTCTCAATGACCATCCTACTCACCAACATATCATCCCTTAGTTTTCCAAGTCAAAGGTCACTGTTATCTTCTCAACAACAAAGCCCTCATAATCTTCAATATACTTTTCTTTTCTACCTCCGAATGTCATTATGACTGCTACGACCACCACCTAAGTAAATTATAATCAATAGAGGTGTTGCTAAGAATAAATTATAATCAATAGAATGTCCCTAAGCAAATCATGTTCTAGGTGTTGCTAAACCAAACCAAACCAAACCAAGCCTTTTCCCACTAGGTGGGGTTGGCTATATGGATTTGACGACGCCAATCAAATCTGTTTAGGGCCATGTCCTCCGTTAGATCCATGTAGGCAAGGTCATGTTTAATAGTTTCTTTCCAACTTCTTTTGGGTCTCCCTTTCCCTCTCCTACTCCTGGCAATCTCCATGCTTTCACACCTTTTAACAGGTGCCTCCGTTGGTCGCCTTCTAACATGGCCGAACCATCTCAGTCGATTTTCTCTCATTTTATCTTCAATCGGTGTTATTCCTACTTTGCCTCTAATCTCCTCATTCCTAATCCTATCTCCTTTTGTGATCCTGCACATCCATCTTAGCATTCTCATCTCCGTAACTTTTATCTTCTTAACATGAGTATGCTTTACTGTCCAAGACTCTGATCCATATAACAATGCTGGACGTACCACCACCTTATAATACTTTCCTTTAACCTTGAGGAGGACTTTCCGATCACTCAAGACCCCTGAAGCACTCCTCCATTTAGTCCACCCGGCCTGAATCATGTGACTTACATCAGTATCAATCTCTCCATCCTGTTGTACCATAGATCCAAGGTACGTAAAGTTTTCTTTCTCTACAATCTTTTGTGTGCCCAAACTTACTTCTATGTTACCAAGTGTCCTACTTTGACTAAACTTGCATTCCATATATTCCGTCTTGCATCTCTAGGTGTTGCTAACAAGGATAAAATTAGAAACGAGTGCATTAGAAGCAGTTCTCAGGTAATTGCAATTGAGTGTTTGGGCATTTTAACTGATGGCTAGAAACTGCCTTGTGAGACAAATGAATAGTCTCTTGTGGAAGGTACTAGGAGAGGAGGGACGCCATTCAAGACCTGGGTCAAACTAGTGAAGAATGACACTATTTTCTTAAGTGAGAGCGTGACACTAAATAAGGCCGGGAGGAAGAACAGTATTCACAAGATGACTGCTCTATGACCTGAAGATGAAGAACAGTACTCAGTACTCACAAATTGGACAGGCAGCCATCCATCAACTATGGAGTCAAGAAACACAAAAATGGCTTCTTTAGAAAAGGGAAAAAGGGTCTATGGTGCTAAATTTTTAGGAATTGAGGTAGAGAACAGAGTGAGTGACACAATATTACATGGGAACTACCAATATTGTCCAAACCCCTGAGAAAATAGTCAGACATGACTGGGAGGCTTTTACCTTGATTGTTACCTTTCTTTTCCTTCTTTTCTTTTCTTTTTATTACTTTTCTTCCTTTAATTGTAGGCATAGTTTTTCATCCTTCTGATTTTACAATGTAATGCATTGATGCACCTGGACAGTTCACGTCTACTTGAAGTATTCTGCTTACAGTGCTAAATCTTCTGTTGCAGTGAGCATCCCAGAAAAGACTCTGCATACAGATGATATTTTGAAAGGTCTAGAACTCAACCAAGAGGATTTCAAACCCTGTCCAAAGAAGGAGCTCCTTCGTACATGTTTTGAGAAAGAAAGGAAGCACTCAGGCTTATCAAAGTCTAAGATGACTGAGCAGCTTCTCAAGACAAGTACGAAAGGCTGCAAGAACCATGAGACGAGAAAAATTACTTCTGGCACAAGTAATCAGGTTTCATCTAGGAAGCAGCTGCGGAAGGTGGATTCTCCTATTCGTCTTCCTTCAGCTCTAGAATTGTCTCAAGATGCTGGGAGCCCTAATACTTGGATATGTAAAAACTCTGCATGTAGAGCCATTCTGACCTCAGATGACACATTCTGTAAGAGATGCTCTTGTTGCATTTGTCACTTATTTGATGACAATAAGGACCCAAGCCTTTGGCTGGTATGCACTTCTGAAACCAACGAACGGGACTCTTGTGGGCTATCCTGCCATATTGAGTGTGCACTCCAACGCCAAAAGGTGGGTGTTGTCAATCTTGGGCAATTGATGCAGCTTGATGGAAGTTACTGTTGTGCTTCTTGTGGTAAAGTCTCAGGCATAATCGGGTAAGTAGGGATTCTTGTGCATTTCTACTACTATTACAAGGCTCATTTGGCACTTTCCTATAGATTTCTTGGAAAGGGTTTATTATAAGTAGTGGAGATCTAAACGGGCCATTAATTTTTCCTGCACTTGTCAATCTCCATTCTTGACACCCTTCACTCCTTCGATAGAAGCCTCTTCAGAAATTTCATGAATGAGTGTCAAACAATCCCATAATGAGTTTGAGCTTTGAGGTGTGGTGTGATTCAATTATAATGTATTATCCTATGGTGGCTAAGCACAGACATTTGAGGCCCTTAGTTCTAGGCACTCTAACTAGATGTCGCAAGTTTGGGTCCTCCGTCGAAGGGTGTGTGCTGACCGGACCAATGTGAACCCATGATAGGCTAGGAAAGTAATCCTGATGTAGTCTGAACTGGCCTTTTATCTCTTCCAATGAGTGTCAGTTCTCTCGATTAATAGTGATGGCAAGAGGCCTGAGAGTGCCCTTTTTTGTCTCTATAACCAGTCCTTTTAGCCTTATCTGAACAACAGGCCAAGATCAGTTACTGACCTCACCTGATCTAGATGGTTTGATCTCTTCCTCGTTTTGACAGTGACATTTGATCACAAGTTCTCTTTGGTCTGACTTTACTGCTGTGTGTGAATTCTTGCAGATGTTGGAAGAAGCAGCTAATAATAGCCAAGGATGCTAGGCGTGTCGATGTTCTCTGCTATCGCATTTCTTTGAGTTACAGGCTCCTGGATGGGACTTCAAGGTTTAAGGAACTGCATGACATCGTAGGAGATGCCAAGGCCAAACTTGAAACTGAGGTGGGCCCTGTAAATGGATTTTCGGCCAAGATGGCCCGTGGAATTGTCAGCAGGCTGTCAGTTGCTGGTGATGTGCAGAAACTCTGCTCTGTTGCAATTGAAAAGGCAGACACATGGCTTTCTGATCCTTCTCATACCAACCCAAATCTCAGAGGTGAGTGTAGATGACAGCCAGGCACTTTTTCCTTCCCAATTCTCGTCACTCAAAGAATAAAAATGTTTCTTTATTTCTGTTGCATGCAGAGGATTCACTTCCTGCTGCCTGCAGGATCCAATTCGAAGATGCGACAGCCTCATCATTGGTAATTGTATTGAAAGATACATGTTTGGTATCAACTGATAATATAAAGGGTTACAAGCTGTGGTATTGCAAGAGCCGAGAAGGGCCATACTCAAAGGAACCCATTTCTGTATTTCTGAAAACCCAGAGAAGGATACTAATATCAAATCTGCAACCGTGCACTGAGTATACTTTCCGCATTATCTCATTCACAGAGACAGGTGACTTGGGTCACTCTGAGGCAAAGTGTTTCACCAGAAGTGTGGAAATAATACACAAGAATGCTGACACAAGTATGGCTGCAGATCACAAGAATGAGAACTTTGGTGTTGAAGGAAGCTCATCCAGTGCCAAGAGTGAGCCAAAGATCTCAACCGTTGGGTCATCTGGTTTCAAGGTCCGAGACCTAGGAAAGATCCTGCGTCTTGCTTGGGCTCAAGAGCAAGGTTCCTTTGATGGGTTTTGCAGCGAAGATGTGGAGGAATGTTGTGGTGGGAATGCTGCCATGAAACCTGAAACTGTTGAAGACCAACCTCCATCACTTCCACGCGGACTTGATCTAAATGTTGAGTCGGTGCCAGATCTGAATGCAGAGGTTACTCCATTAGAATCCTCAAGAGATGAAGATATTGGATGCAGTTCAGAGCGGGTCATTGAGGCTGAAGATGATACAAATTCGCCTCAGGAAATGGAGAAGAATGGTCGGGCAGGATCAAATGGTAGTGGTGACTCTCAGAATTGGGCAGTTCGGCCCATCAAAGAAGTTCCTGCTGTGGAATCCTGGACAGAGTTGCACAGGAAAAGGACACCGAGTGTGAATGAAGAACTTTATGATTGTGACAGCACATTGATTAATGGATCGCCATTGCGATTCACGGGTGGGTCTGGTTGCTTAGATGGAAGCTACGAGTACTGTGTGAAGATTATCCGGTGGTTGGAATGCGTGGGTCACATTGAAAAGGAATTCAGAATGAAATTCCTCACATGGTTCAGCTTGAGGTCGACTGAGAAGGAGCGCAGAGTGGTATATACCTTCATTCAAACTCTGATTGATGACCCAAGTAGCTTGGCGGGCCAGCTGGTTGATTCATTTTTGGATATTGTATCCAGCAAGAGACTGCGCTATGGTTTCTGTAGTAAGTTGTGGCACTGAGGAGAGATTGGAGAGCTCTCAAGGATGAAGTTTTCAATTGTTTTTCTTTGTACAGGCATTTATGATCCTCTTAGGAGGTGATTTATTTGACTGTTATCTATTTGATTATTGGCGCATTTTCGGCTGAAGGTTGTGCATTGCGCTGTCTGCAGATAGATTCTAATAGGCGCCTTGCAGAAATGAATTTTTTCTTTGGCATCAGCTTTTCTCCTGTTACGCATAATGCGTTCTATGTAATGTTATTCTTGACTTAATACTAAATGCTGGTGAATCAGGTCCAGTTATTTAATCCTCTCTTTATTGACATTGTTGCACTGAGATCTCATAATTTGGGGAATTTTTAACTGTGGGCAATGGGATGCGGGAATTCCAATCCCGACCCTCCATGATGCGGCAACCGCTCCCTCTCCCTAATTAAACCCTTGGGGGCTTTTACAAAGGCACCGGTTGTTTTTCCTACATCCCTTGTTCCGCAGGTGAATATTTTCCCTCAACTCCATTTCCATCCAATGTGTTCAATGCAAGATCTAATATCAGGCTGGACTTGGTAGGGTTAGGGTGACTTGGCCAGTCTGGACTTGGGTGCTCATTTTTGGCTCCTATCTTTCATTTTCTTCAGCTTATCTTCTCCTTCCCCTAGCAAATTTTATCTTCTGCTATCTTCTACTTTTGTATTAGAATCTCTTCTCATGACAGAAGTTGATGATAGTCTCTTGTCTAATCTTTACCCCCTCTGCCCTCCAGCTGCCCCCAACTCTCATTCGTTGACGAACCCTAAAAGAAAACCCACAAACCCATCTGATGAAATTGCAGTTTTGAGGAGATTCTTTCTATAGAGCCCTCATGTTGTCATTGCCACTATTGTCGTCATGAAAAAGAGTTCCATTAAAAGGGCCTTTTGATCTCCCATCCCACGTCTAGAAACATTTTTAGGAGAGAGCCAAAAAGGTTGGCAACCATAAGCCCTAGCTTCAGCTCTTCAAATAGGACTTGGCCGCGTTTGACTAGTTCAACTCGGAAATGATCTTGTCTGAGTTGACTCGGGCTTGGCATAGGCTCGAAAATTTGGGCTAAGTTGAGATAGTTGAAATAATTCTTTGCTAGATGGGCTAGGATGATTTGGCTTAGCATAAATTGTGAAAGTGAGTCAGCCGTCGAGGTGGCTACCTGCGTTTCTAAAAAAAAATTATAGTAAATTAAAGGATGCTCATAATTTTCTTTTTCTTCTTATAGGACTTGGGTAGCATGTGTGGGTCAGCGCAAAATAATAATAATAATCAAATGGAATATCAACTGTGATTGTTTTTGGGTGCACCACAAAGTTCAGAATTCTCCATTGTAGGCCTCTACTTTGTCCCACGTAAATTATTGGATAAAATCATCATCCCATTTCCATGAACATTCTCAGAAACCACTCTCATCAGATATATAATGGCCATTCAAACAAATGAATTAGAGGGATCAAGATGATTTCTAAACGTCTCTGGTGAGGTAGGTTTTCCTCTACTAGTAGTAGTAGCGGCAGCATAAAAATAAGAGTGAGAAAGAAAAACAGCTTCTCCAGCTTTGGCAAAGGGAACAAGAGTGATTCTATGTCAACCCTCGACTGATTAGTCAAAAAGGTAATGCAAATGCTTTACTTTTATGCACTCACATTTCACTGTCCCCTGCTTTTCCTTTTTTAAGGGTATCCAATGTTGGGAGTCCCGATCCCCTGATTGTCTTCCACACGCTTCCCATAAATAGGATATGTTAAATCCACTGTGGGGCCTCTCCCATGACATATCCTCAAATCCTACTTCAATAGAAGTTGATCACAACGTAAGATCAAGCACATGATTGATAATGTTTTTAAATGGTTCATAATGTATAAGATTGTGTTAATCATTTTTTCAGTAATATGCTCAATCTTGCGGTAAGATCAACTCTTAATTAATTAAGATTGAAGGATATGACACTGGATAGGGTGACATTCATTTCAGATTATCAATAGACGCGGGGAAGCTTGTTTGGGACAAGGGGGGGATCCACACTCTCCAAGATGGACATTTTTTTTTAGGGAGAAAGAATCTGTGCTTAACCCCATTTGTTCCATTGTTGTTATTCTTCTTTAACTGATGCCAAAAGCTAAAGTTGTTCCAAACCGCATCACCGAATTTACTGATTGATATAGGCATATAGGTAGATTCTCTTCCATTACTGAAGATGACCCAAATCAAATCTGACCATATTGCAACCACCATGTGCTCCAGAAGACTCTGTTTCCTCCAGGAAACACCGATCTTAGAATAAACAATCTATTCTGATTTTGAGGCATATAAAATCAAAGTTCAGCAGGAGAGAAAGATCAACTCCACCCAACCACCCTGTTAGTTAATTAATTATCCAGTTTCATCCTGAGCTAGACCTCTCATCTTCATTGGCAAGGATGTGGGCAGCAAGAGAGAATGCAAGATCAATTGGTCCTTCTTCTTCATTCAATGGCTTATACCGCAGGATCGTCAACCTCCCATCCAGCATTATAGGAAGTGTCTCCAGAGCGATGTCGCTCATGGGTGGTGGAGGAAGAAGAGACCAACATATGTATCATCATCATGATCATGACCATGATTCGACAGTGATGATTGAACGCAGTAATTACCGGGAGCAGGAGGAGGAGCTGGCCTTCCTCAGGAGCTTCCAACAGCAGTATGGCATTGCCCATCCTTTCTTCTATGCCTGCCCGTTTGCACAAGCATTGAAGATGGCTGAGGAGGAGTCCAGGTTTGTGTTCATCTACCTGCACTCACCTGACCACCCCTACACTGCTGCCTTCTGCCGCAACACCCTATGCTCAGAGGTGGTGGTGCAGTTCCTCGACGCCAACTTCATTTCCTGGGCCGCGATGGCCGATAGAGGAGAAGGGGTGCAGCTGGCTGCGCTACTCAAGGCCGCAAGCTTCCCCTTCTGTGCCATTGTGGCTCCTGCTTCTGGGAACAACATGGCGGTCCTCCAACAGGTCAGATCATATTTAAATTAAGAAGGTTGGATATGTTATAATAAGTTATGATGTTAATTCGTTTATGATCTTTATTGTACTCTATAAATATCTAAATTATTCTCAATGAAAGATATTACAGTTGAATATAAAGATGTGTATCTAGTTCCTAAACTTCTTCAATCCTAACTTTCTTATCTCTCATGTACTCCTGCCAAGACAAAGAGTAAAGTATCTCAAGTGTGTGTAGGTGGAAGCGCCAGTCTCCCCTGCAGAGCTGGTGGAGATTCTGCAGGGGATAACTGAAGAACAGGGATTAGCCTTCAAAACAGCTACCCGAGACCGCGATATGATGAAAGCCAACCGCCAGCTGCGCGAGGAACAAGATGCCGCATACTTTGCAGCGCTTCACTTGGACAAGGTAATTAAGGACCTGTGTGTTTGTTGAAATTTGTGGAATATATGTTGGTGAGAATTCTTAATTTTCCAAAAGGTTTCCTAAATCCACCAGTGTGCCCTAGCATTGAGAATTAGAATTTGGAAAGTCGGAGAGGCCTGAAAGATACATTTTAAAAGGAAGGATTTTTAGAACTCTAGAAATCAAACATGGAAAATTTCAAATGCTCTCAGGATATCAACTCATATTGCTATTAGAAATTCCAGACACATAAATTCCAGTAAGAAATTCCTCCAAACAAATGCCTCCATAAGGTGCTGGCCAGCCTACCTACTACTAGTAGTAGTAATACACAATTCCACACTCACACTTCCACCCACCTCTTAACCAACTCAGTTAAAGCTGAACCAAGTTTGATCATTTCCAGGAAAAGGACAGAGTTCGCCGGGAGTCAGCCATGAGTGAACCACAACAAAAGCAGAAGCAGAAGCAGCAGCTGCAGGCAAACCATGAGAAACCAAACAAGAACCCTCCTCCACTAACAAAAACAAAGCAGTCAGGAGGAGGAGGTAAAGTGAAAGAAACTAACAAGGAGACTCAAAAGCCCACCACTCTAGGGAAAGATAGACAACAATCTGGGTTTACCCGTACCCAGGTAAAATAACCCTTGTTCTTATAGATTGATGAATTGATGAGTTCTTCACTAGCTTCAACTATCAGGCAACTCTGATTGTTTTGTGAACCTTGGCGTTTTACAGATACAAATTCGATTTCCCAACGGTGAAAGGAGAGAGCAAAGTTTCCTTCCAACTGACAAGATTGAGTCCATATATCGCTACATCGACTCATTGGATTTACCTGGAATTGGAAGCTACAGACTGATATCCAATTTCCCAAGAAAAGTTTATGGTTTTGAACAGATAGGGATGACTCTCAAAGAAGCTGGTCTCCATCCTAGAGCAAGCTTCTTCCTGGAGCTAGTAGAATGACTATCACTGTATTAAAAAAACAAGATCACACTCATATATGTAATGTATATGGACAAATTTGCTTGGTGGTGAATTTGTTTGTTGGCTTCATTACATGAAACATAACATTTCCTTGCATTGTTGCAATGATCTGCATCTTTTTCCAAATGCAAATGATTATGATAAACTGCACTGGCCAAAGCATTCTCACTGGGATGGAGCATTCCAACTACTTGGTCATTTCAAACGATTTGCATAATTCCACAGGGGACCAACCAATAATATCTCTTCCATTTAGGAGGGTCTTAAAATTGGATTTGTTTTTAAGCTTCTTGAGGTCAGCGTAAAATTGTGTGGACAAGGCAAACACCACAGGTGCTTTAAAAATAAAAAACCATAAATAAGTCACATAATGACTTGAATAATTTTATGCACTTTACCTTGATTTCAGGCTTGGTCTCAGGCCATAGATAAGTCAATATCATCACTAACTAGAAGTTTTTTTTTATGAAAGCAGAGAACAAACAAAAGGAATTAAAGATAGTAGGAATAGATGGCTAGGGATGAGGTTTGGAATAAAAGATAGTAGGAATAGATGGCTAGGGATGAGGTTTGGTTTGAATGTTTGAATTTAAAATATTCTCTCTTCAATTCCTTTTATTTTCGTTTAACAAAGTTACATGAAAATTTCCAAATTTCTATGATACCACCATGAGCCAGTAGCGATCTTGCGATCAAGCCGACCATAGTCCTTCTTACATTTCCACAATGATTTCATGATTTTTTTTTTTTTTTTTGTTTCATGAAAAGAAATTAAGCATCCTCCCTTGACGGACAGACACGACCCGAGCCCGAGATTATAATTAATCCAAGTTAACCTTGAGTCGCGTTGCATACTTACTCCCGTGAACTTCAATCACATAAAAATTCACAAGGGATATCAATTACACATTATAAGAAATATAAACAAATATACATTGCTCATATATAAAAACAAAATTCATTTACACTATGAACAACCATTCACTTGCACATTTAAATACAATGTAAGGAATGAAAAGTGTGAAATGTTCCAACAATTTCCTCAAAGTTTCCATTTACCGACTTTGTTCTCCAAAAATTCATATTAAATGTCATCATCTCATTTCCACTCAACTAGTCCTCCTGGTGGAACCGGATCGGTCGTCTCCACTGGCGTTGTAGCCTCAGAAGGATAAGCATGGGCAGCTGTGCATGTAATGCCATTAATAACACTATGAATTTGACAATTCAGCAATGTTTAAACAAATACACGATTGAACATGCTAATTACACATTTAAGCCGTCTAACACATTGTTAGACCAATACAAATGCAATTCATAATCAATGAGTCTTTATTATTTGGCAAAACTACAATAGCATTTCATTTCACATCACATCTTCCTAAAAAGGAAGAATTTTCATCTTCCATATGGAATGATTCATTTATTGTGGGATTCATCACTATTTGGGCCGGGGACTACTAATATCACCATGGAGATCCAGAACACTCCTAAATAATCTGCTACAGCAGTAACAACTCTAATGAGCTTACAGAAATCACTATGTAGTGCCAGACTCAAGTAACAATAGAGGTTAACATTTAATTCCGTTCAATTACAATTTAACGAATACATTTCATTATACAAATTCAGTTAAAAAATACCAACCATTTAAGTAGAATCCTCAGTTGTTTAATGTACATGTTATTCTTGATGGACATCACAATTTAAGTAAATTTTGTACATTAAAGTCCCCTTAATTAACAACCATGGAGGTAAAACAGTATTAACAACCTTGATTAAATCCATAGGCTCTTTTCTTACAATTCAGGAATTAAACCTGAATTTCCATTAGTTTCGGTTATCCCATGATTCATTTTAGTTTCAAATCTAGGAATACAATTCCTGGAAAAATCCAAGTATACTTAAAGCATATTTGATTGACCATTTGGTCAAACAAACTCCATCATTGGTTAACTAAATATAATTTAGTTACCTGTTATAATCACTAAATATCCTTAATTAAAAGAAGGAAATCAAATCTAAATCGAGAAAACAACTTGAAACAATTGCTTCGGGTCCGCTGGAGCGGATCTAGGTTCGGTCGAGCGGATGCCTCACAGAGAGTGGGTCGCTTGGCTCACTTAAGCGATGATAGACAGCAACAAATTCACTCGAGCGGATGCTTCACAGAAGGTGATTCGCTTGAGCGGACTCCTGTTCGCTCGAGCAGATGCTCTCTTTTTCTACCAACCAATTCCTTCATAACCTGCACAGAAAATATGGAACCTCCAGTTCCCTACTTAATCACCATTCATCTATCAAAACAAAACTTCTACACACATACAACCCTTCCAATCCATTCAATACCATTTAAACAATCTTCTTCTCCAATTAATCAAAATATATGACTGAAATCATACTTCACAACAAAACCAAGTAAAATCTATAAGTAAAATCTATAAAATTAGCATTTACTCACAATAAGATGTTTATACTTGCCTTTAGTTTAAGTTTGGTACAAAAACCCTCTCTTTTGAGCTCTACTTGATTCAATTCCACTCAAATTCAAACCCAAATATCACCAAATCGTTCAAATATGAATTTAACATGTTGCTTAAGATGAAGAAGGTTTTAGAGAACCTAATCACAACTATAACCACTGTGTGGGGGCCCATTTCGGGAACCAGTTCCTCTTGGTCTCGGCTAGAGTATGCTCGGTATGCTACTGTATGGGGACCACGTCCCTTGGTCTCGGCTACAATCAGATCCACTTCGGTCTCGGCACTATGTGCTGGTCTCGGCCAAACAGTATTCAGTGCGGTCGCACATCCTGTTCGGTCTCGGTAGTGCGATCTCGGCACTGCACTATTGCGCTTGCAGCTAATAGCCACGGCCCTATCGTGACGAAGCCCAAGGAAGGGATCTGATGGGACTTCAGCCACCACCAGATCAGGGCAGGATCAGGCCCAATGTGACTGACATTAAATGCATTGTGGGCTGATCGGACCCACATTAAATGCAGTGTGGGCTACGATGGACCTTCATTAATGACTTTGTGGGCTGATGTGACCCAGGTCACATCACCAAGCCCACTGGCATTCACCCAAGACTGTCCCATATATAAGGCACGAGCCAAAGGGAGCAGGGGTAAGCATTCTGACAGAGACACATAGTCTTTCTTCTTCTTCTCCGATTCATTACTGACTTAAGCATCGGAGAGCCCTGCGCTGCCCATAGCCAGGGTCCTCTGACCTTTGTCTTTCTCCTCTTTCAGGCTCAGGTCGTCGCAGTTATCTCCTCCATGCATTGAGCTCAGGTCGTCGCAGTTATCTCCTCCATGCATTGAGTAAGTCCTAAGAGGCATCCTGATCTTGTGAGTATTATTATTCTTGCACTTACAATTGGCGCCGTCTGTGGGAAACGATTTCTATAATCTTTCCTATTCCTATTCCTAAACACCATGACGAGGAGAACTGCGAAGGGCGGAGAAACCTCCAAGACAGAGCATGCAAGGCCGCCCCCTGCCAACCAGAGGGCTGGGAAACAACCAGTCACAGAGGATGATGCTGAACGTGCTCTCATCCGGATCAACGTTCAGGAGCGTGACCTCCGCTCGGAGTCCGCTCCCGGGAAGGGAGACACCCAGCAGCCTACAGGTCTCCTGACGGGGGGAGACCAGCGGGATAAGTCTCCAGTGGTCGATGGATCACGCCCCCGGGGCCAGGCGGAGGATGTTGAGGGCCGGGTGGAGGACGTCGAGGATACTGAGGATGAAGACTACAGCCCTGATGACGACTTGGACTCCACCGTTCTGGAGATTAAGGCACAGAATGAGGCCATCAAGGAGAGAGACGCTCTGATCCTCCGGCTCCAGCAGCAGCTGGAAAGAGCTACGGGATCAGCGGGGCTTCGGGAGCAGTCCCGGCAGCAGCGGCCTCGTCGGGAGCAGTCCCAGCAGCAGCGGCCTCGTCGGGAGCAGTCCCAGCAGCAGCGATCTCGGCAGCAGCAGCGATCGCCACAACACGAGAGGGGAGTTACTCGTGCCACGCGCATCTCTTCCTCAAAAGAGGACCTGAGGGACCGCTTGAACAGGAAAAGGGACGACCGGACCCGAGATGAAGGCTCAAGCACTAGCTATAGCTGCTCGAGGGGGGCGTCCGAGACCATTCCGGAGGGTATGTATCATAATCAGGAATGGCTGGACGCGCACATAAGGGAAACGGTCCAGCGCAACCTAGAAGTGGCCGGCTTCGGCCGAGACCAAAAGAATGCTTGCTGCGACCCCGTTGATCTCGGCACCTCTCCTTTCTCCCAAGACATCAGGAGGTACCCTTTACCGAAGAAGTTCACCGTACCGAGATTCGTCACCTATGATGGGGTCTCGGATCCAGCTACGCATCTCAGACACTTCTCCCAGAGGATGTCTGTCTGGGGAGACGAGGGCCATCTGAACTGCCGAGTCTTTTCCTCCAGTTTAGGCGACCTCCCCCTGAAGTGGTTCTGTGCGCTCCCAGAGGGATCCATCTCGAGTTGGCAGCAACTCCAGCAGTCCTTTATGAATAAGTTCCAGGCCTACAGAGTCCTTCCGAAGACGGATGCAGACATCATGGCCATGAAGATGAAGCAAGGAGAAAACGTCACCCAGTTCGCCAAGCGGTTCTGGGCGGTCTACAGTCAGATCGAGAACTCCAAGGACGAAGTTGCCGTCTTCGCATTTCAGAATGCCTTGCTCCCAGACAGCGACCTTCGCAAGGACCTGGCCAGGAACCCGGTCTCTTCCATAGCAGCGCTCATGTCCATCGCCAACCGGTACATCGCCCAAGAGGATGACCAGGCCCGTGCTCGGGAAAGCCATGGGACCGTGCAAAGAAACCGAGACCGAGGTGAGAGGCCCCCCAAGAAGGACGGAGGACCGTTTCTGAGGGATGAGTCTCGGCGAGACGAGCGACGAAGAGGTGACTCAGACAGGAGTTGGGTCCCTGCAAGCTCGGCAAGGACTCAGACGTTCGCCTCGGCAAGGAGCAAAAGGCCCAGGCTATCCGAGGACGCGCATCGGGGGATCAACACGGTCTTCAAGATGCCAATCCACAAAATCATGTATAAGATCAAAAGCAGGCCGTACTTCAGCTGGCCAGAGCCCATGCAAGGCGACCCTTCTAGACGAGATCAGACGAAGTTCTGTTCCTATCACAAGGAGGGCGGCCACAAGACCGAAGATTGCAGGATACTGCGGTCGCATTTGGAGAAGCTTGTCCAGGATGGACACCTGCACGAATTTGTCAGGAAGGAAACCAGGGCCGACACCCGGGCCCCGCGCCGAGACGAGGGGGGTCACGACAGCGACGGGACAGAGAAGATAATTGACGTTATACATTTGGCACCCCCGCCCAAGGGAAGTAACCAAGCTCGTGCCGAAGCCAGGAAGGCCGCTCACGGCAAGCAAGTCATGGCCGCCGAGCTCGGCCCAGCACAGAAAAGGGCTCGGAGGGAGCGTCCCGAGATCAGGTTCACTGATGCAGATCTGGAAGGGGTGCAGCTCCCCCACAACGACCCCCTGATCGTCACTCTGAAGTTTGACTGCTCTAAACAGGGCGTGAAGAATTGCACTGTGAAGAAAGTCCTTGTGGACCCCGGCAGTTCGTCCGAGGTCCTTTATTTCGACAGCTTTCGAAGGATGGGACTGACGGAGAAAGATCTGCAGGAGGCTCGAGTTCCCCTTATCGGCTTCAGCGCCAAACCTGTTTATCCTAAGGGGAAAGTCACATTCAAGATCGAGATCGGTGGCGCATCTGTCATGGCAACCTTCATGGTGATCGACGCACCCTCGCCCTACAATGCTATAATGGGCAGGTCTTGGCTCCATAGCCTGGAAGCAGTCCCTTCCACCCTCCACCAGAGGTTGAAATTTCCGTGGGAAGGAAAGAGTGGCCGCGTTGAAATCATCACGGTCAAAGGAGATCAGCAGGCAGCTAAGCAGTGCCTGACCGCTGTGGTGCCCGGGGAGCAGGAGCCCAAGGAGGTCAATGTGGCCGAAATGGAGAAGAACCTGGAGCAGGGGCTGGATGAGCTCGGCCAAGACCCAGGCAGGAAGAGCGTGGAGGAATTGACCGAAATCCGGATCGACCAGAAGGACCCGGATCGGTTCTTCCTGCTCGGCAGCCAACTCGGGGAGCCGGAGCGGTCTGAACTGGCCCAGTTCCTAATGCAGAACAGAGATGCCTTCGCCTGGACACCTCAAGAGATGCCTGGCGTCGACCCCGAGGTAATGTGTCACAAACTAAATGTTGGCCCTAACCACAAACCTGTGATGCAGAAGGCACGGAGGACTGGGGTCCCGCAGACCGAAGCCGTCGTCGAGGAAGTGGATAAGCTGCTTGAGGCCGGCGCCATCAGAGAGGTTCAATACCCGACCTGGTTAGCCAATCCGGTGGTCGTCAGAAAGAAGACTGGCAAGTGGAGGGTGTGCGTCGACTTTACCGACCTCAACAAGGCCTGTCCCAAGGATAGCTTTCCCCTCCCAAAGATTGACCAGTTGATCGACGCGACGGCCGGGCACGATAGAATGAGCTTCCTCGATGCCTATCGCGGCTATCACCAGATCCCACTGTTTGGGCCAGACGAAGAGAAAACAGCTTTTATCACGCCCAGGGGAACCTACTGCTATAAGGTGATGCCGTTTGGGCTGAAGAATGCAGGAGCCACCTACCAGAGGCTCGTTACCAAGATGTTCCACGGTCAGCTCGGCAAAACCGTAGAGGTCTACATCGATGATATGGTGGTCAAGTCCAAGCAGGCGCGGGATCATCTATCAGACTTGGCCGAGGTCTTCGCCACTCTAAAGGCGTTCCGGCTGAAGCTTAACGCCTCGAAATGCGCCTTCGGTGTTGGCTCCGGCAAATTTTTGGGCAGCTTGGTCACACGCAGAGGCATTGAGGCAGACCCAGATCAGATCTCGGCTATCCTCAGGGTGCAGAGTCCCACCTCGGCAAAGGAGGTTCAGAAGCTTACAGGGATGGCCGCGGCACTGAATCGCTTTATCAGCAAATCTTCAGATAAGTGCCGACCTTTCTTTCAGCTCCTTAGAAAAAATTCTAAATTCCAATGGACCCCAGAATGTGACCATGCCTTACAGCAGCTTAAGGCTTACCTTTCTTCACCACCATTGTTATCAACCCCGACCCACGGGGAAACCCTGTATTTATATTTGGCGGTCTCGGATCATGCGGTCAGCTCCGTCCTCATCCGAGAAGAGGACACGGTTCAAAAACCAGTGTATTATACGAGCAAGACCCTTATTGATGCCGAGACCAGGTATCTGCCTCTAGAGAAGCTCGCCTTGGCACTGGTTAGCGCCTCGCGAAAACTCTCCCACTACTTTCAAACCCATTCTATTGTGGTTGTTACGGAGCACCCACTCAAGTCTGTTTTTAGAAAGGCTGACTTTTCAGGAAGAATCTCCCGATGGGCTGTCGAACTCGGGCAGTATGAGATTCAGTATCAGCCACGGACAGCGATAAAAGCCCAGGTGCTGGCAGATTTCCTTGCCGAATTTGATTCGAGTTCGGCACCAACCCAGCTCGGCACCGAACTGGGGGGTGAGGAGCATGGGACTTCCACGGGTTTTGAACAATCACCATGCCAAGCCGAGACCCCAGTTTGGAAAGTCTTCGTCGATGGATCTTCCACCTCGAGAAGAGCCGGAGCAGGAGTTGTTCTCCAATCGCCAAAAGGACTGGTCATCGAGCAGGCTCTGACCTTAGACTTCAAGGCGTCAAACAATGAGGCTGAGTATGAAGCCCTTTTGGCCGGACTGAATAGCGCCCATATCCTCGGAGCTCAACAGCTGGTGGTCTTCAGCGATTCACAGTTGGTGACAAACCAGCTGACTGGGGACTATCAGGCTCGCGACGACCGGATGGCCGCGTATTTGGCCCTGGCTAAGAAGCAGCTCTCTCAGTTCCACACGGCCGAAGTCAAGCAGATTGGCAGAGAAGTTAACTCTCACGCAGATGCTCTTGCGAACTTGGCCAGCGCCGTTGAGGCAGGAAAAAAGAGAAGCATCGAAGTCGGGTCATTAGCTGCACCCAGCATTGAACTACGTCCACCTCGGGATGTGTTGTGCCTTGGTCTCGGCCCGAGCTGGATGGACCCCATCATCACCTACCTTAAGGACGACAGGCTTCCCGAGGACAGTGGCGAGGCCCACCGGATCAGACTCAAGGCAGCTCGGTTTTGGCTATCTCCCGAGGTCAAGCTCTACAGGAAATCGTTCTCGGGACCGTACCTCCAGTGCGTGCATCCAAGTAAGGTTGAGGACCTCCTTTTCGAGATGCACGAAGGAATCTGCGGAAGCCATATCGGAGGGAGATCTCTAGCCTATCGAGCCATCAGCCAGGGTTACTGGTGGCCGTACATGCAGAAAGATGCACAGGTATATGCGAAGAAGTGCGAGAAGTGCCAGAAGTTCTCACACTCTCTCCATCAGCCCGCGCAGGATCTCAGCCCGCTCTCTAGCCCGTGGCCGTTCGCCCAGTGGGGGCTCGACATTGTGGGACCGCTCCACCGAACCCCAGGGAACAAGAGATGGCTTATTGTGGCGACAGATTACTTCACCAAATGGATTGAAGCAGAGCCACTTTCATCCATCACCGAGCGAGACTCCAAGAATTTTGTGTGGAAGAATGTAATCACAAGGTTTGGCATTCCCAGAGCGTTGGTCTCGGACAATGGAACTCAGTTTGACTCCAAGCTCTTCAAGACCTTCTGCCAGGAGCTCGGCATCCGAAACCATTACTCCACTCCAGCCTACCCACAGAGTAACGGCCAGGCCGAGATCTCCAACAAGGTGATCCTCGATGGGCTCAAGAAACGGCTGGACCAGGCAAAGGGAAGATGGGTGGAAGAACTGCCGAGCGTCCTATGGGCTTACAGAACTACTCCAAGACGTTCCACTTCGGCTACCCCCTTCTCGCTCGCCTACGGCATGGAGGCAGTCATCCCTTTGGAGATCGGCCTCCCCACTCTGAGGTCCGAACTCTTTGACCAAGGACAGAACGAGACTAACCTGGCCAGGGAACTGGATTTGGCAGACGAAAGAAGAGAAGCAGCTGCGGTCCGGCTAGCCGTCTATCAACAACAACTGGCTAGGGGCTATAACCAGAACGTCAGAGAGAGGAAGTTCTCTGTTGGAGAACTGGTTCTCAAGAAGACTCTCCCAGGGGACAAAGATCCGAATCAAGGAAAGCTGGCGCCAAATTGGCATGGCCCGTTTAAAGTCACTTCCATTGCTGGGCGGTCAGCTTATCGGCTCGAAGACATGGAGGGACGGCCGCTACCGAGACCATGGAACGCCTCACACCTCAAAAAATTCTATTTTTAGTCTCTGTACTTGTACAACGCTTCTGGATTCAATGAAAACTACAGTTCTCCACAATTTGTAGCAATCTGGCGTCCTGACAGTGACAATGGTGCGAAGTTGGAAGACCGTCTAAGGCCGGCACTCAGCCACCTAGATGAGTTGCCGAAACGGACCATGTCTAAGGTCGGCACTCAGCCACCCAGACGAGTTTCCGTCACGGCCCATATCTAAGGTTGGCACTCAGCCTCCTAGATGAGTTGCCGAAACGGCCGATATCTAAGGCTGGCACTCAGCCACCTAGATGAGTCGCCGAAACGGACCATGTCTAAGGTGGGCACTCAGCCACCCAGACGAGTTTCCGTCACGGCCCATATCTAAGGTTGGCACTCAGCCTCCTAGATGAGTTGCCGAAACGGTCGATATCTAAGGCTGGCACTCAGCCACCTAGATGAGTCGCCGAAACGGACCATGTCTAAGGTGGGCACTCAGCCACCCAGACGAGTTTCCGTCACGGCCCATATCTAAGGTTGGCACTCAGCCTCCTAGATGAGTTGCCGAAACGGTCGATATCTAAGGCTGGCACTCAGCCACCTAGATGAGTTGCCGAAACGGACCATGTCTAAGGTCGGCACTCAGCCACCCAGACGAGTTTCCGTCACGGCCCATATCTAAGGTTGGCACTCAGCCTCCTAGATGAGTTGCCGAAACGGTCGATATCTAAGGCTGGCACTCAGCCACCTAGATGAGTTGCCGAAACGGACCATGTCTAAGGTCGGCACTCAGCCACCCAGACGAGTTTCCGTCACGGCCCATATCTAAGGTTGGCACTCAGCCTCCTAGATGAGTTGCCGAAACGGCCGATATCTAAGGCTGGCACTCAGCCACCTAGATGAGTCGCCGAAACGGACCATGTCTAAGGTGGGCACTCAGCCACCCAGACGAGTTTCCGTCACGGCCCATATCTAAGGTTGGCACTCAGCCTCCTAGATGAGTTGCCGAAACGGTCGATATCTAAGGCTGGCACTCAGCCACCTAGATGAGTTGCCGAAACGGACCATGTCTAAGGTCGGCACTCAGCCACCCAGACGAGTTTCCGTCACGGCCCATATCTAAGGTTGGCACTCAGCCTCCTAGATGAGTTGCCGAAACGGTCGATATCTAAGGCTGGCACTCAGCCACCTAGATGAGTTGCCGAAACGGACCATGTCTAAGGTCGGCACTCAGCCACCCAGACGAGTTTCCGTCACGGCCCATATCTAAGGTTGGCACTCAGCCTCCTAGATGAGTTGCCGAAACGGCCGATATCTAAGGCTGGCACTCAGCCACCTAGATGAGTCGCCGAAACGGACCATGTCTAAGGTGGGCACTCAGCCACCCAGACGAGTTTCCGTCACGGCCCATTTCTAAGGCTGGCACTCAGCCTCCTAGATGAGTTGCCGAAACGGCCGATATCTAAGGCAGGCACTCAGCCACCTAGATGAGTCGCCGAAACGGACCATGTCTAAGGTGGGCACTCAGCCACCCAGACGAGTTTCCGTCACGGCCCATATCTAAGGTTGGCACTCAGCCTCCTAGATGAGTTGCCGAAACGGCCGATATCTAAGGCTGGCACTCAGCCACCTAGACGAGTTGCCGAAACGGACCATGTCTCAGGCTGGCACTCAGCCACCTAGACGAGTTTCCGAAACAGTCCATGTCTAAGGCTGGTACCCAGCCACCTAGACGAGCAGCCGGACGTGTTATGGTTGCGGTTGGCACTCAGCCACTTAGGCCAGCCGAAACGGCACCGGTCCTCCAACACGGAGATCTGGTTTCGCCGAAATAAATGAGGCTCCCAAAGGGTCAGCACTCTCAGAGGACCCTGATCAGGTCGGTCTACTCTAGTCCGAAGTCACACCCAGATTCACAACACTCACGGAAAGCATACAAAGGAGAGCAAGTAAAAGCCACACCACACAGGAGAAAAATATGAGAGTCTTTCATTGATAGCATTGATTTACATCGAGACAATTTGAAACAAAAACTACATTTTATAAAGAAAAGAACAGAGAGGAAGTCAAGTCGATGGCTCTGCTTCTAGGTCCTCGATGACGACCACGGCGGCCTCGGCCTGAGGAGCTTCTTCAACAGGGTCAGGCGTTGGCTCGGAAGGGACTTCGGCCGGAGTGGCAGGGGTCTCGGCCAGGGCCTCATCTAGGGGCTCCTCTCCGAGATCGGGGAGATTCTGATGTATCGGATCATCTGCAGGAACCCCCATCTTCTTCAACACGGCCTTGCAGCCGAGCCTGTACAGCTTCGGGCTGAGTGCCGTGATTTGATCAACGTAAATCTTCGCAGCTTCCTCAGTCCCCTCCAGGAAGGCGGCATCGACCTCAGCTTTTTTCGATGCAAGGAGTTCCTCCTTCGAAGCAAGGAGTTCCTCCTTCGCCTTCCTTTCCAGCTCCAGCTCGGCCTTGAGCCCCGCCGAACTCTTCTCCTCTGCCTGGAGCTTCGTTTGCCATTCGAGGCCCTCTGACCTTGCTTTGCAGAGGTCGCTGGCCATCATATCTGACTGAGCCTTGAGCTCCGCAGTCTTGGCCGCCTCCGCCTTCAGCTCCTCCTTGGCCGCTCGCAGTTCGGATTCGGCTTTCTGCTTTTCCTTTGCCAGGCGAGCCAACCGACTGTCCTCCTCCGCTATCCTGTCCGCGACTATCTGGAGCCTTTGGACAGCCTGCAGCGGAGCAAACAAAAGAAGCTCAGCACGAAAACAAGAAATATCAAAAGATAGAAACACCTGTGACCAGGAAAGTCGGGCACTTACAGCGAGGGAGTGCTGTATGGTCCTCATAATCAGCAGGGGGGAGTCTTCCGACCTGTGCCGCTCCATGTCCCTGGGGAGTGCGCAGGCTCGGCTGAGCGCCGCAATGACATCTGGGCTCCCCACCAGTCTGTCCTCAGCATTTAGGGGCCTCCCCTTCCTCAGCTCCATGTCCGGCCTGAACTCAGCCGGTTCGGCACCCGAGGACGTTGCCTCCCGGGGCTCGGAGCGACTCTCCACCAGAGGAACTGCCGGAGTGGGCACCACGTCCGTTGCCCTCTCCCTCGCAGCTTGGGGCGAACGTTGCCGTGGTCGCTCCTCCTGATCCACCCCCTTCCCCTTCGCCTTTTTCCTCGGCCTCTCGCTTTCCGAGTCTGGGGGAGGTCGGGCCTCAACTCTGGCAGGGACGATGGTCCCGAAAGAGGGTGGGGCAGTGCGGGGTGCGGCAGCCTGTTTACCGCTACCGACGACGGCGTCCGCCAGATTCCGCGGCTGAAACGCGGGCCTACGCCTCTCCATATTGTCCACTTCGGCTTCGGCTCCGGAAGTGTAGTTCTCAACTTCCCTTGTCGGAGAGTCAACTTCGGCTCCGGAGGTATATTCTTCAATTTCCCTTAGCGGGATGCCCGTGACCACGGCCAACGTTGCGGACGCTTCCGCAACCGTGACGGTCCCGCTGGTTTCTACTGGATCGGGAGCGAATCTCTCCGAGTTGCCGGATTTCCGTGTATAAGACACGTATCTCGGCTCGTACTTCAAAAGAGAGTAGGCTGCCCTGGTGTGGTGGCCGTGGTAGCAGTACACCTTGCTCAGCCAAGGTGAGTGTCTTCTCCAACCTCTTAGTTGGGCCTCGCGTTTGCGCTCAGAAAGACCTGCGAAAAATGTCCAAGAGTTAGAATCGGGTAGCAGAAATCAGACAGAAGAAAAAATCCGAAACCCAGGGGGTTAGGTCTTTACTCGGTGGAGTCCCGAAACGTCGAGGGACTCGGACCCTCCTAGTAACTTCGGTCTCGGTCTCGCCGAACTCCCAGTTTCCCGAGACGAGCAGGCGGTCATCTCCGGCGTATTTATTGGAGTCCTCCAGCGCCGTGACGAGGGGTTGGCACCTCGCCTTGACGCGAAGATAATAGGTGACCCCCTCCCTAGACTTGCAGAGGTCATATATATCCTCTATATCATGGACGCCGAGGCTGATGTCTAGAATCTTATTCAGCTCGGCGACGCCCATGATGATTTTATACCCATTGGGCATCAGCTGGCAGGGGCTAAGGTTCCAGGTCTCCAAGCAAGACCTAAGAAGGGGGGCCACGGGGAATCTGACCCCGCCCTCGATCACGGCTATCAGAGGGAACGGCATCCAGCCGCTGCGGAAAGCGTAAATAGAAGGGTCAGCGGCCATGATCTGAACATCGGCCGGGATCATGTAGTCTCTCCTAAGATTCGCCAGGCCGGCCTGGGAATCTATCCAATGGGTGAAAATCCCCATCTCTGAATCTAAGGAACCCTAACAATCTCTAGGGGTCTGAACTGTGGAAGGACCTGAGGGACAGAGGAGACCCTAGGTGGGTTTAGGCCAGAAATACAAAATGAGAAAGGAGAACGGGGCAAGGGCACTCACAGATTGTTGCCCTCACTGTTCCTAGCGGTAGTTCTGGGCGACGCTAAGGGGTCGTGACGGAGATGGTCCTGGCAGCAGAGGTTCTGGCGAGCAGAGATTCTAGCAGAGCTTCGTCAAGTTTCGATTGCAGAAATGACCAAGGGAGAAGACGGAGGTGAATATAAAGGGGGGAACGGGCGCCATTCCGGAATTCGAAGCGGGACACGCGTGAGATGTCGCCTCGGCTTGCGTTGCACGCCCCCTCGAAAGGACAAGAGAGCCCACCAGGCAATAACGCGTGGCGCTGCGGCGATGATGGTCCGCCTTCCCATGCTAATCATAGCCCCCGCATTTATTACCCCCTTTATTGCTCCTGGCATACGAAGCAGTGGTGGCGTCTGGCGCCGAATGAGTCAGAACCCTTAACCAAAAGGCAAATGGAAGGTAAGCACTATCCGTCTCGGGAGATCGGTCCAGCTCTTAACCCTAGCGCCCGAGAAAGCCCTAGAGGTCAAGAACTGAGGGGCTATTGTGTGGGGGCCCATTTCGGGAACCAGTTCCTCTTGGTCTCGGCTAGAGTATGCTCGGTATGCTACTGTATGGGGACCACGTCCCTTGGTCTCGGCTACAATCAGATCCACTTCGGTCTCGGCACTATGTGCTGGTCTCGGCCAAACAGTATTCAGTGCGGTCGCACATCCTGTTCGGTCTCGGTAGTGCGATCTCGGCACTGCACTATTGCGCTTGCAGCTAATAGCCACGGCCCTATCGTGACGAAGCCCAAGGAAGGGATCTGATGGGACTTCAGCCACCACCAGATCAGGGCAGGATCAGGCCCAATGTGACTGACATTAAATGCATTGTGGGCTGATCGGACCCACATTAAATGCAGTGTGGGCTACGATGGACCTTCATTAATGACTTTGTGGGCTGATGTGACCCAGGTCACATCACCAAGCCCACTGGCATTCACCCAAGACTGTCCCATATATAAGGCACGAGCCAAAGGGAGCAGGGGTAAGCATTCTGACAGAGACACATAGTCTTTCTTCTTCTTCTCCGATTCATTACTGACTTAAGCATCGGAGAGCCCTGCGCTGCCCATAGCCAGGGTCCTCTGACCTTTGTCTTTCTCCTCTTTCAGGCTCAGGTCGTCGCAGTTATCTCCTCCATGCATTGAGCTCAGGTCGTCGCAGTTATCTCCTCCATGCATTGAGTAAGTCCTAAGAGGCATCCTGATCTTGTGAGTATTATTATTCTTGCACTTACAACCACATTTGATACTTACTTGTCACTCAATGGAAGTATAATCACAGATTCTCTTCAGCTTCAATTCCACAATCAATTGACGAAGATGATGGAGAAGATTAAAAAGATGAAATCCTTTCTCTAAATCCACTTCCACAACCTTTAACCCAACCAACTTGACGAAGAAACGAGAAAAAGGAAGAAAAACTGAGCTTAGACTTAGCTTCCAGCAACTTCAGAAACTCAATCACCGACTGTAAGTATTTCTGGGCTCTTCTCCAGCATTATATTACAGATTTTTACATTTAAACCCCACACTTAACACTTATTTCTAATTTGAGTCAATTCAATACTCATTTGACTCATCTCAAGTCAAATGAAAGCAAGCATGCTATGAAAGTTATTGTACTTGTCAAAATACACACGATGATATCAAGTTTTACTGTATCGAACGAAATATATATAAATTCATATTTACGAAAAAGTCCCTAGTTTCACCAATTTAAGTCTAAACTCAACTCAATCAAATCAATTCCTTCTAATCTCACGTCACTAAGTTCAAATTACTCAAGTGAGACTAATTTTATCCATTTTAATCAGTAATCACATTTACCTTGACTAATCACACTTAATATACTCTAAACTCAATTAATTAGAGCTAATCTTAATTAACTCGGAATGGGGTGTAATACGGACTCTATAAGATGGATGGTCATCACCAACAAAAGATGATGATTATGTAAGATATCAAGAGAGATCAAAGGCTTATACTTTTTTAGGTTTACAATCCCACCATCCTTTCCATAAAAAGGACTATGCATTGCGGGTGGGTGACAATGATGGACTCTCATCATCACCAGCAAAAGATGATGGCATGCAAGATATTGAAGGGAGATCAAGGGCTTATACTTTTCATAAATTTCATTCAAGATAGTTTTCCAAATTTCCACAGGGGGAATTAGGACTCAGATCAACTGCCTTCTATTATGCAGTTGTACATAAATTTCTCAAAGTTCTTAGATTCTTTCTTTCTTGACCACCAATTATCTTTGCAAAACCTTCAGAAAATTTCAAGTAGCCACATAAAAAGGACCCTCAAGAATCATGAGAAATATCATGGTTGCTTTCTTCTCCTCTGTACCTGTCCCTAGAGAGGGAGGCCTCTTATTATTATTTTTTCTAAAGTTGGAATAGATTTATGGAGTTGATCTAAAAAAGGTGACGGCTATGGAGCTAAATTATTTGGTACTAGTTGGATCTCAACTATGATGCCCTTTCTGTTACTTTGTTTTTTGGGTGTTATGGGTAACTTTTCTGTTACATTGATTAAAAAAAAAAAAGAAATATGCACTTTAGTCTCTGATTTATATTCTTTTGCTTCTGGCATAGAGCAAAGTCCCAACACACGAACTCTTTCTTTCTTTCTTTTTTTTTTTTTTTGGCTAAGAGAAGGCATTACATTAAAAAGGAAAACAAAGAGATATAATTGTAAAAGACACTCTTAGTAGAGAAAAAAATACAAAATAGAATTCCTATGGGGGAAGATTTTTTTTTTTTCGCTAATTAAATTCCTATGGGGGAAGACACTCTTAAGAATTTCATTAAGGAAAAGGGTTAAAGAAAACCCTCAAAAGGATACAAACCAGAGAGGCCAAAAGAAGACCACGCTAAACAACAGAGAAGAGGAAGAGAAGGAGCAAAGAAAAACAAAAGACAAATCAAAAGGTCATTCTTGGATGTTGAGAGAGCTATAGAAGCTTCTTAAGATTTGACTGGAGGAGGTTCCCTTCATCCTCTTGGGAGAGAAGGATATGTCTGCCATGACAGAATTAAAAATTTGCGAGGGAGCTAATTTGATATTGAAGAAGAATCGTGTGCATCTCGTCTTCTAGATGGAGAAACATTTGGAAAGGAAAATAGCTCTAATGCCTTCCATGGTTTTAGCATTTGCTCCATAAGATAGGTTGGTCCATAGACTTGTAGCTGAAGGGTTGGGATGGAGGTTCAAACAACCCATTGAAAGAATGAGCTTCCAAACGTCAATGGCAATGGAGCATCGAAAAAGAACTTGGGGGCTGTTGTCTGAATTTCTTAAGCAGAACGGGCAAGTAGAAGAAAGATTGATTCCTCTCATCTAAGCCCAATCAGAAGTGGAAAGCCTTCCATGAAAGAGTTTCCAACTAAATCAAGAGGTTTTTGGTAGCATTTGAGAACTCCAAACCAGAGGAGCCCAAGGCTGTTTAAAACCTCTTGATTTGATGGCATCCTAAGCAGTCTTGAGCGGCAATAGGCCGGAGTTAGTAGTAGCTCAGTAGAGTTGATTCAGGGAGGAAGATAGGATAGGGGGTTACCTACAACAATTCTTTAAAAACATCGAGACTTCCAAGTTGAAGCCAGGAGGAAAAATCCATGATCCCTTAGAAATATAAGCATTCACAGGATCATCTAGGTTGAAAGAAATTTTGGGAAAGAACTCAGATATAGGACTGTTGAATAGTCAGTTATTTGTCCAAATAGCAGCCGAACTCAGCTAAGGGGGAAGTTACAAAGTGTAAAAAAGAGGAAAATCACCAACTTGTTATCTTAATTCCATTTATTCCTTGCTCCAACTGCAAATTCTCTTTTTATTGGCTTAAATTTCTTCAATTTATTTATTATAGAAGTCTGTGAGCTATGACTTGGCAGGGATCTGTCTTAAGAAATAGAGTTCTCAAATCATATTCTCTAGTATTCTTTACTCCACGACACCGCCTTAATTAATGACCATGTGTAATTGAGATTCCTTTTTCTAGTATTTTATTAATAGTGGTCTGGTTGTTGGTAATAAAGGTGGTTCCAAGTGCTATGTCATGTGGATGGGCAACTACACTTGATACTTGAAAGTGTTGTTGTCAAAATATCAGTGTTTTAGTGCAGAATACAAAGAACTTACCTTCTGTCATGGCAATTAAATTGATTTCTTTTCTAGCCTTAAAAGATCACTGAAAGTTTGAATCTTGTTGAAGGGAAAAGCGCAGCCTTCTAATCTATCCAAGACTTCTTTACATATGATGTTGATGGAATCACAAGCTTTCTTCTTGCTAGATTAGGGATCCTCTCAAGGAAAACTTCTCACACACTCTTACCCATCAAAGAGAGTATTACCGTAATGAAGAAAATGAGCATTTATTCCCAATATTATTTCAACTTGATAGCTGTAGATAGGTTATGAATGTTATTGTGCCACATAAACCGGGCTCATATGTCTCCAGATGAGATATGTCTTACATTCTCCCACTTGGCCCAAATTAATTGACACAAACATTAAAGTCAATTTTGTGCCCTTCCAATGTTACCAAGAGACTGTTAACATAAGCCCATATAAGTTTGGCCCATTCATGACCCATTTGCAAAGCCCATCATATTATAGACTTGTACAGCAATACATACTAAAATAGGAAGATTTGATTGACTGTAATTGTAGCCCAAGATTGGGCATTTTTGATCTATATAATACAAGGATAGATCCTTAAGGAGATGATCGAATCCGTTTCCATTCTGTCTTGTTTATGAATTATAACTCTTTGGCTTATTTCTGACATGGTATCAGAGCCATCTTGGTGCAATAGAGAGATTAAGAGTCATCTGAATCTTTCTTGTTTAAGTTTGTAAGAAGAGTTCCTGTGGGCTGACGGCGGTGTGTGTAGATCAACAGAGGCCAACCATCGACATATCAGATCTGATCAGAAGGTCACTACAGCCCTGGTCGCCTAATATTCTGAGTGTTTTTAGTGATTTTTTCAACATTTTTTGAAGATCAGAGGTAGGCTTTTTTATCACCACTTGGGTTTACAAGTTTTTGCAATCTACTTTCATCAAAGCCGTCCATCTTTAAGCACAAGTATCCGATTGCTGCACTCTTTTCTCTATTGATTCAATATTTTGGTAAAGCATCTATCTGATCAACCTGATCTGGTAGATTGAATCACCAGTGGGCCCCACCTACTGTTTCCTACTGATTTTCTTGGTCGCCTGGACTAGTTTTATGCATTTATTTATACAGATCTGAGATTTGTTGTGATTGGTTGATTCCGAATAGTGTCTGGGTTGTTCCCTATTGCTGCTGTCATCTTTAAATTGCACTTTCTGCAATTAATCTGGGTTGTTTCTTGTTGCTGTCTTGTTGCTGCTCTCTTCGTTTGTTACTGTTTGGTTACTATTGTCATCTGTGGGTTGAAACTGGGCTTGTCCATTTGGGCTTTCTGCAATTAATCTGGATTGTTCCTTGTTGCTGTTGCTGCCCACTGTTTATGCTCTTTACTGTCTTCTGTCTATTACTAGTGTCATCTGTGGGTTGACAATGGACAAGAATGAAATGTAATTGATAAAATTCAATGGAAAAAACTATTCTGCTTGGGCCTATCGACTTGAGTTATATCTGAAAGGCGAAAAATTATGGGGCCACATTTCTGGTACTATGAAAAAGCCAACGGAAGAAGAAAAATTGGAGGATTGGGAAACCAAAGAAGCACAAATTATGAGCTGGATGTTGGGTGCAGTGGAGCCTCAATTTTTCCTACATCTTAAGCCATATAAAATGCTCAAGATATGTGGGGATATCTGAAACGCATATATCACCAAGAGAATTCAGCCCATCGGTTCCAATTAGAACATGAAATTGCTCAATATTCTCAAGGACAGATGGCTGTCTAGGAGTATTACTCTGGCTTCTTTGCCCTTTGGACTGAATACATGGATATTGCCTATGCCACTATCACCGGAGACGCTCTATCTGGGGTTCAGGAAGTTCATAAAATTACTCAGCGAGATCAATTCTTAATGAAACTTCGGTCTGAATTTGAAAACGTTCGATCCAATCTTATGAGTCGACATCCATCTCCATCTTTGGATGTATGTCTCAATGAAGTGCTCCGTGAAGAACAACGGATAGTCGCTCAGCATCAACTATCCCAACAATCATCCACTGGTCCGGCTGAAGTTTCCTATGTGGCAAAAGGGAAACCTCCAAGACGTGACACTTCGACCCACGATTTGAGCAAAATTCAATGCTTCGCTTGTAAGGAGTATGGACATTATTCTTCTCAGTGCAAGAGAAAAGTTTGTAACTACTGCAAAGCTAGCGGGCATACCATTTCTGAATGCAGGAAACGACCAGAAAATCAAAATTCACGTGCTTATTCTGCTATTGCTTCTTCAGATTCTCACTCTGTGGCACCTGCTTCTCTATCTTCATCTATGTCTTCACAGCAATTTGCAACCAGCCCTCCTGTCAACCCTGAAATGATTCTCCAAGCATTCTCCACCTTGGGCCTTTCAGGTAAAACCTTTCCTTCTCCTTCCATCTGGTATTTTGATTTTGGAGCATCAAATCATATGACTTCCTCTTCCAGACTCATGTCTAATATTCAATCATATGATGGAAAGCTCTTTTGTTCAAACCGCCAATGGGGGTCATTTACCTATCACTGCCATAGGCGATATTCCACACAAATTGCCTTTGAATCATGTTTTTCTTTCCCCTGGCCTATCTACAAATTTGTTATCTGTTGGACAACTCGTAGATAATCATTGTAATGTGTCATTCTCTTCTTCTGGTTGTGTTGTATAGGATCAGGGGACGGGACAGGTGATCGCGAAGGGGCCTAAATACGGCCAGTTGTTTCCGCTTAGTCTGCCTATACAACCTAGGGATGAATCTCCTTTAGCTTTTTCAAGTGTGCTTCAAAAATAATGTGCATCTGTGGCACAAAAAATTAGGACATCCTAATTCGAACATATTGTTATCTTTGAAAAATTCTGGTTTGATTAATAAAATGCAGTTTTCTGCTTCTGATGTCAATATTGATTGTTCTGTTTGCAAATTAGGAAAAAGCAAAGCCCTTCCATTTTCTATGCATACCTCTATATCAGAAAAATGTTTTGATTTAATTCATAGTGACGTTTGGGGTATAACGCCTGTTATTTCTCATTCTCACTTCAAATTCTTTGTCACATTCATCGATGATCATAGCAGATTCACTTGGGTTTATTTTTTAAGGGCTAAATTAGAAGTGTTTGAGGTTTTTAAAACATTCCTGGCCTATGTTGAAACACAATTCTCCACCTGCATAAAGGTTCTCCGCTCTGATTCAGGTGGAGAATATGTGTCACACAGTTTTCAAGAATTCCTCCAATCTAAGGGGATTATCTCCCAACGAACATGTCCTCATACTCCACAACAAAATGACATTGCTGAACGGAAGAATCGCCATTTGCTTGACATGGTTCGTTGCTTGCTACTTGAATCATCTGTTCCCCCTAGGTTTTGGCCGGAAGCTCTATCCACTTCCGTTCACCTTATTAATCGGCTTCCGTCTGCCAAACTTCACAATCAGTCTCCATATTTCCGTCTCTTTAACTCTTATCCTACATATACACATCTTCGCCCTTTTGGATGTGTTTGTTTTGTTCATCTTCCTCCTTCTGAAAGGACAAAATTGACTGCGCAAGCTACCAAATGCGTTTTTCTTGTTGGTTACGGAACTCATAAAAAAAGATTTGTTTGTTATGATCCATTTCTCAAAAGAATTCGTGTTTCTCGAAATGTTGTGTTTTTTGAAAATTTATATATTTTTTCTCACACAACTGATTCTTTCACTTCACCTCCCATGGCTATATTACCACCTTTCTCATCCAATACTCCTTCGTCTTCTGTTGAAAGGTTCAAACCTGGAATTGTATATCGACGACGCACAGAACCAATCACTGCTACAATACAGCCCATTCCAGACCCACCTGTTCCGGCACCTGATCCAACTCCCCTAGCCACTACATCAGAACAAGCTATCATGCCCACTCTTCAACGCACCACGCGTGTTTCTCGGCCTCCTGATAGATATGGGTATTCTCATTCAGCCTTTCTTGCCACTCTCGCTTCTGTTAACGTTCCCACTTCCTACTCTCAAGCTGTGAAACATGAATGTTGGCGGAAAGCTATGTCTGAAGAATTAGAAGCTCTACAGACTAATCATACATGGGATGTGGTTACCTGCCCCCCTGCAGTTCGACCTATCGGGTGTAAATGGATTTACTCGGTCAAACTGAAATCTGATGGCTCTCTCGACAGTTACAAGGCTCGCCTGGTCGCTCTTGGTAATCGCCAAGAATATGGCATTGACTATGATGAAACATTTGCTCCAGTTGCAAAGATGACTACTGTCCGGATGATTATTGCCATTGCAGCATCTCAAGCATGGCCCATTATTCAGTTCGATGTAAAGAATGCATTTCTTCATGGTGATCTTAAAGAAGAGGTTTATATGCGTCTTCCTCATGGGTATTCCCCTTCCAGTAGTTCAGATGTGGCTAAACTAAAGCGTTCCCTCTATGGCCTTAAACAGGCTCCTCGCGCTTGGTTTGAAAAATTTCGAGACGCCTTGCTTCTGTTGACTTTCCAGCAAAGTCGGTATGATCCATCGTTGTTTTTACATAAGTCTCCCAGCGGTATCACTATCCTTCTTGTTTATGTTGATGACATCATTATTACTGGAACTGATTTCGCAATGATATCTAAGCTTCAATCCTCGTTGCATCAATCATTCCATATGAAAGACTTGGGTCCCTTAACCTACTTCTTAGGTCTTGAAGTTCATCAAACAGAAAAAGGAATCATCTTGCACCAACACAAATATGCTCTAGACCTCATTGAACTAGCAGGACTCCAGCAACCAACTCCGGTTGATACTCCTCTTGAATTGAATTTGAAGCTCTCAAAGGATAGCGGGGATCTTCTTCCCGATGCCACACTCTATCGGCAATTGGTTGGTAGCTTGATCTATTTGACTCATACCCGCCCCGACATTTCCTTTGCTGTTAACCTGGTCAGCCAGTATATGACTCAACCAAGGCATCTTCATTTGACGGTTGTTCGACGAATTATTCGCTACCTTCTTGGTACGACTACTCGTGGTCTATTTTTCCCGGCAGGCTCCTCACTAAATCTCACTGCTTTCTCCGATGCTGATTGGGCAGGTTGTACAGACACCCGTCAGTCCACAACTGGGTGGTGTATGTATCTTGGTGATGCGTTGGTATCCTAGAAATGTAAGAAACAAGATAAAGTTTCAAGATCTTCCACAGAAGCAGAATATCGCGCCATGTTTGCTGCCTGTTCTGAAATTCTTTGGCTTCGTGGGCTACTCTCCGATCTCGATTTTCCACAAAGCTCACCTATACATCTCCATGCTGACAACACTAGTGCTATTCGTATTACAGAAAATCCAGTTTTTCATGAACGGACCAAGCACATTGAAGTTGATTGTCATTTCATTCGTGATGAGTATCTACGGGACGTCATTTCCTCTGGGCTCCAGATTGCAGACATCTTCACAAAGGGTCCACGTCATCAATTCTTATCCAGCACATTGCTGCTTACTGATTCCACCGCATCAATTTGAGGGAGGGTGTTAACATAAGCCCATATAAGTTTGGCCCATTCATGACCCATCTGCAAAGCCCATCATATTATAGACTTGTACCGCAATACATACTAAAATAGGAAGATTTGATTGACTGTAATTGTAGCCCAAGATTGGGCATTTCTGATCTCATATTATATACTTGTACAACAATACATACTAAAATAGGAAGATTTGATTGACTGTAATTGTAGCCCAAGATTGGGCATTTCTGATCTATATAATACAAGGATAGATCCTCAAGGAGATGATCGAATCCATTTCCATTCTGTCTTGTTTATGAGTTATAACTCTTTGGCTTATTTCTGACAGAGACTACATGTTCAAATAAAGAGTTTCAAAGTACAAATTATGGCAGTAAATAATCTATAAATGTAATATCACCTTCCAAGTTTTTTAATTATCATTGATTCCCTCTAAATGAATACTTGATGAGTCATTACTCTTTATGAATGGGCCATCAAAAGTCCATTTTGATCATACTTTATCGTCCAAAAGGACAATCTGTCATTCATTTGACCTTTATGTATACAAATTATAAGATTACAGACATACCGAAAAACATCTAAATGTAATTGCAATTACCAAACTAAATGGTGTCATAAACGTATATAAAAAATTAAGCACTTAATAAGTGAACGAGTCCTATATGCTCCACATGTCCTTTGTATAAATTGCGCAGTAGCCCTTTTGTCATAGGATCTGCAATCATCAACTTAGTACTTATCTTCTCAACAGTCACTTGATGTTCCTGAACACGTTCTCTAACAAGATACTTGATGTCAAATGTGTTTGTTTGCACCCCCCCCCCCCCCCCCCCCCCCCCCACTCTTGTTGATTTTAGAGAAGAAAACTGCAATAGAGTTATCACAATAAACTCTCAGTGGCTTAGAAATAGAGTCTACAACTGTAAGCCATGTGATAAAATTTCTCAAATATAGAGCGTGTGAAATAGCTTCATAGCATACTATAAATTCTACTTCCATAGTAGAAGAAGCAGTCAATGCTTGTTTTACACTTCTCTACGAAATAGCACATTCAAGAATAAATACATGTCCCGACGTAGATTTTCTAGAGTCAAGGCATCTTGCAAAATCTGAATCTGAATTTTCGACCACTTCTAGATGATCTATCCGTTTGTATGTAACCATGTAATCTTTGGTGCGTTGCAAATAGTGCATTACCTTATTTCCATCACTCCAGTGATCCATGCCTGGATTACTTTGATATATGCCTAACATTCCAACTGCAAATCTAATGTCTGGTCTTTAGTAGACCTGAGCATATATCAAACTTCCAACCATAGATGTATAAGGAATTTTTTCATCTGTTTCAATTCTAAATCATTTCTCGGACACTAATCTTGAAATAACTTATCAACCTTAACAATAGGTACTACACCAGGTGATCAGTCTTTCATCTTAAATCTCTCAAGAAATTTGTTGATATAAACCTTTTGAGACAATCCTAATATCCCAAGGGATCTATCTCTATGAAGCTTTATGCAAATGATATAAGAGGCTTCACCCATATCCTTCATATCAAAGTTCTATGCAAGAAACTATTTAACCTCATGTAACAAGCCCAAGTAACTACTAGCCAGAAGAATATCATCCACATATAAGACTAAAAAATGAATTTACTCCCACTAGCCTTAAGGTATATGCATTGATCAACAATGTTCTCCATAAAACCGAATGAAGAAATGACACCGTGAAATTTGAAATACCATTAATGGGAGGCCTACTTTAGTCCATATATGGATTTTCTGAGCCTGCAAACCATGTGACCATTTTCAGGTAAAGAAAATCCTTTAAGTTGACTCATGTACATTTCTTCCTCAAGTTTCCCATTAAGGAAGGTTGTTTTCACATCCATTTGATATAACTTTAAATCAAAATGAGCTACTAATGCCATGATTATCCGAAATGAGTCATTTTTAGAAACGGGAGAAAAGGTCTCATGGTAGTCAATGCCTTCCTTTTGAGTGAATTCTTTGGCTACGAGTTTGGCTTTATACTGTTCGATATTGCCGGTTGAATTTATTTTAGTTTTATGTACCCACTTGCAGTTAATGACTTTGGCTCCTTCAAACAACTCAACTAAATCCCAAACATGATTCTTAGATATAGAATTCATCATATCTATCATGGCATCATACCACAAATTGGAGTTCCTATCACAAACGGTTTGTGCAAACGAGATTGGATTTTCCTCAATTCCAATGTCGTAGTCATACTCATCTAGGTACACAACATAATCAGAAGAAATTGCTGGTTTCTTTGTGGTTTAATGAAAACTTGATCCTCATGGGGCCGTGTCTCTTGAATTTGTTGTTCTTCCATAATGACATTTTGTGGATTGTCTTGGCATACAGCTAATCGTTCTATACTTACAGGTGCAATAATTGGAACCCACATTTCCTCAAAAATTAGTTTTGAGGTTGTTCACTCCCACAAATGTCACTATCCTTAAAAAAAACCTTGCATTTCTTGCTTCAACAATGTACGACATGTGAGAAGGATAATATAATCTAAATCCCTTGGACCTTTCTACATAACTAATGAAATAACCACTTATTATTTTCAAGTTCAACTTTTTCTCTTGTGGATTATACATCCTGACCTCAACTGGAGAACCCATATGTGCATATTTCATATGTGCATATGTCCTAAACTTGGTTTCCAACCATTCCATAACTCAAATGTTGTTTTAGGAACTGCCTTGGTAGGAACCGCGTTTAAGACGTATACAGCGGTCTTTAAGGCCTCACTCCATAGAGACGATGGGCGGGATAAGTTACTAATCATACTCCTCACCATGTCAACGAGCGTTAGATTCTTCTTTTTCATTACATCATTTTGATGTGGTGAGCCTGGCATCGTATACTGAGCAATAATGCCATGTTCCTTAAGAAAATTCGCAAATGGACTTGGTTTTTATCCTTCACTAGTGTACCTTCCATATATAGTATTCTCCACCTCTATCTAATCTCATAATTTTGGTCATTTTTCCAGTTTGTTTCTCTACTTTTGCGTTATAAGTTTTAAATGCATCCAATGTCTCACTTTTCTCAAATAACAGATAGAGATACATAAATCATGTGTGATCATCTATGAATGTGATAAAGTATTTTCGACCATTTAGAGATGAAGTTGAAAAATATCTGCATATGTTAGTATGCATGATTTCTAATATTTTTTTACTCCTCTTTGCACATTTCTTGGTTTTGTTGGTTTGCATACCTTTTATGCAATCCACACAAATATCAAAATCAGAAAAATCAAGAGTCTCAAGAACTCCATCATTTACTAATCTTCTGATTCTCTCTATGGAGATGTATCCTAATCTCCCGCTCCAAAGCATGAAAGATTTTTCATCCATAAATTTACGCTTGGTGCCAACACTTTTATGCATGGGTAAAAAATTATGCTCAAAGGTGGGATCTAATGAAAGTCTATATAAACCATCAACAAGTGTTCCATCACTAAACAACAACTAAGTCTTTAAACAAACTAAAAGTAGAACCAACAAAGTTGAAAGTAAAACCATAAGGAATAAGTTTGGAAATACAAATGAGATTTTTAGAGAATGTTGGAATATAAAAGGTTCTTTCCAGTTCAAGAACAAAGCCTGATTTTAAGACAAGTTTGAAGGTCCCAATTGAGCCCACTTGCGAACTTATCTTGTTTGCAGAATAGATAAGGCGCTTACTTTGCGTTGGTTTCCTTCGGCTGTTTAAACCCTGCATGGTATTGGCAATATGGATTGTAGAACCAGAGTCAATCCACCAAGTGTCAGCCATATTAGATTCATAACACACTAACAAAATGATATTACCTTTCTTTTTCGAGCCATGCTTGTTATATTTGAGGCATTCTTTCTTAATGTTCACTTTTTTCTTGCAGAATAAGCATTTGACATTTTCCTTATTGCCAACTTAACTTGTAGACACCTTTCTTTTCTTCTTCGTTTGATGAATACCTTACCTATTTTTGGCTTATTCCTTTTCATGAGAAACCCAATGGACACTTTCTAGTTTTGATTGCTTAAATCTCCCTTCCTCTTGAACACACATGGTTAGTAGTTCATTAATTGACCTTTTTTTTATGTGTGTTATAGGAAATCTTGAACGGCCCATATTCCTTAGGTAGAGAGTTAAGCACTAGATAGACGAGAAATGACTCTGAAAATGTTACTTCCAACGATTCCAGTTGAGTCGTAATATCCCTCATTTCCATATTGTGTTCATGCACACCTTTATTACCAACAAGATTTATGGATGATAATTTGTTCATTAGGGTGCCAGATAATGCCTTCTCTGAAATAGCATACTGCTATTCAATGGACTTAATGAATTCTCCCGAATGCCCTTCCCATTATGAGACTAAATGAGCATTAAACTTAGGCAATTTGGTCGCTCCCATTGCTCATATGAGACCCTTTCAACATTTGTGCTTGTTTTCGTAGGGATATGTGGTTCATCCATACGACGTACTAAACCCAAATCCATACACCCTAATGAAAAGAGAATTTTCTCCTTCCGATCCGTGAAACTTTCACCAGTTAACATTGGAATACGAGAAGATTTATTAGACAAAATGACAAATGCCACTACAACAAATTGCACCTTTCTTGACACTATTTGTTGATACTTAGAATACTTGCATTGGTAGAAGTCTAATTTCTGACGCATATTTGGAATGCGTTGGCAAAAGTCACATAGAATTACTACTTTTATTGATGCAAGTAAAACTGTGTTTGCAAAAGTTGTGGAAAACACTTTTTGCCTACTAGCGATGCACATGTGTGCGTTGGGAAAGCTCTGACCTTTTTCCGCACCATTGCCAAAGCACGATTTATGTCCGTGAAGCCCCTTCTACAACAAACTGCACTTTTCCTACACTATTTGCCAACACAGTGAAAATTCGCAATGGTAAAAGTCTTATTTCTGATGCATATTAAGATTGCATTAGCAAAAGTCACAAAAAATTACTACTTTTACCGACGAAAGTAAGTTGCGTTGGTAAAAGTTGTGGAAAACGAATTGGCGCCAACAAAAACTTCCCCCCAAAAGAGAGGGAATGTTTTGCAAATGCATGTTTTGCTAATGGCGATGCAATAATGCGTTGGCAATTATTTTGCCTATTGGCGACGCACAGGTATGTGTAGGGAAAGCTCTGACTTTTTCAACACCATTGCCAACACACGATTTGCATCTACAAAGCCCCATCTACATTAAAGGGAAATTTTCAATAAAGTCCTTGAGTTTCTGTCTTATTTCAAAAAAGGACAAAAGTTTCAGAACTTTTCAAATTAGCCCTTAAGTTTTACAGGAAGTTTTCAATTAAGGACTTTCGTCCATTTAAAACTATTTTCTGGCAACTTTTATTCCAAATCTTTTTAAAATACCTAAATTTCCCTATATTAAAATAAAACTTTCTTTCACTTCCTCCATATTCTCCTCATTTCCTTCACCAATGCCCTTGATGTAATCAAGGACAACCAGTGATCCCACAACAATCGAAGCTACCAAAACCGTTTCATAGCTTTAAATGAAAGGTAATTTGTGTATTTTTGAAATATTGAGGAAATAAATGCTAGAAAATGTCTTAAATGGCCGGATGTCCTTAATTGAAAACTTACACGAAAACTTAAGGACTAATTCAAAAAGTTTTGAAACTTTTGTCCTTTTTTGAAATAAGGTAAAAACTGAAGGCCTTATTTGAAGTTTCCCCTACAATAAACTGCACCTTTCCTTATACTATTTGTCGACATAGTGAACACTTGCGTTTGTAAAAGTCTGATTTCCGATGTATAGTTGGACCGTGTTGGTAAAAGTCACATATAATTACTACTTTTACCGATACAAGTAAGACTACATTGGTAAAATGAGTGGAAAACACGTCGGCGCCAATAAAATTTCCCCAAAAGAGAGGAAAATTTTTGGCAACGAGTGGTTTCCCACGCATGATTTGGGCCCGCAAAACCCCTGTAGTAGAATCTTTTTTTTTTTTTTGCCAAAATAACCCAAGCACACTGTTTTCAACACTTTGATTTATTCCCAACTCTCTTCCTCTTTCTTGTCTTTTTTTTCAAAAAATAAAATAAAATTCTATGGGTAACTGCAATGGCTTCTGGAGGAGTATGCTGGAACTTTTTTGGGTGGGGCCCACTTGTATTCTCTAGAGAAATTCTAATTCATAAAGAACTTTTTTTTATGCCTTGCTTAGCACGGTCCCTTGTTGCTAGGTTTCCATTTTTTTTGTTACAAAAGTATCTATCTGGTCACGTCTCCTGTTTCCATTTCTACATAATTCTTCATTTTCTTAACCTCACTTCTCCTATTTTCTTTCTACCCTACCTGCTCTTAATTGTAAAAATAGGTACGGTGATTTTTTTAATTTTTTTTAATTTTATGTTGTGCAATGTATTTAGGCCGCCACTCAAATCAATAATTATTTTCCAATTGCATGAATATTTGGTTTGCATTGTATGGACAAAGCACGAGTTCTTGTGATAGTGTTGAAATTGACTTAGGCACATTTCATTTTCAAGTAAATAATAATAATAATAATATTTCCCTCCATAGATGCATCGCCGTACAATGTTGGTTTGTAAGAATTGATCCTACCTTGATTGTGAAAGGATGCATCTTGCAGTTAACTAACTTAATAAGTTAACTTTTGATAGGCCACATACGGATCTCCCTAATTGGGAAGATTTCGACAATTATTATCATATGGATATTGCAAAGTGATTATATAAAATTATTATGCTAATTTAATGTTGTCCCATTATCCCAATATCTTTTTTGGAGTGAATACTTGGCTTGCCAAGAATTTATTGCTACTTATATTTTGATGGTGTTCTTTTTTTGTTCTGAATTTTATTGTGCTGGTTGTAGGCTCTTAGGGATTATCTTATTTATTTTGATTACAGACATTTGTGGATGTTAGAGTTGTTAGGGATTTGGTAGATTGCAATTTGATGGATGCATAATCATTCAAGCATCATTTGATTTACATACATATGCATTGTTTTATATAAACTTGAAATCTTGTTTTATTCATGCATTGCTTTTAAGTTTTGTAATTGTATCAATTTATGCATGATTTGCTTTTAAAACTTGGATGCATTTGTTTTTTAAAAGAGTTTTAGAAATCAAGCTAGCCTTTGGTTTTAAAGTTTTGAATCATTTTAGGCTTTGTGTATTTCATGTTTTTAAACATGTTAGAATGATTTAAAACATGTATTCAAGCTTGGTTTAGTGACCCAAAAATCCCCTCTAAGAGAAACCTTCAAATATGCAAAATTTGAGAATTTTTGTCGCAAGGGGGGTGGTCCTGCAGTGTGGCCGGTCGACCGGCCCAGAGGTCCCGGTCGACCGGGAACACTGCAGGCCGTCAGGGCCACAGTGCACCAACGGTCAGAAATATGACCGTTATGTGTTCCCGGTCGACCGAGACCTGTTTTCAGGTCGACCGAGGACTAGCCGTTGGGCACTTTTTGCTATAAATATGAGTTCTTTCCTTTGCCAAAAGTTGGAAATTTTAAAGCCCTCCTTGAGGGGTTTTGAGGCATATCAAAGGGAAATGAACTAAGGGATGAAGGGGATCATTAGGAAAGCTAAAGCTTGGATTAATGAAGTTAAATCACCAAGTAGGCTATACTTTCCTTAATCATATGTTTTCATGCTTTGTTTTATTTTTGGTAAATCATTTGTAGCATGATAAACTATGTTGTGTTGTATCCTTAATATGTTTTATGTTTTGAATTGATTTATTATTTTGGATACATCACCATTGATTCAATCCAAGTAGTACTTTATCTTTGGTAAATCTAAGTAGATCGTGTTAATGGAAAAACCTTTGAAATTATATGTAACATGATCCATATACTTGGTTGAATCTTTGGTTGTTGTTTTCCAACATAAGAAAATCACTTTCAAAACTATCTTATGTTTTGGATTCAACTTCTTTACAAATCATATGTTTTCATGTTTTGTTTTATCTTTGATAAATCTTTGGTAGCATGTTAATCTATGATGTGTTGTATCCTTAGTATGTTTTATAATTTGAATTGATCTATTGTTTTGGATGCATCACCCTTGATTCAATCCAAGTAGTACTTTATTTGGTAAATCTAAGTAGATCATGTTAATGAAAGAATCTTTGAAATTATATGTAACATGATTCATATACTTGATTGAATCTTTGGGTGTTGTTTTTCATCATAAGAAAATCTCTTTCAAAATATATCTTATGTTGTGGATTCAACATCTTTACAAATCATATGTGAATTTGTTTTAAAGTTTCACAACTTGCTTTGCATTGATTGGTATATCATATTCAAGTTGTATTTATAATTACATATGATTTGTCCCCTAACTTCAATCAAATCTATTTTTATGTTTTATGAGCTACATTGTTGATTTGATTGACATCCCTATGCATCACATGTTTAGAGCTAATTAATTTCATACAACTTGTGAATCTTTGACATCATTAACAAGTTGTTACTTTTAACATGTGACTTGCATTATATCCTCAATCATAAATGTTTTATGAGCTAAAACTTTCAAAAGCCTTAGACTTACATTTATGAGCTTTCATTTTCAAAATGATTGAGGACATCACACACACACATCATGTACTTTCATCTTTGCATTCATACTGTGTGTGTGTGTATTAGATTTTCATTTTCATATCCGCCTATATTAGAGGCAAATGTAATGAGTTAAATTGAATCTCCATCAAGTGTAATTTAGACACTAACTTAGTGAGATAACCAACCTTGTGGTTGAAGAGGTTATTGCTTAGCCTATAAAAGCATAATGTATAGGTTGATGTTAAGCCTTGAAAAACATCATTGTAAAGGTTATTGCTTAGCCTTGAAAAGCATATTGTAAAGGTTATTGCTTAGCCTATTGAAAAGCATCAATAGTGAAAATCCGGTGGGGTGTTGGATCACAAGCCGGTAGTGGATGTAGGCATTGAGGCCGAACCACTATAAATTCTTGTGTGATGGTGCTTGCTTTGTGGTGATTGTTTTCATTAAGCTTCCCCATTTTGTTTGATAATCATCACTTGTGACTAGTTTGTTTTAAAGAAGTTAAAATTGGTCATAAATGAAGCACACCCTATTCACCCCCCCCCCCTCTAGGGTTCGGATCCCAGGACTTACAAGTGGTATCAGAGCGGGTTACTCCATTTTAGGGCTTAACAACCCGGAGTTGGTCCTTGCTAGATTAGAACCCTAGTGTTGTGATTTATTGAATATCTTTTTAAAGATTTCCACTATGATTGAAAATGTTATTTCCCTTAGTATCATTGCACCACTCTAAGACTTTCTCAAGTTATATCTTCTAGAGTTGGTGAGTCATCAAAGTGATCTCTCAAGGACAACCTTATCAAGACCTTAGGTGAATCTTCATTGGTACACATTTAGACTAACCTTAAGGCCTTGATCCTCCCTAGACCAACCTTTTCTTTTTAGTTATATCTATTTGTTGGTCATGATACATTTGCATTTTGTTTCTTTATAGTCACATCTTTTAAAATGCAATGTTTCTTTGTGATCATTTGATTTTGTCTTCATGAACTTTTATAGTTATATCTCATGGTTTTCAAAATCCTTTGATTGCAATATTTTCATGATGGATTTGCATTTTGTTCATTTAGTTATATCTTTTGTAGTGCATATCTATTCATGATCAATTGATTGTGATTACAAATGCTTTCATAGCTAGTTTTTTCATGATCAATTGATGTTGGAAAATCATTTGATGGATGTCATAGTTAGATCCTTTTTGTAAATCAAATGATTTGAAGCAATTTAAGTTTTCCATTGATTTTCAAGTTATATCTCTTGGTATGAAAAATTTGTGAGTGTCTATTGTTTTACAAATTGAAAATGTTTCAATAGTACACTTCTTGTTTTTCAAAATCACTTGCTCTTAATTCTATAAATGATTCTTTAATAGAATTTCAAATATTGAAGTGATTTGAGAAACCTTGGAAAATGTTCTAAGCTTTATTGGTTGTATTTTTAGAAGCATTTTCCTTGAATTTATTTCCTTGTGCTTAATTATGATTATATCATTTGGAAGGAAATAATTTTTACAAACAATTTGCATCTTTGCTCATTGAGTTACATTCTTTATGCAAATTGATTTTGATGTCTTACATTGCTTGGTTGGATATGGTGTCATTGATTTGCATGTGTTGTGCCTAACTTGGTATATATAGTTTCATTAATGCAAATTAATGATTGTTTATGTGATTTATAGTAAAATCTTGTATTTGAGCTTTTTAAGTACATATGTGATTTTATGTGCTAAGTTCATTTGGTGTAAACCTCATATCCATTGTCCATTGCATTGTAAGCTTAGTACATTTGCTAAGAGTGGAGATGTTACATGATAGATTGATACCTTTAACTTCATACCCTCTTGTGCTTAAATAGTTATATTCTTTTTTGATGATTGGTATGAGTTAGATCTTGAGTGTTATTGATCCTCTCTATGCAAATGTCAAATCGTTCTATGTATGGTTGTGTTATTTATTAGATTTGTAGAAACCATACTAGAACTCAAATCCATCCTCTATGCACTCTAGTCATATCTTTTTGGATGGTTATGATGTTGATTCATGTATATTCTCTAAGTGATATCATCTTTATACATGTTTCAACTTCATAGTAGTGTTCTTGATCATATGAGACTCTTTGAAATCTATTCCTCATATTTCTATATGTTTGATGGATATCTTAGATGTTGAATTCATATGATTTTGAAACTTTGGAAATTGCATGCATTACAAAGTTATATCCTTTTGCATTGCAATTTATCTTGTTCATCACTATGCTCATTAGTCATATCTTTAAAAGTGATGAATATCCATTTATGATGCTTGATGAAATTTTGTGTTTGTCACATCCTTGCTCTTTATCATGTTGTCAAATTCAATTGGTTTCAATTTGTATAATTTTTGATTGATTTGATTTCTTGTGAATGTGATAAACCATGTGTACATTGGATTGAACTTGATAGTAAAATATTTGTTCCATGTCACACACCATTAGCATCATAATTTTCATGATTGCCTCCTCCCTTGCTCACATAGGTAAATCTCATGACCACCATGTTTATGTGTTCATAATATTGGTTGGTTAATTGTTGAGGTAGGCTTCATGTTTGAATTTAATTTCACTCAACTTGCACTTTAATAAGTCATATTTATTGATTGAATGAAATGATTTTCAAAACCTTCATAGCATATGCTTTCCATAGTTAGATTATTTGATGCTATGATTAGTAAACCCCATTTTATCATGGATAGCTCTAATTTGGATTCTTCCTAATAGGTATATTCTTAAATCCATTTTAGAGTGATTGTGTTAATAGACTTATCTTTAAATCTCAATTGGTACTCTTTGTTTTTCCAATTGGTATCCATGATTGCTTTTCCCATTGACCTTGCTCCTTTGGTAATTTGATCATATTGAGCTTTATAGTTATATGAATCTAATCCTTTCCTTGAAGTTGACCTTCATTTGGTTAAACCATCTTCTTCTTGCATCTAATAGTTAAATCTTATCAAAAGTTTGACAAAAGAAGCGAATGGATTGAGGGGGAGTGTAAACCTTCATAGGAAGTATTAGTTTTGATCAAATTGACCCTTGGATTGACCTTGAACCCTTAGAGAGAACTTCCATACATGATCACCTGGTATGATTATCATTTTCAATTTCTTTTGTTAACAGGTGCTACTAAAAGGTATTTTCCTTGTCTCATGTGTGTAGGTACCTTTGCAATTTAATGGCAAAGGAGGAGAGAGAGTTCAAGTACTCGAAGATCTCCTATTCTTCAAAGGGGGAGAGAGCATTCAAGGGGAGAGTGCATATCTTGCCAAAGGGAGAGAGAGGCATGGTCAAAGGGGGAGGGCAAATAGAAGAAAGAAAGCTTGGAAGTTAAAGAAGATGCTTGGCTAAAGAAAGAAAGATTGAAGAATGATCAAGCTCCAAGCATCATGGAGAATGAAGAAAAGGAACCAAGAGCCCAAGCTAAGAGGAGAAGCATCCAAGAAGATTTCAAGACTTATCCAGCTAAGAGGGAGCTGAAGACTTAGTGTGTAAATTCAGTGGTGAGTGAGTTGCCATCAAATTGCAAAGGGGGAGATTATTAGGGATTTTGTAGATTGCAATTTGATGGATGCATAATCATTCAAGCATCATTTGATTTACACACATATGCATTGTTTTATATAAACTTGAAATCTTGTTTTATTCATGCATTGCTTTTAAGTTTTGTAATTGTATCAATTTATGCATGATTTGCTTTTAAAACTTGGATGCATTTGTTTTTTAAAAGAGTTTTAGAAATCAAGCTAGCCTTTGGTTTTAAAGTTTTGAATCATTTTAGGCTTTGTGTATTTCATGTTTTTAAACATGTTAGAATGATTTAAAACATGTATTCAAGCTTGGTTTAGTGGCCCAAAAATCCCCTATAAGAGAAACCTTCAAATATGCAAAATTTGAGAATTTTTGTCGCAAGGGGGGTGGTCCTGCAGTGTGGCCGGTCGACCGGGAACACTGCAGGCCGTCAGGGCCACAGTGCACCAACGGTTAGAAATATGACCGTTATGTGTTCCCGGTCGACCGAGACCTGTTTTCAGGTTGACCGAGGACTAGCCGTTGGGCACTTTTTGCTATAAATATGAGTTCTTTCCTTTGCCAAAAGTTGGGAATTTTAAGGCCCTCCTTGAGGGGTTTTGAGGCATATCAAAGGGAAATGAACTAAGGGATGAAGGGGATCATTAGGAAAGCTAAAGCTTGGATTAATGAAGTTAAATCACCAAGTAGGCTATACTTTCCTTAATCATATGTTTTCATGCTTTGTTTTATTTTTGGTAAATCATTTGTAGCATGATAAACTATGTTGTGTTGTATCCTTAACATGTTTTATGTTTTGAATTGATTTATTGTTTTGGATACATCACCATTGATTCAATCCAAGTAGTACTTTATTTTTGGTAAATCTAAGTAGATCATGTTAATGGAAAAACCTTTGAAATTATATGTAACTTGATCCATATACTTGATTGAATCTTTGGTTGTTGTTTTCCAACATAAGAAAATCACTTTCAAAACTATCTTATGTTTTGGATTCAACTTCTTTACAAATCATATGTTTTCATGTTTTGTTTTATCTTTGATAAATCTTTGGTAGCATGTTAATCTATGATGTGTTGTATCCTTAGTATGTTTTATAATTTGAATTGATCTATTGTTTTGGATGCATCACCCTTGATTCAATCCAAGTAGTACTTTATTTGGTAAATCTAAGTAGATCATGTTAATGAAAGAATCTTTGAAATTATATGTAACATGATTCATATACTTGATTGAATCTTTGGGTGTTGTTTTTCATCATAAGAAAATCTCTTTCAAAATATATCTTATGTTGTGGATTCAACATCTTTACAAATCATATGTGAATTTGTTTTAAAGTTTCACAACTTGCTTTGCATTGATTGGTATATCATATTCAAGTTGTATTTATAATTACATATGATTTGTCCCCTAACTTCAATCAAATCTATTTTTATGTTTTATGAGCTACATTGTTGATTTGATTGACATCCCTATGCATCACATGTTTAGAGCTAATTAATTTCATACAACTTGTGAATCTTTGACATCATTAACAAGTTGTTACTTTTAACATGTGACTTGCATTATATCCTCAATCATAAATGTTTTATGAGCTAAAACTTTCAAAAGCCTTAGACTTACATTTATGAGCTTTCATTTTCAAAATGATTGAGGACATCACACACACACATCATGTACTTTCATCTTTGCATTCATAGTGTGTGTGTGTGTGTATTAGATTTTCATTTTCATATCCGCCTATATTAGAGGCAAATGTAATGAGCTAAATTGAATCTCCATCAAGTGTAATTTAGATACTAACTTAGTGAGATAACCAACCTTGTGGTTGAAGAGGTTATTGCTTAGCCTATAAAAGCATAATGTATAGGTTGATGTTAAGCCTTGAAAAACATCATTGTAAAGGTTATTGCTTATCTTTGAAAAGCATATTGTAAAGGTTATTGCTTAGCCTATTGAAAATCATAAATAGTGGAAATCCGGTGGGGTGTTGGATCACAAGCCGGTAGTGGATGTAGGCATTGAGGCCGAACCACTATAAATCCTTGTGTGATGGTGCTTGCTTTGTGGTGATTGTTTTCATTAAGCTTCCGCATTTTGTTTGATAATCATCACTTGTGACTAGTTTATTTTAAAGAAGTTAAAATTGTTTAAAATTGGTCATAAATGAAGCACAGCCTATTCACACCCCCCCCCCCTCTAGGGTTCGGATCCCAGGACTTACAAGATTTTTTTTGGAAATGATCAAGTAGTAATATTTGTGTATATTAGAGATTTGTGGGTTTATTTTGGTTTATGGATGTAGGATATTTGGTTGTAGATGTTATTTATGGAATTGTTGATGAACCTATTTGAAATTCGTCAGTTCGTTAAGTTTGATGGTTTGAACATGTATTCGATTTTTTATTTGTGATATACAGGGAGAAATGAAATTTTAACTTAAAAATAATAATAATAATCTTTCCCGACGCACCAGCGTGTGTTGCAAAAAAGAAATAGTATTACAACCTTTCCTGACGAGATATGTGCATTGGCGAAGTTGCATTTCCCAACATGTTAGCCCAAAGAGGCGCATTAGCAACGTCGACTATTGCATACATTCCCAACGCATTAGCAGCGTTGGGTATTTCATGAACTCCCAACGCATAATCATCGTTTGTCATTACCATGAACTCCCAACGCACTACTAGCATCGACCATTACCAAGAATTCCCAACGCGCTACAAGCGTCGGCCATTACTATGAATTCCCAACACACTGCCAACGTCAACCATTATTAGAAATTTCCAATGCAATACCAGCGTCGACCATTACCAGAAATACCCAACACACTACGTACCAGTGTCAACCATTACCAGGAATGCAAATATGGTTTTCGAATTAGGAAAATCAAACTACATCCCTTCGTCAACGTGTTGGCCAGTAGTGCGTTGGGAATTGTAGTGGAATCTGCTGACGTTGTTAAAGTAGCGTCGGCTATGGATTTGACCATGGCAGGTTGCCGACGTGCTGGAATGCATTGAGAAATCCTTTGCCGATTGGATTCTGGTTTTTCTAAATACGGTGACTGCATTGGCAAAACCGTAATTTGCTGTAGATGCTACAAAATTTCGAATAAATATGCATATTAAAATACTATGAATCATACATAAGCATAATTTAGATTGTCAACTCATTCGACAATTCTAATAAATAAAAAATATCAGTGCATCATCATAACCTTCTTGTGGACCAAAGTTACAACATGTTATTGATTTGTTTAATTATATACCTTACACGAAACTAAAAATTAGAGATATTAATGTGGAAGAATTCCATTACCTGTGGGCATTAGGATTTTTTTCTCCAATTTAATACATAATTTATTATCTCATTCCAATTAAATCACAAATCATGATTTCTTCCCTGTGGGGCCAAGATATCATAATTCGCAACTTAATTGCAAATTTCGATGCTATCTCTTTATGTGTGGAAGTGTGCACACAAAATTTCTTTTACACTTATCACAAAATACCAATATAACTTAAAGATGCCATGGCTATTCTATAAGTCAATTAGATATATTAATGTGGAAGAATTCCATTACCTGTTGACATTAGAATTTTTTTTCCAATTTAATACATGATTTATTATCTCATTCCAATTAAACCACAAATCATAGTTTCTTCCATGTGGGGCCAAGATATCATAATTCACAACTTAATTGCAAATCTTGATGCTATCTCCTGATGTGTTGAAGTGTGCACACAAAATTTCTTTTACACTTATCACAATATACCAATATGACTTAAAGATGCCATGGCTATTCTATAAGTCAATTAGATATTTGAACCATATAATAATATCAATCAAGGACATGATTAAAATTAATATACTAACTAACACTTAATGTTAATATATCAAAAGTAATCGCATAGGGTTAAAATATTTGAATAAACATGCATAATCATCACTATAAAATTCCCGTCACAAAATAGTCCTTGGGTTTTCTATAATTATAGTAAAATCCTTATAGATCGTCCGGATTCATAGGTAGGTCAAAACCTGAGCGAATAGTGGCAGGATCTAGTTTGGGTCAAGCTCAAAACTATCGATCATCTCTTTCTTCTTCCTTATGAAAAGGGTTTTGGAAGAAATCATGACCCTAATATAGAGAACTCATGCACCCCACCCTCGCCACTATCATCACCTCCGACAAGAGGGGACCCGACGGTGACTGTCCGGAGTCCGTCCGACAACCATTTTTAATGCAAGTTCCTCTAAACTTATTTTTCCCACAACTTTTGATCCAAAACTCAGTTTGAATGCGCAGTTATTCCCAATATTATTTTAAGTACTTGATGACTGCAGATAGGTTATATAGGGAGGTTACATAACTGTTAATAGTCTTAATGGGCTAGCGGCAATATTGGGCCACATAAACTGGGCCAATATGTCTCCAAATGAGACATGCCTTACAAGTGTGACACCCACCACTTCCAAAATTAGAGTCCTTTCCTCTAATAAAGGATAATTTCCTATTAATAAGGGAATTGGATTATTTGGAAGTTTCTATCACAACCATCCATCACTTGCAAAGTATCCTAATGTACTTGAACTAAAGGAAGCAGGACCCAGATCCCTTTATAATGTGGAGATTGAAGTCTCCCCCCTCCTCTTTGTATTGCATACCCATAACCATCTACACGATCTTACTCTATTTTTGGGCGGCCTGAGCTGCCTATAATCAAGGTTACCCCTTCACGCAAACCACTCCACCATAAATTACCACAAGCTCAAATTTGATACTCATCCAATCTTGAGAACGGCTCCTTACCACTGGTTACCCCTTCACGCAAAAACCACTCCACCATAAATTACCACAAGCTCAAATTTGATACTCATCCAATCTTGAGAACGGCTCCTTACCCTAGTGGTAAGGAGCATCAGCTCTCACCTGCCTTACGCAGCCACCTTCCCTCACCCAAAGGCTCGATGGGGTTCTAGTCTCCCTTAGTAGGGGTGAAAAAAAATAAACAAATACTCATCCAATCTTACAAGTGCATTCTTCAGATGGTAGGTTTTGGTCATGTTGCCAATATTTAGAAAAAAAAAAAAATGCATCTAGCCTTAACCATGGCTTTTGGTAAATATTTCTTTTTCTCCGGAGCATGCACGCTTGGTTCCTTTTTAGATGAACAGCCTTTTTTTTTTTTCTGATATGAGGGAACAGACAATATTCAACAGTAATTTTCATTATTATCCATACTTCTTATATGGATGCATTATCTCAAAATATACAAAGAAGGTGTTTACAGTAACTGGGAATGAATAAGGGCTTTCACAGCATTTTCGTCTTAGCGAAAATAAATACACTCGCCGCAGTTATGAGTGGAATGAAAACATCATCTGATACAATCTCTGGGAACACAGCTTGCTTAATAAGGGTTGCAGATATTGGAAAACCATAGATGTAAAGCAGTATATCTCTTATTCCCTTTGATCCGGCCATCTTGGGGGCCAAGTCCTTCATGATTTTCTCGAACTCTTCCTTGGTTAACTCATTGTTTCTGGTGTCATGGTGTCTCTGCATGACATATCATACTCAACTCAGATGAGCATTCTTATTGAGATTTTTGTGAAGAAATGCTAATTCTAAGTTTGGGACACAAAATTGTCACAAAAAAGTTTTACCAAAATTTATTATGATTTTGAAGATTTTGAAGTCTAAGGTACTTGCTTTTTGGCAAAATATATGTGCCTCTCTCCCTCTTCTCATTATTTTATTATACAGAAAATGAAGGTTCCTTGCCCCTGAATCCACACCCTGTTTTTTTTGGAGGATGGGACCCCATCGAGCAGCTGGGTGAGGGGAGGAGGCCTCAGGTAAGGTAAGAGAGCTCTCGAGTGAGGAAAGAAGACCTTGGTTGAGTGAAGAGACCTCGGATGGGAGAAGGTGCATGGCCTGCCCAAAGTTGATCCCTTGGTATTGGCAGGCTGGTGAGAACTGCTGCTCCTTACCCCACTTGTATAAGGAGTGCATTCTCAAGTACCGAAGCCACACTTAAAAAGATGTCGATCTATAGGCAAAGTAAATGTGAATTCGGCAAGCCATGGGATCGATGACTGCTTCCAAATGTGTTTCCTGAAGCTTGTAGTCCTTTTGAAATAATCATGTAGTAAGTTATGGTACAGAGTAATTTCACATGAGTTGGTATTCTCCTTTAAAAGGGTAGTGCTCTATTTATTTATTTTATGATGGGATATTTTTCTATTTTATTGATGATGAAATGAGTTTTTTTTTTTTCATAATTATCCAGTTCACTAATGAGGCCTTTGAACTTTTAAATGTTCGCTTCAAACAATTCATAGTCGTCATACAGTTTTCTTAGATAAGTCATATAAATCCAATCCTTGTACCCGCCTAAATTCAAGCCACTCAAAAGCACCGTGCCTAAATATTGACTATAAACTATAGTCCACATCAAACTCCAGTAGGAGTTGCCCTCACTTAAAAGATTGATCAAATTGTAAAACAGTGAATTTTTCTTCATGTGTTTTTACACATGATCAATATGCTGGCAGGGCAAGCTTTGATTGGAATGAATATTGGCCCGATGGAATCATAGAATGCAACGAGATAATTACTTTATTAGACTTGTAGAACTCAAACTTCGCATAAAAAATAAAAGAGGGGAAAACCTGAACTCACCCCTTCAAATTTTGAGATCAATCTCGATTGAATAATTGCAAACTCCAATACAAAAACTCGGTAGCTATGCTTTTATAAAACCAATCCAACCTAGGGCCCTAGTTAATAAGAGCAGGAGAAAAAAAACCACCCTTGTTGAGATCTTGAATATTTGACTTTCACGGTCCTCCACAGATTGAATCAAATCGGATCAATTTTTAACAGTCACAGATTGGTGATGGATTCGAAATCCATCAATCCGTAGGTAACAAATTGGTGACGGATTTGGTCTAATCCGCACCAATTCGATCTGTGTACAACCCTACTTGTTACGTAAAAAATTGAGTATTCTAAAGAATGTTATATGCAAATCCGATCCGTGTACACACCTACTTGCTAAGTAAAAAATAAAACAACAAAATGACAATGAGTGTTATGAAGAATGTCACATGCAAGTGTTGTATATGTACCGCATCATTACTATGCCTTGTCTCATCAATCTATGGCCAGTTGACAATAACAAAAATAAATCCATAAGCAGTCTACGAAAAACATATTATGTACGTCAGTAAGATTCAATCTATTGATACCAATTAAAAGGTTCAATCTATTAATCTAATGTTCTACATTGTAATAGCTTTGATCGAACTAAAACCAAAACCAACATGTATATACTAAGGCGGACCTATCTTCTGAATGCTTCAAATCTTCAAAAAAAAAAAAAAAACGTTTTGTGCAGAGCAAGATAATAAGATACTGCATATCTGCCAAATATACTCCGTTCAAGTAATCCTAATGAATGATCTATAAGACTTGCAAAGAGTTGGTTCAAAGTGCAAATATGTTTTAATAAGTTCGAGGACTACTATAAATTTATGTTAGTGTCAAATTGAAGTAAGTGTCAATGAAAGAAGCAGTGTCAATGAAAGAAGCACATGTCTAAGGGTTCGCATTCACCAATGGGTAAGTGGCAAAGAATCTTTGCCTCACAGAACTAATGCTTAGTCCTCATGTGGGAAATACCGCTTTCAAATTGGTGACCAATTAATTACACAGAGAGAGATGTATTGATTTACCTTATACGCTTGTTCTAGGTCGGCTTCTGTTGGACAATTGAACTGGAAGCCAGATTCAGATTTATTCATTTCCCTATCAATGAATCATAGAAACCATTAATTAGAAAAAGATTAAAGGAAAAACTCCACACCAAAACATAGATTAAGAGTTAATATAAGAATAATTCTTTTTGCTTGCTGTTGCATGTGAACAAATGCCCCCTTGTGATGTGTTGAGTTGGTCTGCTCCAAAGTGCATCTAGTTGGATAGAAATTTCGATGAGTGCACATTTCATAAAAAGTGGTATGAATGTCTAAGATCAAGCAGCGTAGGCCACATGAATTATCAACATAACGCTTCCTATTGTTCAGTCCCCAACGCACCCACCCTCAAAAAAAAAAAAAAAAAAAAACACTGATGTTGGCAAATAGGTATTTGAAGTCTACAGTTCAAAATGAAGTGATATCAAATCTATCTTTAGATATGGGACAAATTTGGACTTGGATCCGGATCAATGCATATATATATAGGATCCGAACCGAGTCCTTTTATGTTCCGATTTGAGGATCCGGATCTAGTATGATCATATTCACGCACATATATGTTTTAAGAGAATATATGGCTTGAGTTATATTCATATTTGAGGGTCCGGTGTACTTGGCTTTAATCGAATACCATTTAATAGTTAATCCATTTGTATATTTTTAAAGTATATTTTTAAAGCTCTTTTATCCGATTATACTAATACGAGGATGCTCCTGCAAGAGCATCTCTCATTTTCCTATAAAAGATAAGGTGGGTGACCTCGCAAATATATCCAATGCCAATAACTTAATGTGAGGGCCCCCACCTTATTTCTCATAATAAGGTGAGAGATTATCTCCCTATTAATACGCTCGACATCTTATTTTGAATTAGGAACCAAAACTAAATTTCTATCTTTGTGCAAGTTGATGTCAACACATAGGCTCGGTGTGGAGTTCAAATTCAGATCCATATGTCGGGATCCAACATGATTCTACCTCGAATTCGACCAGTTTGCATGGCTATATACGTACTGATTTTACTTGTAAATCATATTGTTAATGATAAATCCTAAGTACACCAACTTTTATCCTCTAGATCTAAAAAGCATACTCTATTATATTATGTAAGCATTGTTGTTTAAGAATGGAATCGATCGGAGGAACCCCCGAGTCAATAGATCAAGCAAGGTCAGATTCACGCAAAAGAAAAGAGAGATCTAAAAAAACATTTATAAACTTTTGCCTTATTTTCAAAAAAGAATATGAAAATCTAAATATTTTAAAAGTATAAAGAATTCCCCATATTTCTTTCAATCAAAGTACTCACTAGGGAAAAAAAACTAAAAATATCAAAAATACCCTTATATCATTTTTTCCAATTCTCCCTTTAATAAATCATTCAAGAGAAACATTCAAGTCCAACCCAAATGACCTAGTGGGGCCCACTTCAGCAAATCAAAACAGTTGGTTTTATTTTGAGGAAAAAGATTATAATAAGAGATAATTTTTTTCATAAGGGAAGGCTATTTTTGTAATTCTTGGTTTTTTTTTTTTTTTTATGGAGGAGACTTTAGTTGAAAGAATTGTGAAAAAAAATTATACTTTTTTTTAAATATTTATATCTTTTCGTGGTTTGTTGAAAATGAGCCAAAATTTTTTATATTTTCTTGAAATATTCTTCTATAAAAAAAAATTGAGATTCATTCTTTTGACACACTGTGGAGTCAACTCATCTTGACTCTGATGCTTCGGAATGGTTTCAATATAAAGCATGATGGATAGGATAGAATCACTTTACTGGACAGCCGCGGAAATCTCATGGTAGAACTCGCCCTCGCTGAGCTTTTTATCTTTCTTGCTGTTCATTTTTTCTTCAATGTTCTTGTGCAGATTCTTTATGACCTCGTCAAACATATCCTTCCTTTTCTGCTGGTCATCTTTCCCTGCAACCGAAAATAGAAAGAGCTGTCATGCATCACCGGCATTGTCCATGTGGCCGGGGTCCCCTCCATCTAACTACTTTTGATATTTTCTTGATAGATAATTACATATTAGCATTGTGAGGTGCAATGGTTGGGTTAGTTATTTAAAAAGACAACCCATAAATCTCACGACCTATACATTTTTAGCTTTTTACCAAGGCTCCATAAAAAAATCAAAATTGAAAGGAATTTGGTTAAAATTGAATCCAAAACCCTATGCTTTAATATATTATAATTGATATCCTTTTTTCTTAAATTTTTTTCTTTCTTTGGAAGATTTGTTATTATCTACAAAAGAGGCATGTGGAAGCATAAGACGTAGGTTGGGTCCATAGTTGAGCCTACAACTTTTTAAGTTTTGAAGGCCCATACATACCCAATTGGTTAGTCTGCATGGGCCCTTGCTTGTTTAATGAAAATTATTGAATCTCTAAATGTGGCCTGAATTGAAGAAGATAAAGTGATTATCACAAATAGTTATGGAATAATCTCCTTTTGATGGAAAATGATAAATGATTTACTAGTGCGTTAATTGGGTACTCATTTTCTATCTCCCCTCAATTCATTCTCCATTAAAGGGATTTGGTAACCATTTATGAATATTCATCTTTATTTCTTTAACTTCAGCCATTTCTAGAATTGTATTTCTTAGAGTTCTTAAGAATTCAATTCCATGTTAAGAGATGGGTCATAGGCGTAGTGACAAAAGCAATTCAGATTTACCAAAAACCCAAATCCCCTGGAAATTAGAGTCAATTCTCACACGCTTCTTTTAGGGCTGCAAATGGGTATTCGACTACCAGAGTACCCGAAGTCTCCGGTTTTAAATAAAGCAAATATGAAATTTTCTTTTAGTTATGGAAGAAATTTGGGTCCAGATTTGGATATGAGCATGTTGGATCTGAATCCAAATACACCATAAAGGTCCATGTTGGAACTAGTTATGGATCTGAGTTCGAATCTCTTAAGATGGATCTTAGTCTAGATCCACCATGGATCCGCCCCGGATCCGCCCCATTTGTATCCCTGCCTTCTTTGATCTACTGCTATTGTTATGATTATTTTTTTCACACCCTCCCTTGTTCTATTGCTACCTTGTTCTATTGCTATTGTTATGATTTTTTTCCCTCTTTCATTCATCTTTTGGGTAGAATGGAGGCCTCCTTTTTTAAGCCCGATTGCATGTACTTATACATAACTAATATACCCATTTGTAGCCGTGATTGCTCCTCTAGCAACAAATAAAAATTAATCAAATCCAAAGGAACTCCACTAAATTCAAATAATTCATATTGGTAGATGGATTGATCATGCATAGTAGTAGTAATAATAGTGGAACATAAACTCAATAATTTCACTTTAGCAACTGGCTGTCTAATATAAATCCCACCAAATAATGGAGGAGAAATTGAAGAATAAAGACATACCTGCCAACTTCTTCATGGACTGCCCCATCCTCTCTCTCCCTCACTCTCCTTCTATTTTGTATTTAAGAAGATATGATGATGGTGGGTGAGATACATGAATTTATAGACAATAAGACTTGTCTGGGTATGTTTGAGGAGTGCTAGCTGGGGAAAAAAATATGGCATCTCTTTGGTTAGAAGCAAAAGCCAATGTGAGTTGCTGATAGAGGCCTCATGCACGCATAGAATTTATAGTTAGCATAATACTGGGAAGGGGAAAAGGCACCTGGAAGGTGTAACATTGGTGCCTCCTTTTATTATGGCACAGTTCATGGGCTTATTTTTTGATCCAATGATTACAAAATTGGACTAATTAATCCATTTTGGCTCTGACTGCTCTAATATATTATGACGCAAAAATGGGCTGGGATGACGCACAAATCTCAGGAATAGGCCCAATAACTGAATGTGGAGGGATTAAAAAGGTTCAGCCTAGTCCATGAACAACCCTGGTGATTAAAGGGAGCATCCTACCCCACAAGTTGCGTGTTAAGGGAGGCTAAATAACATATCCCACTTTTATAAGCATCTGTTTTGATGCATCACATGTCAGACTTTGCATTTTGCAAGGCCATTTATTGTTAAAAGAAGATTTAGTTGTAAGACCTGCCAACCCCTTTGCCCCTCTTTCCCCTTTGCCCCCTTCTTATTTGGATCAGGTTACCTTAACTAATGATGATCCCAAAGGCCCAACTGAAAAGGCATTTTGGAACTCTCTTGCCCTGAGCTGAGTTCCCATGTAAATCCAATTACATTCAACTAATTCTATCTCAGGGATGTTTGTTTGTAAAGAATACATATGAATTGAATAGATAGGAATTAATTCCATAAGTGGTAAAGATGAAGACTAAAGCTGAATATACAAAAATGACCATAGAAGTAAACACCCCAATTATTGGAAATTGAATTAAGGTAAGAAGAGGAATTAATATCCAGCCATTATCCTAGTAGTTCAAATAAGGTAAGAAAGGAATGCCAACCTATAATAAGGGTTATAAGAGAGAGTGGGAGGAAATATAAAAAATCCCACAACAGTATCTTTAATGGCATGTTTGTTTGAATGAGATTGGATTTTTATATATTCTACAAAATATATTTTAAAAAGTAGCAAAAATTAAAGAAATAAATGTGAATATTTACAAATGGCTATCAAGTAATCTCCATTATTATTATGAGAAATTAATGAAGCAATCACCCTAGTAAACCATTTTCCATCACCTCTTAATTTATTTTTCATTAAGTCTGAGATTATTTGATAGATTTCTCTGTGTTAGAGAAAATGATATTTCTATAAGTGCAAAATTGAAAGACTAAAAGTGAACTGGCCTATTATAATATTAGGGGAAAAGATATTATGGGCTTATTTGTTTGTATTAAAATACATAAGAATTGAATACTTAGGATGGTTATAAATAAAGATCAAATGTAAATTTTCAAAATTGAGCATCAAATAGAATGTTCTTCTGATTCTATTTTCCTAAAACAAAATGGTATTATCCTGCATTCTAATGCAAGCGAGTCTTGTTTGCAATGTAGAAGATTGTTGCATCACCAATCATGGCTTGTAGTGCTTCATGCTATTGTCATTTTGGATTGTCTCATTTTGTAAAAAGTTTGATTATGATCATCAAATACATGAGTTAACATTCTGGATATTGTTCTTGCAATCTGATCATTATTCCATGAAAATCATTTTCCCTAGCTCATCCTGACTGATGTCTACTGTGACGTATTTTTGAAAGCTATTCATGTTATGATGTAATATGTTTATTCCTTTGTTTGCTTCTGACTTCTTTGTATTCAAATCATGTAAATTAGTCAAAATGAATGAAAACACAACAAGAGGTTGCTGAAAACTCAAGAAACTCAGTTTTCTTGAGGCAGATTACATGGAAAGCACCTTATATGGGAAATGGATTCCATGGAAAACCCATGTTCTGAAATTCTGTAGTGTTGTGTCTTAACATGTGCCAATATCAATTCTGAATTAGTGGGGTTAGATCTATATCAATAATCAAATCAGTTATAATCAGCATAAATGCTATTATAATAACAAAATTGTACAAATAAGTAAATGGTTGGAGAGTCAGAGGGGGAAAGATGGCAACTTTTAATTGGCAAAGAAATGCTTGATGAGCTGCATGCCTAGAACGCTTAGGGTCCGTTTGGGAAGGGAGGAGGGGAGGGGAGGGGAGGGAAAATTTGAGGGGGAAGCAAAATGAAGGGGAGGGGAGGGAAAATTAATTTTCCCTCCTCTTGTTTGGAAAGTAAAAAAGTAGGGGGAAGGAAAGTGAAAAAGTATAATTTTATTTGTTTGTGAGGTACAGAGATAAAGACTATTTTACCCTTGCTTTTGAAAAAAATTCAAATAGAGTCTAAGGGTAATTTAGTCATTTGGTCACTCCATCCTCACTTTCCCCTCATTTTCCCCCCTGTTTTGGGGGGAAAATTTTTGAGAGAAAAAGTACCATTTTTCCCTCCATTTTCCCCTCCCCCATTTTCCCTCCCCCCTCCCCAAACACCCCCCAAAAGCACTTTCCCTTCTTTTTTTCCTCCCCTCCATTCCCCCCTTCCCCCCCCCCCCCCCCCCTTCCCCCTTCCCCCTTCCCCCTTCCCAAACAGACCCTTAGGCGCAAAGGTGGGAACCTCATGGCCTGATCCTCTTACTGTTACAAATCTCAAACCCACATAACCAATTGTCCACCCTCCCACCTGAGAATACTTGATATGCTAGACCAATAGCTATGAAGAGGCAGGCATGCAAGTTCCAAGGGGGAGCTCAGTTGGCCTAAAACTACGATTTGCACCCGGAGGTTGTAGGTTCTAAACTGCACCATCACACTGGGGCTACAGGGGAGTTTATCCGGCTTCCCTTTGGGCCCGAAGGGATTAGTCCAACCCAAAGGATTAGAAACCCCTCCGATAGCAAAAAAAAAAAAAGAAGGTTTCCAGGGCCTAAAAAATGATTTTGTGTCTACGCGACATGTCTAATCTACAACTCACTTTGTCAAGAGCAAAAACAGAACCAAGGGTAGAGGTGGCCTAGGCCCTTAACATGTACTTGAAAATCTTATTTATTTGTTTTATAATGGGCCTACAATTTTTTATTTTATTGTCACCTTCCAAAGGAAAATCTTCTTTGTCTGCCTCGCTCTTTTTAAGTTGCGCCCTCCAATGGAAACAAGTGGTTGCTCAGATGGTTGGCAACTCTACACATATCACCCAGTTGCTCACATATTGATCCTAGGTATGCTACTATTTCTATTTGTATGGCTTCTCTTTATATTTGTGTGGGCTTCTCTTACTATGTGTGTGAGATCATTTTCCCACGTTGTGGGCTTTTTTTCACATATATGTGGGCTCTTTTGGTCTCAAACCCCTTGGTTGGGGTTAAGGGCAAAAAAAAAAGTGCATGGAACAATAGAACATGTGTAGGCAAAAAATAGTGCACAGAACATGTGCGGGAGCAAAGTAGGAGCAAGGGTAGTGATCCCCCCAACCCCCACAACCTACTAAGATTATCTTCTGCTTGTAGGCAAAAAATAGTGCAATGAACATGTGCGGGAGCAGAGTAGGAGCACGGGTGGTGATGCAACAAACTAACTTTAAAGGCTCTTTTCTTAGTTTGGGCGTTCATCTTTTGCTTCATCATTAAAATTTTGTTCCTATTTTGTTGGGGTCGGCTACACGAATTTTATTTCTTCATTTTCATATATCTTGAGCTAAATCATCAGATAAGTTACACTTCTTCATATCTATCTTTACTACATCTATCTACGTCCTCTTTGGCCTGCCCCGATCTTACCCCGTCTCCTTAGTGGGCCATCAACCTTCATAACCAGACTTTTTATTACCGACGACGTTGCCGACCTACGCTGAACATATTCAAACCATCTCAAACGAGTTTCTCTAATTTTATCACCGTTGTGAAAACGCTCATTTCTAACTTTATCCATCCTAATTGTGTTACACATACACCTCAACATTCTCATCTCTTTTACATTCATTTTGTGCATATGTTGTTTCTTGATTGACCAATATTTTGCCCATAGGTCATAGTTGGCCTAACTAACGTCCTAAAAAAATTTCTTCAATTTTGTTGGCATTCGTCAGCCACAGAGTACTCTAAAAGCAAGTATCCACTTCAGTCATCCTGCTTTTATCATATGTTCGACATCTTCATAAATCTCCTCATCCTTACTAATTATAGAGCCGAGGTAACAGAAAGAATCACTTTATGGTATCTCATGGTCTTCAGTTCTCACAGTAGTTTCAGCTCTTTCTATATGCGCCCACTAAAGTTACAATCCATATATTCCGTCTTTGTACGACTTATTTTGAAGCCTTTGGGTTCTAAAGCCTCCCCCCATTTTTCGAGTTTTGTATACACACCATCTCTATTCATCTACCGACACTATATTATTTGCAGATACACATACAATAAGGTATATCTTCTTAAATATGAGCAGTTAACTTATCCATAATCAGTATAAAAAGATAAGGGCTTACGACTAACCCTGATGCAAACCTATGGTCACTGAAACTCCCATGTCTCTCCACAAGTTGTTCTCACACTCGTTACTGCTCCTTCAAGTATGTCTTTAATAATTTCAATATAATATCTTCGAGCATTTCTTTTATTTAAAACTCACCAAATTAATTCTCTTGGTACTCTGTCGGTTTTTTCTAGATCGATGAAGACCATACGTAGGTTTTTCCTCTTCGCTAGATATTTTTGTCATTAATTGCCTAAGTGAGAAGATAGCTTTCATCGTTCACCTTTTGCTTATCTCATTAAATATTTTAATAATCTGCATTATAAAATGTGTTGTTAAATAACAAGATTTATTTTCACAATTACAAATTTATTGTAATACATCATAAAACCATCACCCAGGCTATTTGGTTTTTTATTCTGAGTCTTTTGAAAAATAATTTAGCTCTATTCTTCAGTTATAATATGGAGAAGAATAGATATATCTACCATATATAAGGGAAATGTTTACCTACGAGCAGGTTGCATATAGTTTACATGTGGCTCAACTCGTGGTACCTATTTAGATGCAAGTTTACTACTGGAATCAGGGAAAATTGAAAGGTCTCCTCATGGACAAGGAGGATTAAAAAAATCAACCATATCAAATTATCCTACCCCTTGGTTAAACAGCCTTATAATTTAATGGTATCTTAATCGTAGATTTTTTTTTAAATTCAATCCAATGATGAGTGAAGGTTAAACGAATATAAAATTGGGCCTAATACCAGATTATGGGATGAAAAGACTATCGAAGGGGCTATAATAATGAAAGGTAGGCCCAAGTTCGGGGTCCGCCTCCAAAATCTCAATGAAAATTTTGGGCCTTCCCTCAAAACTCATATAAGAAAAATCTTGCGTTGTCCCATGAAATCTAACTACCTACTTAATTTCGAGAGGTAACTCAGTTGGCTTAGAACCACGATTTGCTTTTAGAGGTTGAGGGTTCGAATTTGTACTATAATACGGAGGCAAATTTTTTTTTACCAAACTCTCTTTGGGCCTAAGGGTCCGTTTGGGAAGGGAGGAGGGGAGGGGAGGGGAGGGGAGGAAAAATTAATTTTCCCTCCTCTTGTTTGGGAAGTAAAAAAGTAAGGGGAAGGAAAGTGAAAAAGTATAATTTTGTTTTTAGTGAGGTACAGAAAAAAAGACTATTTTACCCTTGCTCTTGAAAAAAATTCAAATAAAGTAAAAGGGCATTTTAGTCATTTCTTCCCTCTCTCCTCACTTTCCCCTCATTTTCCCCCCTGTTTTGGGGGGAAAATTTTTGAGGCAAAAAGGTATTTTTTTCCCTCCATTTTCCTCCCCCCCATTTTCCCTCCCCCCTTCCCAAACACCTCCCAAAAGCACTTTCCCTCCACTTTTCTCCCTTTTTTTCCTCCCCCCATTTTCCCCCCCTTCCCAAACAGACCCTAAAGGAATTAGTCCAGCCTAAAGGGCGGGACACCCTCCGTAAAAATATAATAAAATTAAATAAAAACCTATTTGCATACTTCCCCTGTAATTGAAAATCCTGCGTCCTTCATTTCATTTACAGGCGATGTCTGTCAAATCTGCCATGTTTCTCCCAATTGCATTAAAACATGTGCAAAGTGGGTGTTCTCAATACTCCACCACTTGCAAGAAAAATCATCACCAGAGTCGATTTATATCGCTACTTGGAAAGATCATCTGGTTCATTACACCTGAACCAAATCCATGCTCAGATGCTTGTGAATGGATTCAACAAAGACACCACCAACAACAACAACTCTCTAACAACAAAGTTCATAACCACTCTATTCTCATGTGGGGTACCCCATATTGCCTCTCTGGTTTTCAATCAGCTGGAAAGCCCAAATGTGTTTTTATGGACTTGTATGATCAGGGGTTTCGCTTACAATGGTGGGTTTAAAGAAGCGATTTTGTTTTATGATCGAATGAGGAGTCAAGGTGTTCGACCCAGTAATTTCAGCTTCCCCTTTGCACTCAAATCTTGTGCAGCTGTTGAAGCTCTGTTTGAAGGAGAACAGATCCATGCCGATGCTTTGAAATTGGGATTTGTATCTGATGTTTTCATCCAGACCGCGCTTCTGGACATGTATATGAAATGCAGTAGAATTGAAGCTGCGGAGAAGGTGTTTGATGGAATGGGGGAGAGAAATGTGGTGTCTTGGACTGCCATTATTGCTGGATATTGTAGATTTGGGCTTTTGGTGCGAGCCCAGGAGCTGTTTGAAGAAATGCCCACGAAAAATGCCATCACGTGGAATGTGATGATTGATGGGTTGGCTCGGTGTGGGGCGCTGGAAGCTGCTCTCCAGTTGTTCGAAAAAATGCCGGGGAGGAACATTGTTTCCTGGACCACCATGATCTGTGGGTACTCGAGGAAGGGAGATATGGCGAATGCGAGGCTTCTGTTTGATCAAATGCCTGAGAGAGAAGTGGTAGCATGGACATCTTTGATTTCGGGTTACGCCCAGAATGGAGAGCCTGGCCAGGCAATTAAGGTTTTCGAAATGATGCTGGCTGCTGGCATGAAGCCTGATGGGGTCACCATGCTGGGTGTTATCTCCGCTGTTTCTCAATTAGGAAGCTTGCATCTCTGTGCTTGGATAGAAGATTGCATTAGCAGATGTGGGTTCGAGGCAGATGTTCGCATCCTGAATGCAGTAATTAACATGTATGTGCAATGTGGATGCATTGGCAGTGCGCTTCGCGCGTTTGAAAAGGTTACAGAAAAAGACATTGTAACATACAATTCCATGATAACTGGATGTGCCACTCATGGTTACACCAATGGTGCTCTCTCTGTCTTTTCCCAGATGATCAAAATGGAGGTTAAGCCAAACAGCATCACCTTTGCGGGACTCCTGACTGCGTGTGCCCATGGAGGATTGGTGGAAGAGGGCAGAAGGTATTTTCGCCGGATGTTTGATCTGGGGCATGTGAAAATCACAGCCAAGCATTATGCATGCATGGTTGACCTGTTGGGCCGTGCGGGTCACTTAGAAGAGGCCTATCAAGTTGTATTGGATATGCCCATTAAACCCGAAGCGAGTACATGGGGAGCATTGCTTGGTGCTTGTAGGATGCATGGGAACCTTAGCTTGGCAGAGGTTGCTGCACAAAGGCTTTTTGAGATGGAACCTGAGAACCCTGGGAACTACACAATTCTTGCTAACATGTATATGGAGAGGAGAATGTGGGATGCAGCAATGCGGGTTAGGCAGTTGATGAAGGGCAATCAAGTATATAAAACAGCAGGAACCAGTTGGGTTGAGGTCACTGATTGATGGCAGCGTGGAAGGAGAGTGTGGATATAGCTCTCGACTTAGATTATTCTGAGTTTTGGCATTTGAAATGAATCAGTTACACTGTAAGGTGATCCACATCTAGAGCTAGAACTCAAAACTGCAAAAACTGGACCAGTTTTCAACTCATTTGTATTTTTAAGTCCATGAGTTGGAGCAGGGTGACACTTTTTGTGGGCCTGATAAATTAGGCTTGCTTTGAGCTGCCAAAGGCGCTCAGACAGGATGGACTGGCCTGGTACAGTAGGCCTGCTGACAAAAAGGCCAGGCATGGGCTTGGGAGTGGGTCCTTTACAATTTAGATAAGGTGAATCCTGAATCCTTTATTCATGGGCATGGGCTGGTCCTTGGATAGCCTGGGCTTGTCCCAGCCCTGCCTGTAAATACCCCTTGGGCTGTTTATGTTTGTGATGATTGATTATTTCGTTGGGATAAAGTTTCCAATTCACCTGTTCATTGTAAAAGTTTTTTTATTTTATTTTTTATAATAAAGTTGCCAATTCTGTTCCTTTTTCTTTTTTATTTGTCTTCTTGATCATAGACTCATCCTCATGCATCCTCACCCTCAGACCTATGAGTGGGTGCTGATGTCTCTAACCAGCACAGCAACTCCTCTAGTTCGATAAAGTATTAAAAGTAGAGACCTAAAACCTACTGAGAAAGTGCAAAATAATGGAGATATAAATGTCGTCTACTATTGTTACTATTATTAGCTATTTTTGTTACCATATAAGTAGGTTTTTGCTCCATTATATGATGGGGCCAGCTCTCCTAAGCTCAAGCCTAGTATAAGGTAGGCTCAAGTGTCTCTAGAAATTGCACGGACCACTTGAGGATCCAATGTTTTCACATATATGAGCCATCTATGGTTAAGCTCATAAGTGATCAATTTGAATCTGATCCACGGGCAAGGATACGGTGCAGATGATATCTACTCTATGGGTCAAAAACAGGGGCGGCGCTACTTGGTCCATAGTGGGGTCAATTGACCCTACTGAGATATAAAACAATATTAAATTTTTTTTTTATGATCCCACTCAATTTAAAAGTTTAACCCTTTTCAAGTCCTCCAACAGCCACTTCTTGTTGTTGACATGTTCTCTCTTGCAAAAGTTATCTCCAACTTCTCTAAATATTTTTTTTTCTTTTTATCCTTTTATTAAGTACTTGTAGCTAACCTTTTTACATTTCTTTATTTTGTGCCGCGATTGCAGTGGTGCCTTATTGGGTCAAGAGACTAAACTACTACATGACTATTTTATCTTGTCCTAGGCCCCTAGGTATAGTATTTCAAATAGATTTGAACCATTGATTTTTGCAATTAATTGACTTTTTCCCCTCTACTATGCACTAAGCGTATGTGCATATACATTATTACATGTCAAATTTAATATTTCTTTTGCGCTTAGGTTTCTCCGTCCATAGCTATTATGAGTTTTTGTATTTGAATTTTCGTTTTGGATTAAGAACTATTAGTAATAATGTATTATTATTATTATTATTTTTTTTTTGAGAATTCAATGTTATCTTTGTCGGATTCTCAAAAATAGATTTTTTAAGAAATTTATATTATATTTGTCGAATTATCGAAAGTAAATGACATATGCTGATAAAGAGAAAAATAAATTTATGTCTTTTATTGACCCCTTTGACTCGAATTCCTAGAGCCACCCCTAGTCAAAGAGGCTAGCTTTCACATTGGAGGGAGAGGAAACCCCACTGAAGTGATTTTGTCTTCTTTCCATCCAAATATTTTAAAGGGCGAAGAAGAGCAGGGACTAGGGATGGTGGTCAAAAAACAAAAGTATTTGGTTGCTTGAATAGTGGCAGTAGCCAGTGCAAACTGCAAAACCCTTTTATCTCCTCTTTCCTCTGCTCCCTTCTCTGTGATTCAAGTGTTTTGGTATTCTTGAAGCATTCAAACAGAACCCATCAGCCCAATGTCACTACCAATCTACCATGAACCTTCACTTCATGACACATATCTTGTTCTAGAATCTTGAAGTGAAAAACTATGATCGAAGTAAGGAAAGGGTTGTTCTTAGGTGCTGATTTTCTTCCAAGCCATTTCATAATATTGGAACATGAAGAACATGGCCATGAACTGCAAATACGACTATACAAGGATTTAAACCTTGGTAATAAAAAAAACCATTACATTGCAGTTTTTTTACTTTTTTTTTTTTTTTTTGGGTAAAAAGATAGATTCATTGAAAAGTGAAGCACAAACGACAACAAAAACACAAAAAGCAACAAAAGCAGAAACCACCCCACCATACAAAAGAAGATCCCTACCCACCCACAAAACTACCCATTCCCTAGGAGTTTTGGGCAAGGTCATGAGGAATGCCATTGAGCCTCCTTGGTAAATGCTGAAAGTAACAATATCAAAACTTACGGACAAATCTTTGATGTCAAGCAAAATTGGGTGAATAGACAAATCCGGGGATCCATTGATTGCTTGAATCACTTGTAAAGCATCGGAGATGAGATGGATCTTGCGAAGTCCGCATGAGCTAGCCTCCTTCAACTCAATCAAATAACCATGACATTGCAGTTAGAGGCTTCATTGACCTCTCTCTCTTTTTTTATTTATTTTTGCTTTCTTTCTTTTCTTTCTAATTCATCCAGTTAAAAGTGGTGAAGTGTACAAGGTATGTTTAGACAAGATCAAGTGCAGGTTGGCCACTTCTTGAACACTCATTTATATGAAAGGGAAAGCACCGTTGCCCAGTGGTAAGACCCAGGGTTTTTATTTGACGGGGCGGACCCAAATAGGTAGCTGGGTTTTGGATGCAAACTCAAAATTTTTATATGACTTTTGAAGGCGGACCAATGATTTTCATATGGATTTTGGAAGAGAGCAGGCCCAACGGGTGCAGAGGCCCTAAAGGCATATATGTAGGTCCGCCCCAGCTTGCACAACGCATGTGACTTTTCATGCTTATTGCCCCCAAATGTTTACTTTTATTTGAGTTGAAATGTGTTGTTGAGATGACCATTCCATGGGAAAAATATATATATATATATAATATGTATATATATATATAGAGAGAGAGAGATAGAGCAAGGCTCTCCTAAGCTCAAACTTAATATATAATTTCGTAAACTCATGCTAGTGGGGCTCACCTTTGGTACATCCAAATGAACCAAACAAATGACCTCCCTAAATTGCTCATATCCACCAACTTTCGGTCATATCCGAATTTATTGGACCGTTGGATCGACTATGTATCGATTCAAATGAACCGTTGACCATTAAACTTTTGGGCCCATATGGAGATGAAAAAAATCACGGTTGAGGCTGATTTTTTTATAAAGAGAAAGATCTCAGGGAGTCCTTGAATCCCCCCCCCCCCCCCCCCTAAGTCACAGGTCCTCATAGGACCCCATACTACTCTTGAAGTCTGAGACACACTATATTTATGAATAAGGTCCTCAAGGTGTGTTTTAGTATTTATTTATTTATTTTTGTCGTTTAGCGATTGGTCGATGTTGACCGGGAACTCAAATAGAAATTGGGTTTTTCAAGAGGGAGAAAAGGGGAGGGAAGGAGGAGGGAGAAGAGGAGAATGGTCGATATCAGCCATTTGCGGGAACCCAAATAGAAATTGGGTTTTTCAGGAAGGAGAAGAGGGGAGGGAATAGGGGCTGAAACTGATGCAATAAGATAATAATGAGCTGAAACTGAAACAAAATCACTGCTTTTGCAGTTTGTAGATGAGAAGGTTCAGTGGCTTCACATCGATATGGCTGGCCCTATTTGGAACGACAACAAAAAAAAATGCAACAGGATTTGGAATATCTACTTTGGTTGAGTGCATTTTGAAAAATCCATCTTAGTTGAGGGCCTAAAATCACCAAATCCCTATAAAATTGACATTTAAGGATCTATAGAAAGCTCAATGGTGCCGCATTGAACTACGAAAACTGATTGGGTTTTAATGAAGATTTGATGTGATATGGAAAAGAAAAGGGCAGAGAGTGTTGTTGTTGATCTTGTAATTTTTGCAACGATTGGCAGCAGGATTGAAAAAACCCTATGCAACACCACCCCTTCCATATTCTCCCTCCTCCTCCCCTCACCTCGTCTCCCTCCTGAAAAACCCAATTTCTATTTGGGTTCCCACAGAAAGGTGGATATCGATCAATCGCTAAACGACAAAAAAAAAAAAAAAAAAAAAAGCACACCTTGAGGACCTTAGTCATAAATATAGTGTGTCTGGGACCTCAAAAGTGGTATGGGGTCTTATGGGGACCTGCGCTGTAAATTCCCCTTGTTTGTTTGTTTGATTCTCTATCATTCTAACTAAAACTTTCAATTACAGGTTTAAATAAAAGGACAGTGTGTATGTCATGGGAGAAAAAATTGTACAGTTGCGTATTTGTTAGAGGACTTCAGAGCAAGTCTATAGAGAAAAATATGTTTCACGTCAAAAGATGGAAATTGACCTTAATGGAGAATCTTGAGTTGTTATCAACACAAGATATTGGATGTCATTAGCATAAGACCATTTCTCATATTTACAAGCCTGACATGCAATACAAAACCACCTACAAAAGTAGCATTTGGATAGCTTGTGTCTCCTCTGTAAGCCCATAGTTTTTTGTTCTTTGACAAATTACCCCTAATTATGGTAAATTATTAAAAGGTCCCTAAATACTGTCCTTTAAGGCCTCTAATCCACAAAATTTTTGGTTAAAGCCTCTAGTCCATGCGCCTAGACTTATTACAGGCGGAGGTCCCTAAGTATGCCAAATCATACATTTACATGACTGATTTGCCCTTCTAACAATTTGAAATTATGTCATGCGTTTAATCCCTAATTTTAAGCTCTTTAACATGATATTTAATGGCTGATTTGCCCCTTTAAACGCATCAAGTTGTCTAATGGATTTTATTTTCTAGTTTTGGATCAAGTTTTGAAATTCAAATGAGATGAAATATATCATGTTTCAAAATTCAAATGGGAGGGAACGATTCCAAGCCTCTTATACCAATGTGCGATTCGCTGCAGAGGCACTACTTGCAGAAGCTTTCATGAATTTTCTTTCCAATCATCAGATAACCATGCCCCAATATCTAATTATCAGCCTATTTTTTTCCAACCGATCTTTGCCCCGCCTCATTGTTGAGGAGTTTCTGTGCGTGGGAGTTTCTGTGATCCTTGCTTCACAAGACATATGAGAAGAATTGCACCAAGACATATCAGAAGTATTGGACTGATCTTTGCCCCACACAAGATCAGAATTGACTCCTTTTAATGGGTTCGTTCTAGTCCCGCGTGAGAGCTTTTGTGATCTTCTGTAGTTTTCTTACTCACGTGGCGACTATATATCCTTTCTTTTTTCTTATTGTAATTTCTTCGAAAAGATATATAAGTTTATCTTAATTGTTTTCAAAAGGTTTTGTTTCAAACTCAGATAAATTTATCTGAACTTCTGAGAAAACTCAGACAAATTTATTTGAGTTTTGAAAAAAAAATTCTAAATTTTGAATAAATTTATCTAAATTTGGACCAAATTTATTTGTGTTTGGAACAAATTTATTCGAGTTTAAAAAAGATTTATATGAGTTTTACCCAGTCTCATGTGCAGATTTTCTAGATGATTTTCCTTCTCAGATAAATTTATCTGAGTTTTGCCCAATCCCACATGCAGTTTTTCTGGATGATTTTTTTTTCATTGAATCAGTTTTTCCCATTTTCTTTCTCTTATTTGTCGTAATCTTTGATTTGTACAGTCAAATAATCTTCGTGAAATTGACGGGTTTTCTCCCTTTTTTTTTCTCCAAATAAAACTCTTAACGAAATCAGTTTTCCTTTTTGTATGCCGCATAGAGTGTATTAAGATGGGCACTCTGGACTTTTTAACCAGTTAAAACTTGAAAAAGGACTTTTGGCTCTACGGAAAAGGAATGTGGATCGTTTGCAATAAAAATCGAAGTTGAGGGACCTCCGACCTGAAAGTGCACCTGGGGCCAATGCATAAGTTTTTAGTGGGGGCGGGGGGGGGGGGGGTGGGGGGGGGGGGGAATAGGACTACGAAATTTCATTACCACTTTTTAATATATCAAACAAGATGTCAAAGTAAATAAGTGTTGTGTAGACAAAGTGAGTGCAAAAAGCAATGTTCAATGTTAAAGATAGCATATGAGACTAGATCAAGACATTGAGACAAGCAACATAAAGAGATGCACACAGATTTATAGTGGTTCGGACAATGTCCTACATCCACTCACAAGGGTCACTAAGTCCATTGGTTCCACTATGATGAATCAAAACTGCACAAGTAATGATCATATCAGACACTTACACAACACAATTTTGGTAACGGGGTTTGATCACACAGATCTAATCCCCCACACACATTTTAGAGTGATTGAATCACACATATTCACACCACTATCACACAATACACTAGTTGTAGATGTTGATGAGAAGCAGAACACTTGCCTTTGTGGAAGTCTGAAAGTGTTGATTGAAGCATCAACTGTAGTTGAAGCTTTAACCTCTTGAAGCAAGCTTGGTGTAGATGCAGATCCTCCATTGTGATGCACAACCAAGGTTTAAGAGGTTTGGATTCTAGGATATCATATATTTAGTCGATTTGGAAATCAACCTAGAAGCCTTTCTTCCATTCACAATTATCTTGGAGCTAAAACAGCTCATACATTTTCTAGATAAGGTTTGAATGTGTTTGGAAGAGGGTTTGAGAGCTTTAGAATAGATAGGAAAAATAAGTCAGACAAGCTCTCAAAACTGTGTCCTCATCTGTGAAAAACGAGCTCCAGAAATATATAGAAAAGTTCTCAACGGCTAGTTATGGCGGCTAACCTCTTGGCAGTTCGGCTAGCCTCATTTCAATTGTTCTGATGTAACGACTACTTTTTCTATGTCGGTCAGCTCGCGGTTAGCCGTCGGTGGCTAACCGTGATGTGACCGCTGGGTGACCGAATTTACTTTTCAACAACATGATGCATTCTGGAAAAGTAATCGTGACATTCGGTTGCCTAGCGGTTAGCCGCCAGCCCACATGGCGATTAGCAGAAAGGGAACCGCGGGGTGGCCAAACTCCTTAACAGCTGAGAGGTTTGCATTCTGAAAATGTAGCCGAGGGATTTCGGTTACTTGGCGGTTAGCCGCTTTTCGCAAAGAGGCTAGCCACAAGGTGACCGATAGGTCACCGAACCTCCTTATTTTGGACAAAACAAAATGCGAAGAAAATAGTTTGAAAATTTTTTTAAACTAAGGCTTCCGAGGGTCCGAGGGTCCTAGGGTCCAGAGAGGAAATGGTTTTAAGTCCGAAATACCTGAGATGGTTGGCACACAAAAGGAGGCTATCTGGACGAATCCGGGCCTTCCAAAAGCTTGATGAATCTCTTGAAAAAGATCTTCCTTGACACACTTCGAGAGATAAGATCTTCAGAACTCATTGGCACGAAATTGACAAAAGAAATGTGTCCATTCATAATAATAGAGAAAAATTCTTGTGCATGTTCTCTAATAAGCATATGGGGTCAGAGATTCCAATGAAGCAGAGAGAATGGCTACAATGTAAGTTCTTCGGATTTATTCAGGTGCATCATTTAACAAGTTATTTTCGGAGAGTGATTCATCTAATGCTATGTCGTAGGTGACCTCAATTGATTCGAACCCCTGGAAACTATAACTTTTCTTCAATGAGATCGAAGTACTATCATCATCTATTCAGGTATGCCTACTGACATGTAAGTCAATCAAGTGATCAACTAACCGCAAGGCAGATGCTTCAGTAGAACGGAGGGTGGATAGAATATCTTTTTTACCTACTTCTATTGTGTCGTCGTTTAATAGCAGAGGGTATAATGCTCTTATCCCTTGGTTTGTTCTATCCTATATATATATATATATATATATATATACACTGATGCAGCAGCAATACCACATCATTGCAACAAGGCTCGTGGGCCACATGTGGGACCCATTAAATTCTGATTTTTAATTGTTATTAGTTTTATTTTTAGCAAAGAGTATAATTAGGATTAGTTTCTAATTTGGATAGGATTATTATTTTGTTTCCTAGTTTGATTAGGATTGTTTCTTAGGGCTAAGTTTCTTTTATTATATATACAGCATTGTAGAGATTGGTAATCTCAAATATTTGAGTTAATAAAATTTTCCCTTTGTGGGTTTATCGTTGGAGAGTGTCTTCGTCGTGTGAATGTTCCATTAGAACCCTAATTGTGCCCCCTGCACTTGTGATTCTAACCCTAGGATTGCATCATATACTCTAACCCTAGGATTGCATCATATACAACCTTAATTCATGATCCTTGCAGCAGAATAATCCCTCGTGCCCTTTAAAGTGAATAGGATAGCTGAGCCGGCACGGTAGGTTGACTGATCATTATGCTGAGTCCTCCCCACTCCGTTGTCCATCTCGGGTCTGGAATGGAACCTAGGAAGAGAACAAGGAGATCTCTGAAAAGATATATATATATATATATATATATATATATAATAGAGGACATCTTTGTACTAACATAATTTACTTCTATCAATTAAAAGAAAAGGTGGGAGATTTTTTTATAATTGGCGGTAGCAAGCAAGGTGTCTAAAGTGGACAATCATAGAAAGGACATTGTCGGAGAGAAAATTGCTATTACAAGTTCTTTATGTGCAGAAGTAGTTTAGCATTGGGTCTTGCAAAATCTTTAAGCAAGTTTCTAGATGACTGGAAGGCAGCTTTGTTTCATGGTTTAGTTTCACGGATTTTCTGCAGTTCTTGTCCAGCTAATATAAAAATAATAATAATAATAACTGTTACAAATTTTAGTGAACAAGATTTATTATCCAAAAGATTCTTTTTCTTTTTTGGTACCAAACCCCAAAGATTGTTATTTTTTTTTACCCAACTATAAGGCGCTGGGACCTCGCCCTTGGCTGGGGGTAGTAGCATGGTTGTCAATATTGTTTCGGACCTCATTTCGGTCCGGCCACCAAAATGAAAAGTTTCGAGCAATTCAGGGTTTCGGCGAAATTTTTCGAAATTACATTTTTTAGGAAATATAAAATAATAAATATAAATTTAATTCATTTTAATAAAAATTATTGGAATTGCATTTTAGGGAAATATAAGAAACACAAAGAATATATGCGTATAAAAAAGTTAAAAAAAAAAATTTATGTCAAATACCATGTCGGCCAAAATTGACCGAAATCCAAAACGAAAAGTTTTGATGGAAATTTTATTTCAGACACTTAACCGAAACAAAAAATTTCTATCATTTTGGCTGAAACGTTATAAAATTAATAATTGTAGTTAGTAGACCTCGGGTAACGTGATGGAATCCTTTGAGTGAGGAAAGTTAACTAGATCTTGAGTAAGGTGAGAGATCCCTCGGTGAGGGAAGGTGGCATGATTCCTGCGGGTGAGTACTAGCACTGTGCATTTGTTCCCTATGTCTTGTGTTCGAATATTTCACTCCAAATTTGCGGGTGTGTATTTGTCTTAGTTTAGTAGGTGCCACCCCAAAAACTAATCTTACTGGATTAAATACATCAATTGACCCCCAAGTGAGTGCTAAACTCATTTCTCACAGCCTTAATTCTGGGCGGTAGAAGCAGCAGCAGCAGTAGGAGGAAGTAGAAATTACTTCTCTCTTAGATAAAGAAGATGTTTTTGTACAGAGAAAAAGATTTTCTACCAATAGCTGTCCAAGTGACGAGACACTACTACCTCTTCCTTGTTTTCATCCTTTTCTACTCCTAGTACTGCTGAAAAACAGTTGGAGTTTGTTCGTTGACAGTAACAACACAACAAAACTAAACGTGCTCTAAAATTAAAATAAAAACACACACACATCCAACACTATTTCTCAACTTAAAATTCGTCTTCTTCCCACCAACTCGATTTCTCTGCGCTCCTTTTCTCTCATCGATCTGATTCAATTTGATTTTATTTTTAGGGTTCGTAGTGAGATAGGAATAGGATGGGTTCGTCTCTATCATCAACATGTTCATCTCAGTGCTGCGAAGAGACTAAATCAGAATCGGAAGAAGAAGAAAAAGAGCAGCGGAGGAGATGGAAGAAGGGGAGGAGAAGAGAGGCGGAGAGTGGAGGAGGAGAGGGGCATTTCCGTCGGAGCCCCGATATCCGAGAGGAGGAGCTCCATCGGATCTGCGGCCGGATGTTCCTCAACGGGGCCGGCCAAGTCGCCTGCCTCCACACACAGCAGGGAAGGAAAGGCACTAACCAAGATGCCATGCTTGTCTGGGAGGTCTCTCTCAGCTCTTCTTGCGTTTGATTTCGCTTTCGCTTTCATGGATTATTATTGATTATTGATTGTCATCTCCTGTCTTGGGTTTGTATCAATATTGAAGGATTTCTTCTATAGGGACATGTTGAATTTTAAGAAAAAAGCCAAAAAGTCTTTATCTTTTTCTCTTTTTTTTTTTTTTTTTTTTTTGGTAAAAGTTGGTGAGTGAATTTAGTGGGTTTAATTTGGGTGATTCATGGATTAGACAGATGGTTTAGCTTTATTTCATTAATCATGAAGGTGACTTTCAAGTCATGGAAGTTTATGATTTAATCATGGATGATCATCATTTTATTTTTTATTTTTTTTGTGTGTGGGGTGGAACTGTTGGAAGTACCTTTTGGGTCTTTTCAATAATGGCTAGGTTTCATGTGTGTATGTCTGAATGATATGAAACTGGATTGCTTGGATGGATTATTTTAGTTACTTTTCCAATAGCCCAGCTTACTGAGAAAGTTAAACCCCATTTTCTAGATTGTATCACAGTGATGAGTTTTAGAGGCAAATTTTGCCCCCTTTTTTTTTCTCTCATTATGTTTGAAAGGTCCCATATCTTCTTGGTATTGTCTGGGCTGTATCACTTAATTTCCTGCTTTAGCAATTCAACAACAATGAAGTGGGGTATTGTTGATTCATAGGCTACAATTTGGGGTTACGGTCAAATATTTCAGCACAAAAGTACAGAAAGTATAAACAAGGAGAGCTAGAAATTTTAATTCCCTGGTTATATCTGGGTTGATTAGGAACATGGGGGTGTGTGCGAGAGTGTGAGTCCCAATGTAACAATAAAAGAAATAAAAAAAAATTAAAAACAAAACTTGGGAGTTTGTCATAGCACCAGCTTTGGTGAGAACTGAGAAAATCTGAAGTTCTTTTCAGAGTCAGTTGGCTTAACTCATGATCAGCCTAGAGGCCTGACGAATTACACTTTCTTAGGATGACTTCTGCCCCTTGGATGGTCCCCCATTGCCAAGCCTACCACTGAGAAGCAACCTCAAGATATTGTGGTCACTTTCAAGTGGCCAAAAACACTCCTGCTATATCACGAGCTATTTAACTCTAACTATTTGCAGAGAGAGACCAATGAATGTTGCAGTAAACAGAGAGATTTCGTAAAGAAGTTTTTTCTGTTTGTTACAAAACTGAAGAAGGGTTTTTAATCCTTATCAGACTCTTAAACATTACTAACAAGTGGGATGCATTGGTTCCCATTTTTTTTTTTTTTTTTTTAAAAACTCATTGGTTCCCAAATTGACTGATGAAGCCTTACAACTTGTTCAAAGAAAGGACTTGCAATGGACAGAACACTGCACAACGAAAACAAAACATGGACAGAGTAGAAATATTATATGTATATCTATTTCTTATTTTTATTTTGCAAAAGCATGGCCTTCCTGTGTAAGGATAAGTGTGCCTGAGAATTCCACTGGACTTGGCAAATGTAAAGCACGTAAGATGTCCATCATGGACGCATACCCACTTAACCTGTTTTCAGGCCTGGCTTTAAGCTGAGGCAGGCTGAGGCCCGACTCATATATGCACTACCAAAATGCATAATATTTCAAAATGCTTATTGCAAACGTGCTCTGATAAGCCTCTTCCATGTTTTACGCCCAACCTGATGTGTGAATCTAGTGAAAAGGCACTTCCCACTCAATGTTTTCTACTTGGTGGGAACAAAAATGCATCATAATGCATAGTTTCTTTTGTTTATATTGAAAAATACACACATGCACACCAACATGTTTTGCTTTGATTGGTTGTTTTGTGTTATTTGATCACCCGTTTTGATTGGTTGTTTTGTGTTATTTGATCACCCAGCTTGTCAATCCTTCATTTACTTATTGGATTTTACTTCTGAAATAGTGCTGAACTTGTAGAATGATAAAGGCTACTGCAGCCACAAAGTATCAGAATGAGAAACTGATGCAAGCCCTAGGGTTAGGGCTTACCTAGAAGTGTCAAAGCACGTGTTTGCAGACACTTTAACACGTCTCCTCAGAGACTTCAGCGCGAGAATGCACGTCCGAGGGATAGAAAACCCACGATAATATTATTCCAATAATTAGAGTTTGAGAATGCCTTTTGTACAATGGAATATAAATAGGAAAAACAAACTTAGGGGCTAAGAAAACCTAATCAACTAGGAAAGTAATAGAAACTATCCTAATTACAACTCTTTCAACAAAATTAGAAACCTACTAACAAGAATTTAGAGAAATAACAAGAAAATAAAAAGTATTCCTAAACTATGGTCCCAGTTGTCGGCCAATCCGTTTTGCATCAGAAACAGAGGCAGGAAACAAAGCTTGAATCAATTGCATGACACGTTTCATTTTGAAGATTTTTGGGAGAAGTGTTTATGGAGGGATATGAAATAAATATGAAAAATGTGAAGCGAGAAACGTAGGTAGTTGCGAGGGAACTACAGCTGCAACTACTGCAGCCTCTTGCATCATCAAGCAATTGAGATAGATTAGTCTTGATCGGTCTGATTTTAGTGCTAATATCTAATGTATCTTAGTTAGTCTGATTTTATGGAGTTCTTCATCAGTCTAATTTTAGTGCTAATATCTAATGGATCTTAGTTAGGGTCAGTCTTTCTGTTTTCATCTCTTATACCGAAATTTTTGTTGCAAGTGTTTTATGGTTCTGTTTTTTGTACTTTCCATGGTTGTAATTTCTTAAAAACAATTTAATTCTTTGTTACCGATAAAAAGAAAAGATTAGTCTTGATCAGCAAAGCAATTTTAGATTTCATCTCCTCGAAGTAATTTGATTAAAAAATATGGTATCTGAAATCTGAAGGGTTTAGCCATTGCATAGACTTGGCATTTCTATTGGCTATTATCAATTAGCGTGTCAATACTTTTTTTTACCTCTTACTTCAGTAATTACCACTTATGATGCATCATGCCAGAATTTCTGTTCAAGAGAAGACGCCATCTTCTGCGGTGTGTTTGATGGTCATGGTCCAGTTGGTCATATGGTTGCAAAGAAAGTGAGAGATTCCCTTCCTCTTAAGCTGTGCACACACTGGAAAGCTATTGTCAGCAATCAAAACAACCTACACGAGAACGGCAGTGTGCTGGGAAGCATGAATTCTGAAGAAACTGCTTCTGTTAGCTTAGATGATGAATGGGGTGAGTCATTAGATGCTGATGAAAGTGAAAAACTCCCTGAGATATATCTCATTCTGAAGCAATCTTTATTGAAGGCTTTTAAGTTAATGGATAAAGAGCTGAAACTCTATCCAACAATTGATTGTTTCTGCAGTGGGACTACTGCTGTCACCTTGATAAAGCAGGTAACCATCCACATAATGTTTGCAAGTGGTTCTTATTCACCTCTTTCCATTGTTTTACATCACCCTTTTTTTTAGCAAATATCTGTATATATATAGAAAATGAAACTTGCATTTCCTCAGGGACAGGATATTGTAATTGGAAATGTTGGAGACTCGAGAGCAGTGTTGGGCACAAGAGATGAGGACAATGCACTCGTTGCCATACAATTGACGGTGGATTTGAAACCAAATCTTCCGAGTATGTTAGTTTCTATGCTGATTCTTCAGGCTTCTTAGAAAATTAATGGATTTTATCAGACGGTTAGTATAGCATTTTGGCTTACCAATTACTTTGCATGCCAATTCAGCATGCAGCATCAAGAAAAATCATAATTGGTTCAACTTGGATGGAGAGAGTTGTCAATAGAGTTGTGAACAACCCAAGACTCTTTATTTTATTTTATTTTTTTCACTTTTTTTCTTATAAGTTGGCCTGTTCTTTTTACTACTTGGAAGTAGAAGTTCAATTTATGCCTTCTAGTATCCTATTTTTAACATATTTTACAAGCACATTGGCTTCCGTGCAATTATTGTTGGATCAAGTTATTTTTGAAGTTGAAACATATCATGTGGGAACTTCCAAAGTCCTTTGGCCATTTTATAGTGACCTCAAATTAATTTCAGTTATCAAGTAAATGAAGCAAGAGAGCATTGGTCACTATGAATCTCCAAGAGTTATTTTATTTACTAGAACTTTTGCATCTTTACCCAAGCAATCTTCTTTTTTCTTTATTTAACCTAAATACAGGTATGAGTAATGTATATTGCTAGGACTGGATACAGTGGATACTTTAATTCTGAGATTCTTGGGCTTTAATCCGTCTTTTATTTGTTTAAAAATATAACACCACAAATATGGTGGAGACCAGTCTCGTTTTGCATCCCTTCCATTTGAATCAAATGGCCTTCATATATATATTCATCATTTTTGGAATATCGAGGAGGCAATTTCTTAAGCTCTTTTAACACGAAACATTGACTTTTATGATTTCATATAAAAAGAGCTGAAGAAACAGTGGAAGGTGCTCATTGTCTTAACCATGAGGTTTGAGTTCAAGTCGCGTTACCTGATGTTGATAATAGCTCTAAACTTTCTTACCTTCATTGGTTATAAAAATAAAAATAAAAATAAAATAAAAAAACACTTTCTTACCTTCATATGAAGTTGATCTTTGAATTCCAAGGTCTGACCTGGGATTGTTTCTGAAATGTAATGTTTTGATGTAAAAGCATATGTTAAGGGGTGTTGGAGTTGAGCCCATGCCAGACAATGTCAAACCCCACTGCTATGACTTAAAATTTTGAAGGCCTAATACCATTGTTGTTTAGCTTTATAGCTTCATTTGCTTTATGTAGAATATCCAAGGTTTATTTCAACCTTGTTGTGTATCTACTCATGCACATTACAAAGTGAAATTAAAGAAAATGACACCCAAATATCGCATGTTCTGTTAATTATTCTTAGGAAGGGCACAATTTTTTAGTTGCATGATATGATGCCCAGATATTGATATGGGTACGGACATGGATATGGGGATTGCGGATATGACTCTGCACTTTTGGAGACCGAGGACATAGATATTGATACGGGTGTATAATTTTTTCTTTTGATCACTTTTGAATTAATGAAATTATCATTGTTTACGTTCCATTCTGACATCTTTTATGTTGAGAAGTAAGAAAACTAAAAGAACTATATGATATAATGGACTTTGGTTAGTTGGATGTGCTAGCTTGTACCCTTGAAATATCGGTACAGATGCATTGGGCTTGTACAGCTATTCGGGTATCATAGGTTGCATAATATCTGCACATATGAGTGAGAGAGAGAGAGGTTGTAAAGCTTATTGAGCTTTTCTTCTCTGGCTGTAAAGCTTAATTATGTTGTCCATTGCAATTCTGTTCAGGTGAAGCTGCAAGAATTCAGCAATGCAGAGGAAGGATTTTCGCCTTGCAGGATGAGCCGGAGGTTGCACGCGTATGGTTGCCTAATAGCAATTCACCTGGCTTGGCAATGGCCAGAGCTTTTGGGGACTTCTGCCTGAAGGATTTTGGTTTGATATCTGTCCCAGACATTTCTTATCACCATCTCACAGAAAGAGATGAATTCATCATTCTTGCTACTGATGGGGTAACTTCTACTTCTCCATATCCTTGCTGCTTTTGGAAACTAACATCCTTTATGGGGTTCTGAAAATCATCTGCCTTAGCTGCATTTTTCTACTTCCGAATCTTGTGATTCCTGCATACTTTGGTAGTTAAATGTTACAGTTTATTCCACTCCTTTTTATGATTCCCGGCCCTCTTATTTAAAACTGAGATACTTAATGCTTCTCTTAATTCTTAATATGCTTCAAGTAGTAAAATAACTTATTCCAGTTGATGCTGCTTTCATACCTGGTCTGCTTTTGCTTTTTGAGGGAGTTTAGGATTATTAAATGTATAAATATTGAACTGGATAACAGGATTCTTTCATTTTTTATTATTATTATTATTTTTATTTTTTATTTTTTATAAAAGCTTAAACTTGTCCGTGCAGGTATGGGATGTTCTCTCAAACAAGGAAGTTGTTGATATAGTGGCTTCGGCACCAAGTCGTGCAACAGCTGCCAGAGCTCTTGTAGACTGTGCAGTGCGGGCATGGAGGCTTAAGTTCCCAACATCCAAAAATGATGATTGTGCTGTAGTCTGTCTCTTTCTGAATAGCATTTCATCTAGTGAAATTCATGGGAATGCAAAAGAGAAGACCTCGAAGAAGTCCATGGAGGCAACAGTCTCCATCTCAACCAATAGAGAAACAACAGATGGAAAATCTCAGGGCATAAATTCTCAGGGTTCTTCTTCCATGGAAGAAACTATGGCAGTCACCAGTGCGAAGGATGGTAAGTTACCTGACAGGTGCCAGTCAACTAGAAGCCTTGCTGACTGCATCTCAACAACAGAGGATGAAGAGTGGTCTGCACTTGAAGGTTTCACGAGGGTGAATTCTCTTCTGAACATTCCAAGATTCAGTTCTGGTGACAAAAACTCTACCAGTTGGAGAAAATGGTTGTGACACAGCACGCATCCCTTTTCATTTTTTTGCCACTTGAGAAAAGAACATTAAAAAGTGAGTACCATTATCTTAAACGGATGTTTAAGCAAAAGCAAATGGATTTCCTGCGACTGCATGAAGCAAAAAAAAAAATTCTCTGGATTGCAAGCCATGGTTGAAAAAAATTATAAGATATGAGCCTGCATTGAACTCTTCTCATCAAAGGTGTATATTTAATTTTCAAGGCCGATGTCTTTGAAATGAAGGGACATGCTGTTTCCAAAAATGAATTTCTTGTCCACCTTGTATGTTCCTCTATGTTGCTTGCAGTTGGTGAGTTAAACTGTTTCTCGCATTGATCTTTGTTTGCAAAACTGTTTCCTGTAGAGTTTTATTATTATTATTATATATAGAGAAGCCTGTAATATATGATGAGCTTTGTTACCTGCTTCTGATGAATCTCTTTTATACATATTGAAATTGACAGTAATTTTTCTTTTAATCATTGTCATGGTAGTTCAGATGCTGCTATTGTAATTATGAGTGGTTGTGTATGGGTGGTGTAAAAGAGTTTGATTAGAAGATATGGGTTTAGGTTTGAATTTGACGAGTTCAGTAGTGGCCAGTTGGTGGTTATTACATACAATTTGCATGTATAATGAAAAAGGATTTTTTCCTTGAAATACAGATTTTATTCCATTAATTACTGCACAGGGTTTGACTTTTATAATGTTACACAAGAGTGCTTCATGCAGCCTTTTGGCTGTGTAAAACTACCAGTATAGCCTTGGGTTGCTAGAAAACTGTGTGATATCCCAACATGTGAAGCGAGAACCAATGAAGCCGAGTTCAATTGATCTTGGTCGTCTTCATCTGCAAATATCTGTGAGAACCAACTGTAGAACTGTAGATCATTTGGTAGAGGGCTTGCTGGTTTTGATTTGAGTCATCCCAAAGCTCTTGCATGGTGCTCTCTCTCTCTCTCTCTCAATTTTAGGAACCCTTCTCATTTCAGGAGCCGTTTCAGGGTCAAGGTCTCTAAAAACTTTCCAATTTCAAACCCCAGAAATCCCAAAATAAGACAAGAAAAATAGAAAGAATGAACACTTCATCAAAGAAGAAGAAAACCCAATACCATAAATTGCGATATAGTTCACACTATCTCGACTCAAGGGTGATCTTGATGAGCTGAAGGGGTTTAGCTGTTCAAGCGGGAGGGGTTAGTGCTTTGTTATATCAAAGCTTGTCACAGCAGTTAGATGCTACAGACTTCAATGGAATGGCAGGGTTCTCCACTGGCCCATGAGAGTTTCCATCATAACTCATAAGCCCATTTGGATTTTCTTTCTTTATCATTATTATGCATTAGTGACGACTTGTTTTAGAGTAGAGAATTTCAGAGACCTTATAGCTCATCTTCTTGTAGTGTGTTGGGTATTCTGGGAACAATTCCAACTGGGTCTGTGTAGTTCTCAACTTGATGTTTCTTGTATTGTATAGACACCATTTCTATCTTTTCATCTGTTTATTATGCCTCAGTACTTTATATTTAGTAGAAAGAAACGGGAGACCTTTTAAGCTCAGCTTCTTGTGCTCAGTTTGGTATCCAGACACTCCGATTGGGTTGGTCTTTTCAAGCAAAGCAAAGAAGATGTCGGTCTAAATAAGAATATGAATGGGCAAATGTTGGGTAAGTCACAGCCTATTATTCTTGGTCTAGTCTTGCATCTTTCCATTAGAAAGTTTATACATTTTGCAAATCGCTTTTGCCTGACTTTCAGGCCATGTGAAAAGGGGTATGCAGCTATCAGAGTGCTAAGCTTAGATTGTGTCTGCTTGAGTTACCCTTTTCTCCATTTATGAACGACAACAGAGCCGGTTTGTGGATGATAATATCTGATAATATCCCCAGCCTTCACAAATATCAGGTGATCGATCATAGCCTAGCCAAGCTTCAAAAATTACAAACTTGAAGTCACTGGAAAAATATAAAGATTTTTCCTGCAGGATTCTTCCCTGCCTGCCTTACCATGATTTCAACGAGTCAAAAAACAAAAATCAAAACAGGCATGACCAGTATGGTGCATTCCTTGTGTCCTCAATCACCATGAACTGCTCCCCGGTGTGAGATGCCTAAAATCATAAGAAATGAGACAGACAGTAGATCTCAACCAAATCAGTAAATTATGGCTTATATTCACGAGCAACTGGCCAAAATGACAAGAACCATTTTTCTTTTATAAAAGAAACTAGTAATACAACAGCAGCCACAAAAGATTTGGAGGCTCATTTTTGGACATGTTAATTGGGCCCCAGCAGCAAAAGACACTCAAAAAAGAAACTAGTAATACAACAGCAGCCACAAAAGATTTGGAGACTCATTTTTGGACATGTTAATTGGGCCCCAGCAGCAAAAGACACTCAAAAGCGCCGCCCCACCCCCCCCCCCCCCCCCCCGCGCGAATAGCTAAGCAGGAAGTAGAACAACATCTCCAGACACGAAAGCTTGACATCTAATGAGCTGCCCTCTTATCACTAAATAATACACATCACCACAGACTACTCTAAGAATGATGACAAACAAGGCTGAATACTCACAAAAGATATCCCTAAGCTCGTCAATGAAACTCATAAATCAACTTGAAGCCCAATCAAGAGCATTGCAAGCACAGAAATCACCTTCAATGATAAGCAGCCTCTTCAGCTTTACAGCCCCATGCAGACCCATTAGCTTTTGTGTCAACTTGAAGCCCAATCAAGCGCATTGCAAGCACAGAAATCACCTTCAATGATAAGCAGCCTCATCTTCAGCTTTACAGCCCCATGCAGACCCATTAGCAAAGCCAGGAGCACTGTTTCAGGAATTAACAGAATAACCACCTTGCCTGAATACTTCTGTAAAATCATTCTGTAACCACTTTTAAGAGCTAAATGTTCACCAAATAGGCAAGTGTACTTTGGTAAGTTTGACATGAACAAACCTGCAGCATTGATGTGGACGTATATCAGGTAAGGCCCATTCCATCACATCATCTAAGCATACCAAGCCAATATTTTCATGCATTCATAAGATCAGCTATGGAATGTTAACAAAACATTATCAGAACAAACCTGGTTGCTATTTCTGATCTTCTATTTGGCGCTTCTGAAAGTGATAAAAAATGGCATGAGTCAGAAAAATTGCTACTTATAAAATTAGTTCATGCATCCACTATAACAGCCCATTTCACAACCACTCAAACAAATGCTGAGGCCTCGCCGACTGCTGTAGATCTCCGACAAGCCTGTATCACCTCTACTTAACAAACAAGTGCCACCAATACCAAGCCAACGTAAACCACGAAAAGATGGCCTCCTTAGCAACTCCAACAAGTTGAGGGACAACCCACTGCAGTGATAAAGATCAAGTCTTCTAAGTGGCTTCTTTCCCTCACCAAAACCTTCCCTCGAAGCGAATGCAGCTACTGAGGCATCAGTTATATAAAAACAATTCCGAATACAGAGGTCAATGATGTTAATGCCAGACTGAATAATTGTAAAAATAGCTCTATCTGATATGCCTGGCATGTAACCCAAATCAAGTGCTGATAAAGTCTTACAAATAACCCCTCCCTCAAGCAGAAGAGAAGCCACCCCTCTGTCAGTAACTCTTTTACAGCCACGAAGACATAAGAATACAATTGGTGCATTTCCACAGCCAAGAGCTGATAAACCGCCGTCAGTAACATCAGCTCCTCCAAGATTCAGAGTAGTCAATCGACAAAGTCTTGAAATCGAAATAAGCCCATGATCTGCAATGCTTTTACAACCCCACAAGTCAAGCACCTCTAAGCTTTTGCACAAGGAGAGGTCTGCTGCAGTCTCGCTGGTTAGAAGGCCACAAGAAGCCAATCTCACATCCACAAGGGAACACGAGGCATTGACAAGATCATGAAAAGCCAAGTCTGACAGAAAAACTGCACTGATGACTTCAAATTTTTTTAAGCTCTTGCACGAATGCAGAATTGACGCAAAACCAGCATCAGTAACTCTAGAGAATCCACCGAGCCTAACTGATTCAAGTCTTTTGCATTCCTCAGCGAAGAGGAATATCCCCATGTCATTTACCCTTGTGAAGGTTGCCGGGTAATATTCTCTACTGCGTAAAAGAGATAGATGAACCAAATGGCTACAAGAGCCCAGTGATTGCAGCCCACTGTCGGTGAGGTCGTGATGCCACGAAGGCTTCCTCCTTGGTTTGTCTTGGAGGTCTAAGTTCACCAGAAAATGTAGATTCCGGGTGATGGAGATGAGCAGGTGGTCTGTTATTCTATCCACAACAAGTGATAAAGATTGAAGTATGAAATCATTAGGCCTAGGAAAGAAATCAATGCTAAAGTCGGCTGAGGATGCAACAGAGCTCCTAAAAATCCCTATTTCATGTATAAGCTGCTTTGCATGATGCTCAAACATGGGTTGTAACTGCAGAATTTTGATGGTTTTGGGCAGGAAGAGTCCCACTGATTCAAAAACAGCTGGGTCACAATCAGGATCTCGAATCTTTATGCATAGAGACTGCATGGTGGAACAAAAAATAAAGGTTCAATCATCAATGAACTGAAGTATGTTTTTTCTGTGATATTGTCAGATTGTTGTAAAAGGAAACAAGATCTTCATCACAATTATTCCACCTCCAAGTATAAGCACCCTTTAAGCATTTGTGCAAGCTTTTCCTTGCATATATGAGATGGTTCAAGCACTGCCTGACGTGCCATTTCCAATGTAAAAACTCTGACATGAAAAAAAAGAGAAGAAGGTATCAACTAAGCCACATATGAGCAAATAATACAAAAACAAGAAGTACGTAGATAATGAATTTACTCAAGAATAAGAAATTAGGTTCTAAGGAAACGAGCATGTAGCACATTGAAGGTGCTCCTTGTTGCAACCACGAGGTTGTAGGTTCAAGGCATGCTACCAACCAAAGGAAAAAAGGAACTAGGCTCCAAGTCCAACAGAAGAAAGTACATCCATTTGAGCCTTATGTATGAATGATATCCAACTGATCGCATCTCTTGCTATAGAGCTACGAAAATATGCTTTCCTCCTCAGAAAAATAATTATTTTAGCAAGCTTAACTTAATTATCAATTTGTGATGGTAAAATGAAATGTTTCAATAATTGGCTTCCAAAATTTTCTTCTGATTGACGCACACAACTTGTTATGGGTTGATAGGGAGGATACCATCATTGCAAATGACATGAAATTATGAAAGTCATAGCTCAAAATTAATTCAACATAATATAAAAAATGATAAAACAGCCATTGCTTTAAATAACAAAAAAAAAAAAAAAAAAAAAAGGAAAATCAAATCTGGTGTGAATCACATTTTAAAGTAACAAGCAACACCACAACCCCACAATTCATGATTTTTGCATAGGTCGTTTATATCAGTTTGGTCACTTATCTTTTGGAAAGATTATGTTTTACGTTGTTCATTGCTAGGTTAGGCAGTGAGCTAGGCAATACCTGAAAGAAATAGAAAAAGGAAAGATGTGGTTACCTTTTTGTGCGTTTCATTTTATGTGTAGGCAATGTTTTGCATCTATTTCATTGTTTTGAGGATCATATGGTTTTCGAATGAAGAAAAGAAGAGGTGGGAATTAAGCCTGAAACTTCTAATCTTCATGCTGTCTCCATAATGAAGGCCGAAAAGGTTGGGGGTTTTTTCCCCCTGGAAATGAACTGTCTGGTTCATGTGCTACTGTCCAAACATTGGCATACGATTTCAAGCTGGTCAAAGAAGGGAGTAGACTGTTCCTAAATTAGTTACTCCCTCAAAGAAGCTGTGGGAATTAAGGAATCAGATGAAGTGGGAATGTTGTCAATTAGGGAGCCAATTAGAATTTTTAAGGCTAACTTTCAGAAAGATTGATAATGGAAAGTGAGTCAACAAATGCAATCAAGTTTGTGAATACAAATAAGGAAAAGTGCCATGGCAACAAGGGCGGAACCAAGGATCAAAATAGCGGTTGCAACAAGCGTAACAACCAGTAGCCAAAACGCTATGTAGCGTTGTGAATTTTATAAGTTAAAAAAAAAAAAAAAAAAACACTTGAATCTTATGTAACAGCCAATGTTGTTTTTTTTTTTCCCAGTAATTTGGAACCACATAAAGGGTAGAGACGACTTTAAGAAAGGCCATTGAGGAGAATAAATAGGAAAACAGTTGTTTTAAATACAAGAAAAATGGTGTTTTAAACATGGTTGGAAAACTCGTGACTTGGACTCAACTGACTCGGATAGAGTCAACATGGAGACTTGGGAGAGTCATGTTTTTTAATAATAATTTAAAAAACATTTTAAAATGAATCTATTACTTATAAAATATATAATTACATTTATTTCATGCATTCATAATAATCAATTCAATTTAATGAATTTATCTCTGCAATAAAGTACTACAACAAGGAAAATAAAAGAAATTTTTTTGCATATTACATAATTTGTTAGTCCAAATATTGAATGTAAAAGATCAATTAGAAGTTTCAAATTACATTTCAGTCACCTTTTTTAAGTTATCGACTCCAAACCTTATGCATAATTACATATAGATAAACTTTAATTGCTTAAAATTAAATCTGTCTATTAAAATGAGATGACTTGGCCAAGTCTCCCCTATTTTTTACTCAGTCCTTCGTCAAAATGAGGTGACTTGGGAGAGTCAAGAGTCAACTCGGAGAGTTTTCCAACCATGGTTTTAAATTAAAATTACTTGCCTTTACTAGGTTTTAGACTGTAGCGCCGCTATTTTTAAAATAACATAACAGCCTCAACTGTTACGGCCGATAATACGGCCGCTACGTAGCTATTTTGAACCATGTTTCCACTCCTGCATGGCAGTTGCTCAGTATCAGGAGATATGGGCATTACAGGAAAAAGAAAAAAAAACTTGTGAATTCAAGCATATTGGCAAGACCAGAAACAAGATAGCAGATGGTTTAGCTAAAGAGAGAGTACATAAAACTGTTATAAATTAAATAATGAACTGATGTAGTCATGTTTGTTCTGTAGAAGGTTGGAGTAATACTCTTCTTCTGTTGCTATCTTTAACTTTTGTCATGCAGTTCTATTTAATCTAATAAGAATTTCTTTCACTACTTGTAAAGAATTAGTCTCACTTTCATTTACTTTTACCATACATTTTCAGTTAATCCAACAAAAATTTCTTCCATTACCAATAAATGGGAGTTGTTCTAACAACATAATAATCTTCTTCTGTCAATCGCTATCTTTAACTTTCACCGTACGGTTCTATTTAGTCTGATAAAAATTTCTTTCATTACTGATAAAAAAGTAGTCTCTCTCTAAATTTTACCATACAGTTTTATTTAAGCTAATGAAAACTTACTTCACTACCAACAAAAAAGCACTCACTCTCCTTTCTATCCCTATACACACACATAAAAGTCAAAGCCATCGGAAGAGTGCATTACACATTATAATCAGTTTTCCTTTTTTGATTGATTAGAAAATTTTAACCATAAGAAAATCAAGTTACAAAGAAGTTTACAACGACGTTGGCTACAGGACACAGCCATCTTATCCTAGCCAGCAAATCAGCCACTATGTAGATTTTTTCACACGACAGTTTGAGACGTTACAAAAGAAGATAAGTATATACTCCTGAACATGAAAAGATCAGAGAATCGGCCATTTTTTTCATAAGTAAATACATATACATACAATTTTTAACCTCAGCAGAAGTTATTCTCAGAAATGTTCAAGCAAAATTCAAGGAGAAGAGATATACTCCACACATGGAACTGTAAGAGAGATATATAGTAGCAGTTTTTTTTTTTTTTAGTTCAATGGTTATAGTAGCACAACAGGGCAGAAACATAGCCTCTCTTTTTTACATGGGAAGCATTGGCTTTGTTTGTATAATTTTCATTTCTAAAATAAGAAAGATGACTTGAAACATACAATATCACTGTGGAAAACAACTATTGCCATGAATGTTCAATTAATTACAAGAGAAGAAAAAACTGAACTTTCTCAAATTGGAAAGGTTAAGAGTCAGCTTAGGAACAGTACAAATAGTGAGCAGATCTTGTATCAATTTAATGTGGGTCTTACCCAATTTTCATGTAATTTAGTGACCAAAAAACAAGTTAAAGCCATATTCCCTAGTGACCGCAAAACAACCCATACCTTAGACTGGAGCACTTTTCTCCAATGGAAGTGAAAAGCAAGGACAACAACAGCGAGCACTTCAACAGAACCAGTTCCTGAAGATGGTCTTTGACAAAAATGCTGATTGAAGAGTCATTTAGCCGACTGCAGTCAAGGGTGAGGCTCTTAAGGACTTTGTTTTCATTTAGAATGCGATCTAGGATCTGGGCATCCGGCGAAAACCCCTGCAATTTCCCCAAATTCAAGAAATCAATTAAGGAGAGTGAAATTGAGAAGACCAATAGAGCAGCAGATCCATTTAAACATAGAGAGAAGATTTACAGTACCTATTCCTACAAAATGAGAAAAGGTCTCCACAATCACAAGAGGAAAGCTAAACTAACCCAAAACTAAGGAAAAAAAAAAAAAAAAACATTTCAGAATACAGGAATCAGTTGAAAAAAGAAAATCTGTGCAATGAAAAGAGAATAATAACGTTCACAAAGCAAAACCCATTACAGAATCAATGATAACAAGCTAAAACCCATACTACCCATCCCACAAAATATATAAAAATAGGTAAAAAAGAGTCTCATACACATAACCTATTGGGTAATGAGAGAGAGGAACCATTTCAGAAATCAAGAGGAAACAAAGACAACAGAGCATCTAAAACTTTAAAAATGACCCATTTCAGAATACAGGAATTGGTTGAAAAAATAAGTTTTAAGGGACCAACTACACAAAAGGAGGAAATATATGCAATTAAAAGAGGAGAATGAAGTTCACAAGCAAGACCCATCACAGAATCAATGACAATAAGACAAAACCCACAGTACCCATCTCATAAAAAAGTTAGAAGTAGGCCAAACAGTCTGAAATGCAAAACCCATTTGAGAGAGTGAGAGAGACAGAAGACCCATTTCAGAAAATGAATAGAAAACAAAGGTTATAGTCTCTAATGATGAAAAGTTGAAGGGGTATTGTGTTTTGGAGGCCTTACAGAGAGGTCGAGTATGGAGATAGAGGAGAGTGCTTCAGAGGCAGAGAAACGGAGGGTTTTGCAGACAGGAGCAGTTATACAAATGGAATCCACGTCAAGCCTCATCAAAATCTCCTGAAGGACGCTCTGAGGCAGCCTCTCTAATTCCCCACCTCCTGACCCACGACTCATCGTCCCTGTATCTCTTGAAAAGCTAGAAACGATTAGAGAGAGAGAGAGAGCGCGCAGAAGGAGGAAGAAGGAAAGAAAGGTAAGGTACAAGCACAAGTCTTATGTCTGAGATGTGGGGCCCAGATCAAATGATCATAGGGATGCTGATGGGCCAGATGTGATCCTTCATTGAGATTCATGCCAAGGTCTGATACGTTTATGGGTGATTGTCCACGGAGGAAAATTGAACTGATTTTTGAAACCCTAAGCAGATTAAGGGGGTTTTTTTTTTTTGCTTCTTCTTCTTGTGTGTTTTTTAAGCTAGGAAAGTGGGGATTCTATACTAATAAAAGTTTTGACATATCAGAAAGCAAGCAAATAAGAGGCTAAAGAAACAACATCATCTAGCTAACACCTACCAACTAAAAGAAAAAAAACTAATAACTAGAGTTAGCTTCTAAACATTGGTTTTGGAATTAGAAACTCTCCTTTGTTATGGCGTGAAACAGACCAAGTAGAATTATGACTGAGAATTTGGGATTTTTTTTTTTTTTCCTTCTTTTTATATGATGTGAGGTCTGGTTTTCTCCTATTTAGGGCTGTAAAAATGCACCAGTTAACACGACACAAACGACACGATATATATGAGGTTAGGTGGCCTCTCAACGGGTTCGTGTCGTGTTAACCCGTTAAATTAGGTGGTCGTTAACGAATAAAACCGGTAACCCATTAATAACCCGATACAACCTGCCAAATGATAAATGACATAAATTATAAAATGCATAAGGGATATTTTGGTAAATTTGAGAAGGTTGAGTAAAAATGTAAAACCCACATATAAAAGATCATTTTCTAACTCCTTCACTCTCCTATTATTAACAAAAGAGTGTGTGTTAATTGACATGATTCAAAATGGACAAAAATTATTTAACGGGTTAACGGGTCATGTCATGTAGACATGAACCGTTAAATAAACGGGTCACGTTTGTTTTTTATTTTTGGACCCGTTTATTTAATAGATCTTGTACGGGTTAAGGTGATTCTAACATGAATTCGTTAACTCGCAATCCGAATTCGTTAACAAGACACGCTTCACAGCCATGAGAGGGGGGACGTCCCATGTGGTGTTTTTTTTATAAGGCATGGGATGTCCTATTTCTTTTTCTTAGATCCTAGTTTGTAGCATTTAATCCCCTATTGGTAAGTCTCTCCTTGACCAACAAGTATGCAAGATTTGACAAATATTGTAGAGAAATTTTTTTTGTGAGTAAAATATTGGCTTTCAATTTGAATTTTTTTTTTTTTTTACTGAAGAGGGTGTTTATTTAGATATTAGTAGCTATTACAAAAACAAATAGATGATACTGACCTCTTATATGAAGTGAAAAAAAAAATCTCTTTGCACACTCACTTGCTAAATATAGTTTTTCATCAAACACACCATGGAATGGACCCACCATTTTGAAGAATCAATATGCATGATGATAGGCCCCACCTTGAATTTCGATTGTCTTCACTTTGCAATTAGGTGGGGTTCATTATTCTATGGAGGTCGTGAGGCACTTTGCACATATGGCCTGCGTTGGAACGTCCTGTACATGGGAGAATTCCTCCACCTTGTAAAAATCTTCCTACTTCACCTCCTGTACCTTGAATTTTGGAAAGATGTGACTCCACACAAGATGCTAGCTTGCGATATATTGGAAAGCCACAGGAAGTTCTCTTTTATGTCCTCTTTATGCAATGTACTTTCTAATATTGAAAAACTTCCCTTGACTTTGAGATTTTGAGAGATTATTTTGGAGAAAAAATGCAGCCCAAATCTTGTCTCATGTGAGACATCTTCGTGCTTGGTCCTCACTTTTTACTTTTGCATTTTCTCACCATTTGCAAAAGATCTTCTTCCTTGGACCTTCCTTTCTTGCAGTCATGTCTTGAGAATTTTATCGAATCTTCTTGAAATATTCTTTCTCCTTTCAATTTTTTTGTTTATCCCATTTGTTGGTTGTAGAACCCATTTCATCCATTTCCTACGAGCAAAAGTGAACTTTAATTTTAAATTATATTTTTGAACAAAAATCACAAATGCATGATAGTGAGCCTATAAATAAAAATGCACATCATTATGCATGATTTTATTTGAATTAACTAATGATGATGAAGAATTGATTTATTTCATAAGAAAAATAAATTTAGAAAAAACTTTTCAAAAATAGGGTTCCAAAAATGGCAGGTTACTTGATTTGATGCAAAAATGATGATTTTTTAGCAAATTATGCATGAATGCACTACAATGAACCCAAATACATAAAAACATGATTTTTCCTTAAACGAGACTCTTGTGAATTAATAAGACCTTAAAATGGTCCAAAAAAATGTGCATAAAAATATACATTTTCTAGGACTTATCATATACACTTTGAGAACTTTTAAAGCCTTTTACCATGAGCTCTATGCGGGCACAAGAGTCCGGCTTGACCTGGGTTCCTGGGTCCGAAAATGTTTAACCAGACGTGTGTCCGTGACGTACATCCGGCATGTATATCACGCGCAGGTTCCCAACCTTTTTCCATTTTTTTTCATTTTTTATTATTTAAATGAATCTGTTTTTATAATATGTTTTTTTTTAAACGGCATTGATTTAATGTGGAATTAATATTTTTAATAAATTTTGATTAACGTTGTGGCTTAATGGGTGTGGAACGTTGAGATTAATGCCTTACTTATAGCCCAACGGACACTAATCTCTCTTTGTAAGGGTCGTCCGTTTTCTAAAAAGTACATGCTTTTTCCCTCTGTTTTCCTTCTCTATTATTTCTATTTTCATCCAAGCCTCAAGTATTTTGGATTGGAGTCTGAAGTTCATACTAGGTGTGCGACTAGGCTTGAGCGAGAAGAATGCCGTTATAGTCTGGAAGTGGTTCTGCTGAGAACCTTCGTATCTGGGTTTCATCACAAGGGCAGAACTCGTTCTAAAGAAATCGTCATCAGACATGTCTCGGCTACAAATCTGCTGCCCCTTCTGCTCTTCGACTTCCACCAACCTATCACAATTGCAGAACTCACTAACTGGGTATTACTGTTTGATTTATATTTAATTAACAGCAGCCCCTTATCTGCACCATTTCCAATAGAAGTCCTATAAATGCCGGTCAAATAGTCTTTCCTTTACCAGCCATCAAATTAACAAATGAAATTCTAGGAAAGTGAGGATCCCATCTCCATTTCCCCGTTATATCCTTCACTCTTCCGTTCTTTAACATTCTGTCACCATTACCCACTTCACTGATTTCCTAGGAAAATTTAAAGTAATCAAAAGAGCCCCTAACATTCAAGTTCATGCTTTTGTTTAAACTCTTAGAAACCTTCATAGGTGAACATATTCAAGTTCATGGGTTTTCAAACATCAATGTGTAAAATCATTAAAACTGAGATGACCTGTTGATGACTCCAGGTTATGACTAATTCCTTTTGTTTCTGCTACAACAGCCCGATTCAACAGGGCAAGAATTACCTTGACCAACAAGTTACATTGAGCAACAATGTCTATTATCTGACACATGGGTTTTCAGGTTGTGTAATTCATATACTCACATATCAGTGATAGAGTGGAATGAATGATCCTCATGGCTGTGGGAGGATTGCAGGGCTTGTTATCATATGTTACCAGTTCTCATTCTACAACTCTCATTGTCATGTTTTACCATTCAAATAGATTTGAGAAACAGTAAGGGAAAAATAGGTAAAACCTGGTTCAATAGTTGCAGCCAATAAAATAAAATGCGCTCATGAGCATTTTGTCTTGAAATGATCAAAGTTACAGCAGAATGAGAGTTGGGTTCTCCCTACCAGCAATCCCTATTTGCTTGATTTCCAACTTTAAGGTGCATTTGGATGTGCCCCTTATCACGAGAAGATTTTATATTTTTTTGCCAGAAGGGGTTTTCATCTATTCTGATTTATTGATCATGTTTTGATTAAGAACAAGAAGACTTGAGATATTTCTTTCATCAGAGAAGTAATGGATTATCATCGTTTGCATGTATGAAATCTCAAAACAGGACTTGGGTTTCTACCAGTCACGGGCAATGTTTCGACTTTGTAGAATGCATCATCAATAAAATCAATAGATGATTTTATTTTTTGCCATTTATTTTTCATGCCATACAAGAAGCTAGGAGTAGTAATACATTTGAGCAAAATGAGAATCAACAAGACACTTCCCCATAGCTTTCTTACGGAAGTACTTACCTTCAATGGCTAATCTCCCTGATTTTCAGATGGACAACTCTGTTTTTGAAATTAGAATGCCATCACTATCAGCATATAGCCATTCACCATCGCGAATTAAGGTGCCCCCAATGTGAAGGGGCACATACATTTCACCAATGCGTTTTTTGTTCGACTTCAGTGGATGAGATGCCAAGGCTCTGACTCCAATATCACAACCATTGATCTCATCAACATCTCGAATGCAGCCATTTACCAAGATACCAGACCAGCCCATGTTTTGTGCTATCTGACCCAGGTTCCCCCCTACTAAGGCACACCTCATGCTTCCACCTCCATCTATCACTAGAACCCTACCATCCCCTCTGGTCTCAAGAAGCTCCCTTACCAACACATTGTCTTCAAACACCTTGAGAGTTACAATGGGTCCGAAGAATGCTTGAGAGCGACCATAGATTTTGAAGCCTGGATGAAGAACACGCAGATCACCACTTGCCAATAGTCCTGTATTTGCATCGCAAACTTCGGCAGTTGCTAAAGCAGCCATCTGTTCTGCAGGTACAGCTAATTTAAGTGAGTTCTCAAATTCAATTTGCAAAGACAATTTTGAAGATGATCTTCGAGGTCAGGTACAGAGAAAAGATCATATCAATTCATCAGAGGCTCACCATCAACATGCCCTGGTTCCAAAATCAGACTGGTCTGCTTATCAGTCATCAGCATGCATGGTGAACATGGACAACTGGTCATTTTCTCATAGCCATCCATTTTCTCATCCATATGCGGCCCATCTAATAAGCATATTGGTCTGTGCCAACTGCCAAAGCATGAGTGTAGGCGCACTTGACAAACCATGGTGCCACATTCTCAGATGCTACTGATACATCCTCAAATCTTCTTATTTTGACTTAAAGCAGTTCTTAAATATCAGTTAATGAGTAGGCAAATGAAAGTCAGATACATAATTGCATATTAAGAACTCAATAAAATGATTATGCATTAAATCTTTCATCATATGGAGGTAAATTCATATTTCTTGATCATATTCAGTCCATTGGCGAACACCACTCTGATCTCAGTAATGTTAGGACTAATCACAGCTCAATGGAGGTGACAATGAGTTAACAGTCTACCTCGATGACAAGTTTAAATCCTCATAATTGAAGATTTTGCCCATTCTTGATGGCTGAAGCATCTTAGTATAGAATGTGTTCCAGCAGAACGATCAATTACAATCAGCCTGCACCACAGTGTGGGCCCCACCTGAATGCATGATTGATGACAGACACAAGGGAAACCCTGGAGTATAAATGGTCTTCAATAATTTACCCTGATTTGATGATTTACCCATATAATAAGGTACATACAAATAGATGAATAGAACGATCAGACCCTGCCTCTTATGGATTTGAAAAACCAAGGAAGGAAATGTGGGCTGTGTATGGTTCGATCTAGGCTCCTCCATCTCAACCATCCACCATGACCAGAGGTGGATGGTGGATTCCCCTGTGCTGTGCTGCCCACACAATATTGTGCAGAGCGCAGATCACATTAGACCATTTCTTGGTTTTCTGCTTACCTAAAACACTCATGTTGATAGAGTTAAACAGACTCATGTACCAATGTTGTTATCTGTAATCTCTTAGTACTAAAAGTACGCCATATGCATACAAATATCTGAGTTATTTTTGCTATTTTTGCTCAGGCTGCAATTAATTGAAAGACAACCAATTAGTTCTGCAAGCTTTCATCCATTAAACTCACCTTGGGAAACTGCATTTACCTTTGACTAATATCAGAATCTTCTCAAAAGACAGTCAATAAACAGTATGATACCAATAGCCAACTACAGCAAAGTAGTTACTGACATTAACCCATTCCACAGTTTATGCAAAGAACAGCCAGTTGCAGCTTGATCTAATTTAACTCACTGTTGAAACAAGATTACATTTGCCCCATACCTTAATCAAACAAAAATCAGTCAATAAAAAGGCATTCCACTGTACATCTAGAACAATTTTAAGTAATGGCCCTAACTTATTTACAGTTAATAGTCAAATCAACAGCTCGAATCCAAAAATCCAAGCGGTAGTTCAACAAAATACGTTCAGTGTAAAGATCAGATAAATAATCTAGATCATATCAAGTTTTTATGAAGAAACACTGCTTTGTAGCAGTTCATCACAAAACAGTCATGTACTAATCGAATCCACAAAACCTTAGGGTCAAAGGGAGTTCTAAATTCCACCTAATCACAATGTACCAATAAATAGTTAACAAAATGCAGGGTTTACTCCGTTAACTTGTTAAAGTAATGATATTTACCATGACACAAACTTCAATTCATTGATGCACAGTTGGACAATCACATCAATCCCTCACAACAAAGGATTTTGCTTGAACTTGTGGGCAAATCTATGGAAACAAAAAGTTGTTACTGATAGCATGAATCTCCAAATCTATTGGAATGAAGGGGCCTCGAATCAAATCACACAATTCATCAACAAGCACTCAATTAACAGATCCGTTAAATTACTCCTCATAAAAAAACAGTGGACAGCTTGAATCCATTAGTCCATCAAAAAGAGAGGACTGTCTAATTGAACCCTTCCACAGATCATTATACAACTATTACTCATAAGATCCAATCCATTAACCTATAAATGAGGAATAACATTCTAATTCGACCCAATTCACAATTCTTCATCAAGGATTTAAATCAACTGCGAGAATACATAACTTCCTATGGGTCAAGGAGATACTAATCTATAATCCATGGGTCAAGGAGATACGAATCTACACTGATATCAAATACTCATTAGGAAAAAGTCAATTGTTATCCCACATCCATGGCCTAAAAACCCACACAAACACATACACACGAGAGAGAGAGAGAGAGAGATGAAAAAAAAGTACAGTACAGATTCAAAATGAAGCTTGGATTTTGAAAAAGTCTTCACAAATCAAGTACCCAGCACAATTTTATACAGGAATGGCTACACTCTAAGAAGCCATGAAACTACCTTTAATTGAAGGAGAGAAGAGGTCACTTGTAGTAGGGAAAACAACCCACCTAAGAAAATGGGTGCAGTTTGAAAATTCTACAGTTTCCTGTCCAGAATCATAAGCAACACCGCCATTCAGGAGATATCGTCTAGGCTATCTTCCCTGCTGGTTTGTGTGCCCTGATTTATAGATATATCCTATAACGCAATGGCAAATTCCAAGACGTGACAAAAATACAGCCAGCCCAATAAAGCTGACCAGACGAAGGAACGTTGCCATTTCCCCGAAGGTATTAAGCAAATGCACCACCACGTGGAGGGAAGTTTCGATCCTTTAGCCCACAAAATTTTCACCTACGAGCACATGCCATACCGTGCTTATGTGGGCCAGCTCACACGGCCCATTTAGATGGGTTTCTATTAGTAGGGTTAAAATAAATGAGAATCCCTATTTATGGATAAGGGTCATGTAAAAAATCAGCTCCATCGTATTATCTTAATTCTTGATTTAAAAGCTTTAAAATTTAATAATTTTTTAACTATAAATTTTTTTGAAGTTCAATCGAACGGTGGGTAAAAATTTGATCAGCATAAAACTGGACATAGTGATGGAGCATAGAGCGATAAGAGTAAATGAATCTCATTGATCAAAGGTGCATCCAAGCGAGCTCCAAGAGCTGGACTGTATCTACAATTTGCCTGTAAGGAAAAAATTTACTCTGCTGAAAATTTTTAAAAAGAAACCCTCACTTTCAATGTAGATATGTATGGATTGAAATTAAAAACTTAGTTGTCAAAGTTTTTAGACTTATTTCAATTGGGTCCTCACGGTCAAATTAGAGATAAGTGTGTTGAAGTAAGAAAAATCTAACTCCCTTACCTTTAATTTAACAATGAGGACCCAATTGAAATGAGTTTAGAAAATTGCCGATTTTTTTTTCAAAAATATTCACAAGGGTGTCGATCTGGCCCTTTGACGAGGAGCCCAACCAACCAAAGCCAGCAAAATTGAGGATTTTTTTTTAATTGTCCTAAAGCTTAAGGGTAGAGTAAGGCTTGTTTTTGAAAAGCCAACTACCCTGATGGCTACGTAAAATCTTTCTAAACTTAGCTTAAGCTTAGAAGAGTTGCCCCATATAAATTAAAGAAAAAAACTTGACCTTGATTCAACAGTCCAATCCATTTGAATAGATAAAAACTTGATGGATCTAGTGTACTTAAGGAGGTCCCGTGTGTTATGTGTGGAGGCTGATTTCACCCGGGTTAGACTGTTAACTCAGGTCCACTGTCGCGGAACTTCTGCGCTATTATGTAACCCTAGCATAACCGCCAGAGATCTGGTATCTTGTATTCTCATCTTCTGCCTTTGAGCATAGTGGAATCGGTGTGATCCGTGGACGTACGTGAAGATCGAGGGAGCCATGTAAATCTATGTGTTTTATTCGTGTGGTTTGATTGTATAAGGAAAAACAAAAAAGCTCGAAAAAGATGAATGATGATGAATGGGCAGTTCTCGACAGAAAGGCGTTGGGAACAATTCGATTGTCGCTAACAAGATCTTTTGTGTTCAACATTCAAAAAGAGAATACAACGGTGGGTTTAATGGAAGCCCTAGCGAAATCGTACGAAAAAACTTCCGCATCAAACAATGTTTCTCTAAAGAGGAAGTTGGTCAACTTGAAGATGGTCGAAGATGAAAATGTGAATGAACATCTAAACCAATTCAACGCATTAACTGGATAGTTGGAGTCAGCGGGCATCAATTTTGACGATGAAGTCAGAGCGATCCTGGTTTTATTCAATTTGCCAGACAGTTGGGAAGGTTTGGTGATAGCGATGAGCAACTCTTCAGGGACAGAAAAACTAAAGTATGAAAATGTTGCCAGTACTATCTTGAGCGAGGAATATCGGAAAAAGAGTTCAAGGGTAGTCTCTACATCCGCCCTGAACGTTGAGGATAGAGGGAGAAACAGGAGCAAAGGCAATAGAGGCCGAGCTCGATCACAATCAAGGAAAGGCAGATAGAAAACTTTATACGGGAAGGGTGATGGTTGCTGGAACTGCGGCAAGAAATGGCACATAAAAAGGGACTACAGAGCTTCGGTGAAGCAGACAGAGAACAATCAAGGAGGTAAGGACTCGGTCAATGTATTTGAAGAAAGTATTGTCGATGCCTTCATTCTTTCTGTAGCTACACACAATGAGTCTAGGGTAATAAATTCGGGTGCATCTTTTTATGCAACTTTGCACAAAGAAATTCTCTACAACTATGTGCAAGGTGATCTCGGGAAAATCTATCTAGGCGATGATGAACCCTACAACATTGTTGGGAAAGGGGATGTTCAAATAAATCAGAAAAACGGGATAATGCTGAAGTTAAAAGATGTCAGACATGTGCCAAATTTGACAAAGAATCCGATCTCTGTTGGGCAGTTGTCAGAATCTGGTTTTGTGACAACTTTCACCAGTGATTCGTGTAAGATGACCAAAGGGGCTATGATAATGGCTTGTGGGAAGAAGGAAGGCACTCTGCATGTGACTTCTGGCTCGAATGGTGCTATATCAGTTGCATCTTCTGGAGTGGATACGACTACATGGCATTGTCGGCTTAGACATATAAGTGAAAAAGGGATGAAAGTCCTGTTATCTAAGGGAAAGTTGCCAGGTCTGGAATCCATAGACTTGGATTTGTGCGAGGATTGTACACTTGAGAAGCAGAGGAAGGTCGATTTTCTGAAGATTAGAAGGACTCCAAAATCAGAATGGTTGGAATTGGTCCACACAGATGTGTGGGGACCAGCTGAGGTAACCTCTCGGGCGGTTCTCAATATTTCGTAACCTTTATTGATGATGCTACTAGAATACTGTGGGTGTATTTTCTGAAGCATAAATCAGATATATTTAATGTGTTCAAAAAGTGGAAGGTCTTAGTTGCAAAGGTGAGAATGAGACAAGTTCAATACTGAAATGCCTTAGGCCTGACAATAGAGGAGAGTACTGTAGCAAGGAGTTTGAACAATACTACTCCACACATGGGATCACACAAGAAAAGACTATTCCAAGTACACCACAGCAGAATGGAGTTGCTGAGCGTACGACCAAAATTATTCTGGAGCGAGCTAGAAGCATGAGGATTTAAGTAGGATTGCCCAAGCAGTTCTAAGCATATGCGGTGAATACTGCTACTTACTTGATTAATAGAGATCATTCGGTTCCTTTAGGTGGTGGACTACTAGAGGAGGCTTAGACAAAAAAAGGAGGTAAATCTTGCTCATTTAAGAATATTTAGTTGTACCTCTTATGTTTATATTAATTCTATGGATAGGACCAAACTTGATACTAAATCTTTAAAATGCACATTCATTGGGTATGGTGTTGATGATTTTGGTTATCGGTTTTTGAATGCTAAAAATTGAAAAATCATTAGGAGCAAGGATGTGATTTTTAATGAATCTGTCATGTATAAGGACATGATGAAACAACAAACAGGGAGTGGTTAAGAAACTAAATATATAGAACTTGAGGAAATTCCTGATAAAGTTGCCCTACTCTTCAAGATGAAAATTCAGAGGCAGATGAATGTACAACTAGAACCTCAAACTCCACTTTTGAGGAGATCATCAACGGTCCCAAAAACCCTAGCTCATACCTTCTCTGCATTATTTGTTGTTGACTGACAATGGTGAACCAGAGTATTATGAGGAAGCTGTGCAGGTTGAAACCAAGGAAAAGTGGGAGAGTAATAGATGATGAGATGAAATCTCAGTTATCGATCCAATCGTGGGAATTTGCAAAGTTACCCCATGAGAAGACGCCATTACATAACAAGTGGGTTTACAGATTGAAAGAAGAGCCTGACAGTACTACGAGGTACAAGGCAAGGTTGGTGGCGAAAGGTTTTCACCAAAAGGAAGTTATTGACTATACTGAAACATTTTTCCCCAGTTGTCAAGCTCTCTACCATCAGAACAGTTCTAAGTATTATAGAGGTGGAGGACTTACATTTAGAGCAGCTAGATGTGAAGACTGTTTTTTTACATGGAGATCTAGATGAGGACATCTACATGCGTCAGCCACATGGCTATGTCGTCCCAGGCAAGGAGAATTTGGTTTGCAAACTGAAGAAAAGCTTGTATGGGTTGAAACAAGGTCCAAGACAGTGGTAAAGGAAGTTTGATAACTTTATGATGTGGGATGGTTTTCGTAGATGTCATTCTGATCATTGTTGTTACTTTAAGAAGACAAGTACTTCTTACTTGATACTTCTCCTGTATGTGGATGATATGCTTGTTGCAGGTTTAAACATGGATGAGATTTCAAGTCTTAAAAAGAGGTTGTCCAAAGAGTCCGCAATGAAGGATTTAGGTGCTGCAAAACAAATCCGAGGTATGCGAATTGGTAGGGACATAAAAAAAATAGAAAACTGAAGTTGTCTCAAGCTAAGTACGTGGCTAAGGTACTCAAGAGATTCAAAATGGAAGGTGCTAAGCCAGTTAGCACACCATTGGCGAACCATTTCAAACTTTTAAAGGAACAATGTCCAGTGACATAGCAGGAGCATGAACGCATGGCTAAGGTTCCTTATGCCTCAACTATTAGCAATTTGACATATGCTATGGTTTGCACAAGACTAGATATTACTCATGCAGTGGGAGTTGTTAGCAGGTTCATGAGCAACTTAGGCAAGGAGCATTGGAAAGCTGTTAAATGGGTTTTAAGGTACTTGAGAGGTACTATAGACACTGCACTATGTTATGGGGACACAGAAATCAGTTTGCAAGGCTATGTTGATTTGGATTTGGCAGGAGATTATAATAGTAGAAAGAACACTACATGATGTGTCTACGTTAGGAAGTGCAGGAATAAGTTGAGCCTTAAAATTCCAAAAGGTAGTGGCCCTCTAAACAACAGAAGCGGAGTATGTAACAACATCTGAAGCTTGCAAGGAAATGATATGATTGCAGAGTCTACTGAAAGAGTTAGGGAAAGAACAGAAAACTGTCTAGATATTCAGTAACAGCCAGAGTGCAATTCAATAAGCAAAGTTTTCAGCCTTTCATGCTAGAACAAAGCACACAGACATCAAATATCATTTCATACGGTCACTTTTGGAAAAAGATGTATTCGCCTTGGAGAAGATCCACACCAGCCAGAATCCTGCAGACATGTTGACCAAGGCGGTCACAGCGGAGAAAATGAAGACATGTTCGGTTTCTTCACCTGGTCTTTAATCTTAGAAGGATAGCCGCCAGAGATTTGGTATCTTGTATTCTCATCTTCTGCCTTTGAGTATGGTGGAATCGGGGTGATCCGTGGACGTACCTCAAGATCGAGGGAACCAGTACGTCTGTGTGTCTTTTTGTGTTGTTAATTTGATTACATCTTTTGTTATTTATTTCCTAACACCGTGTATGTAGATGGTTCGAATGCACCATAAAGTCGGTCCCATTTTGTTGTCATATTTATCTAAAATCCTCCAAGCATTATTGCACCAGCTCCAAGTGCAACTACCTTATGATCCATCTAAGTGGACCACAAAATAGGTGCCCCTTATTAGTCACTGATCTTAAAGTTTGGCATCCATCCAAATACTAGACTGATAGATCAATCGTGCACTCATTTTAAATGGTAAGTAGGCGGAGCAAAGATCCCCCGCTGAGTGTAGATGTGGTGTATTGCGATTGGTGGTGTAAATATATCAAAAAAATTACTAAAGGCTCGTAGTCCTAGTTTAACAGTGGATGTATATTAATTATTTCATTCGGTTATTTTTACTCATATGATTGTACTTGTCATCAGGGCATTCTAAAACAGTTTTAGAAGTTGGTATTTGGATTCGGACAACTCATCCGTTTATGTATATTAGCGTTGGGATCAAACATCTAATTGTAGATCTGAAGAAGCCAAAATATTGCCATTCTAGCAGCTTCTACCGCTGTCGTCCAAACACGGTTCAAATAGATGTGTGTAGTAATTGCATACATGGCAACATATAAGGAGGAAAGAAACAAGAGGAGAAATAGAGATAGAGAAGGAGAGGTATGCATATCGTCCTTAATAAAAGGCAAGGGCAGTAAATGTATAAGCCAACTGAGATTTAACAAGTCAAGTCTTGATTTACTGTGCAAGACAAAAAACGTAGCTGTCGAGGAGCAAGTAGCTGTGTTATTGCATACTGTTACCTGTAACGTCAAAACTAAAACAAACAACTCATGGTGTTTTAGATATGTAGAAACCATCTCTCCCCAGTCTACCAATATACAACTTGGTTGTAGGTCAGATTTTTCTTACCTGCATTTAAGCGGAATGGTTTAGGGTCAACCTGATTAACCCGCGTGACAAACAATTAACGCTCATATTTTCTTGAAATGAAGCTAGTGCATTCACAAATAGGCTAGAGTTTGCACGAATTGGTTCAATGCATGTGGAAAGTATAAAAATAAAATAAAAATTAATAGACCTTGGCCCCACTTTTGGCCAATGGAAGACTAGGTAATGGACCTCCAATATTTGTTAAAATGAAATTAGGCTCAAGCTAAGCTTAGAAGTCAATTTGGATTAGGTTGAGTAAAAATGGTTGGGTTGGTTGATTTACTAGAAGGATGCAAGTTATGTGGGTAAACTCAAACCGCATTAACCCACAATGGCTATGTTGGTTACTGCATGTCGAGTTGGGCGGACCAGCAACAGGTGCAACTTATGAGTATCTGACCCATTTAATAAACGAAAGGGTCATATGTGAGTTAATTAAGTGAATCTGCCACATTTAACTTGGCCCAACCCATTTGCCACCTCTAGAATAAATAACACCATGCACTCTCCAAAGAAAATCCATTTACTGAGCCTCAAGATAATTAAGTGGATTTTATGTATTAAATAAGATTTTTAGCCAATATGAAATGAGTGAAAATTAGTGCTTAATCTTGTGAATATTGGATCTGCTATGCTGCTGCCGGTAGCAGAAGATTAGGCGGTTTTGCTCACCTGACAACTATTTATTTGGGCTGGGTGCTTTTAGGTGTAACTATTATAGCATTTGGAGACTCTGCTTGGAGTTGGAGTGGTTGTTTGTTTGTTTGTTTTGCTTGGCTCGCTGTTCAAGCTGGAATGTAGGCCCTTGGCTCAGCTTGTGTACCCTGTATCGAGGGAAAGGAAAGAGGGTACATAGCAACACGCGGTTGCTGTTGTGTTGTGCTGCTACTGCTTTCTTGGTTACTGAACCAAGAAAGGAAACAGGAGAGAAACACATCTCTGTTTCTCAGAGGGTTCTTTTTTTGGTGTGTAATACTGTAAATGAGCCATTTACATAGAGTGGTAGTATCTGTCGTTTGGTGTGATAATGTTTCACATGTGTGATGTGTAAAAATATATACATCATGCGGTACTTAAGTCTCGGAAACTACCATTTTGCCTATATACATCATGCGGTACTTAAGTCTCGGAAACTACCATTTCGCCTTCCGCTACACTCAATTTTCGATTAGAGGAGGTGAAAAACCTGGATCCCGTTTGGGGACGAAATTGTAGCTCGACAAAACACGGTTTTTCCAGATCCAGCTGGGATTTATCGTTGCACCAAACAAAGGCGCTAGGTTTCCTATTACTTTCTGTAGAATCGTCATTTGTACAAATGCTGTGAAACAATTTTCCATTTCAGGACGCTAAATTAAATGAATTTACATCTTTGGAAAAAGGCATTGCTAAAGACATATTTCATCTCATGGGGTTCCAGTCCTATGGGCTCCTAATTCACTATCCAAACAATTCTTCTTCCTTAATTCTTCATTGATATTGAGAAATTTGTGAAAAAGTTCAAACAATTATATCTAATTTCTTAAACGTCTTTGGGCTACTAATTTACTATCCAAACCATTCATCTTCTTTAGAAGGCTAAAAAGGGTAAGGAGTCTAATATCTAATTTTAATTCTTCATAGATTTTGAGAAGCTAGAGAAAAGTGTCAAAAATGAAAGTACACATATAGAACTGTTGGACATACTCATTTGCACATATAAAAAAATGATGATTTTGACAAATATGGAATTTTTTTTCACATGTGCATCATTTGTGTATGTAAATGATTCCTATGTGTCATTTACATATGTAACATTTATATATGGAAATGACTAATGACCTCTAAGCACTAGTTGGTTTATCTATGTAAAGTAAAGAAAAAGTGGATGTCAACTCATGAAAATAGTAAAAATAAAATACGTTAAAGTAACAATAAGGTTGTCAGAAGAAAGTGGGATGGAAAATAATTGAGGATTATAGGGGTGTAACGGTTCGGTTAATCTGTCAATTTGGAAAAATCGTTAACCGAACCGTAACCGCGGTTTTCTGTCTTTTAAAACCGTAACCGCATCCACAAAAAATAAAACCATAACCGTGGTTAACTGTATTAAATGGTTCGATTACGAATAATAACCGTGGAATGCCTTCCTCACATAAGGGGATAAATGTGAATGATTAAATGTAAAATTACACATAAGGAGCAATTGAATAAGGTAAGAAATATTTCATTCAACCTCCTTATTTTTTCCTTTTATTTGTAAATGGTACTATTAACCGCATATGGTTAACCGAACCGTATTATACGGTTCGATTTGGTTAATAACCATAAATTATTATGGAAAACAGTAACCGAACCGAACCGTGCGGGTTTTGGATTTCATTAACCGTAACCGAACCGTGAAATACGGTTACTAACCGCGGTTCGGTTTGGTTCGGTTAGACGGTTTTCCGGTTTCTACTGAGGAAGCACACCTAGAACTATATGATCCACACTTTTCTCATATGATCCAAACCGTCAAAATGTAGGGGAAGAGCTTGAATTCGTGAGAAAACTATGCTCACAATGATGTTGAATTATTGTGCATGCACTAAAAAAATGTATAGTGTGGAAAGTCTTCTCATTGGATTAAGTCATAGCAGTGGACAAAGCCCTTTCCTTGTAGCACTCCTTTCTTTTGAAATATTCACAGGCGATGGGACCCACCTTGGGGACAACTTGAGTCCTTCCTGATAGTCATAGCTCATAAGATAGAAACAGTAAAAAAAAAAAAAAAAAGGGAGTTGGGGGGTGGGAGGGCTGCACTTTTCACATATTTCTCAATACCATCGCATGCATAGAGATGTCGGACAGCCCATCGGCCCACCTAGCCCACTTCAAAAATGGTTATTCTTTAAAAAATTGTCCACTTTAACCCTCACCCCCACTCCACCCCTAACATAAAACGGTCATATAAGGGGTATTTTGTATCCTTCTCAATTTTACAAAGTCTATAAATACTCTAATCATCTCATTCTTCTCAATAGAGTAGGTCGAGTTTGACCAAATCACTTAAATATCTTTGTCATTCTTTGTTCTTGTGTTCTAATTTTTAATTTTAACCGAAAATGAGAAAAAATTTAATTGGAAAAAAAATTAAAGAGGCACGCAGAGCACGCCAAGCACGGCCTAGCCCGCTCCAGGAACGGCCCGCCAGGATAAATCCCTGGCAGGCCGACATGGCCCACTCGGGCCAAGATTGGCATGGCTCGCCCCGTTTGGCATCCATACCATCACAGGTGTCAAATATAAAAATTTAAAACTTTGGTATGACAGTCCTGTGGAAGAGCTTAGATCTTGAATTGTGAGACAACAATTGTGCAGAAAAAATTAAGGATGAGCCTATTTTTGCCTTTTTATATGTCTCTCAAAATTCAAGGGGACAAAGATATCAAACTTCACACCTTGGCAGTTTATTCGGGGCGATTCCAACTCATAGGTTACATATGTAAATCACTTTGAGGGTCAGAGGTGTCAAAATTTTTGCACTAAACCGAAGCCATTTACCCACCCACCATTTTATTACACATGTAGTTATGTTAAATATATATATATATATATATATATATATATATATATATAAGTGGCTGTAAACAAATGAACCCCACTCATAGTGGAAATGGTTACTCAATCATTACCCTAATAATTGAAATTCTAGCAAAGTCAAGATCATGTTTAAATCTCCACCTTATATGCTTCACCAATCACCTCTTTAACATTCCTTTATTAAGACTCATTTTACCATAGAAATTCAATTCCATGCAAACATACAAGCCCTAAAAGTGACTTTGATCAATATGCAAGGAAAGGATCAATTCAAAGTAGTCTGATAAAAATCAAAGTTTATTTTCACTATTTTCAGTATACTCATGAAACTTGCTCCCATATAAGCAAGTAATTGCACTAGTTAGAAAGTACATGCAAAACCCATGGTCATTATAGGGTTTATGTCTTGTATTCCGGGTTTAAAGGAGTTTTTGGTCAATGGTATTTTGGTCATTGTACTAAGGCTTTTTTGGGGGCAAAGAAAGCAAAGATTATATATACCATGTAATCTGTAACCTTAGATTCTGAAGAGAGTCAATATGTGAATCATTGCTCTTTTACCGTAGACGTAAGCGGTTTTGCCGAACCACGTGGAATCTTTATCTGTCTCTTGTACTGCATGTTTGATCGATTGCAGATTTGGTGCTTCTGCAGAAACGCGCACAACAATTGTATCTCTCTTGTGTGTTCTTAGGCCCTAGATCACAACACTCATGCTAGCAAAGTTCCAATTCAAAGTAGTTTGTTATTAATATCAACTTTATTTTTCACAGTACTCATATAAAATTACTTCCAAAGTAACTCCATCAAATACTTTAAATTAATTAGATAACACTAACAATATTTGCAGGACAAACGATCGTGCAAGCAAAGGATCACCAAGCAAAGTATCAAATTAAAGTAGTTTGTTATAAAACAAATCAAGCTTTTGGTGGACTTCGAGGCAGTATCCTCAAGTCTCCTCTTGTTAGCATTTTCATTTTAATTGCAACCTATATCTAGCTAGCCCTGCTTCTGTAAATATATATATATATATATATATATGGGAGGTGGTCTTGTGAGAGACACTTTTAACTTACTATGAGAGATAAATGTAGCTAGGGCTCTCACATCTAAGTTGTTGACATTAAATATGGATGTGAGGGCCCCCACTTTTATCTCTCATAGTAAAGTAAAAGTGTCTCTCACAAAATCACCTCCCATATATATATATATATATATATATATATATATATATATATATATATATATACTAGGAGAGCTCACACAAGCTGCAGCCCAGCTTATTACAAGCTGGAGCCTCATAACCACTGTTGGGCCTCACAGACTCCAGCTTGTAATAAGCTTAGCTGCAGCCTGTGTGAGCTCTCCTCTATATATATCTAGCTCTCCTAAGCTCAAGCTTAGGATAAGGTAAGCTCAAGTGTGTAGTGGGGCCCACTTGGGAACCCTCATGGGAATGGGGATGGGGGGAATTTTAAGGACTCCTTGGGATCCTCCTCCCTGCAAAAAATTAGCCCCAACCATAATTTCTATCATCTCCATATTGGCCCAAAAGTTTAATGGTCAATAGTCCATTTGAATCGATCTATAATCAATCCAGCGGTCTAGTAAATTCGGATCTAATCGAAAGTTTGTGGACATATGCAATTTAGGGAGGTCATGTGTTTTGTCCATTTGGATGGACCAAAGGTGAGCCCCACAAGCATGAGCTTACGAAATTTTATCCTAAGCTTGAGCTTAGGAGAGCCTTGCTCTATATATATATATATATATATATATATATGATAGAACCAATCTACACCAAAATACTCAGTAAAACATGCATGTCTACAACGGCAAATGATTATGAAACGTGGAATTTCAGAGAACTCATCTGCTTCTGCTAGATAATTGATCTTTCTTTCTTTTTACTAATTTACTTTCTTTTTCTAATTTTCCAATATAAGTCTACTTGTATCAACTTTCATTTTATACTGTAAAAGTAACTATAGCAGAAAGGATTCCATTTGACGATTCTGGTCAGATTCATCTTGGTAATCTTGAGTGGGTTTAATACATGCAGTGTCTGTTGTTTTCATATATTTTAACGAAAAGAGATGACCATTTGGATTTTCTCAGGGACAAAATTGTCAAAAACAAAAGAAATGGAGAGATAAATGAAAGGTTTACTTAATGATAAAAAAAGAGAAATGGTTACTTTTTCCATGGTTTGACCTTCAGTTAAGGGAGGTTTATTAAAATAAAAAAATATAGGAGCATTTTTTGTAAAAAACCTCAAATTTATATTATACTGTACCATGTATATACTAAATTAAATAATGTTAACTAATATTGTAAATGTAGCATAGAAGAATGATTTTTATGATTTTATTAGCTGTGAGACAACCTACCAGCCCATGGAATGAGATAAAACCTTGTGCACCTGTGTGAGATGAGACACCCTACCACTTGGGTGTCCCGAGTTTCTCAACTATGGGCACAACTTGCATAGACGCAATGCATAATATTTTTGAACTAAATGAGTCGTGACAAGTGTAAAAACATAGGTGATCCTTCCTTCAATGACGGACAATAAAATTTGAGCCATGCTAGGTGGACAAACCCTGGGGACCGAACTGTGGCCCGGTCCCCAGGAGAGCCACAGTTCGGTCCCCAGGGTTTGTCCACATGGACTTTCTCATAAAATTTAGGGGTGTTCATGGGCCGGGCCAGCCTGAGGCATATCTTGACCCACCCCGTCTTTTGAAACACAAGGCCAAGCCGTAACCCAAGCTTGAAACGGGCCATAAAAGTTAGGCCCGAGCCCGCTCATATAGTCAAACAGACCAGTTTGAACTGGGGCTTTTGATCAATTTCGTGGGCTTTCTAGAAAAATCTTTGGCCTAATTAAGCTAAATTACATTCACTCCTTATATGGGACGAGCTGGATACAATTTTCCACATTTATATGTGTAGATTAATTCTGAAAGTCCTGAACTCTTTGTGGCTGATTTCTTATTAGTTTTGAGTTACTTTTCTTTTATGCCATCAACATGCACGAAAGTCAGTGAAATCAAGATTATGTAGAATCTTACCCTTCACTAACCTTTCCAATCTCTCTTTCAAGTTGTGTCCTAAACATTTATACCACAACATGGAGGATTTTTCATTTATGTCTCCTCTTTTAGTACCAATATTCATATTAACGTTTCTACCAGAGGGTAGTAGGAATTGTGCAAAAATTTGGGTCCAACTTTAGTCTATACAAACCATCACACGTTTATCCACTTCTAATCAAAACATTATTCTTATAAATGCTTAAACCTTTATTTCCAAAATTAAATATAAACCTTTAATTTTCTCATTTCGTTTAGGAAATTAAATTTCTACTGATAGAAGGAATATAAAACGCATCAATAAGACTTAGTTGGAATCCTATATCCAAAATAAGAAGGTAGGTCCCTATAACTTTCACTTGAGATTCCTACCGATTTCCCATGACAATGATCTTTATCCATCACTTGGACTTCGGCTGGAAAGGGGTCTCTGCAAATAATTACACACATGAACAGTGGCCCCTGAATCTAACCACTAAGAATTGGAAGGTGCATCTACCAAATTAATTTCCATACATACAAGTGTTGAGCCAAGATTATTACCTCGCTTTTCAAACCAGTTCTTACGTTACAGACAATCTTTCCTAAGGTGGCACTTCTTCCTACAAAAGAAACATTATTGCACTCCACCATTCCCCCCACAGTTCTTGCCCTTCATAGTTATTAATTTCATATTGTTTCGGCCGAGATGGCTGAAAATTTTCGTTTCGGTTAAGTGGCCGAAACAAAATTCTGTATAAAACCTTTTGTTTTAGATTTCTATCCATTTCGGCCGAAATTTTGAATTTCGGTCAATTTCAGCAGAAATTCAGGATTTCAGCCGAAATGAAATTTTAGATATTTAATTATTTTTTAATTTTTTATACATACAGATTCTTTTTATTTCTCATATATTTTCTAAGATGAAACTCAAAAATGTTTTACTAGAATGGATTAAATCCATATTTCTTGTTATATATATTATTTTTATATTTTTTAGAAATGTAATTCAAAAAATTTTTGCCGAAATTCCGAATTGTACGAAACTTTTCTTTTTGTAGCCCCTTAAAATCTAACCTTTAGATTAAATCTAGTTTATGAGCACAAATTGTCCATTCAACTCAAATAAATTAACCAAGCTAGCACACATTAATTCAAATCCGGTCAAATTCCATGATCATACGTCAGGAAATATGGTTTTTCATTAGGAAAAAATATATACTCATCACTACAATAAAAACATTTTAATTGCACCAAGCTTTTATCTTGTACATTTATGTGGGCAGGATGTGATGTTTTGGGGCACGGAAACAATTGCAATGACAATTGAGTGGGCCATGGCAGAGCTGGTAAAGTGCCCAGAAGAACTGAGCAAGGTGCAAGAGGAGCTGGCCCAAGTGGTTCGGCTGAACCGAAAGTTCCATGAAAACGATCTACACAATCTCCCTCACCTAAAATGCACCATCAAAGAGCCAATGCGCCTCCCTCCACCCACCCATCCCTCTCCTCCTCCATGAGGCCCACCTCTGAATCGCTGATGCTTGATTCAAAAGGTATGTGGGTCAGGCTTAAGCCCAATGGGCATAGCCCAATTCCTTTAATGAAGAGGCTGTCTCAATTCTGAGAGTGGACAGTGCTCGAGTCTGCATTAAACATGCATTCATAGAATGTTATGAGGTGATCCGAGGGCCGGACCTACATGATACAAATATGGGGCGACCATACAAACTGGTCTATGGCCCATCCCCCATTCTGTTTTCTACTTTTGACTCTTAGATGGAGATCGGAGACTGGGGTGGATCTACATGATATAAACCTGGGGTGGTCGCCCCAGGTCTAATAAAAAATGGCCAACGGCCCATGCCCCATTTTAGTAAAGTCATCTCTCTACCCTAGGATAAGAGTTATTTATACTTAATTTGCTGAAAGAATAAAAAATAAAAAATCATGTTTTTAAACTATGCAATAAGCGGAGATTATTGCTAGTCGGTGTTGATTTTGACATTTTTAATTGACCATTGTCCGCCCCATCCAAATAGATCCAAATAGAAATCATGGATCTGCCACCGTTCCCACCTCTAAGGTCAATCACAGGTCTAAAAGAAATTCCTTCCCAACTTTAAAGTTGCCAAGTAATCAAAAGAACGCGTGTGCAACTAAAAGTAGAAGACAGTGCTCATAATGTAAAGTAGTTGGTTGCACAAAACCGTGAACTGTGTGCATGAAATCTATAGCTCACTACTTGATCTTGTTGATCACTTTCTCTTGGTTGAGACCCGATCCAAGCACAGAGCATATAGAACTCAAATATATGCTAATCGATCGTTTATTGATTGAATCAAACACGCAAAGATAGAATATAAATCATCACATGAACAGTAATCTGGGTCCATGGATCAAACTTGGATTATCAAAAGAAATTGATACTCTATTATTTTATATGATTTTATTCAAATTAAGATCCAAGAACCCAAAGCTTTGATACCACATGTTAATCCAACCAGATTAACATACAATCATTTGATCTAGTTGTTGTTAGGTCGAAACTTAATAACTACTATTAAATCTCATAAATAGAAATAAATTGAACCTGGCTCCATGAGAACTATAGCCAAGCATGCGGACCCCCTTCAATTGACGGCTCCCTTTTTTGAGAATTTACAATGCGGTCTTACGTGATATCGATGGTGCTGTCTTACATGATATTGATGGGTCATCAAGGTTTCAGTTTAGAGAGAAGTTGTAACCTATTCCCTTCCCATCATGTGGAATGATCTTCAAATTTGATTTTAGATAAGCTCATTAGTCCCCTGATAAGACTCTTAACAATATTCCCTTCCCCTGATAACCCTTAACAATATCTCTCTTTCCTTTCGTGTTTTTTTTTCTTTTTTTTTTCAGATCTTCATCTTTTGTTTGTGGACATGGCTAGAGAATACTATTCCCTACTCGATTGGTTGATTTCGAAGCCCTTGAAATGGTGGTAGAATCTTCTGAAGACCTAAATCCTATAGACCCAAACCTTTTTTCGCCATTAAAAGCCTCTGAAGAATCCAATCTCAAACAATATCTGCATGTTTGCAGGGTTTTCTTCGCTTTTTTTTTTTTTTTTGGGTGTTTTGATCTGATGTGCCTTGATTTTATAATATTAATGATTAAATCTTTCAATTTATTTATTTATTTTTGTCTCGGTTTGGGTTTTCAAATTATAGCTGGTTGTGGTTTATGATTTGGAGTGATGGCAAGTTGTAGTTGGGATTGAGCACTTGGCAGGGTTAAATTTTGGTTGCGTGCCTTCTCTGTTTGATGATTCCATGTTATTTTCTTATGATATTGCAGAAATTGAGTTTAATCGTAAATAATGGGATACATGAATCCATGTATGATGATTGATTTTCACTCGCCTATGATATATTTTACATGTAATCAAATTTGTGAGGACAACCTTTGGGTAAAACTCTAGTTAGAAGTGGTAGCATCAGAGGACATCTTGAAACTCATTCATTGTTGAAATATTTTTGTTCAACCCATTGATGAATACATTGTTAATTGCTTTATTTGATTTATGTTTGCTAATATCAAGAAGTCCTGTGACTGAATTGAATCTAGGGCACTAAGCACATAGCTGGATTTGGAGCTGGATTTAAAACACCCATATCTAGTAGTTCAAACCCATGACTTATTATAGACTAGGTTCAGGACTCTTGACTGGAAAAGGATTTGAGTTAAGCAACATGTAAGAAACAGAGAAATCATAGATTATCAAGCAATTAACACTAAAGAAAAGATTATCAAGCAATGTGAGTTGGATTGTTGTTGTCATGGTGATTTGTGTTAGATCATATTGTCTAAAAATCACGAAGTCACTATACGAGAATAAAGAGCACATCAAAATGTGAAACATTCATTTTTGTTTCTCCTTTTGTAACTATATGAAAATATTTCTGTTTCTCCTTTTGACTGATTCATGTTTGAAACATTCATGTGGTTCTCCATGTATCAGTAGAACATTGTTTAGAGGAAAAGCATAATTCAATGTCAATGATATTTAATTATGCATTTTAGGCAAAATTCCTAGTAGTGTTTCCAATGCAACGGATTGCTATGGACGAGTCAACCCATACAACTGTGGAGGTGAGTGCCAAAACCCTACTGCTCGACTGTTACTTGTGAAGAGTAGGTTGGCCGACTGTGGCATAATGGTTTTTTGTACTACCAATTGATACGAATCTTGCCCTTTTGCTTCCCACTTGCTCTCTCTATTTTGTCTCCAATATTGCTCTGATTTGGACAGACTCTTTGGGGAGACTTGAGTGCTTATGATCATCTTTGGATGACATCTTGGGTTAGAGTAGAAGCCTAAAGCAGTTTGTGAAAAAGGGAGATAAGGAGGGCTTTTTACAGATTGGAGCAAATCTTGTTGGGTCTTTCTCATTTCTAATATTTATTGGAGCCCATCTCTATTCAAAGCTATAGATTTCTTATATACCTCAAACACATGGAATTGTAGGTATTTACTTTAAGGTATCTTTGACATGTTGTCCCAGTAACTTAATTTACTATGCTGATTGCACATTTGGTGCCATTCAGACCACTCCTCATGATATCTTACTGTATTGAATTGGACTCCAATTCATTGCAGGCAGGGCAAATATAAACAATATATAATGATTTCTTCATCCTTCTTTTTCCTTCTAATGTCTTAGTAGTTTTTGTTTTCGGGGAAATATTACTACATTGCATTTGGATCTTGTTTTAATTTTTTGTTCTTTCTTCTTCCTTTTCTAATGGGTGTTTTTCTGTTTTGAAATCAGGTTTTTTTGCTTCTACCCTCCAATCTTGGAACTGAAATATAGCCCTGATAAGTTCTCTTTGTTTTATTATTTATATATGTGGCATGTTGAGAGGAGAGTAGTCTACATTAATAAATATAGTTTTAAAAGTCAAACAGAAAAGTAAAAGTTCAAATGTACGTAAGAAGTAGAGAAATCATGGATAAGAAAGCAATGAGAGCTGGATTGTTGTTGTCATGGGGATTCAGTAATAAAGACTTAATATTATAAGATGATATGTGGGATGAATTTTGATAGATGTAATGCATTTTTTTGTCTATGTGAGAAAGCATTAGAGCGGGAGAAGAAGTCGAATGTCACCTTTCATACTGAGGTGGAACAGTTGAAAGAGCAGGAGAAGAAGTCGAATGTCACTCTTCATACTGAGGTGGAACAGTTGAAAGAGCAAATGAGGGAAATGCAGCAAATTATTGCATCTTATGGTGGGGGACAAATGCGATTTTCGAGCAATCATGGGAGTTCATCTCAGGTACTTTATTTATTTTACATTAATAATATATTTCCTAACATAATTAAATATCATATTGATGAATTATTTACTTTTTCTAATATATAATATATAGAGGTAAGGCAAGGTTCCTCACATTAGGAGACAAAAAATACATGTGCCGCATATGGAAGATAGTCAAAAGAGTCTGCTGAAGAATGTAGTTGGAAAATGATCCTTTTAGACGAGATCGTTGATGAGAATGTTGACTTGATCATAAACGGACTAGGCAAGCTAGAAGGTCTCACACCAAGCGATGCCTTAGATTGGCCTGAATTTAGGATCATCTCCATTTAACATTTTCAATTGAATATTTTGAGACACTAAATTTAGTGATGGATGGTTACATTGTTAATTATGTTAATGTTTTAATTGATAAATGAATGATTACTGTATGGTGGTTTGAAATAATGTTGGATGTTTTATTATTATATACATATTTGGGTTGGATGTTTTGGAAGAATCATTTAGTTTATTGTTACTGGTATAAAGTAGGTACATTTTTTATTTTTTAAAAATATTTTATAAATAAAAATAAAAAAAACCTCGGCCATTGGTAGTGGTTTTTTTTTTTTTTTTTTTAGGTCAGCAACCGTGGTCTTGTGTGTGGTTTTATTTTATTGTTATCCACATGTAATGGCTGTGGTAAATTTTAAATTCTCCATGGGTTCGAACTGAGGCTTTTAAAATACTACACCATTCTTCGCCACGGCAATTGCTACACAGTCATATCTGTGGCAATAGTATTTAAGCGTTTTTTGACGTAGTTGCCGGGTACTCATTTTGTAGGATTTTCTAGAGCCAAATCAGGCTAGGTGCCCTCATAAGAGGACCTGATTCATGCTTCCCCACATGCACAAGTACAATTGGAAAGGGGTGGGTCAATTACTTCAATGAGTTCTCTTTGGGCTGAAGGGATAGCAAAAAAATAAAATTGCGACCCAAACATGCCTCGAACCGAACATAGGTCACAGTCTAAAATTCTTGCCCAGTCCAAAATTGAAAATTCCACAATTAAAATTGCCTTGTATAGGAGCGAGTCAAGGCAAGTTAAACCTGAACTAATATTCCCTACCTATCAATGGATTAATGTAGGGTAGAGTTGCAAATGAGTATATGATCGAGTATCTAAAGCCTCTGATTACAAATAAATTAAACATGTATGGAACCTAATCTGGGATCTAAGAGACATTCGAATCCAAAATATAAGATCGAAAACATTTGGATCCGAAATAGGTTTCCTGTATATTTCAGCCCAAGTATTCAAATTAGAATGATTATATTAAAAAAATATATTAGTTTTAAGCATGGTTTAAAATCTCAGTCTCAGTTGCGGTATCGGCCGGGCCGAAAAACCGATATGATATCGGTACCGGTCGCGGATATCGGTCCGTCGCAATCATCACGGTGTGAATTTTTTTTTAATCCAAAAAAATTCAAAAAAATATCCAAAAAATCCATAATATTAGAAAATGCTGGAAAACAATATTTTTTTTTCCATTAGTAACAATAATAAATCAAAATCTCGGTCACTTTAAGTTATGAGTCATGTCTGTGTCGCAGTTCGCTGTCTTCTCCGATATTTTATATAATGTAACAATTATTGATACTCATGATCAATTTATTAATATAAAATATAAAAAAGTAAAGATAACATATCAAGTATCATTTAATACTAACTCAATTATCAAAATAAGTTGTGAAATCCAAGACCATGAAGATAAAATATTAAAATCTGAAACATGATAGTGAGATAAATCAATCGAAAAGCACTTGGACATCAAAAGGTTTATGGTTTACCTGAAATTCGGGCAGACTAGAGAGATAGAGATTGATGAGCATGACAACCTAATTCCAAGTGAAGTGTCGCCCACACTCGATATCATCATCATCATCATTTATTCGGTATGGATTGTTAAAGAATACATAATAGTTAAAATAAGGGAGTGTTGATTCTCTTACCAAAATAAAATGATTTTTTTCAAGAAATAGTGTTGGAAATATGCAAGAAAATCAGCTAAGGAGGAGGGGTTGCTCTAAGCAGATGAATGGAGATGAAGAATGAGGAAAAAAATGAAAAATTTAGGGTTTTTTTCCATTATTCCATCTCGGCCGATATTTTGATCGAGATGGACCGATATATTGATTAAACAAATATTTTTAAAATATCGGCCGAGATGAACCGATATTTTGGCGATATTTTGGTCTGCGATACCGAGACAGATATATCACCAAAATATCGGACCGGTATGGGCCAATACCGGTTCATATCGGCCGATATTTAATACCATGGTTTTAAGGGTCTACATAGCTTGAGTTATGTTCACACATGAGAATCTACGTAGCTTTAACATAGTACCATTCAATAGCCCCATGCACTTGTATACTTCAAAATTTTATTTTGAAGCTTTTTTTTTATACATTTATACTAATTCATTCCGCATCTAATTTCAAATTTAAATCCAGAATCATCTCCACTATTTCAAATTGATGCCAAATCTAGATACAATCATAGGTTCCAAGCCCGATGTGATTCTATAAAGACATCTGAATTCAGATCCACCATGGTTTTGTGCTTGATCTATGTTGTTTCCATCAATATCATGGTAAAAAAATGGGTCAGGCCGATCAGAGTCGTCCTCTAGATGAAGCCCAACCCAAATCTAACCCCTTTTAAAAATGGTCAAATAACATTGACCTGCACCCGATGGGGTTCAGCCCGACCCAATCTACATAACACTAGCAAACTAAGATCAAAACTGTCAAAGATTTGGGTTGAAATTCAGCTAACATCAGAAGCCCACCTTCCGTATTATCATTAATTCTTAACATTTTATATGATTACACGACTCTGAAGTGTTGGGGCTCTGGCACCACTTGTTGTTTGTGTGTGTGTGTGGAAGCGTGAATCACCGCGATCGAACAATGAATCAACCATATAAGAAAGAGAAAATCACACAAAGATTTACGTGTAGGTTTGGCAAACTCGCCTACATCCACGGAAATGAACACTTCTCTCCATTAAGCCCCACGTGGTTTGAAAAACTCTGACCCATATGGGAGAGAGAGCTTTCACATCTCGTAACTCTCACATAGTCCCTGATTATAGATTACGTTAATATATAATCCTCACTTGCTTGGCCCCCAGGAAAGCCCTGATGCAATTACGAAAATAACATTGACCCTAAACCTTGTCATTGAATAACACAATCAACCAATCTGAAAAATCTGGAATACAAGACATAAACCCATGAAGATCTAGCTGTTGTTTACATCATGACAGAGAGACATTGAAACCCCATTTCAGGAGTCTTCATCCATATCAATTATAGATTGTTTTTTCTTATTCATCATATCCAAAATAGATAAAACCATTTCAGGATTAGTCGGAGTTTATGTGACTATTTAACTCTATATGTGTGCATACGGATGTTATGTCTATGTATTACAGTATTAGAGAGAGAGAGAGAGAGAGCATCAATTTAGAACATACTATTAAAACTACTACACAATTTGGAAGTCAAACTATTACATAGTGATAGTTTACTATCAATTTAGAACATACTATTAAAACTACTACACAATTTGGAAGTCAAACTATTACATAGTGATAGTTTACTTAGGTAGCAAAGCATACCATATTCGAGTTTCGTGGGTCTCACTTATGGGAAATTAGTTTAGCTCTAGCATGGCCAGCTTCTATTAGATATTGCTCTCCCAAACCCAAATGGGTCATCAAAAACCAAACAAAAGTTAGAAGCTCACCTCCTTTGCTAAGCCTTTGGGCATGGGCAATGCCAGGACAGCGAATAGCTGCATATGCCAGCATCTCCACCAACACCTCACTCATCATCTCCCATCTTTTTGTTACCTTCAATTGCTTCAAGTCCTTCAACTCCTTAGCGAGAATGCATGCATCAAACAACACGGATTTGCTCCTGTCCCCTTTCACTTGAGCAGGTTTTGCATCTTTAGTATTAACCGAAAGCAGAATATCGCAAGCAGCCCTAAGCTTCGCATCTGATTCCTTTTTTTTTTCTTGATCGGTCTTTGATTCCTTCTCTTTGGAAGCTGTAGATTGCATCAATTCAAGTAACCTACGGTTGAAGAAATTCATGGCCTCAGCGCAGGTGTCTCGATACCTGATTTTCCCTATCACGGCTGACGACGACATCATGAAAGGCCGCATCACCAGAAGATAGACTAGGTAATCAGATAAGCGCTTACAAATTTCACGATCCTTTTTAATTGCCTGTTCTTCCTTTTCTGAGAGTGAACCTTCATCATTGGTGTAGTAGCAGAGCTCGGTTGCAATGTGCCACGTTAGTAGACTCTCGTCGAATTCAACCATGACGCTGGGACCAAATTCTTTCAGGTAGCCCCTTTCTTCTAGAGCCCAATTTCCTCTGCACGAGCACACACGCCGAGTCTCTTTCGGATCACTAATGCTCTTGGCTTTCTTCACTAGTTGGTCATAGATGCATTCCTTAAGTACATCTGTGACCTTCATACGACAAGTATATTGTATCTCGTCTATCAACTGCGTGCCAATTCCAATCTTGCTCGAGATCTTTTGAATCCACAGTATCTCGACTACCTTCTGGTAAAAGATTGGCCAATCCATGAACCTTTTGAAGTAGGATGGGTCTCCGGGGATGCAGCGTTTAATCAAACTGTGCTGTGTGATCATTTCCGACCATTGTTCACAAGCTGGAAATTTGACAATGCAATCGGATATGGTTTTGCAACAGGGGTGGTTTTCAAGTTTGACGACAGTCCAACCTGAGAAAATGAGCATGATGAGAGCAAATGCATCTAGGATGATGGCACCACCAAGCAACGTATATGTAATAGAGATGTCGACTTCGCTGAATCGATCCTTTTCTAAGAAGAAGAAGAAAAAGAAAGCAGCAATGATTGAACCTGAGCAGATGGCACGGAGAATGTAGCCGCACATTTTGTGCACAACTACAGCCTTGGTGAAGAGAACCTCATACAGAAAGCTTAGCTCAAACTCGACCACCTTGAAGGCATTTTTTGGAGACTTTCTAAGGAAGGCATCACGGCTCTCGTCTCGCTCATGAAAGCTGAAGATGAGCTCAACGATTAGGCCCTTGAACTTGTCAAAGAATTTGTGCGCTTCTTGCAAGTTTTGGGCATCTCGCACCTCCTGGTGGTTTTTTCCCCCATCAGGTTTCTTTTTGGATTCTTCATCACCTAGATCCTTGGGTTCTTCACCTAGATCCTTGGGTTCTTCACTGATTACAATCTTTGTAGGTAAACCACACGTTTTCTTGTAATCAAATTCCTCCATCAACTTAGCATAGTTGGGGCCGGGGTCAGGCTCCTTAAGCATGGAATCACGAAAGCCATCCAAGCTTGCTCGGTAGAGTGCATAGGTTCGCTCGACATACTTGATGGTGCCGGCAAGGAACATGAGAAGAGTAGGAACTGCGAGAGTATTATCGGGCATGGATAGTAAGAAGACGTAGATGGCGGCACCTAACTCGAACAAGAGCCCAAGCAAGTGTCGCGGCCAGAGCTCATTGTCTTCCATCGCGAAGGCGGTGATGGTGTCGGGTCCACCAAGGTGCAGCAGAAGAAAAGGTGCCCAGAAGGCGAGAAGCTTGTCGTCGTACTGAATGTTAAAGATGTTATTGGAGTGGGTGGCTGGAGTGGTTCCATTCTTGCTGGTTCCATGGATTTGGTCTTTATTGTCGGAGTCGGACTTGCCTTGGCTATTGCAAAGGAGGCCGAGGGCAAAAGCAGCAACCCAATCGGCGAGCAGGTAAATAGACCAGATGAAGAGTGCAAAGGATTTAGATGATTTCCTTTTTCTCATAGATGCAAACATGACGAGAAGGACCTGGAGTAGAAGGCTGATCAAGACAGTGACTCGGATGTCCCATTGATCCCACAAGTCCTTCCATTGCTTTGGAAAGACCTCCATTGTCTGTATTTGGTTTCTCTCTTCCTCCACTTCAATAAAAAAAAAATATATATAAAATAATAATAATAATAAATTGAGAAGTATTCATGAAGAACTGTATTGCTCAATAACATACATATATATACTCTTACATCTATTCTATGCGTCACAAGAGTAAAAGTTAAGACTTCATTTGCGGAGTATCCAAAGCTTGATCATGTCTCATCTAGTCATATGGGTGGATAGCTGAAGTGGAAAGAAAGAATGAAATAAGTACAAGTGTAAAATTGAATTAGGGTATAGCTGTTATTTTTTAAAGAAGAGATCTGAAGGTTTAAGATTTCTTTTTTCTTTTTTTAATCCCAATAAATTATTAAAAGCGAAGAAGAATCACAAGGGGCTGTGAAATATCTCCTTTGAGAAATGGGTGAAATCGAATTTTACAAATGTGTTGGTGTTGGCCCCATCTACATCACCTTGCGTATATCCTCCACTTGCCCCTCTAATACTCATTAGATTAACTCCCGTTTAATATGTGAAGCAGGCAAACAAACCTTTGGAAAATTTCCTGACTCTTTTAGTAATTTCACTTCACAAGTTTGTAGATTTTCAGAAATCCCAGAAGCCCAGTGTTACAGAAATTCTACATTTCAAATATTACCACAGGCTAGAAAAGAAACCTAACAAAAAACGGAATTAAAAAGAAAAAGTCAACACATACCTGATGTAAGGGGCCGCCTCTTTCCTCTTCCTTCTCTCTGTCTTCTTCTTTCCTCCTATCTTTTCTTGCTCTTCTTCTTCTCCCTTTCTCTCTTTCCCTCTCTCTCTCTACTTCTGCTTCTTTTCCCTTTCTCTTGGTAGGGGTTGGAAGAGTGACCAAGAGGAAGGAGAGAGGTGGGGGATGGGCTAGAACTTAGAAGAGATGATTAGTCTGCTGTTGAAACAGGTTTGGTCTCACTTGCTTTTTATCTATGTACTCTGTTTTTTTTAAAGGTGAGAGCCCGTGTGTTGGAATTTTCAAATTTAACGTTTTTCTTCAGATTTCAAATCAGGACGGAAAAAAAGCTTGATTTTCATAAAAGGCCTTTAAGTATACCATTTACATTTTGAATTCGGGACATCGGGCACTAAAAATGATTTTCCGACAACTTTCTTCTCAAAATGCCCTCCTCTTCCTTTTTATTTCCATCCACTATGGACTATCTCTGCAATCTCACCTTCCAATCCCCTGAACCAAACACACCAACCCATTCTACACCTGCCCATCTTCCGCATCCATTCAAAGACCAACATCATCCTTTATCCGTCACCTTCATCATCCCACAGTCCCACTAACCCATATCGGTCTGCCCAGCAGCACAACTACAACCAAATATCAATCACCATCAACCAAACACCTACACATTCCATCAACCCAAGGCCTCCAGCATCATCTTCACCAAATGCCCACTTCATCGTCCCACCAACCCATTTGGCGGACAATAGAATCGAGACCCACTACCAATCCATCTCCCGGCCTACCCCCATTAGCCTATTAACCACTGACCAGACCAACTGAACCCACCTTTAATTCACTTTCCTACTTCATCCAAGAAGCCGAGGTTCACCTGCAACTTGTTTCACCATCATCTCAATCTCTATAAAAATCACCCTCCGAAACAAACACACCCACTTTCATCACAACCTTTCCTCACATCCATCAAACCCTTCACTCATCCACTTGACATACACATAGCCATCATCCTCACACTCAAATCCCAGCCATATCCAGCCATCCTAATACACTGTCGACTAGACCCTTTCTTTCTTTCTTCCCATCCACACCACCAAAAAGCCTAATCCCACAACCTTCACGGAACCGCAAGGCACTGGACCTATTCAACCCGAGCTTCACTTGCACCAAAACACCTTGCTAACAGCAGCTGCCCGTCACTCGACATGAAACTCAATGCAGTCTGCCTCCCTGGAAAAAGAACAAGAAGAAAGAGAGGGCATTTTGGGTATTTTAAACCAAGTGGAGAAGAAAGTCACCGGAAAATCGTTTGTATTTGTGGGATGTCCTAATTTGAAATGTCCTAATTTGAAATGTATACGGAAAAATTACGTCCTGTTTTGAAAATTAAATTTTATTTTGTCCTTATTTAAAATCTAGGCAAAACTCAAGCCCTACTTTGAAAGTTTTCCTTTATTTAATCCTTTCTCCCTCCTCTCCTGGAAGGACCACGGGCTTTTGAAGTTCATTGCACCTGGCGGATACCTTAGGGCACATTTGTGTACACACCCTTTCCACGGAAAGAGGAAATTGTCACGTCAGCAAATTCCATAGAAATGAAAACCTCGGAAAAGAATTTCCGTAGAATTTAGAAATTCATGTTTGGTGCAAAAAGAGTTTCCTCATGAAATTAGTGCAGATGTTATTTGGTGCGACTGTGGATTCCTGATAGAAAATCAAAATTTCTTATTTGGTGATATAATTTTTTAAAGAAAATAACATAACATGTATATTATTTATTTAACATTAAATAATAATTGATATAAAAAAAATAAAAAATGAAAAAGTTATAAGGTTTTTTGGTTGAAATGGACAAAAGTGAGGAAAAGAGAGAGAAGTTTTCCGAGGAAAACCATTTCCCATACCCCCCCATGGGAAACCCATTTCCACAATTATCAAGGAAAATGCTGACGAGGCAGGAAAATATTTCCGCGGAATTGTTCCGCACCAAACGCAGGAAAAATGAGTTTTCCGCGGAAAACCGTAAACTTTTCCGCAGAAATGTGTTACACAAACATGCCCTTAATTTCCTTACCCAAATTTAAATGATGTCAAGACCAAAGTCATTTGGTTAATAATTTTTTAATTATTTTATCTTAAATTACGTCGGAAATTAATAAATCACATGGTATCATGAGTCATTTATTTCATAGCTTTTATACAATATGTAAGAGAAAATCCAAATAATAAAATCTAAGGAATGATGGTTAGATGTGTACATACTATACTATTCACAAAATATATTCTTTTTGTATTTTATAAAAAAATTCACTTGCTGGTTAAAACCTGTATTATAAAGAGACTTATAAATCTCATAATATCTCAAGACCATCACATAATATCATGGGATATCATGAAAAAATTAAAAAATAAAATGGTTTCACTAGAGTCAACAATCAATAATAGGACTAATAGGTCAAAATAAAAATAAAAAACCCCATACAACACTGTAGGGAGGCACAACTTTGAACACCTGTAATTATTGGATGACCAGGAAGTCTGGGATGACTTCCATAACCATGAAAAACGTTGTGTGGCCCGGGGCTGAATTAACTTTTTGCAAGGGGATCCGGATTCCCTTTTGGACCAATGCTGCCACATGTGGGAGAGGATTTATTTATTCAATAGGGGCACTTTTGACAACAGTCCATGCTACGAAGGAATCCTCTGTTTAAAGGATTTTTTCCATCTTTTGGAATTAAAGATATCCTCAGATAATATTTGTACCAAGGAATTCTAAGTTTGGCATTGAAAGAGGATTTCTACCATTAGTAGAATATTGGATCAAATAATTGTAAGTTTTTTTTTTAAATAACTCAAGATCCATGAAGAATCAAGACCTTAGATTTTTACTTGAAGTTGTACTTAGCCATCTAGAGTATTTGAATGGTTCAGATCTTGCGAAGGGGGCCCACAAAATAAAAAAATAATATTTTAAAATCTGAACATTTTTGCAAATATCTCGAAATCTAGTGAGAATCAACGGCTGAATTTTGGAAAGCTAGCCGTATTTGACCTTATGGAGATGGCTCACAGTTTAGATCATGATTTTGGGCCCCACAGAAACCAAAAAATTGAAAACATTACATTGTTTTTTATCCCCTTTTTTGCACTTAGAAAAATCCAGTAGTTTTCCAAAGCAAATAACTTGAAATCTATGACGAATCAACGGTTGATATTTCATTATATAGCCGTTTTTGAGGGATTAAACATGATTAACGGTTTGGATCTTGACTATGAGACCCAAAAGATAGCTAGGTTTCCAGTGCAAAAGTCTCTTATGGTCTAAGTTACCGTTTTTACTGTTCATCAGCACTATAGCTCCGCGTTTCTTTGGTTCTGCGGATTTCCAGAATCCGAGGGGGGAGGATCGAAATGCATAAATAATTGCTTCTGCGGATTTCCAACGTTTGCCCTCTTAAAATCCGCTGTGAACCAAACGTAACAAATCCACGATCGCATGAAAAATAGGCGAGGAATCCACAGTGCGGACCGTTGCCAAACGTGCCCTAGAGGAAATGAGATGTAATTGATTTGACATCTTTCTCCCATGTGACACCTTCTATTGGTTCAAGAAGGAGATCCGTTTCCTTTGCGAGGGCATGAACCGCATGTCAGAATGCCGGACGGAATGGAGGGACAGGAAATTCCTATTTCCAACTGCTTTTGTTTTTTTGGGCAAGAAATAATTGATTTATATGAAATCTATTGCTGTTTATACTTTTTAAATAATTCTACCTTTGTAAATTTGCATTTGGCTTTCTAGATATAAGAAATAGGTACATCATCTACGTATGTCCTGTTGTTGCAATTAATATAGTTATAATGTATATTAGTACAATAACCTGTGCTATTAAAAAATATGTTCTATGATCCATTAAAAAGAAACTCACGTCACACAAAAGGGATTGTTCTCAAATACTTACTAATAATGAATTAGTTTAGATAGAGTATAAAATTTAAATAAAATAAAAAGAGAGAGAATTATGACAGCAACTCTTTTGTCAATATGGTCCGTTATGTAGAAATTCACTAGGAGTATATAAAGAGCCAGAGAGAATAGTTAGAAAAAAAAAAAAAGGGTTATGAGGTTTGAGTGGGGAATGAAGTTGTTGGACGAATGTAATTTGTATAAAGTGATATAACTCTAGGTCAAATTAAAAGTTTGGGTCAAAACTAGCTTTGAAACCCAAGACTTTAATTTAGTATAATGGATTGTTGGTGTGTATGATGACTTTTGTCCATGGTTTGTAGGGTTATTTCTTTTACTTCCAATCACCCGTTTTGAAGTCCATGACATGGAAAATGAAGCATGGTTCAAAAGTATGTATTTTGTCAATATTTCTAGAAACCTACAGAGTTGATGTTGTGCTTCGGCCGGAGAAATGAATGCCGCTTCAAAGTGTTTTCTGTAATAAGATGCAAGGGAAAATTGGCATTATTTTCATTTTTCCACGTTGATTTGTTTATTTCTATTCATACTTGCCACATTTGTTGGCACATGTGGGTCTTCTAGCTTATGATGGCACCAGCCCATCCATCCAAGGATGTGTTCCAAGAAAGGTACATCAATAAATCTCACTTTCATCATTACATAATATCACTGTGTACTGCTTGTGTAAGGTAGGTGTAGGGAAAATTCTAAAATTTAAGAAGACGGAGGAATGGCAGTCTAGAGGTAGCTATTGGGTAAAAAGCCCAAAACCAAAAAACATTTAAAAGAGGAAGTTAAAGGGCTTTATTGCATTTAGAAGGAAACTGTCAATGCGTATTTGGATGTAAGGTGAATTGAATAAAGTGAGGTTAAATATCAAATAAAAAAAGAATAAAATATAAGATATTGTGGTAGTCTTTTGTTTTTAGAGGCTTGATAGAGAATTTTTTTTTGACTTTTCGTGTAATAAGAGGAAGATTTTTTGTCATTTAGTTGAAAAAAAAGTTGCTTTTTTGTTTCTTTTGAAAGAGAGAATTTTGAATTCGTATACTTTTAATATGACTCATTGTCTTATATTGTTTGGATAATGGAAGCTTTATCTTACTTTACTTTAATTTACCATACATTCAAACAAGTCAAAGGTCAAGGGCCCGCTCCGATTACACAAGTGATGAGAAATCCGTTCTTTCCACAAGTGTTTTTACGGTAGAACATCCTTTTCATGTGTTTAAAGCGGTGAGAGGAGAGATGACTTGACCCACATAAGATCTTCAACATGGAGCTTATATATATTTGGGTTTGTTAAAGAGACAAACCAATCCATTCGTCTCCAAAGACAATAAGGAATTGCAGTGTGGTTTAACCAAATCTCCATTACACAAGGATTAAGGTAACAACTACAATATTTATTATACACCGTGTCTGCAACGTATGGCCAAAAGATCCTAATGTATAGATCATGATATTTAATCTATGATAGGAATTAGGAACCCAACTTTCTCAATTGTTCTTTACAAAACAGTGTCAGTGTCCCGACTTTGATCGAATGGAAGCTTCTGACATTCGTAAATTGAAACGCAAGCTACAGATGGAAATGCATTCGTTATATTGGACCAGTTCCACTCTAGTTCGCTCAAGAACTTGAGACGTAATGTCTCCACCTGCCATTTCTTTTCTCCTGTTCCAACAAGATTGAGGCTTTGTAGCTTCCCTCCCCTGATGTAGAGCTTCTTGAGATTAGGAAATCCCCCAGGCTTTAGCCAATCGAGCTTCTCATGTTGAGGAATGCATTGGAGGTCCAGCTTCTCAAGTTTGGGAAGCAAAACAGATTTCAGAGGGGATGTTTCTGTTATTTCCTGTTGATAGAGAACACTTTATGTTAGGAAGCTTGTGGCTAGAAAGGATATCCAATTCAGACATGGATTATCTGATATTATGACAGTGGAAAAGATCCATGATAGGATCAAATGAATGTTGATTGTGCAAAAATTAGAGAAGAGAAATGATAGATGAGATGAAAGGATTCTATGAATTATTTTTCGTAGCTATTTTTCCATAATTAGATGTCACACATATATAGTCCATTTCTTCCAATAGAATAACATATGAGGTTATGTAAAAATGAAGGCTCCAAGTCCATCAGTTGTAGCTCACCTGATTAGGGACATTGTTCTGCGATTAAACTGCATGAGTTTGAATTCCCAATATATTAAAAAAAGAAAGAGAGGAAAAAAAGACCTCCAACGTCCAAAGTTTTCTTATACCTGTCCCCATGTGATTGTTAGGGAACTCAAAGTCCCAAATTCCGTTAAGCCCTTTGGGTCGTCATTAGTTTTTGCCTCTCCAGCTATGTAGATTGTGAGCTTCCTCAAATTCTTCAACACAGCCAATTCTGTGAGTCTGCACGAATCAATGTTTCTACTGATTATGAAGCCTTTGAGCACTTGGAGCTCTGAAAGTGAGCTGAGCCCCTTGGGCATCCTATCAAGCAAGTAACACTCTGACACATCCAAGTGAGTTAGATTCTTTAGCAACCCAATTCCAGTAGGCAGTGCTTCTAGATTGTGACATGCTCGGAGGTCCAAGATTTGCAGATTGGTGAGACGCTCCAATGAATCTGGCAGCATAGTTATTCTAGAGATCCCTTGAAGGCTGAGATATCTTAAATCTTTCATAGTTCCCAAGCTCTCTAAGAACTTGGTGTCTGCTGCTTCAATGTGGCGATCGGAAGAAATCTCCCACTTACCAAGTTGCAGAACTTTGATCGACTTGAATTTTGAGAACTCATCACTTTCACATTTTAGATACTGGGCATTAATGTTGAATAGGGAAAGCAATTCACTGGTCTTGTGGTTCGAAGAAACTGAAGAAACAATCACTGATTGTTCGCCCCCAGTAACTTGCCTAGCTGGCAGGCAAGAAAGCGGACGTCCATTGTCTTTGCCGTCTTTTGCTGTTGGATCCGTTTTGTTTGTTAGATCCTTTTTGTCATAAGTTTTAAAGTAAAAACCCACTTCTTTTGCTTTGGTTCTGAGCACTTCTTCGAGCATTTTTTTAACACTAGAGGGAAATATGCAGCAGCGAGGTCTTTTATCATGCTTTTTTGAAATAGGTAGAATGAGGCCACTCAGAAGCAGCATCTTAAAGCATTGTTCACCGGCCTGCTCTGCTGTTTGGGATTCGTTTGGCTTTATTAAGCCCTCACCAATCCACCTGTAGATGATAGACCTCTTACCTATCACTGCATCTCCAGGGAAGACAACGAGGAAAAGCAAGCACCTCCTTAGAAGAGGGTCTAAATTGTTGTATCTCATTTTAATAGTATTCTCCTGTAGCTTATCCTTTACTTTATTCTTTTCTGTCTCCACCCAATACAGTTCATCTAGAAAGCTTTGTTTTCCATCCCCTTTCTTCTTCTCCTTATCTGTAATTTCCTTTCCTTTATTGAAAAGAGCCTGTCGTCACGAATCTTTTGGATGCACTTGGTGATGATATTTTCAAATTCGGATGCCTTTTCTTCCTTTCTTTCAATCAAATCATCAATTTCTCTTATTGCCTCAGCTACATCATCCAACACACGATTTTCTAATTTCTTTCCAGCAGAGAAGGCCGGAGTTAAACTTTCTAGAGCTTTGTCAAAATCTTTAACCACTGAACTGGAGCCAATGATTTTAGTTAGACGTTCAATCCTCCTCAAGAAAGCCTCTTTGGTTTGGCATCCTTGAGTTTCCATGCTTGGCTAAACGTAGTGCCTACATTTCCACAATTAAAACTGGTCAGTGAATGAATTAAGATATGCTGGTTGACCTTGAAGTCGATTGGGATGGGTTGGATTCAGTCATAACTCATACCCCATTATATGCCAGATATGGGATATGTCAAAAGAATGGCTTTTACACCCTAAAAAAGAGCATCAAAATTCAAGAATGTCAATATCATATAACGTTGCCTATTTGAAATATATAGACATCATAGATTAGTATCTTAGAAAACATTATATTAATTAAAGGAGCTCCTGTGAGGATCTGGGAGCTATCTGCTTCGTCCCAAGGAGTCCCTTCTTTCTTCCGTTCTCTCTCTCTCAAACTGTTTTCCTCTCTAACAATTGTTGCCATCCTCTTTGATTTTTATTTATTTATTTATTTTATTGTTTAGGTTAGGTAATCTAGATGGATTTAAGGTAATCTCCAGAAACCCCAAAACCCCAGTTTACCAAAAAAAAAAAAAAAAACCCAAATTCTCAAACCCTAAGATTCCAATAATAATAATAATAATTAAACCCTAACCCCTAATTCCCACAACTCCACATCCAGCCCTAAATGTAGCCATAAACCCAAATCCCAATGCAACCAAAACATCTATTGCGGGCAAATCTCAGAACCCAATATCCTTCACCGATACCAAGGGACTCTTCAATTACTAGAATTCCTGGAATTCTTGTACGGAGAATTTGTGAATTCTTAAATAAGGCGGGATTCTAAGGGCAGGAGCATTTTAGAATTCCACCGAAATACAAAGAAAAAGAATGTGAAATTTCAGAAATTTTTAAAGGCTAATTGGGTGCAAGGGTACATGATGTGTCTCAAAAACCCCAACCACTAGAATTGAATGGAATTCTAAGTAAAGATACACGCCTAAGTCACAGCCACCATCTTCATCAAAGCCAAACCTTCTTCAAACCCAAATACAAACGAGAGCCAAACGGTAAGAAGAAGAAGAAGAGAAGAGAAGGAGAAGAGAGAGAAAGGGAAAAGGGTACCTACCTGGCTTGATCTCCTACTGCTTCTTCACCGCCGCCACCCTCCTCATCAGTTCTTTATCACCTTCTTCAGCCACCGTGGATGTAGAGCAGAGAAAGAGAAAGCTTTGCGTCTCGTCATGGTATGAGTGATTAAAAGTCGGGATGTGGAAAGAGAAAGCCAGGGGGGAGGAGTTTGGGTATTTTGGGAACAATGGACTAAGATTGGATCAGGTCTACCCTGAAGTGGGTTGTTCTCAACCTCGGCTCGGCTTGGTTGTCACTATCCTCAACTTTACCTTTCAGGACGGATGTGGAGTTTTTTCACTGGGCAATGCTACCTGGACAACTTCGGGGGACCGGATCATGGCCCGGTCCCCACGGGACTGTTGGATCCTAGGGCCCCCCGGACCGGGCCATGGTCCGGTCGCCAGAGTTTGTCAGGGGGACTTTTCCTTTTTCACCCTATCCTCAACTTTACCTTTCAGGACGGATGTGGAGTTTTTTCACCCTATCCTCAACTTTACCTTTCAGGACGGATGTAGAGTTTTTAATGAATCAAACAGACAAAACAATCAATTCTCCTCCTAGTCCGTCTGTTGCTCGATTCACCAAAACGGCTCCCCAAATTTAAAAAGATAAAAATAAATCTCTAAGCATTGGAGTTCAAAAGAAAAATAATTACAGCAAGAAACCCACTTCTTACCTTCTCCATTTCTCCACCTTCTGTATTTTAATAGATTATTAAAAGTCAAGTCAAGTAAAGCTTTTATTTTTCAGATAAGAAGTTACATCAATAAAATTTTAATAAAAAGAATTTCATCTTTTTTTAGAAAGAAAGTCAAAAACTGACCTTATTGTTCAACTAAAAGACAAAAAGCTCTAATTTTCTATGCATAAAGTCAAAAAAATTTAATATTAAACAACTAAAAATAAAATACCATCATAATCCCATTATATATTATTCTCTCTTGATTTGATGTTTTACTACACTTTATTTTACATGAAAAATCATCAAACGAGCCCATGATGGAATGTGTTGAAGAGATAGTTGGATTTGCTTCTCTGGGTTTGATCAAACACAGCAAGCAACCGAGATGAAAGCATGATTAATAGGGCTGTTAATCGTGTCGTGTTAACGAATTCGGGTTACAAATTAACGAATTCGTGTTAAAATCACATTAACCTGTACACGACCTGTTAACTTAATGTGTCAAAAAATCCAATTCGAACACGACCCATTAAGTAATTAAATCATTTCAAAAATTAAAAGAAAATTCATACAAAAATATATAAGGAGAAAAATATATCAGTCATACGAAACTGCAAGTGAGGATCTCAAGCGAATCACACCTAAAATCTTATTATAAAACAATAAATTTCAATTTCTTCTTTATGCATATAAATTAATTCTAACTAAAGTTAGGAACTAAAAAATATTTACCAGGTTAAGCTAGTCCATCCAAACTTGATAATTTCATATGAATTCGTGTTGTGTTAGCGGGGGTGTAGCATTTGGATAACACCCAACAGGCTACTTCCAATTTGAGGGTTTGAGCATCATGATGAAATGCAGCAAAGAAAAAAGCATTTGGGCATTGGTCTTGTCCTTGTCTCAATGGAATCTCTGTTTCTCTGTTTCGCTTTTAGCTTGCAACTAGAATCTCTATGCACGTTTGTGAGACCCACTTTAATTGGACGTCGCCATCTATCCAGACCCTGAATTCTGAAAGGAAGGGTCAAAATAGCTTCTATTTTATTTTAGCAAGTCTTGTTAATGTGTTGGACAGGCCCAGGCCCCACTTGGCTGCTTATCGAGGAGTGATGGGACAAATAGATTTGGATGTGATCAATATAAATATCAGTGTTTGTTTGAGGGCTGCAAAGTTTGACGTTGATTTTTATAGTCCAAAATTCTTTAGTTCTCCATATCATACTTTGATGAATTTATTTGATAATTTGGTTTGGGATATGTCGAAAAGGAGAAATAGAATTTATGTAATTAATTATAATAAAATAAGGAGAAGACTTTAATGACAATAATACAATAATGATAATGGTCGGATCAATGTCTAATTGAATCCATTGCTAATTCAATGAACATGCACATATGATGGGATGCTTGTTTACATTTGGTAAAATAAAAATAAGTGGGAAAGTAATCCTAGTGGCCGGACCCTTTACCATTATCATATTCGGTTGGCAAAAATGAGTGGGAAAGTAATTATCCAACCACCAGAAACTTTACCTCATGGTTTACCAGCCATGGACCAGAAATTTTCACCTTATGAAAGAGAGCCATGGTTTACCTGTCTCTCTCACCATTCTTTATCTCATGCAAATCAATATAAAAGAGAGCCATGGTTTACCAGTCTCTCTCACCATTCTTTATCTCGTGCAAATCAAACATCAGACATTGCTTTAATGTAAACCTGATCTGATCGCATTTCTTGTTATGAAATTTTCTTTACCTTTACCTTACCACTCTTGTAAATAAATTAAGGTGTGGACTAGCGATTGACTGTTGACACTTCTTTAAATAGAAATATGAAAATAGATTATGTAAAAGGAAAGTGTAAAGAAGGGTATTCGTTTTTGAAAAGGACACTCATGTACTGCTGAGGACACCAGGCACTTGGACACATGTTCACCACATCTATATAATAATTTTCAAATTTTCATGCAAGGGGTGAATGTTGAAATTATTACTTTTCATATTTTGTAAAGAGAATCTCCTTGTTTTTATGGGGTCCACTGGAGTTATACTGTGATCAAATAAAAGAAAATGGATCCCCTGTTTGGACCACTCTGGGAGTGCCATATGGGAGGAAAGATGTCAACTCAATGACATCTCATCTCCTCCATAAAAAATAAAAAAAATTCTCCCCCATGTGGCACCTTCTGAATGGTCCAAACAGGGGATCATTTTCCCAAACAAAATACATGGTATTAAATTAGAGCCTTGCTAGCCGGACCGAATGGGACCGGGCTAGAATCCGGTCTCCCCATTCGGTCCATGTGGACATTCTCATTAAATTACCTCTCACCCTAGTTAGAGACACATGAACTCTTTTTTTACTACTACACTGAGACATCCTTCTTTTTAAATATTTTTATCGTTTATTATGAAGCTTCATAATTCATACTAAATAGTACATGAGCAGCTTTTTTTTTTTGGTGTATCAGAAATGCATTAAAAAAAGAGACTAACTATATAATATATTATGAATAATTAAATAATAAGGTGAAATGACACTGCAAAAAAAAAAAAAAAAAGGCTAAGTTCCTAACTTTGCCCAAGCACAAAAAACTTGTATATCAAAAATACAAAGGGGTATTTTTCATCCGTACAAAAAAAAATCCAATGAGAGATTGATATCTGACATTGCTTTGAGAGAACTATGGCAACAAAAAACCCCTATGGGTGTTGATTCAAACACAAAAAATAATTCCCCCTATGAGCAAAATAAATTATAAAAAAGATCAACAGATGCAACTTACTTCTTACCCGTCTTCTACATATTTGTTTCAGATTTTAGACTAGAATTTGTGGTTTTGGAGGGTAGAGTGATGATGTTGATAGGAAAAGTATGGTTGAGGTTACAGAGAATTATCTTTTAGGGCATTTTTTAATAATGTCATTTAGAGGAATCATCTCTGGTTTTTCTTGATTCCGACGAAAATCCTCGTTTGGATGAAAAGAAGAAAAGTGAGAGATGATTTTTCAAATCCTCCAAGCTCATAAAAAAGTTCCTCTTTTCCATTGATTCCTCCGTCTCCACCTCGCCCATCAGATTTTACAAATCCACAAAGACAAAGAAATGCTTGAGTTATAAAGAGTGACATACCCTTGGAAAGAGGACAAAAAATCTTAGGTTATGCGTGTCATTTCACTTTTTCCAATAAATGTAAAGGGTAAATTGGTAAAAAAAAAATAGGGGAGAGAAGAGTGTTGCTACCTACACACTACAAAAAGCTTTCTACACAGTGCATTTTTTAAAAAATATTCCTAAACTACCCCTATTCCTCTCCTTCCCTCTCTTTTCCTCTCCTGCTTCGGCAACCCCCCCGCCGCCGCCTACGCCAACCAATCTCCCTATCTTCCTCTCCTGCTCCGACATCCCCCACCCGCCGTCATCCCCATCCCCAGTTAGGGTTGTAAACGGGTCGGTTCCTGTTTGGGTCCATGGTGGACTCAAAATCATTTCGGAACCTATTTTTTTGCTTCGGAATTGAAACTAAAGCCATATAAGGGGCGAGTCTGGATCTGAGTCCAGATCTAGGTAGAGAATTATATTAAAAAAATGGTTTTTAGGAGTGATTTTCGAAAATTGAGGTAATGTGTCGGGTCTTGGGTCTGCATCAAGGTGGAATCGGACCCGGAACCATTTACTTATTGGGGCTTAAATAAAGACTCAAACATAATTTTTAACGAGTCGGAACCTTCAAATAATCAGGACCCATTTACATCCCTATCCCCTATCCTTAGTCCGGCCCCCAACCTATTAATAATTCAGGTTTGGGCTCGGATAACACGTCCAGGATGGATTGGACCCAAACCTATGATGTTTTCATCCCTATGTGAACAGCACTGCGCTCCAGGCGATTCTCACCAATGTAATGAACCATGGCGAGCAGAGTACTACGTAGAAGTCATATCAACAGTTCATGAGGAATGTTTTGATGAGGAGGTTTTTGGTAGAAGGCTTTGGATTCGCAACAGGTGGCCCAATAACAGTAAGAGAAAAATCAGGCTAGAGACCACTGCCATTTAATTTTTAAAATACCATGAAATCCTCGTAACTATGTGAATGGGAATGAGTGCAGGTGGGGGCTAGTAGGAGAAGAGGAGAGGGAGATGGATCAGCATAGAGCTTGCAGCTAGCAGGGTTGTCGGAGCAGAAAGAGGGAAGTAGAGGGATATGAGTATTTTATGAAAATTTTTTATTTTTAATTATTTTTTTAAAATGCAGTGAGTGGAAAGGTTTTGATAGTGAGTAGGTAGCAGCACTCACGAGAGAAATGAATGAAAAATTGCTTTTTGCTAACGTTGAACGTGAAGGGAGGATGCTTATGTAAAAAGAAAAAACACAGCGTGGTTTTTGCGAATTTACAAAAACACAGGCGCCTTCTTGTGAAAAAAACAAAAGCTCTTTCTTTCAATAAAAGCTGTCGGGAAGGACAATATGCCGCTGTGGAAATGATGTCTCTGGTGATACGGATTCATTTTTAAGGCCCACCCATTACGCGCCTGAGGCGTTGACTCAAGAGAAATCCTTATTATCAGGATGGATTCCCAGAAACCTCTTATGTGCCTTACTTTCCTTTCCTCGCATCAAACCACATCGGGCAGTAGAAGGTGCGTTCTCTCTCTATTGTTGTTGTATTTTTGCATCCATTTCCCTCATTTTTGTTGAATTTTAACTGAGATCTTACATTCTCATCATTTTCTCCGGCCGTGCCGAGAGTTTGCAAGCGAGGTATGTTTGCCTGGATCGTTTTGTGCGGAAAATAAAAAGGGTTTTCTATAACATTGATCTCTAGTGTGAAAGCGTTTTCCTCAGTTTTCTTGCACTCTCAGAGAGAGAGAGAGAGAAAAACTTCAAACTGGAAAATGTTTCGCAGCACCGAACAATAGAAATGGAATTCTCCACAAAAGATGAAATCACTGAGAAAATAAAGTGCCGTGGATGCTTGTATTTTAATAGAAGGTGAACCGTGACAAGGTGTTGGTTACTCAATGTTTGAAGGACTTTATTGCAGATTGAAGAACCCATGACATTTTTTTTTACTAAGTAAGAACCTATGACATTTGAAGCCTACTGATCTCTTATCTTTTTTTAACAAAAAACAGGAAACAAAACTCTTATCTTTACTAGGATTGTCTGAGGATTGGTGAAATCGAGTCCACTTAGTTATTGAGCCACTTTCTGCTGACCCAGCAGCCCATGGATTTGAAAGCCAAGTCCAGATCGATCCAGCCCTTTTGCAAAATACAGAATGCTCTTTTGGGTTAAAATGAGAAGGGCCAGTCTACTCTATGCATACATAGGCCTGTTCACAGCAGTTTTTTAACTGTCAAGTAAACAAAAATTAGGCTTTAGTCCAGCCAACAGACCTAAAACATTGTTCAAATCCAGCCAGTGCAGGCTGGGTACAGATCGGGCTTAGGCTGGTTGCGCACATGATCACTCCTATTCCTGTAGGAAGACAATAAATTTAGGAGCCAAGGTGGTATACTGGTATTATTGGAAGCAGTCCAAAACCTCAAATGAGAGTGGACGCTTATTATTATTATTTTTAGTAGTAGTAGTTGTTTTTTGTATTATTATTATTATTATTATTTGAGAGATTACTGCACATTTAGGGCATTTTTCTTTACTAGATCTAGATGTAGGGGTTTTTGGGACATCTAGCATTTGCAAATCTCGTGTTTTTTGCCGAGCATTTCAAAATTTCAACCAAATAAAAGATCCCAAATAACCTTTGGGAATTAAAAAACTCCACCGGCCCTCTTTGCATTTTGGTTGAATTCTTGGATGCTCAAGTCCAAGGGAGCATCTAGGAATTCCACTATGTCTGGAAATTCTAGACAAGAATTCCTTGAATTCTAGAGAACCACCCAATAGGGTCTTAAAAAAGAAAGCCGTAGGGGTGGAGCCAGAATTTTCTTGGGGGGGGGGTCGGTTCTCCTAAATTTGAAATTACTCTATTATTTCTCAAGGCATAATTTCTCGAAACTTTTTTAGTGCAGTTAAAATACAAGTATAAAGGGCTCAGTTTAATGCGATTTTTTTTTTGTTGCAGACGTCTACAGCGAAGTATCTATGTATGCAAAAACTAATCGCATGAGATAAGTCATGGTGGGCTGGCCTAGTTGGGTGGAGGCGGAGAATGGTTTTCGTGCAGGTACTTTGCAGTGTATGTAGTTGGAAATACTTAGTTTAAGTCATTCGAATGAGAAACAAAAGGACTCACTATAATTAATTTGAATGTGGAAGAGATAGAATTTGTGCGTGCCTAAATTGTTACGGACTTGTTTGGATGGATGTAAAGCTTCTTAGGAAATGTTGAATGCCTGAAACCTGAAAGGGAAGGAGAAAACACAGGTCAGAGACCCTGACCGAGCTTGGCGCAAGGCACTCCGATGCCTAAGTTAGTGCGGTCACTAGACAAAGGGTGAGTGAGCAAAGAGAAAGGCAGAATTTGGAGTATGTATGCGTACCGCTTTTGGATTTGCTCTTTGTATATATAGGCCGAGAGTCCTATGACTCTTGTCCTGGTTTCTCGGAGGTAAAGTCCCACCCGGATTTTGTCCCGATCTTTCAGGGGTTGTGGATCCCGATCTTTAAGGGATTGTGGATGTAACCACCAGATAAGGATAACTCCTTATCTCTATCCGGTGCTTATCCTTATCTCTCAACATGTTCTGTAACGTGGTTGAGTCTTTATAGGAGTACAGTCGTAACTGACTAAGTGTCGGTGCTTGTCTTAGTTAACCCAACCGAACCGAAGATGGTACTGAGGTCAGGTATGACCTTAACATGGACGTATTCTGGCACTATCGTCGAGATGCATAAAACCGAGATTAAGACATGCCTAACTGGTACTTTTACCGAAACTAGGACAGTCTCGGTATTATGAAAATGCCCTCACACAATTGCCCCCTAGCTTTTGACTTCTTAGAGTTTTCTAACTCTTTGAGGTCGGAAGTTAAGCATTATGATGGGTGAACCTTCTTAACATTGAGTTTGAAGCCCATATTATATTTCATCTCGGTGTCGGTTGGTGACATCTGATCTCTATCACCATGTCGTTTCACTTGCCTGAGATAATTAATAGCGCATCTCGATCGATGTAGAAGACGTATCGGCGGCACCACGTATCACCGCCTGGTTGGTTGTCCAATCACTTCGAAGAGACGTGCAAAGTACTTGAGGCGATGTTCCGCACATGCGACCTCGGAATTCGAAAGGGTGCCTCTTTTTCCATTATATATAGAGGTGCCTCTCTCTCATTCTTCACTTTCACTTTCGTCAGAGAAGAGGGAGGGTTTGCTGAAGAGAGAAGTTCCACCGAGGTTGAGTTCTTGCAAATTCGGACCCAACATCCTTTGAGTCCAGTCTCGTATTTGCAAGTCTTCTCTTCTTATCTTGCTCATTTCCGCTTTCTGGCTTCCTTTAGGGTTTCCTAACCTTTTTCCCCCTTTGAGTCTCATTCTTTATTTCTTCTGTTCCTTCGAACTTGAGTTTTGATAATGGGTATTTATAGGCAGAGATTAGAATCCCCAGAGGCCGTAGCCAAATTTAGAGCTGATTATGGGATGCCTGATGATGTCCTCATTAGGCTGAATGACTTGGAAAATCCTGTCGACGATTATTCCTTCACTAATGGCTGGATGCCCTTTTATCTGGTTATCGTAGTCGAAGGTGGGGTTCGATTCCCCCTTCATCCTCTCCTTAGAATCTGTCTTAGGAAATGACATCTTTGCCCATGTCAGTTGATGCCGAATAGTTTGAAGATCATCATGGGCACAGCCGATCTCAATAGAATCTTAGGTATTAATCTCGGCGTCTATGATATTGAGGATGTTTATTACCTCTGCAAATCTGGTGGTGACAACACCTACTATCTCCGAGCCAAGGCAAACCGAGAGTGGATCATCAATGATCTAGAAGACTCCAACAGATATGCTGGAGATGACTGCATGTTTGTTTTGGGCAACTGGGAATAAGAAGGAACCGTGCCCGAGCTGGCAAGGATTGACAAGATTCCCCGTGACTTCGGAAGCCCTCCGAGTAACCACTGACCTCTTAGCCTTTATGTTCTCCTTGTATTTTCCTCTAGGGGAAGGTCTCCTAAACTGGAAGAGAAAACCCTACAGTTTAGGTGACCTATATCACCCTGGTGACCTATATCACCCCATACCGACATTCGCTGAGTAAAATGTCGGAGATGTGTTGCTGGATCCGAAGTCCCATCATAAAGAACGAACCTCGGAACAGTAAACCTTTCAAGGAGAGAAAAGTTCCTTATCTCCTGAGAGAAGGGGGATGTGTCGAGATTCTCAGTGTCGTAAGCATTTAGCCGATCTCGGGTGAAACCGATCACCTCCATGTTCTGTTGGACTGTTTGCTTGACTTGTAGGTCAAGCCATTCTCTCAAGTCATCATTGTCCTCCGGTCTTTGCTTCGGTCTCTTTGAGTCATCATTCAAGTGGTTGCTACTCGAGCCCTCGTCGTAAGCTCGGTCGCGCCTCTTGTTATTCAGGATTTGCCTCAAATCCTATTCAACCGAAGGAGCTCGGTCCCGTCTAGGGGGGTGGAACCGGGGCCGTCGTCTTTTCCTGGGGCTGTTGTCGGAGTTGACGAATCAACTCATCTTGCTCTTGGATAACAAGGTTTTGGGCCCTGATATCCGCAATGAGTGAGTTGTTATCATCATCGCCATCAATTCGGTGATGGGATTGATGTGACCTGGTCGAATTATCTCGTCGGGGACGCTCTAGGAGAAGATCATCTTGTCGGGGACGCTCGAGTGGAAGATCATCTTGTCGGAGAGGTGCCGTCACCCCCCTTGAAGATGAACTTGACTGAATCTCAAGCCTTTCCGGAAAACTTTCTGCCCCAGATCTTGTCTCGGTTTTCCTCTGGCGAGGGACCAGCGACAATTGCCTTGGCAATACTGGTGGTGGTGACATGGTCCTTGATGATCCTTCACCCTTTCTAGTTTTTGGAGGCATGGTGTTTGTAAATTTGATTTAATCCAATTCCCACTGATGGCGCCAATTGTGCGTGCCTAAATTGTTACGGACTTGTTTGAATGGATGTAAAGCTTCTTGGGAAAGGTTGAATCCCTGAAACCTGAAAGAGAAGGAGAAAACACAGGTTAGAGACCCTAGCCGAGCTCGGCGCTAGGCACTCCGATGCCTAAGTTAGTGTGGTCACTAGATAAAGGCCGAGTGAGCAAAGAGAAAGGCAGAATTTGGAGTATGTATGCATACCTCTTCTGGATTAGCTCTTTGTATATAGGCCAAGAGTCCTATGACTCTTGTCCTGGTTTCTCAGAGGTAAAGTCCCACTCGAACTTTGTCCCGATCTTTCAGGGATTGTGGATGTAACCACCGGATAAGGATAACTCCTTATCTCTATCCGGTGCTTATCCTTATCACTCAACCACGTTACATAACGTGTTGAGAGATGCAACGTGGTTGTCCTTATCTCTATCCGGTGCTTATCCTTATCTCTCAACACGTTATGTAACGTGGTTGAGTCTTTATAGGAGTACAGTCGTAACTGACTAAGTGTCAGTGCTCGTCTCGGTTAACCCAACCGAACCGAAGATGGTATCGAGGTCAGGTATGACCTTAACATTGACGTATTCTGGCACTATTGCCGAGATGCATAAAACCGAGATCAAGACATGCCTAGTTGGCACTTTTACCAAAACTAGGACAATCTCGATATTATGAAAATGCCCTCACACAGAATTAATTTAGTTGACTCAACATGGATTTTGACGACGATGATGACTGATGAATTGAAACCGCTCAAGATAATCATTTTTCCTTTTTTTTTTTTGTCTGTGAGAGTTGTATCCCACTCTAAGCAAAATTGGTCCCATGCCGGATTGATCACAGGCAAACCAATCAAACCACAATTGATAAATGAAAACTTGTTGATTGGTTACTTATGATTATTTGATGAACTACGATGCCTATGGTTCAGAGGGAACTATTTAAGTAAATTCACCAATTCATGACATGATAAACTCAAAGAAAAAAGTTATAATATATTAAGCCAAAGGGTTTTGGGTTTAATTTTGACCGTCAGTCCCAATTTTGGCCACAACTTTATTTTGAAATCTTCCATGTTCTCTCTTGCCACTCCCCGGCTCCTCCCTTCTTATCTCACTTCATTCACTTTTATTTTTTCACGCAATTACTCGCTTTTGTATAACCGCTCCATCTTATCCTTTATCTTATGCGGCCACGCTCCATTTTATCCTTTATCTTATATGGCCACTCATGTAACTACTCTGCATTTGAAAACCAGCTTAGTCTCCTCTGTGAAGATGTAAGTTGAAAAGGATTGAATTGTTAGCTTCCTCGTTCTTCCTAAAGAAATTACGATGAAGATGAATGGTAGAATTTTTTTCCTGTAATTTCTTTATCATGATTCAGTTTGTGTAATTAAATTTGAAAACTTTCTATTTACATGATTTTACATTCAAGTAATATATTTAGAAAATTTTAATTTGTTAACTTTAGTCTCAATTTTTTTTATTAATTATTTATTTTTACCATAGTTTTTACATTTATTTTGTCCATGCTAAGCACGAGCATATTTGCTAGTGGTATGATTATGCAAAAGTTAGAGTCTAGTTCCTTTGAATGTCTCACTCACACTTTCCACAAGGGGTATGGAATGCCACCGTGGAGTCTACCTTTAAATATTTGAGCCATTCAAAATAAGCACCCTCCCCATAAGTGGGCGTTTCCAAATTTTACACCCATAGGAGTTGTTCCCACCATAAGATTGCCATATGATTAAAAATACCATATGCTCAAATTGTCTCACCAAATCCCATATGCTCAAATCTAATGGTGGGACAAAGTCTTGTTAGCGTAAAACTAGGCTCCTTCAATTGAAGGGGAGGACCTTTATTGTTAGTGGTTTGGATTTTCAATACATGGGACCCAGTGTAGGTTCCACATGCCTCATTGTAGTGAGTCAGCACACAAAATTTCCCCTCCCCCTCCCTCTGCCCCGGAACAAAAGCACTTAATAAATATTCATGAAGCCAATTTATCAATATAACCTGCATCCAAGCAACTCATGTAGGACTCAATCTCATCTAATAAATGGGTGGGTGCCACGCCCCCAAACCTGGATCTCTGCGGACGTGAAATTGGGGAAGTAAGTGATATATAATATTTCTCCCGAAGATCCGCATGTGTGAGGAAGACAAAATTTCCAAACATATCAAGAACATTTCGCGGAAGCTTACGTGGCGTTACAACCCGGAGCCTACAGCCATTGGATTCCGTGTCGCACTCAACTTGTTAGCATAAAGCTGTTATAACAATGCTCATACTCAGATGGGAACAAATCATGATGTCAAAATATATAGAGCTGATAGTAATAGGTTAATCATTACCCAAGCATGTTCAAGTTATAAATTAACAAGTGCATTAATTACAATTCCAAGGAAAATGGCTAACAAAAGCTGTACAAAATAACAAACTAAGAACAAATTCTACCCATTTATGTAACGTAACTACGGAGTCAAGCACGGCGTTTATATGACATCACTGACACAACGAACCTGCTACCTAAGGCACCAAAGTATAGAATATCAAACACGACGGTCTGGCATGTGACTGAGATAGTCAAATACATACAGAATATATATTAATTTAATTAACGTGCAATAAAACATGATATTTTATTCGAAGATGCAAATGTCCTTTCAAGTGAAAAACCGGGAAGCATGATAAATCATTATTCTTGAACCATGGCTAATGAATCAGTGAAAATCCATGAACAAGATACAAGACAGAAATCTGGCATGAATACATAATAATACCATTGTAAATCCACATAGAGCTCATCCTTTTTCTGTCATACGAGATGACAAGAGCAAGCAAGACAAAGCAAAGCATGACAAAAAAAAATAGAATCCCACGCTACAAGAGGCAGACGGATTTCGGCTGCGGAACCAGAAATAAGACAAAAATATATATGACTAGTTTGCAGACAGTCCACATGTTTAAGGACCCCCGGACGGTGGATCAAGCCCACAAGGCAGTCCATGCTCAGTGGAATCTACTCAATTTCATGAATGCACAAGACGAAAATATATTTACAAGACAAATCATGAAAAAGGGGAAACTACTTGTCAAGACAAGATATCCTTTGCCATTCGAGGTGGATGGAGCAAGCAACCTGAATATTTCCAATGAAGGCTAGTGGAGACTCGCCGTTTGAAGCCCGTGGTTTACATGCTTCACCCCATGGTTAAGGGTGTCGCCCGGACCAAGTTCTTACATTTCCCTCATCGACCACACGGGGTGGACGGTGCACGCAAGACAAGACACAAGATAGCATAAGCTAATAACATGTAAAAGCACAAAAAAGTAGTCCCCACGAGTTTCCTTAATCAAAATCTTTCAAGAAGCAATGCTCAAACTCCATTAAAACATGGTATAAAAATCTAATCATGTGACATATCAAGAAAAGGGCTATTCGGAAAGCGATGACACGCAATCATGTATATAATCAAGTACAAGCATGATGAGTAGTCCACCCACATGTTTATTGGTCTCAAAATATGAGAAATCATAAGCCCATGTGGTTTTTGTAGTAAAACGAGTAAAACTAGACAAGGATAGGTAAAACATGTAAAACATGTTAAATAGGGGTGCACAAAAAATCCGTCGATCCGTAAATCTGATCTAATCCGATCCGATCTGTGGATTTTTATCCGATCTGAAGGTAAACGGATTGGTGACGGATTGATAATTTTGTAATCCGTTAGCAACGGATCGGTGGGGGATTCCACCCTCAATCCGCAAATTCAATCCGATCCGATCTGTTGACATTAAATATGAATAAAAAAATGTAAGGGGTCTAAATATAAATTAAGATGTCTAAATATAAAATAAGAAAAAAAAATTTATGGGTCAAAATGTAAATTTTTTACAAGTTTGATAATTTTCTTTTAACATTAGATTGAACGGATTAATCCGATCCGATTCGATCCGATGCGGTCCTCCCGGATCGGATCGGATTTTAACAACCACGGATTGGTGATGAATTTGGCCCAATCCGCACCAATCGGATTCGTGTACACCCCTAAATTGTTAAATCAAAGCCAATCCGAGAAAATGGAGTATTTTCAAGTCAAGATAAGTACAAAGTTTTATTCAATCTCGAGTTTACAAAACAAATACACCATACATATGCTAAGACCGCATCATTTGACCCCTTTGTGTATTTGAAGCCAGAATGTCGGGTTTTTTAATAATTTGGTGCTCCTGAGGGTAGATGACATTCCAAGTTCCAAGTACACATTATGAAGTTGATTGCTCTTAGAATACTCTGGTTTTCCATTCCCATAAAAATCCCACTAAAATAGTCCCAACTGGTGTTGTCGGTCAGCTCTCGGTCAGCACTCCGCTAGCCGAGGTCGGCTAACTGCCAGTTGACCGACGGCTGACCGCTTGCCACTTCTGCGCAAAAGCAGGCTTCTGGAATTGTGACCGAATTGGTGTCGGTCACCTATCGGCTAGCAGACAGCTGATCACCACTCTACAGAATGACACTTTTTTCAATTTCTGTTTTGGCCATTCTTTCTCCCTTTTCAAATGCATTCTTTTTCCAACTTCCACCTGTATTCCCAGGGTCAACCTGCACTCCAAAACATTCAATCTCCACAATTTCAAAGCCAAAACCACCATTCTTCATAAATCATCCATTACCATACTTATCATTTTTTTTTTTTTTTTTTTGACCCAAGATCATGAGTTAAAATAAGAAATCAGCAAGGCTAAGGAAAGAATCCACTGAAAATATGACATGCAAGGATACAAATTTGATGTTAATAACAAGATTAACTAATAGACAAAATAAATCAAACATGTGATATATGAAAAACATGATTTATAAGTAGAATATCCAAAATAAATGGCATGCACAAATATGGGCTAAATTAGTCATTTGCCTTGGCCTCTAGCACTCCAAGATTACTCCTAGATCTCACCCATTAGACGTAAGCACACCTAATAAAAAAAACCCCCAAAACATACTAAAAAATTGGCTCAAAATTAGGAATCCAGGAAAGAGTTGGAATTAGAGCTTGCATGTTGAAATCAAGGCTCCCTAGGGGCTGCCCTTCCTCATATTAGGAAATGAAAGGGAGGTCTTACCTGTAGGACCTCCAACCAGCAAGGAATAGCTCAAATAAGGGGCTGCCCAGTTGCTTCTTGCACGAAAATAGGGTCTAGGGAGAGTTTGGAAGGTGGGGAACACAATGGCGAAATCGGATTTTCAAATGGCGATGAATCGTGGTTGATTGGGTGGAGAAGAGAAGCAAGGAAGGAGAAGAATGGGGCTCAGCTAGGAGTTCTGCAACACAGTCACATTTGGGGAAGAAAATGGAGAGAAAAGAAAGAAGATGGGCTTATATAAGTTGATGATGGTGGGGTCCACAATTTAGAACTCTTCATGGGATCGGAAATGGGCTTTCTGGGCCTCGGATGGACTCGACGAAGAAGACTAAAATGATCCTCATAAAATTTAGTTTTCAAAAAGTATATTTTTGACATAGGTCTGGAATTTCAAAATTTGGGCTTATATTTCAATGTAAAAAGGCTGTGTTGCCCCTAGGGCGGGAAAACTGATTTTCTGGGCTTCATATAGGGTAGGTGTAAACATAAAAGTTGTTGGGGCTAATTTGACCTATCAAAAGAAATCAAACTTGAAAATTTTGAAAATCAAGAACAATCCCCCACGTTCTTAGGCTGCCAGACTGGGTCCAACGGCTCTCAAAATTCCCCAAAGCTATAGAAAATTATTCTAAACCATAAACTAACTTGATTACACTCAAACTCACTAAAAGAACTAACCCACAACTAAAAACACACTAATCACGAAAATTAGGGGTCGGGGTCTTACAATGGGATATTGGTTGCACTCAATCAGCAGAGCCTCTACCAACCAGACTAGTTTATACTCTACCTATCTTTTATATATATATATATATATATATATATATATATGCTTCTCAATCCAAATTATGAATATATTCTTTTGTGCAGACCTATTCATATGAGTATGACATGCACATAAGACTGTATGTAGGACATGTGTCACCTCGAGAAAAGGCAAATTTCATGTTTATAAAATACTATAATTGAAAGCTAGGCAGCTTGTATGTGTGGACTGAAAAAATCTAATGATTGTCGTTATCGGTGGCGGACTTAGGATTTTTGTTTGGGTGGAGCGAAAAATTGAAGAATGTTTTAATCATATATTCTCCAATACATTACATTTGGTTAAAAAAAAAAAACAATTAGTGACTAAGTTGCACTTGAGTTTGATGACCTGCCTAGCAATTGATTGTAAGATGTACCTCTATTAAGTGCTAACCAGTCACCACCAGAATAAAAAAAAAAATTCTACTATATTTAATAACAAAAAGAAAAAAAAAAGTAAAACAAAATATTTTGTCTTGTAGGATTTGTCCCTTAAAAATCTTACCATTAAGACTTATTGTTCTTCAAAAATTCAAATATGCCACTGATAATTGCCCGGTTTACTATTTACTAGAGTAAGCTAAATTCATCTCATACAGTTGGCACATTAAATTTATAGTTTGCCTCAAGACAAGCCCAACACACACAGTACGTGAATAAAACTAAACTCATGCCTACGGAAACCAAGCACAATCAATTTGAGCCCCAACCAACATTCATTATCTGAGTGCAATTTGAGTTAAAACCGTACTCATTTTAGGTATTGAGATTTTTGGTTTACTTTTGAAAAGTCATTAGGGCAATACTTCTTACTAGCCAAACCAAAATTCAACAACAATCCTCCCAAATTCTGACTAGCCCAACTAAAACTTATTGGTTTATGTTCGACCATCTAGATTCAGATTAGTCCTAGGTACATACCCCTTCATTGAGCCATTAGCTTAGAATCTCTATAGTGACTGAGATAATTTTTGAAAGAAGCTCCTATATTTTTTCAAGTGCTCATTTGTGGATGTTTTATAATTTATTAGTACTGATCCTTGACTTTATTTATAAATTTTTTTTTTTGTTTAGTGCCCAATACAAATAAATAAACGCTACCCACAAACATGACAGCTTCTTGAACAAAATTTTTTTTTTTTTTTTTTTTTGTAATAGTTTACAAGAGAAAAGAGTTATTTTTAATTGAAAGATAAACAAATTTTAAGAAAAAATGACTATTGTTATGAGGAATCAACCTAATTGGGTAGAATGATATAAAAGAGTATCCAAATCTCCATCAAATGCAAACCCAATTAAAGAAAAAAAATAAAACCACTCGTCTCATAAAACAAACATAACCTTCAATTGGTATAAAAGCAAGATTTAAAAAAAGAAATAGATAAACAAAGCTACCTCTTGTTTGCCGGAGGGAGTTAAAGAGATATGGCCGAACGGAGAGACTTTGAGGTTTTCTATTAGAGAGAGAAAGAGTGTCTGAGAGTCAACAACGAATCTATTGCGATTTTGGGTTTTTTCCTGGGTTGCAGCGATTTGGGGGTTTCTACTGCGAAGAGAGAAATAGAAAGATAAAGACATGGTCGGACAAACGGAGAGAGAATTGATGCTATTGCTGTCATTACCGGAAAGAAAGCCTGATCGGTGGCTGAAATTCATGCTAGAGGGGACAATCAGGTAGGCGGAAAGATGTGGTAGGGTTTTGGTATGGAGGCGTTTGTTGATTTGAGGATGGGTTTTGAATGAAATTGAAAGGAGTTCTCGTTATTGAAATGGGGCTACCTAGATCATGGGGAGGTGCGAAATTGGGCTCCAACCGGTGTGTGGCTCATGTGGGCAAAGGCCTTTTAAAGGAGCTTATAGTTTGACCTGGGGCGGGTGCACCCACTATCTACAACGTGCGCCCGCCCCTGGACTCATTATCACTATTAGAAGTTTAAATTTTAATTATGTCTTTCTACATTTCATGTGCTTTTTAATATATTTTCTGATTGGTAGGAATTGATATTTTCAAGATTTCTTTCTTCTAAATGAAAACTTTGTGGGGTTCAGCCAGTCCCATCTTTATTTCAGTATAAACACTTGTCTATCTTTTTTGGAGCCAATCTACAACCCTAACCCTAAGTCTTAGCCATTTATTTGCATTGGGGGAGTATGCCATCCCTAAACATGGAGTGGAGATGGCATACTTACCTCCCATGCTTCTTTAGACATTCCTTCCACCGTCATTGATGTGATGAGATAGGTAGACGTCCAATCATGCAGTAGCTAGTTGCTTGGTCTGGTTGATTTCGCACTTCATTCACAACCCATTCGTATCGATCGATCTAGAGGGTAATCTCTTTTGTTTGGGCCGGTAGCTAAAAGAAAGTATCATAGCCATAGTTATCAGAAGCCAATCATAGCCATAGTTATCATAATCTTACGATTTGTATCCCGAATCCCGATTCTTATCCAAAATTTCAAGGAAAACGATTCTTATCCATGTAACAAATCTTATTTACAAATGAATCATAGGATTCGGGCATGAATCCTGCGATTCAATACTCATTTCATCGAATCTTACGATCCAAGCAATTCGGCCAAGAAAGAATAGGTACAACCAATAATATTAATAATTTTTTTACCTTTTTCCTTTCTTTATTCTTTCTATCTTTTAATGCTTTTATTTTTAAAAGGTTATTTACTAGTTAATGAAATCTCCTAAGAATTCTTTATGGCCTTGATAAGGTTTTAAATATGAATAAAGAACATGCATTTAATTAAAGCATTCGACTATACACTTTGTGCAGACCTCTATATCTTTTTTTTAATCTATTTTTATTTTTTTCTTTATGAACACTTTCTTGACTAAAAGAGATAACCTACTGTCTAAGATTGATAGTTTGGATTTTATTTTTATTTTTATATTTTGATTTAAAGATAATAAAAATATATATATTGATATTTTAAACTTATTTAACTATTTATGCAATATTTATTTCATATATATATTAATATATGTCGTGATGTTCTTGATATGATTGTATAAGAGACTTACTTGTTATTATATTTCTACTGTTATATATGGGAAAATGGATAGTTATGAATAATTACGTTTTTTCTTTTAATTTTTAAATATTTTTTATTTTTATTAGAAAAATAAAAAATCCTACGATTTGCAATATGATTCAAGATTCGATTCATGAGTATGAGCGATTTGCAATATGATGTTAATTTTAAAAACTAATAGCTATTAATGTTCTCTCCTTTTCTTTTTCTTTTTCGAACGTGTAGCATGTGATGCGACTTTCTTCTACACAAGCATTTTATGTCCTTTTGTCATTTATTGCCAGGGAAAAACTGCTGAACCAAGTGCCACTAATCAAGAAAATTCATCGGAGAGGAGAAGAAAAGAACTTTTTTTTTTGCTTTTTTCTTCTTCTAAATAGTTTGAGAGAATGATGATCCACAAGCAATGATAGCCACCGATCAAGTTCTTACATTTCCCAAAATCATTGACAGAAGGAAGATTCTAACCTTGGAGGGGCAAGGCAGGTCTGGTTAGGTGATAGCATTCGTTGGGTTCTCTGTGAAACTCAACCTTTATTCTTGGAAAGAAGTGGCATATTCTGCGATTGTATGAAGAACAGAAATGATCTAGTTTGCCATCTCAGTATGAGCAGCAAAGGAAGAAAGAAAATCCGAGAAGGGTGAGTGGGAGCTGTAGGAAGTTAGTTGTCAAACAACTAAAGTCAATTGCCTGAGGGAGACAAATGGCTTCAAATCTTCTCTTCATGGTTGAGAAGAAACTTGCTGGATTGCAATCAGTGAGTTTGAATCTTTCAACTGCCCAAAGCAATATAAATTGGATGGTAACAAAGCTCAGGGAGGTACAGGAGCTATTGGAAGAAGATCCTGGACTAGAGATGAAAAATTGTGAATTAACGGAATGGGTAAGAGAGATGACAAATGCTGCTCAAGAGACAGAGGATGTTGTCGACAACTTTTTCTTTGATCTCGAAAGACGACGACGACAGAGAAGTGGATACACAAGTGCCCCTATGCTCACTCTGAAGATCTTGTTGCCTAATAATAAAATTGTTGAAGAGATAGATAAGATGAAGACGAAGATGGAGAAGAAGATGGAGAAGAAGATGGAACGCAACATGATGCTGAATAAACAAGTTTTTGGGTTTGATGAAGATTTAAATGCATTGGTGAAATGGTTGACAGAAGAAAACGATCCACATCGCCGGATAATGTGTATAGCTGGATCATGTGGTGCAGGAAAAACTACTCTTGTAAAGAAAGTATACTATAGCACTGGTGTCCAGAAACGTTTCCGTGACCGTTTTTGGGTCATCAGTGGAGAAATCAACTTGTGGAAGAAGATAGCGAGCAAAGTTACAAGGTCCTCACAAGAGAAGCTAGAGCAGATGACAGATGAAGATATGTTTCCGAAGATCTCTGGCGCTTTGGAGGGAAAAAGCTATTTAATTGTTCTGGACATCAATCTCACAAATACTTGGGCGACCTCAATAAAGCTTCACATGGAAAAAGCCTTTCCAGATCATAATAATGGCAGCAGAATAGTGCTTACTTCGAACCACATCGAGTGTGCAAGTCAATTAGGAGAACGAGTTGAAGTCCATGAATTAGGATTGTTGAGCTGGGAGGAAAGATGGAAACTCTTTTTAAACAATCTTGATTACGATGCAGAGGGAGCAAAAGCAAGTAATGTATCAAGTTCAGAAGTCCCGAATGAGCTAGAGGTGATTGTGAGAGAGCATGGGATTTTACCATCTGAAATTGTTAATTTAGCAGCCCTTCGAGCAATGGAATATAGGAGAGGAGGTGCACTGTCTAATATTCTCCTTGATCACCCATATGACAACCGTGTAGATAGTCCTCATAGAGCCCTAGTGGAAATGGCTTCCAGGTTTAATCTTCTAGAGCATCCCCTAAAACTGTGCTTCTTGTATTGTAGCCTTTTCCCTAGAGGCTTTGAAATCCTGAAATGCAGAATGATCCGGCTGTGGCTTGCAGAAGGATGGATACCGAAAGGAGATGAGGACGAGGATACAGCAGACGGATACTTAAAGGAGCTGGCGCGCCTTCACCTTATTCAAGTGAAACAGAATGGCCTATCTTCTTCGATGAAAACATTTTGTTTGGATTCTCTTACGCGGGACTTCGCTGCCATGAAAGCCATGCAATGTAACCTCTTTCATAGCATTGACCATAAAGGATCCGTTAACATCAGCAATGCCCGTCGACTCTCTCTTGATTCTAGAGGCATCTACAGCCATATTTCTGGAAAGGCCTCTCTTCAAAACATACGCTCTCTGTGGTATTTGTCCCAACCCACTGAAATTGAAGGTAAACCGCTGGATTTTCCTGCGTCAAGGTTTAAATTGCTTAGGATATTGGATCTAGAGGATATGAATTTTATCACTAAACTTCCTGAAGAGCTAGGGGAACTTGCTCACTTAAGGTTTTTAGGGTTTAGACACACTGGTTTGGATAGCCTTCCTAAGTCCATTGGCAGCCTCAAAAACCTACAGAGCCTTGATATAAGAGGCACTCTGGTCAGACCAATACCCATTACCATCCAGAAATTGGAACAGCTACAATATTTTTATATGGATGATGGGAGTACAGACATGGATTCTTTAGACGTCTCTTCTTTGAAGGGCCTACGCGTTCTTTCGGTGATACGTGTGGGTCGATGGATGGTAAATGGCCTTGGAAAGCTAACTAAGCTTAGAAAATTGGGAATATACGGAGATTTATACCTGAATGGAATTGCGGAAAATCTTAAAAAATTGAGACACCTCAAATCCTTGAGGTTGGGTTTTGGATTTGGGGTTACCATTCCAAGCTTGGAAGATATTTTGGTTGATCGTGATTCCAGTCTGAAGTCTCTATATTTGGAGAGACCGCTGCAAAATCTACCTGCTAAATTTCCGAGCTGTCTAGCCAAGTTATGCTTGAAATGGTCTTTGTTAGAGAAGGACCCGATGCCAACTTTGGAGCAGCTGCAATCCCTTGAGGTCCTAAAATTAGGATGCTGTTCTTTCTTGGGCAAGGAAATGTTTTGCTCTGTTCAAGGGTTTCCAAAGCTTCGATTCTTGGAGTTGAATCTTTTGGATGGGCTGGAGAAGTGGAGAGTGGAGGATGGGGCGATGCCAAGCCTTAAACATTTGGTTATCGGCCTCTGCAATCAACTGAAGATGATTCCAGAAGTATTGCAAAGTTTACATCGCCTCAAGAAACTAGAGGTGGCAGGGATGCCAAAGCCATTCAATGAGAAGCTTCAATACAAGGGAGTGGATTGGGCTAAGATTCGACACATAAAATATATCACTGTCGATGAAATCTTAGTGGTTGCTTCTTCTTCGTCTCCTCAACCAATCCCAATGGCGGCTGCTGCTGCTGCTTCTTCTCGTCAACCAAATCCAATGGCTGCTGCTGCTGTTTCTCCTCCTCAACGATTCCCAATGGGTGCTGCTTCTTCTTCTCAGTCGGACACTGAAATATGTGAAATAGGTACTCTTTTCTATCTTTCCATCCCCAGTAAAGTTGCTAATGCTTGAAGTTATTCCTGTATTTTTCCTTGCACATGCCACTATCTGACACAGTAGTGATATCCAAACCATTCATCAGAAGAGTCCATCTTTTACCAGCTTTGGTCAATAAATTTGCTTTTCTAACAATCTGGTTTGTCATATACTCTACATGTGAACAGATAAGTGATAGTCTCATTTCTTTATATTCTGGTAGATCCCGAAATATTTCACCAGCTGGATTGATGGGCTCAGATACAACCGTACAGGCAAGGTAGTGTTGCCTTGTGCTTTGTTTGAATCTCACACAAGTGTCATTTTGGCACTGCGAGCACCTATACGTCAGACATGATCAAGAAGTAGTTGCTGCTTTTCAATAGCTTTATTTCTATGGATCATTAAAACGACAAAGCTCTCTCTCTTAGAATGAAAATCATCTCATATGTCATATCCTATTAGACATTGGTGGGCACTGTGAATTCATGCGGGGTTCAGTTTTTTGATGGGCCCCATATCTTTGGTGGCTGGGTCGGGAGTTCGGACGCCTGCATGCTAGCATTCCCACAGGAGAACATTTGACTGCTATACGGTTTGACCCATTCATGAATCCAAGGCATGCACCATCCATGGTAGAGTGTCCACTACATAAACTATGTGATCATCAGTTGACATATTAATTTCATATCAAATTTAAATCTCTTTTTTATTTGTTTCTAGGAGACGAATCAAAGCTAGAGATCCATGAGAGTAGTTAGTTCTGTTTCTTTTTTTGGTCACTCATTTTTTTTTCTTGGAATGAATGACAATGACATGATCCTTGCAAAAACAAATTCCCACCATGCAAATAGTGCACCATTAATCATTTGAAACAGTTGTTTTATTAGGGTCTTTCTAGATCTCTTTTTTGTGATTTCTTTTCCCGGTAAGCATTTCCCCTATCTCCTTCATCCTCTGTTCTCTATTTTCTCTCAACATTGATTGTTTGCAAATCATGATGAAGAGATCAGATGAGCAGAGAGATTTCTCATTTATTTGAGATGATTTTCCATGTTCAGGTTTGATCATGATCCTGGGCAGAAAATCCCTTTTTCTCATGTTAGGGTTTGGGGATATGACTGAATCAGATTTTAATAGATGATCTTCTTCTTCTAAGGTTAGTGACAGTAGTTTAACCCTTCACAATTCTTTTGACTGTTTGATGTATCCATCCAATGAGTACAGTGGCTGAGTTTTGGGGTAGGCATTTTCTCAGTGGGTCCAACCTTGATGAAAAGAGAAAAAACCTCTGATCTCGCGTGTCTACTAACCTTGGCGGCAGAGTAGGGTTACAATAGAATGGGCCAGACTGAGATGAAAAATTTCTATTTATACCTCATTTAGTCACTATCACTAATAAGCCTAATTTTAGCTTATAGGCCCAATATTTATTGAGTGGTGGCGGCCAATGGGAAGTGTTAAAGATGCCTCTATTAACGCTTCGAGATTTTGGTATGAATCCTTAGCACAGGAAACTTAATATGGTATCAGAGCCAGCCGGTCGCAAGTTTGAATCCCAGGAGGAACGATTTGGCGCTGAAAAAAATGCATGTCGCCAAAAGTGCGCCGACTGAATTCATATGAGGGGGAGTATTGAGGAGTGGGCTCCACCCCAAGGAGAGTATTAAAGAGTATTTATATTACTCTACTGACGCCTCAATATTTTGGAATGAATGGTTAACTAAGGAAACTTAATATATTTGGCCTATAAATTGTGCCTCTTCAGCTCACCCGATATTCGGCTTAGGGCTTGGGCCTAATCAGGCCGCTTAATGGGGTATTTGGACAGAAAAATGTCCACCCCATTTTTCGGGCCTAAAGTTCTAGCCCAAAGTGAGCTGGACTAATGCTCAGCTTAGTGTGTCAATTCCATTTTTGAACATTAGCTGACACTTCTGCTGTAACAATCCTTTCCGACCACTATATTTAGATATGTTTCCCAAGGATGAAGTTATAGACCCGATTGTATGTCATAAACCTTTTTGTTTCTAAATTCCTCAAGTTTCCTTTTTAAACTTTCTAAATTGAAAATCATAGGACATTAACACTTGATTTTACATTCTAACCTTTCTTTTAAAGATTACAGGGCCCAACTATATTAAGCTGAACCATGAATTAGGGAACAAAGATGAATTCAATTATACTCTACAACTAGGGGAAAGTATAAAATTTCAGGCTAAAAATATAATCTCTCTTTGTACCTACCATCGTTATTCATAATTCATAACCATGCTATAAAACGTAACTTAATGTGCAATTAATTAATATGGTTGCTCATGTTTCTCTCTCCCTTAGTTCTCTCTCTAGAAGCCCCCCTTGGAAACTAGGACCAGTCAGAGAAAAGATCTCTCTCTAGGAGAGGTGACTTGTAGAAAGATACTTGATAAATGAGTTTATTAATTATTTTCTATGTAGAAAGACCACCAAAATTCCATGGTGAGCATCAGTTCCTACATCTCTATATAAATTTCTCTCAGTTTATTTTTTAGTCTATGTAGAAAGGAGACCCATTGTATGTTATCCCTATGGTCTCTTAGATCCTGTGAATTTCTAAAGTTAATTTAATGTAGTTGCAAATAAAGAGATGATTGAAGAAGAATTGTTTTCTTTTCTTTATGCTAAGAAATTTGAATTCATGTACCCACCTACTCTACTCATGTCCCTAATGAGCTAAAGAAGAATAAAAGGCTTTCATTTGCAAATCAAACTATCGAGAAAACTATTTTCTCTTAAAACAACTTTACTCAAATATTATAAATTATGCCGGAAGGTTTTCAATTTAATCGTGACTGCTACGTTTCAATTTTGACTCTCACCAGATTCCTCTCCATTATTGTATATTATAGCGGAAGGTTTTTAATTCAATTAATTTTGACCGCTATCTTTCCATTTTGACTCTCACCAGTCACCACATCAACTTATCGTTTACATGATAGCATACAAGAGATATGTACCCTAACCCATAACTGAACTAATAGACAACCCTAGGATGTTGGCATCGGTTTGACAATGCATATCAGCCTGATTCTATTCCTCAGGCTCTTGCTGCAATGACCATAACAGATCCACAAGATGTTGAATGGCTTGCTGACTCAGGTGCGTCCTCACATGACTGGTAATACTGCTGCTATTTATAACATTGTCGTAATGACAGTGTCATGGTTGGGAATGGTTTGCATTTACCTATTTCACATGTGGGGGATACAACTATTAATTTTGGACAAAATACTATTTCTGTTCCTGATGTTCTCATTATTCCTGGGATGAAAAGAAATTAGAAATTTATTATCTGTAAGTAAATTTATAGAGGACTTCTCTTGCTACTTCATATTCTCATCTGATGGTTTTGTTATAAAGCAGAGGAGCACATGGAGAGTAGTACTGGGAGGGGGGAGTAAGAGAGGAGGTCTCTGTACTGTGGAGAATGGAAAAGTGGCATTGTTTTCTACTAGGAACAGAACTACATCAGAGGCAATCTGGCATCAACCTTTGGGTCATACCCAATCCAAAGTTCTCAAATTCTTAGTTTCTCAGAAGTTGATTAGTGTTGATGTATGGAATAAAGCACATTCATTGTGCAGTAGTTGTCAATTAAGGGCGGGCTGTAAACTTCCCTTTAATGGAAGTAACAATATTTCTTCACAACCTCTCTCCAAAATACATTGTGATCTATGGGGCCCTGCACCATTTCTATCTAGTCAGCAATTTGATCATTATATGTTGGATATTTCCCGTGAAGCGAAAATCTGAGTTCTATTACGTGTTACTAAAATTTCAAAAATTAGTCGAGAGAAGATTTGACTCTAAAATTAAGATTTTTCATAGTGATGAAGGGGGAGAGTTTTTTAGTTCTCTGTTTTTGAACCATTTAATTTATGTAAAGAATATCCGAGAGGTTTCTTGTCCCAATACTTTTAAACAAAATGGAGTGGTTGATCGGAAACATCGTCGAATTGGGCTTATCAATGCTATTTCATTCTTCAGTACCAAAGAAATATTGGGTTAAGGCATTTTATACAGTTGTTTATTTAATTAATAGACTTTTCACCTTATGAGTTATTTTTTTTTAGTAAGGTTCTTGTACTTTTTAATAAGGTTCCTGATTATTCTGCTTTTCGAGTTTTTGGTGCTTTGTGCTTTCTTTTGTTAAAACATTAGGCATTAGGCTGCTAACAAATTCAACCTGAAATCTGTACCATGCATATTTTTGGGCTACAGCTTACGACATAAAGGTTATCGTTGTCTACATCATAATACAAGTCGAATTCGTATATATTTTTAGGCATGTGGTTTTTGATGAGACAATTTTTCTATTTGCCTCTTCTTATGTACTCTCTAGTGGTATGCAAATTCAAGGGGAGCTCTCTACTTTTTTCAGATTGGATTGATGATTTTTCAATCAACTCAACCTCGGAACCCATAGTGCCTATTGACACTGCACCTTCATTTGCTTCAAATCGGTCTAAAAGACTTGTGGATGAAAACATTGACATACCTGAATCACTGGCACAAACAGATTCATTGCAGTCAGCCACACCTACTTCTGATGTCCATCCATCTTCTCCAACCACATCAAATACTTTTGATTTGTTGCAGCAGGACTCACCCACTCCAAATCCTACAGACGTTATGCAATCTGCTGGAACTTTAGATCCTCTACAAACTGGTCATCGTACAACATTAGATCTAAATCAGGTTCTATAAAGTCTTACGTCATTCTTTCTTTATCTGCTGATTCTCATGAAACTATTCCACTGGAACCTTAAGTCAATTAAAACAGCTCTATCATATCCTGGGTGGTTTCAAGCAATGCAAGAGGAAATTTCTGCTTTAGATGCCAATAACACTTGGGAGTTGATGCCATGCGAGCCTTCGATGAATGTAATTGGGTGTCGTTGGGTGTTTAAAACTAAACTTCAAGCAGATGGAAGTTTAGAGTGACTCAAGACACGATTTGTTGGAAAAGGATAGAAACAAGTCGCCGGAGTAGATTTTTCTGAGACATTCAGTCCTGTAATTAAGCCAGCAACAATTTGTACTATACTTTCTATTTCAACTGTTTATGGTTGAACTATTTGACAGTTGGACATCAAAAATATCTTCTTGCATGGTTTTCTTAAAGAACCTGTGCTTATGGATCAGCCTTCTGGTTTCATTAATGATACATTTCCTACCCATGTATGTCGACTTAGGAAGGCTTTGTATGGTCTTAAGCAGGCACCTTGCGCCTGGTTCGACAGATTTAGTAATTATTTACTCTCCATTGGATTTTCTGCAGTATGGTTGATTCTTCTCTTTTTGTATGTCCTCCTACAACTGGCACATTGTTATTACTCTTATATGTTGATGACATTATTGATTGTTACTGGTGATTCACCCCCTTACTTGGATTGGTTTATTCTTCAGTTGAGCAGATAATTTGTTATGAAAGATCTAGGTCCTTACACTACTTTCTTGATATTGAGGTTACCTGTTCTGATGATGGTATCTTTCTCTCCCAATCCAAGTATACAAAGTATCTTCTTACTCTTGCTCAAATGAAGGGATATAAATCTATATCCACTCCGATGGCTCAAAAGCAAAGGTTCATTGATCCGTCTGCCCCCTTTATGACCCAGAGCATCTTATTGTGCCATCTTTGGTGCTCTTTAGTATTTGACAATGACCTGACCTGATTTATCTTATTCAGTTTTTTTTTTTTTTTTTTGTCAATATAGGACAAACAAAATTGCTCATTTCCAGGAAGTCAAATGAATTCTGCGATATTTATTCGGGACTGTGGACATTGGATATCTCATTCTCGCACAATCTACTTTTGATCTTTATGCTTTCTCATATGTAGATTGGGCCGGTTTCTCTCTCACATGGTGTTCTACAACTGGATATTGCGCTTTTTTGGATTCTAACCTCATTTCATGGTGTGCCAAAAAGCAAACAACGCTCGTTCTGGTGCAGAAGCTGAGTATCGGGCTATCGCTTCTACAATTGCGGAGCTTATAACATGGCTAACATTTGTTTTTCGAGATACTGGAATTTTCCTTCATCACACTCCTATTTTATTTTGTGACAACCTTAGTACCCTTTACATGTCGGTTAATCCAGTTTCTCATGCTCGTACTAAGCATATTGAATTGGATTACCATTTTGTCAAGGAGAAAGTTGCATTGGGCTTGCTTGTCACTCGTTTTGTTACATCTTCTCAACAATTAGCTGATGCTTTCACCAAGCCTCTGTCCCGAGGTTCTTATAATGGTATCTTGGTCAAACTCAGGCTTATTGGACAGCCACGTTTGAGGGGAGTGATAGACAACCTGAACTTTTTTTTTTTTTTTGCTAAATGGGTAAGTGTATTAGAAAAAGAGAGAGGATTTACAAAGGTCAAAAGACCCCCAAAAGAAACACAAGCCAAGAGAAAAAGAAAAACAAAACCACAAGAGGAAAAATCCAGGGAGGCAGACGCTACAAAGAGAGAGTAGTTGCCAAATTAGGGTGGAAAATCCGCGGCCGGGAGGAGAATCGCCGGGGCTGACTGACTAAACCAGAGGATCCCTGAGAGGAGGAGATTACAATTGGAGAGCAGAGACCTAGCCAGGAAACCGAGAAAAGAGGGGGAGCTGACGAATCCCTGCTGAGGATCCCCGATCGGAGGTAGCGAGGGGCGCTGCAAGGCCAGAAGAAAGGATTACAAGCAGATGGCGGATCGGGAAGAGGCCATGGGGGAAAATCATCCAGCTGAGACCTTGAAGAAGAGGAGGAGAGCTCTGATCTGAGGACTGCAGAAAGGCTTGGAGAGTTTACCCAGAGAGAAGGAAAGGAGATCCTGGAGCTGCTGCTGAATCAGAGGAGGAGGAAGCTTCTTGCCCTCAAAGGTAGCTAAGTTTCTAGCCTTCCATAATGTGTAAATGACGTTTAGGATGATGGTTGCCATGTGAGTTTTTCCCAAATGATCGTTTCTTCTAGTGAGAGCTGCCCATAGAGAAGAGGCTGAGAGGGAAGGAGGGGTGGCTATGTTTGCTGAGAGACAGAGCCAGGACCAGAGAGCTGTAGCTTGATCGCAGGAGAAGAAGAGGTGGCTGGAGGAGTCCTCATCTTTGCAGCAGATATTGCATCTGGAAGCTAAAGAGAACCCCAGTCTCTGCAGGCGAGATTCAGTTGGAGTCTTATTGTGCAGGAGACGCCATCCAAAGCAGCTGACTTTGGGGAGGCAGATGGCATTCCAGATGTAAGGGGGCCAGTCAAGAGTGGGAGCTCTTGAACGGATGAGGATCCAAGCTTTTTTCATAGTAAGGTGACCATCAGAGGAGTCCTTCCATATGAGGGAGTCCTTGGGTTGGTGAGCTGGGGGGATGGAGTTAATATTGTCAGAGAGGCAGCTAAGGATATCTGGAGGCAAATTAGAAGGAATGGACCAGCTGCCTGCTTGAAACAGAGTTGAAAGGCGTTGGTTCTGGGGGAATTGGTAGTCTGGGAATCTGGTTGAAATGGGTTCTGCCCCTGCCCACCGATCATTCCAGACATCAATTTCTTGGCCATTACCAAAAATCCATGAACTGCCGAGATGGATATGGGAGGCCAGATTCCTTATCTTTTTCCAGATGCAGGAGCCATGGATGGTGTTGTCTGAGCTCCAGATGGGATTCTGCTTGAAATATCTGGCTTTGAACCAAGAAGACCATAGAGAGCTACCAGTGGAAGCCTGCCAGCCGAGCTTGATGAAAGAAGCAGCATTAATATCTGAGATCCTTCTGATACCCAGCCCACCTTCCTTCTTTGGGAGAGAAATGGTGTCCCAACTAACATAGTTGAATTTGAAAGAGCTAGAACTCCCTGACCATAAGAAGTGTCTCATAGCTTTCTCGAGGGCACTGCAAATAGAAAGAGGAAGAGGCAATGTAGCTGCGAGGTGAATGGCCATACTAGAGAGCACGTGTCTGATGGGGATTAGCCGACCTGCAAAAGAAAGAAATTTTGCTTTCCATGACTGGAGTCGCTTATTGACTTTGTCTAGGAGGGGAATGAAGTGAATCTTTTTTGGGGTACCAAACACAATGGGGATGCCCAAGTAGATAAGCTGCGCCAAGGACTCTTGAATGCCTAGAGTGGAGCTGATTTTGCATTTTCTTCTTCGACCGCATTTGCCAAATTTAAGAAGACTTTTTTGGAGGTTGAAGTACTGGCCTGAAGAGGCTTGGTAGAGCTCGAGGAGGTCCTGTAAGGCTCTGACACTGTAGGAATTCCCTTTCATGAGGATAAGGATATCATCGGCATAGAGAAGGTGACAGGGGGTTGCTGGAATAGTGGAAAGGGGGTTGATGAGCTTTTTGGATTGAAGGTTAAGGAGGTGGAGGCTCAGGATCTCTTCAGCTATAATGAATAGGTAGGGGGATAGGGGGTCTCCTTGTCTAAGGCCACAGGAGGAGCCAAAAAAACCATAGGGGAGGCGGTTGATGAGGACAGAGCCTTTAGGAGTGCAGACGCATTCTTGAATCATTGAGATCCAATCCTCTGAGAAGTTGAAAAATTTTAAAGCAGCAAAGAGAAATGGCCATTCCAATTTATCAAAAGCCTTTGATATATCCAGCTTGAGGCAGAAAGCTCCTTTGCTGAATTTGGAGTTAAGCTTCTGGAAGAGCTCATGGGCCATGGCAGTATGCAGGGTGGTGTTTCTTCCTTTGATGAAAGCAACTTGGTGAGGGGATATGAGGTTTGGGAGAATTTTGGAAAGCCTGGTGGCTAGGATTTTTGAGATTATTTTGTAGGAGAAATTGAGAAGGCTAATGGGTCTGAATTCAGTGAAGGTAGAAGGTGAACTGGTTTTGGGGATGAGAGCTAGGAAGAATGCATTGGAAGCCTTGAGAATTTTTTTGGAGCGGAAAAAGTCTTGAACTGCCTGGGTAACAGAGTGTCCAATGATTTGCCAAGATGAAGTATAAAAGGAACCATTAAAGCCATCTGGGCCTGGAGAGCTGTTGTGTTTGAGGGAAAACACTGCTGCTTTGATCTCTTCTTCAGAAGGCATACAGGAGAGGGATAAATTGTCAGCATTTGAAACTTTTGGGCTGTCTATCTGGAAGAGCTGAGGGCTAGGGGAGGCTTGGGTAGACTGAAAGAGGTTGGAGAAAAAATCAACTGCAGCTGCCTGAATGGAGGCTGGGTCTTCACTGATGTGTCCTGCAATAGAGATCTGACTGATTTTATTGTTGGAGCTTCTAGCCTTAGCAGATTGATGGAAGAATTTAGTGTTGGAATCTCCCTCCTTTAGCCATGAAATCCTGGATCTCTGCTTCCAGTGGATTTCTTGGGCTTTGAGGGCTTCATGAAGAGCTAGCTTAGCCTTAGAGAGGTCTTCACTGAGAGCTTCTGAAGGACCTGAGTCAAGAAGGGTTTGGAGAAGATTAACCTGGGCCTCTGCTTTAGAGATGTTCTGGTGGATACTGCCATAAGTGGATCTGCTCCAGAGCTTGAGGGACTGCTTCAGGGATTTGAGCTTTTGGGCTAAATTGTATTGGGGATTTCCAGTTAGTTCGGGGTTGGCTTCCCAGCAGGTTTTAACCAATTCTTGGAAGGAGGGATGGAGGAGCCACTTGTTTTCGAACTTGAAGGGGGCATTCGGGGTAGGGATGGGATTGATATGGCTCAGGAGAATTGGGCTATGGTCTGAGGAGACTCTTGTTAGGTGGTGGACTAAAGGGTCTGAGAAGGTGGACAACCAAAGGTGATTGACTAAGGCCCTGTCAAGTCTAGCTGCAACGTAGGAGAGACCCTTCCTATTGTTGGACCAGGTATATTTATTCCCAGAGAAATTAATGTCCTGCAGGCCAGCTTGCATAATAGCAGTTTGGAAGTCGATCAGGGAAGATGGGCTGGATTGGCGAATGCTGAGTTTTTCATCATGGGAGAGGGTAGCATTGAAGTCACCGATTACACACCAGGGAAGGTTGGTGGAAGAGGTATTAATCAAGGTTTGCCATAATTCTCTCCTTTTGGTATGGTTGGTGGAGCCATAAATCCCTGTTATGAGGGAATAAGGCCCAGTGATTGGGTTGGTAAGCAGCAAAGATAGATGCTGGGGGGAGGAGTCAGAGAGAGATATGGAGAGATGGTGGGAAGATTGGAAAAAACACCATAGGTTAGGATGGCCAGATTGAGGGACGTTGGAGAAAAAAATATCAAATCCAAGATGGCTGAAGTGGAGGGAAAGGGAGGAGGAAAAGGGAGTCATAGGTTCAGAGATGAAGATGATATCAGGGGAGTGAGCTTGGATCAGGTTTGCCAGCATTCTTTTAGTGGGGGAGTTGGCAATTCCCCTGCAGTTCCAAGAAAGGACTTTTATCATTGGGAGAATTTTGTTTTCCTACTTCTAGACCTTCTTGTAATGGGGCCGGAGCTAGCTTCAGGGTGCTTATTTTCTTTGCTGTAATAAGTGGAGACTGCTTTCTTCCTATCTGTAGCTAGAGGATCTGAGGCTTGAGGGAGAATGGCAGGAGGATCTGGCTGAAAGGGAGGTGGAGTTGGGGTGATTGGCTGGGTAAGTAGTGTGGGTTCAGAGGCAAGAGTTGGCTGGTCTGAGGCTGAGGCTTGAGGGAGAATGGCAGGAGGATCTGGCTGAGAGGGAGGTGGAGTTGGGATGATTGGCTGGGTAAGAAGGGTGGGTTCAGAGGCAAGAATTGGCTGGTCTGAGATAGAGGAAGTGGAAGGGGGAGGAGCTGACTGAGCTGAGGTTGCTGGCTGAGAATGGGGTGGCTCTTGGAAGAGGTAAGGGGGATTGAGATTGAGGTTGGTAATCTGATTTAAGGAGGTAGGCTCAATGGAATTAATTGGCAGTTCTGGAGTTTGGTCACCTGGGTTAAGATGCTTTGGTTCGGGTGTACCTGGTGGATGGTGGAATCCTGGGGGATGATCTGGGGAGTTGATTTCTTGGCTGGAAGAGGGGGAGGAGCCACCTAAGAATTTTTGTAGATTCCTGCCATAATGACTGGGGTTAAGGACAGGGTCAGTGAAGGAGTAGTTTTCCAGAATAAAGAAAGGATTGGAGGTATCAACTACTGGGACATGAACTTTGCCAAGGATCTCAAAGACTACATCGAAAGGGAGGTCAATTAGGGAGGGATCTGTTTCCTTGATGTTTTTTGATTCAGAGGCAGCTGACATGCTTTTTTGGGTGGATTGGAGCTGGCTGGCAGGGAAGGCTGGTTGGAGGTTAGAGGTTATTAAGGTACCAGTATTGTTGGGATTAGAGTGGGGAAGAGGGATAACTGGGGAGGGTTCAGGAAGAGGAAGCAAGGGAGGGTTGCCTGACGAGAGGTAATCTGGCTGGTCGGGAGGATTGGTGTGGAAGGGTGGATGAGTCTCTTGAAGATAAAGGGTCGAAGACTGTACTGGTTTGGACTGAACTGGTTTGGGATTGCAGGAGCAGGGGAGGTTATTGTGTCTGACTGTGAGGCAGAGAGGGCATGGGTAAGATTCATATTCAACTGTGAGTTCTATAGGTTGCTCACCCTGGAGGTCTACTAAGATGGTGGAGGGTTTAGGTTTGGAAAGGTCTAGGAGGATTTTGATCCTGGCAAAGGTGAGGATTCTTTGGGTCATGGTAATGGCATCAAGTTGCAGGGGCTGGCCTATGGTGCTTGCTAGGGAGATGATGATGTTCTGGCTCCAACAGTGGTAGGGGAGGCCTTTAAGTCTTATCTAGACTGGAGCTAGGGAGGGCCAGTCTTCTTCATCCTGCCCGGGTGACCAAGCTTGAAGAAGAAGCTTTTTCCTATCCATACGAATAGGGGAGAGGCTCAGGATGTGAGATTTATCAGCTAGAGAATTAAATCTGAAAATAAAGTGACCTTTAATGGTAAGAGAGACCATACAAGGCCTAGATAGATCCCAGGATTTTGAATGCTCTTCAACCCATTCAAGAGATGGACGTTTACCTATGAACCTTCCAATGGCTGCAAATGAGAAGGACTCCTTGCTAGAGGTGAGCATGTCCTGGGGAATTTGAAGAGCTGGTTTTCCATTTATCCAAGATGTAGGAAGGATGGCTGGATTGCAGATTTGGGGGGAGGGGGAGGGGGGTGGATTGTGGAAGAGGTTGGCAAAGGATGAATGTGGTAAGGGAAGGGAGGGAGCTGTTGAGGGGAGAACAGAAGGGGGGGCTGGGGGGTGGCAGGGGAAACCGGGTGGCTGGGGAGTTAGCAGGGGGACTGCTAAACTATGAAGCTGGGGGGTTTGCAGGGGGGTTGCTAAACTGGGAGAAGGGGGTTGCGAAGGGGGTTTAGAGACCTGATTGGGGAGAGGGGGAAAGTGGTGAGAGAAAAGTGAGGGGATTGCAGGGTTGATGAGAGGTTGGGCTGACTGAGTGTTGAAACAGTAGCTGTTCCATGGTGGAAAAGAAAGAGTTTGGCCAGAAGATACTAAAGGGGGGGCTAAGAGGGGAGTCTAGGGAGCTAAATGGGATTGCAGGGGAGCTGGCTGAAGTTGGCTGAGAGGTGAGGGTAGCAGGGGAGCTGGAGGTAGTAACTGTGAAGGCGGTGGAGGTGGCTGGGTGGATGGTGATGGTGGCATAGGAGCTATTCAAGACCTAAAAGGCAAGGAGCGAAAACTGAGAGGAGTAGTGTCTGATAGACAACCTGAACTATAACATGCTGAATCGGCCACAACATGAGATATGAGATCATTGAGGCTCACACACATGAACTGTACACACACATGCAAGTTCACAGCGGTTTTTCCAACTGCTAGTCTCGAACTGTTTAATGGTTTTTGTCTATAAACCAACGTGTAACTGTTTGGTAGTTTAATTTACGTTGGCATGTAAGTAATAGTTTATGTCTGTTTAATATTGACACTTATAACTGTTCCTTGTACTGAATAATATAAATTGATCACTCATCTCTTCTCAAACACAGAGTGTCACGCCCCCAAAAGTGAAACCGGGGTTATGCGTGAGATTAGGGCCAATTTAAAACTTTTTCCATTAATACACACAAGCCAAATGCTCTAATCGTCTCCCATCTGGATCGAAGACCGCTGTGAGGTATAAACATTTTCCTCGAATATATTAACCAATAGCGGAAGCTTCATAAAACAAGAGGTATCTTAAAGATGTATAGTTTACGAGCAATATATATACTGAATATCAAAGTTAGGGTTAAAGTTTAAGACTGTTTACAACATATTAATTACAAGTAAAAAGGCCAAACTAAAACTAGGCCTAAACAAAAGTATAAAGAAAACCAAAAGACGAAGCTAGAAGGATAATTGTGTAGCTCTTGCGTACGGGGTCGTCACGGCTATACAATGCCGTCCGTACTATACTCTAGGAAGTCATCAGGCTGATCTGCCTGAACTTCTTCCGTCGTCTCCTCCGCCTCGGGGGTAGTAGAGCTCGGTACCTATGCACCAAGAGTAGCATCATCAACACAACGGATGACAAAGCAATAGGTATAGAAATCACATAGATATGCAGTACTAAAGAGAGTGAACGATAAACATGATCATAAAATATGCATAGCACTCTGATCGAAAGAGATGCAGTGCATTCGAATAAAAAACAAACTATCAAAGTAGGCGGTCCACATATGCTAATAACTCGTAGGTCCAGTAGCTCAGTCTCCGTGAGATCTGGCACTGTCTCACTGCGAGGAACAAACCACCTGTAGCTCTAGTAGCTCAGGCTACAAAAGCTCTGGCACTGTCTCGCTCGGGGAACATCTCGTAGCTCCAGTAGCTCAGGCTACAAAAGTTCTGGCACTGTCTCGCTCGAGGAACAAACAATCTCAATAATAGTAAAAGTCCTCTCACAGATGGTGCCCCAACTGTGTTGAACGTTAACAGCTGAGTGGTGCCTGATGCAAAGAATCCTAAAGACAAAGGTGAAGGGCTAGGCTTCTTGCATGAGCAAGATTCAATAACAATAGAGAACTACTTTATTTCCAATCAAATCGAACTTCAAACAAATACCAATAGTAGTCCTCTTTAAGCCTGACAAACAAAGCTTCCTAGCCTCAACACTTCAAACGAATAACGAAACAAACGAAATAGCAAAGGGGACCCTAAGTCCATCATCTAAGTTCTCCAAGTAATCCTCCAATAAAGTAAAGCAACAGAACTAAAGAACATACTCATCACATGTAGAACATAGTACCCGAAGGTACCATTCGGAATCAAAGCGAATAAACAATCCAATCCTAAGTAGAGTGTCAACCCTGAAGCATCGCACAACCTATTCAGTCAACGAAGGGGTTAGGGTTCGCGATACTCGGACGAACAATCTTCGTGCATAGATTTAAGAAAGAGTATCCCGTTGTCCCGTACCATTAAAGATTGAACTAGGTTGAATCTCGATACAACCGAATCCACAGTGACGAACGCCGGCTCAAGACGTCCTCACAATAAGTCAAATGAGTCCACAAAAGGGGTATCCAAAGGTCCACCAAAGTCCACCCAACAATGGGGTAAAAATCCCTTCACAGAAAGAAAACAGCAAAAATCTGCAGAAGGCCCGGTCGACCTGCCCCTTGGCCAGTCAACCGGCTGCACTGCAGGCTGGTCGACCTGCCTGCTGCCAGGTCGACCCCCCTGCCAGTTAACCCGATTGACCTGCCCCTTGGCCGGTCGACGGCTGGCCTGCGAAAACAGAGTGCAAGCCCTGTTTCTGGGCTGAAATGGAACTCTTTCCATTTCTTTCTTCTTGGACCTGTTAAGCAGCATATGCATGGATAAAAACACCTCAACTAAGATGCATAAAACTACCTAATCACTTCATCAAACTCTAAATCCATTCCATTCAAACTATAAGCCAATTTATCATGTTTTCAATATTCTAAAGTATCAATTGAGCCAAAGACAACTAAAACATGATTTCATCAAACAAATCAAGGTAAATAAACATATCAAGCATTAATATAGCTATTGACTTGCCTTAGTGATGTGATGGACTCAAAATCAAGAAGAAAGTGAAGGAGGAAAACACTTTGAAGTTCCAAATGAGGTGAACACTTCTTCAAACCCAACAAGCTCCTACAAATGCATGCCAAGGGTCAAGGTGGGTCTCCCTAAACCCTTTCTAACCAAGGAAGAAGATGATGACAAGGTTTCCAAGCTTTGAAAGCTTACCTTTAAGTGGGTTGTGGGTGAAACACTTAGAAAAGTGTATGGTTGGACTCTTGAAGGCTTGAGGAAGATGATGGTTGGCTTGGTTTCCTTCGCCGGAGCTCCGGTGCTCGTCGACGGAGAAGAAGAAGATGAAGGAAAGGAAGAGAAGAAGAGATGAGTCGGCTACTGTTGTGTGGCTGTGTTGAGTTGGGTAAATGAGTGAATGAAATGAAAAGGAAGAAGTAAAGATGGGTTTGATGACTTAACTTAAGTAAGTGGGTCTTGGGCTTGGGCTTTGGGCTTGGGTTGATGGGTCAAGTTCCGGGTCGGCCTAAGTTAACTTTTGATGAATCTCGGGCCTCTTCGACGCGTCGAATCGAAATGCAACCGAAGGTTAAAGTTCATGAAACGACAAAACCTACCCAATGCATCCAACTCACCAAAACTCATAATCTCTTGAATTCCTTAAAACCCTACCCAATTATCAAAAAGACTCTCTATCCTGCCCAAACGCACTCCGAATCGTGCGAAACTTCACACACGAGACTCGTCGTTAAACCCGACTATATAGACTCTAAACTAACTTACTAACTAATCAAATAATTAATTATAATTAATAGGCCATTAGGAGAGCGGGGTGTTAGAGAGAGAGAGAGAGAGAGAGAGAGAGAGAGAGAGAGAGAGAGTTTTCTCAAAATATGTTTTCTTAAATTTCTTATTAACTACATACCAATATCCTTCCAAGGAGAAGTCCTATTCAACCCCTGGTTTAGCGAGAACATCTGTAATATTGATGTTGGAACTTTAACAAAAAGTATTCTTAATTTATCTAACAAGACTAATTAAAAAACTTCCTATTGTATCTTTTTATTTACTGAATTTCAATTGGAGCAAAAGTAATCAAATTTCATCTCAGTTTGAGACTAAAACACAAAGTGTAGAACTTTAATAAAAGTAATTGTTATTCTTCTAGTTCATACCAATTCAAATTAGAGCTATTGACTAGAAAATTCTAATTTGACTTGGGAGTCCACCTAAAGAATCGGTGATGTCATAGAGTTGATGAAGACAGTAGGCATATACGGGCCTTGACCATCCCGGAGTTTGCTATTCTGCAATAGTCGATGACTCCTGCAACACATTTTCTTAACTGGAAGAAGAAATTTGACATTTCTGTTTTCGTTTTCCTTTGTTGATCTTATTTGAATGACTCACGTTCTTTGATTTTTGTGTTTTACCATATCCCTACATTCAAAGAATTGTCCTGTTTGAATCAGATGAAGACTGGTAACTTAAAATCCGCGCCAATGTAAGCCAGAGGCACCCAGAGGGCTTTGTTTCTGGGGCCATACTGATAACCCCAAAATGCGTCATCTCAGGAGGGCCCTAAGCATGATATTGTCCTACACAACTGCCATCATTGGAGTGCACAGCGGAGGTTTTGTTTGCTTTTTGGGCAGAGGCACAACTCAGTCTTTTAACAGCCTCATGATCTGATACAGGTCTTTTCCCTAGATCCCGCATTGTAATCAGTTGGAACCATTTGTTATCAAGTGGGCCTCTTTTTTAGGAATACTAATAAAAAACTCGTGCTATGCACAGATCACATAACCACCAAATGCACACTCATACCAATTATTTTTATCAAATTTATTAATTAGTAAACCTTTGAGTCCTAACTGTAGTTGCTAATTTGATCTTTATGTTCTTTTCCAGGTTTTTTTATTCTTTACGTGAGGTGCAAACGGAGCTTGATGAAGCTCGGGCACATGTAGAAACAATTAAATGAAAGACATATTCACAATAAAAAAAAACATAACAAATGTAATTTGAATAACACGAGGTTCACAATATACACATTCGTAGGAATTATACAAATGAAAGGACACTGAATTCAACTTTTTTAACGTTTACGTTAACCTCTAGAACCACCAAATGCAAATGAGTCCTAAATTTTTTTTTATTAAATATATTAATTAGTAGCGGAATTAATTGCCTAAACCCGTAACTCCAGTTGAGATTTATTTACTCTATGCCCCGGTCCATATTTAAAGATAAAAGATATTTCTGTTATTTTTTTTATTTTCCCCGAGCGAAGCTTTTTTTTTTTTGAAGATAGCTCAATGAATTTTTTTTTCTTTCAAATTTTAAATATATTAACTAAAGAATTTCAAAATATAAATTGATGGGCCTAATATCAGCCTTTGGTCTCTAATTTATCACAGGCTTGCAGTTAGACCCATTAATTTGCAGGGTCTTGAATTTATTTTTAAATTAACGTTTATATCAGATTGCATGTGCTACCTTGATATGTGAAGAATAAAAAAAACAATCAACTTGATCTTATGAGAGCATGGTTATGATATTCTCCCAGGTTATAAGCCTCTCTCTGTAGGACTGGTCTTAAGGGCTCAAGGCCTATGTGAGACTGGCATCTGTGGAGCCAGGGCCTTATTAGATGTATTAAATAATATTATTTAAATTAAAAAATTATTTATTGTGACCCGGGGCCTTTTTTGCGATTTCAATTTGCAAGGTCTTGAATTTATTTTTAAATTAACGTTTATATCAGATTTCATATGCTACCTTGTGGTGTGAAGAATAAAAAAGAAAACAATTAACTTGATCTTATGAGAGCACGGTTTTGATCTATGCATTTAAATTAATCAATTTTTATTGGCCATAATCTCAGTCACTTGATCAAGTTTTACCAATTTATTCTTGCATGTTTTGGGTTTTTGTTGTTTATGCCTAGATCCATAGATCTGATGTACTGCGGATTAAATCTTAATTAAACCCGTAAGGTAAATTTGGGGATAAAAACTAAATCCACTAATCAATTAGGCTGCATTGGATTCTTCTTTTTAACACGGGGATAGGGATTTGCTTGATTGAATGGCTGGACTTGCTCAAAATCTTAGGCTTGCATACTTGTGGCCAGTGGAGTAGCAGCAGGCTGTCCGCAGCCGCCATAGGCTTGATATGGGCTGACTTTTGGCCCATGGAGTTAGCATGAGTATCTCGATTTATGCACAACTGCTGAATGGGCTGGGCGTGCATAAAATCCAGATTGGATGCCTATTCTGTCTTGCAAGATTTACACATGGAGGGCCTGATATTTCAGTAATGGACAGGATTCACTTCTACTTTAAGGTTTGTAGAGTGGGTCCAGGCTAAATATTGGGCCTGATGACCACATGACTAAAGCATATGTGAAACCCTACCAAAATTCCTTCACTGGGAGATCCTCCAGTCATTTTCTCCTACCATTGCGATTTATTATTATTATTATTATTATTTTGTTGTTTACGCACAGATTCACAGATCTGATGTACTGCGAGTGTATCGCAATAGCATGTCTTTTTTTTTTTTTTTTGGCTGTTTACCCCACTGATGTTTGATAAAGACCATAGTTTCCCATACACCCCAGATCATCGAACTCCTCACCTCTTCTTCCGCCTGCGCCCATTACGTCTCCAACAGAACAAAGACCATAGTTTCCCATACGCCCTAGATCACTGGACTCCTCACCTCTTCTTCCACCTGCGCCTATTAGGTCTCCAAACAGAACAAAGACCATAGTTTCCCATACACCTCAGATCACTGGACTCCTCACCTCTTCTTCCAACAGTACGTCTCCAACAAAGCAATGCGGACGGTTACGCCTTTGATTGGTAGGTTATTCAAAGATTGTCCATTTTGGTTTTTAATACTTTGGAATGGAGAATGAGTTCAGGTATTTACCTTCTCCTTGTTGAGTCTAAGTTCTGTTATGTCTCTCCATTTTTTATGGCCTAGGTATTACCTTTCTAGTTTCCGCTGCAGGAGCTTGTGCACAGATAGTAGATGGAGGGGGAATGATTACTCTTATTGAGCTTGGATTTGAGTCTTTGAAAGAGTTCAAAAGTAAGGGCTGAGTGATGATGGATTGATCTGCCATGGATGAAGCCTGCCTAGTGAGGGGAGATAAAATTGGGAAGGAGTGTGGTGAGCCTGGAAGCTAGGATTTTGGAGATGATTTTGTAAGAAAAGTTTAACAGACTAATAGGCCTAAAGTCTGCAAAGGTGGTAGGGGAGTTGGATTTAGGGATAAGAGAAAGAAAGAAAGCATTGGAAGCTCTAAGGATTTTCTTAGATTGGAAAAAAGTGTTGCACTGCTGCTGTAACAGTATGGCCTATGATGTCCCAGGAATAGGTGTAGAAGAAGCCATCTGGGCCAGGGGAGCTGTTTTTCTTGAGGGAAAAGACTGCTGATTTAATTTCAGCTGTTGAGGGGATAGATACAAGGTTGGAGTTATCAGAATCTGAAACCTTGGGACTGTCTGTCTGAAATAGGATGGGATTGGGCTAGCTGCCGTGGGGTTTGAAGAGATTGGAGAAATATTGGACAGCTTGGTCTTGAATGATAAAAGGGTCATCAGTGAGACTATCATTGACTGAGATGTGTTTAATGCTATTGAAAGAGCCTCTAGCTTTGACAGACTGATGGAATAACTTGGTATTCATATCACCCTTTTGTAACCAAGAAATTCTGGATCTCTGCTTCTAATGGATTTCCTAAGCTTTGAGAGTATCATGGAGAAGAATTTTAGCTTGCAAGAGGTCTTCCCTGAGGGAGTCAGAGGGAGAGGAATCCAGGTTAGATTGGCATCTCAGAATGGAAGCTTCTGTAGCAATGATATTCTGGTGAACAAGGCCAAAGGTATTCTTGCTCCAAGATTTAAGATCAAGCTTGAGGGATTTGAGTTTTTGAGCTAGAATAAACTGGGGGTTTCCTTCAATGGATACATTCCAACAAGATTTGACAACTTCAAGGAAGGAAGGGTGAAGGGACCATTTATTTTCAAACTTGAAAGGGGCTGAAGCGGTAGGGAAGAGGGTAGAATAAGATAGTAAGAGTGGACTGTGGTCAGAGGAAAGTCTTGGCAGATTGTGAACAATGGGGTCTGAAAGACTAGCTAGCCAATGAATATTGACTAGGGCTCTGTCTAATTTAGCTGCTACATAAGAGAGGCCTTGTCTGTTGTTAGACCAGGTGAATTGGCTACGAATAGAGATAGTGTTAGATAGGCCAGCTTGCAAAACTGTTGATTGAAAGTCTTTGAGGGAGGAGGGAGTAGCCTGGCGAAGGCTAAGTTTCACATTATGGGCAAGAATAACATTAAAGTCTCCAAGGACACACCAAGGCATGGTGGTTGTGGAGGTATCAATAAGGATTTTCCAGAGGTCTTTCCTATGGGTTGGGTTGGTGGAGTCGTAAACTCCAGTGATGAGGAAAGATTGGCTAGAGGTTTGATTAGAGAGGAGCATGGTAAGATGTTGAGAAGAGGCATTGGAGACAGAGGCAAAGAGATGGTGAGAGGACTTGGAGAAACACCAAAGGTTAGGGGGTATAATAGAAGGGAAGTTGGAATGGAAAGTGACAAAGCCAAAGATTGACAGGCCGAGAGAGTGAGTAGAGGAGAAGGTAGACATAGGTTCAGAAATGAAAATCAGATCAGGGTGATGATTACGAACTAGATTGGCCAAAGCTCTAATGGTAGGGGGGTTAGCAATTCCCCTACAATTCAAGTATAGGATCTTTAACATGGATGGGTACGGGGGGAGGTGCGCAGTTTTCTAGACCTCCTGGTGATCGGGCCAGCAGTAGGGATGGAGTTGGATTGCTTCCCTTTGCCTAAGGGGGGGAGACTTTGGACGTCTGCCATTGAGTTCTTTAAAGACTTGGACTGAGGGAAATCTGTAGGAGGGGCAGAATTAGGGATAGCCAGGAGGGGAGAAGCAGGGGTAGAGGAGCAGGTGTTGCCAGGGGGAGGAAAAGGGTTGGTCTGAAGGGGAGAAACAGAGGTTGCCATAGGGGGAATAACAAGAGTTGTTAGTATGCTAGAGGAGGAAGGACAGAAGGTGCCTATGGGACAGTCAAAACCTGGAGGTGGAGAAGAGGAATTATCTTCTATGAGAGTCTGGAGATTGCGCCCATAAAGGTGAGGATTGGAGACATGATCCAGGAAGGAATAGTTTTCCAAAACATCAAAGGAGTTGGAGGTATCTATGGTTGGGGATTTGGTTTTCTGTAGGATAACAAAGACCACATCATAGGGCAGATCATTAAGGGAGGGATTGGGGAGTGGAGGATTAGGTGAGGCTTGGGAAGGGAACTTGGTCTTGATGTGGGATGGCTTGGAAGAGGCCTTAGGAGGATTAGATAGATTAGGCTGAGGGATAATTGGATTGGGAACAGAGGAGCCTGGAAGGGAATAAGATGAGGCTGGGATTACTAGAGATGATTGAGGATCAACAGGGGGTTGAGACAGGGTAGAGGTAGGGGATTGAGACATGGAAGTAGAGGCAGGGGGGTTGAGACAAGGTAGTAGAGGCAGGGGGTTGAGACAGGGTAGCAGAGGCAGAGGGTAGAGACATGGTAGGAGAGGCAAGGGGTTGAGCCAGGGTAGTAGAGGCAGGGGGTTGAGACAGGTTAAAAGATTCAGGGGGTTGAGACAGGGTAGCAGAGGCAGAGGCAGGGGGTTGAGACAGGGTAGTAGAGGTAGGGGGTTTAGACAGGGTAGTAGAGGCAGGGGATTGAAACAGGGTAGTAGGGGCAAAAGTGAATGGATTAGTGGTTAAGGAGATGAGGCCCGGTTGGGAGAGAGGGGGATCAGAGCTGGGCTTGCTAGTAGGAGAGATGATGGGATGAGGAGTCAGATGGCAAGAGAGATGAGAGTGTCCGGGTTGGAAACAGAGGGAGCAGGGACAGTGCTCGTAGGTTATAGAGATAACCTGTTCACTATCACCTTCCAAGTCAACGAGAATGGAGTGGGGTTTAGGTTTGGAAAGGTCAAGATTAACTAGGACTCTAGCAAAGGTGAGAATCCTTTGGGAAGATGTGATTTCATCTAGCTTAATGGGTTGGCCAAAGGAGTTGGCTAGGGAGAAGATGATTTGCTGGCTCTAGCAATGATAGGGTAGTCCAGAAAATCTCACCCAGACAGAAGCAAAAGAAGGCCAGGCTGATTCATCTTGACCAGGGGACTAGGAGAGGAAGAATATTTTCCTCCTATCTAAGAGCATGGGGGAGAGGCCAAGGAGAAATGATTTTTCTGCAGGGGAATTGAGACGAAAAATGAAGTTACCTTTAATGGTGAGGGAGACCAGGCAGGGTCTGGAGAGGGGCTAGAGCTTAGCTTTTCCTTCAACCCATTTAAGAGAAGGACGTTTACCTGCAAATTTCCCTATAACTGCTATGGAGAACGATTCTTTGCTAGAGGAGAGTATAGAGTGGGGGATGGTCAGGGAAGGTTGGCCATTAATCCAGGTGGTGGGGGGATAGCAGTGGATGTTAAGGGAGGGATTAGGGACATAGGAGAGGTTGGTAATGGAGGAGGGGAGCTGAAAGGTGGGTTGGAGTGGTGGAGTTAAGCGAGATAATGGAGGGAAGGACGATGGGTCCAGTATCTGGTCTGAGGATTGGATGGGAGTAGGGGGGAAACCTACTGTGGGGGCTTGGTTAGACTGAGAGAGAAGAAGAGTAGAGGCAGCTGGGGGTGGTAAAGGGACTAAGGTCTGGCCTGAAGGGTGGTGACCAGTGACGGAGGATGAGTTGGAAAGAAGTGGGTAATGGGCAGGAAAAGGGGGGGATTGAAAATCTAGGGAAGTAGACTTGCTGAGGGTTTTGAGCTGGTTCGAGGGAAGAGAAGGAAGAAAGGGTGGAAAGGGTGCTGGCCAGCTAAGGGAGCTGGGAGGGGAAGGGCGGGAGCTGGTGGGATTTGAAAAATAGGCAGGGGTGGCTGGCTGAGCATATATGGTTGGGTGATGGTGGTGGGAGGGGCTGTGGAAGGAGAGGAGGAGGAGGAAGACGATGATGAGAGGGTTGGAAGGGAGGTGTTGGAGGAGAGGAGACAAGCTCGGTGCCATCGCCCTAACTCCGCCAAGCCCTAACTCAAAATCACCACTGTCTGACCTCAAGTGAGAAGACATCCTTTAATTATGTGAATTCACAAGAAGATAAGTTACGACGTCTACATAAATCTGGACAAGTTGGGACTGCGTGATTATATCCAGAACATCTTGCAAATATAGGGGTTTTAATCTAAATTGATATCTTAATGTTTTCATTACTTATTAATTGTAATTGTAACATCATAGAATATGTATCATTTATCCATGAGAATAATAGTTTCATTATATTAATTTTTGCGGGTCCCACCACTATTTTCACTAGGGATACCCATCCTTAAATGTTCGCAGTGGTTAGGGCACTCAACGTTGTGTGTGTTGAACGGACGTAGGGCGGCTTGACCATAAGGCAAGAAAAGCCCTAACTTTAGGCCCCCAAAAAATTTAGGCCCCATAGTATCACATTTTATTATAAGTCAAGAAGAAGTTTATTTATTCTAAAACTAAAGAGCTTTTTGTATATACCCCCTAAGATTTATAGGATTTGTAAATACGCCCCTAAGGTTTTAGTATTTGCAAATACGCCCCTGCATTTTCATTTTAATATATTCCGTGTCCCCAAAATCAATAGTCTTCCAACCATTATAGGCTTTTAGAGTAAAATGACACTTTGTCCATCTCTCTTAACCTTATATGTATAATTTCAAAAGCTTGGATTCAATTTTTTTTATAAAGCATGTAACATTAACAATTGCACTTAGTTGGAGAGTATAACCCAACATAAGTTTATTTTTTTTTATCAATACATGGCTCATTCATTAAATCTAAAATGATAATGACGACAATCAAGACATGTACTTATAACTAGTTATGATTTATCCAATCTATACATGATGCACCATTCGATTGGTGAAAGTTTCAAAATGCATGATTATGCTTCATGTGTAAAAGGTGTAGAAGAAAATACACATAAACCAACTTCAAGGACAAAAATACACATAAACAACTTCAAAGACGGTTCTGATCGGAGTTTTCAGAGTGGGACCGGGAACGCCGAGCGGCAGTTCCGGGTACTAGGGTGGTTCTCTAAAACTGTAGAAGCTTGTATTTTTGGACAACTAATCCACTTATATATCTTTGCGTTAATGGGGGATCCAACGTCCAATCGAAGTTGTGAAGAAGAAAAATAGGAGGAGGTTTGACGGCGGAATGTTGCCATTCTACAGCTTGTACGGCTGTCATCCAAACATGGATCAAATACATGTGTATAATTGCATACATGGCAACTGTCATTTCCATGTAGTGTTGACAACAGTTAATCCATTGGATTAAAAATTCGTCAAACAAGCTGGGATTGATTACCTTGTAGGGTCACATGGATTTAAGGTATATATACATATTTTGACAGAAAATGTCTTATTCTAATACCTTGTTTTAATCTGCTGTATTAATTTAATTACACATCAAAATAATGTGTTGTGTTGGGGCTATAGTGGGACCCATGTCCCAACAGATGTGCCTAATGATCGGTCCATTCCAAAATAAAAAGGGCACATTGAGCCAAAATGTTAAGGGTGCCTGTGGTTTCGATGGTAACTTTTGTTATGTATCTCTGGGATATGAAGTTTCAGCAAGTGATGTGGGTGCCCTATAGCAATTTAGTGCCAGCAAAGACTAACCCGAACTGGCCCGACCCATATAAGGCCTGCCCAACCCAACTCGCATAAAATACGGGCTGGCTGCGGGTCCCATGTCCCAACAGATGTGCCTAATGATCGGTCCATTCCAAAATAAAAAGGGCACATTGAGCCAAAATGTTAAGGGGGCCTGTGGTTTCGATGGTAACTTTTGTTATGTATCTCTGGGATGTGAAGTTTCAGCAACTGATGTGGGTGCCCTATAGCAATTTAGGGCCAGCAAAGACTAACCCGAACTGGCCCGACCCATATATGGCCTGCCTAACCCAACTTGCATAAAATACGGGCTGGCTGCGGGTCCTGCAACCAGCCCTCATAAAATGCGGGCCGGCTGTGGGTAAGGTTTTTCTGACTCACATTTAAGCAACTCCGGTAGAGTCAACGTGCTTAACCAGCGTGACCCTCAACCAGCCCTCATATATTCTTGAATGGAGTTGGGCTTGGTTGAAGCATTCGCAAATAGGCACGAATTTGCACGAATTGGTTCAATGCACGACTAAACAAATGTTAATAGACCTTAGCCCTACTTTTGCCCTACAGAAGACTTGACAATGAACCTCCATTAGTTGTTAAAATGAAATTGGGCTCAAGCTAAGCTTATAAGGCATTTAGTAGGATAGAATGATTGGATTGATTGATTTACTAGAAGGATGGATGCGGGATGCGGGTTATGTGTGTCGACTCAAACCACAATAACCTGTACTATGAAAACAGGGAGAAGGAAAGAGGGTATGTAAGCAGCACGTGGTTGTGTTGTGCTGCTTTCTTGGTTACTGCACCAAGAAAGGAAACGGGGGAGAAACTCTACTCTGTTTCTCAGATGGTTCGTTTTTTGGTGTGTAAAACTGTAAATGAGCCATTCACACACAGCGACATGATGGTTGGTTTGGTGTGAAAATGTTTCACATATGTAATGTGTAAAAATATACATTTATGTAGTGTGAAACAATTTACCATCTCAGAAGGTTAAATTAAATGAATTCACATCTTTGAAAAAGGAAGTGCTAAATGTTGGGAAAGTCTTACTTCCCACATGGCCCAAATTTTGGATTTGATAGGACTTCATAGAATGTGTTAGAATGTGTTGGCCTTTCAACCATCGACTTAAGCTTTTGTGGTGGTATCATTTCAAAATGAAAGTACACATGGAACGGTTGGACCTACTCTTATTCACATAGGAAGATGATGATTTAAAAAAGGGAATTTTACCAAAAAAGTGTGCTTATAAATGTATTTGGCCATTTTAAACACAAATACACGTATTTTCCCATTTTGGTGTTCGTACAGCCCATTTTGGACTCTTTTACCCCTCCCATTGCTGACTACATCGTCCGATTCCCCCATATTTTTCACTCTCACATCTTTCCCACCCCCCCTTTGTCTCGCCTTTTTCTCTGTTTCTCCCTCTCGCCGCCCTCGCCCTCTCCCTCTCTGCGTGTCTTCTCCGGTCCCTTCTCTCTCCTTCCCTCTCGCGTCCTCTCTCCTTCCCTCTCGCTTCCTCTCTCCTTCCATTGGCTCCCTACTCTCCCTTTCCCTCTTCCTTTCTATCTTCACCCCAATCGGTGATTCCGTCTGGATCATCTCACACCGGCAACCAACAATGCTCTCTCGTCGCTGTAGTTGACGGAGAAAATCTTGCATATGAAAGAGAGTTTCTAGCCAAGAGAGGTGAGAACTTGCATAATATCCATTTTATGTTGTTGCATGTGCACTCCCTGCATTCAATGCTCTGTTTGTTTGAATGTATTCCTAAGAATGGATTAATGGCTATTTGAAATAAAAAATCTGGAGCTTTTGTAATGCTTGGCTTCTCCATCCTGTAGTTTTTTGTTACTATTTGTATCTTGTTTGATTTACCTATTTGGATATGGGCCTCGATTTCATCATCCTGACCGTTTTTGGCCTGTATCAACTTCCCATGTTCCGTTCCTTTAATATGAATGTATCGGTTTTGCAATGCAGTCGTGCAATGCGATAGTAATTTTTTTTGTTAGATATATAGTAACCTTTTTGCTAAAATACGCGATGGCAATTTTGGATTGCATTACTGTTTGCTATTTAAAAACACAAATCAAGATATGATTGCTATTTGAATTTGAATTTTATACTTGTTTTCTTTTTGGTTATGCTCTTTCTTGGAATGAGATTATGCATGAGAATGAGTATTTATGATTTGAGGGAATGATTAAGATAGAAGAGTAGTCTTTATTGTTTTTTAGATGTTAAAATGTTAGTGAATTCTTACAATCTCTTTGAGATTGTGTGATTTCTTCATTACTTACTTGACATAAGCAACAATGACCGTAAGAAAATGCATTTAAATGGTTTATGGATTTTTGCCTTGTGGTTTACTCTATAAGCTCTCGTCGATAAGGTTAAGTAAGATATAGATACTCGATCAAAATCCAGTACTTGGAGATTTGTATATCCTTTTAAGTTTGGACAGGAAGACTTTGAATGTGTAGATTTCTATCTTCAATTAATGACAAGGGGAAAGAAGCTAATAGTTTTATGGATTGATCAAGCTTTAGAGATTACATAGTTGAATTTGTAGTCTTTAAGGTTCCCCCCCCCCCCCCCCCCCCCCGGATTGAGCTTTAGAGATTTGATAGCTGAATTATTAGTTTGTAAGCCCCCCACCCCCCATCTTCTTCTATCCCTTATTGCCTCCTTCCCCAATCTAGTTATTTCCTTTTCCCCACCTTCTTCCCCATTGTCATCTAGGCTTCTCTTTTCCAGTAAGTAATCACTTTGCTCATGTACAAGTAATCTTGATGGTCACTTACACAATATCTAGCAATTTGACTTGTAGTACATTATCATGTGCAGAACAAAAAAGAAATGATACTACTCATGTTTAAATCTATTTTCGGGGTTTGGTAAGGGAATTACTAATGACGGTTTTTTAAATAGTTGATAATATGAGATTCCAAGCCTTTGGACTAACTAATATGGCTATATAAAGACGTTCAGAGAGCAGTATCAAATGAAATTTATATCACTCATGTTCACAATGGTAATGATCTTGTTCTCATATGAATGATGTTGAGATCACAATATGGGTGAAGTCCTTAAGTCTTGTCCATTGCTTATGCATGTCGTTATAACTAGATTATCGTGTTGTTGTAGGCTGTAAAAAAGTGGATGAGAACCTAATTAAAATTTACTGAAACGATATCGTTATCAGAAAATTGAATGATAATCAACATTAACTGAAATCGTGAGTCCTTCTCATGTTTTAGGCATCTCAATTTAAATTCAGCAATTTTTTGTTGTTGGATACTAAAATTGGGTGAGAAACTAAAAATTATTGTGACGATATCGTTATCAAAGAACAATTTTATTTTTCCTCAATAATCCAATTACATTCTCCATCGTGAGTCCCCCTAATCGTTTAGGCATCTAAATATAAAGTAACCATACTCATGTTGTTGGAAACCAAAAGCGGATGAAGAAAAAAAAATATGTTATCGATTTCGTTATTAAAGACAAATATCATTTTTTTTCATTAATCGAAAGTGAGTGAAATCGTGAGTCCTTGTCATTGTGTATCACCTCAATATAATGTCCCCACTATTCTATTGTTGGACACTAATATTTGGATGAAGAACATAACAGTAACAATTACTTCTTCTGTTTTTATGTTGCAGACGCTAAGGTTGATATTTCTAAAGTGTATCCTGACAAGCCTGGATCGAGTACTGGAGAAGTAGAAAGCCTCCTTCAGTTTGGTAATTTTTTGTTTTGTAAAGCCTCCTTTAGTTTGGTAATTATTTCTTTTGTTTTTCCCCCCTTTTCTTTAGATGTGCAATGCCTCTTGTTTTCATTAGATTTTACTGGGTATTGCTGGATTTCTAAATATTTTCTTGTGGCATTGTTATGGGTTCGGTTCCATTGTCACAAGTATTCAATGGAAGATTATAATCTCGGGAAACTGTGTGGTCTCTACAAATTTGGGGTTTTTCTTCTCGCTTGATGTAATGGCTAAAACCCAAGTAATTTTCAATAAATCTTTCCACTACCCATTACACACAATCCAGTCCTCAGACCTACCTCCTTTAGTCTAATGAGATGCCTGATCACCAGGATAAGGCTGAGATTTGCTCCAGCCATCTGGCTGACCATGGCCAGCAAATTCCTTATTCCAAACCCCCTGCATTCCCATATTTTAACTTATCCTGACTCTCAGACCAGCATCCACTCTCACCTTCTGCTTTGCTCCAACCACCTGCTTGAATTCCCCAACCCACTTCTGGTTTATCTTTCTGTCCACTTGCATCATCCCAAACCCCGCCTGAATTCCATCTACATCGGTCGTATTGTTCCAATATTCTGCTTCGTTTTTATTAGGTCCTTCATTACCAGTACCAGAGGCATTATCCAATACATCCAATTGATGGTCCTGTTTTATTTTATTGTTTTGGTGCTCCACCGCTTTGCCCCAATAAGTTGTTACATTTTCAGAGCCACCTTTCCTTTGGTTCCAATTGCTTTGATGGCCATCAAAGACCCCTTCGCCTCTGTCCTAGTTTCTTTCTCCTGTGCCCATCAAGTTAACATTTTGGCTATTCCAAGCATCCTTTCCACACACACTTCCATTGTTCCCATCTTCCAAAGTTTTTTCTAATTTCTTTCATGAACACACTTGGAATGTACTTTTATTTCTTTTCTCCCAACCACTCATCCCATCAGTAGGATGATCTCCCTGAGTTTCACTTCCGAGTTTATCTTTGCCCCTTTCACTTGCAGCTTCCCAATCACCAGCTTGATCTCCAAGTTGGACACTTGGTTTCTTCCAGCCATCAGATTAATTTATAACTAATGTCAATTTTCATTGTAGCCTCGATCTGACCATGTGCAATTTGTTCAGAAGAAGATTCATCTCCATTGGTTCCATCTCTTTCTATATTCCACTACACATTCTGACCTCCATTCGAGCTAGTTTCTTTCCCCCAGCTGTCTGCAATTATGTTATCAGTGCCCCATAGATCGACTGTCGGACATCCTGCCATAATTTTCATTAACGAAGAGAGAGTGTGTGCGTGTGTGTGTGTGTGAGAGAGAGAGAGAGTACAATTGTGTCCCATTGTATAGTCACATACAATGGTTTCTTTAAGCGTGATTGTCATGTCATTCTTATGTCTGTTCTTATATGCTTCATTCTTATATTCATTTTTTATATGATTCATATGGAATTGCCATGTAAATAAGCCATGCATGGCTATAGTCCATTTCTTTTGTTTTTGTTATTTTTATTTTTTATGTTTTTTTTTTCAAGTTGCCCATCTACATATAATTGTTGTTTACGTGAGTTGTTTTGGAGCATGATTCCTATTCGAGCTTTTAATACTTGGGTAATGTTTAGTAGCAATGGTTTTTGTCATATGTTATGTTTCCTTTTTTGGGATTTTTTATTGAAAGTGTCCCATTCACATATAATCGTTGTATATGTTGGATTATCTGAGCATGATTCTTACGTGATATTTAACTAGTTGGGTAATGCTTTTTCTTTCATTCAAAGACAACTCCCTAATATCACACCTCTTTTGATGGGTCAGAACTATGACAAACAGTGTCATACAAGATCTCTTATGACATGTTACTGACGAAAGTTTTTTTTTCAAAGTTTATAATTTTTTTTTCAATGAGAGTCCATTGAATTGCATTTTATCAAGGGCAATAAATTGGTGAATTAAAAGATAAGATTCACCAACACCTTCAATTATACTGTAATCGAACATGGTAAATGATATCCACATCGACCCCCCTATTAAAACAGGGAGTAGTAAAGTGAGATATCTATATACCACCATAGTGATTGTTGCATTACCTCGACAGCTCGAGCTCGATTAAATAAGGGGTTAATGATAGGTTTACACTCGAAGCCCAAACATAGCCGGTTAGGGCTAGGTAAGGTCCTATGCCCTTTGGCCCTTCCAGGGATTTGGCCCATTCATTCCCGGCATGGTTGGCCTAGTCCCTCCCCCCTTTCTAATTCGCCCCCTCTCTGGGCTTGTTTGCCAACTCTACTAATAGAGTCAATTAAATATGCCTCCATTTCTCAAATATATGGCCCTTGAAAAAGGTGCTTTATTTCAATAATTACCACCGTATTTTCCAAAAAATACATAAAAACCAACATTATTTGTCGAATTAAAGACAAAACAACTCCACAGTGAATAACAAAAGTCCTAAATTTTCCATAATATTTAACTAAAAATAAAATACCATAATAACCGATTTATATTTTATTCTTTACTCAAATTAATCTTTTCTTCACTTAACTCCATTCCTAATTCTCACAGACACCGCTACAAGTTTTGAGTGAAATGTGTCTGACCTTGACACATTGATTTCAAGTAAAATGTCTTACCAATGGTCATAGAATCTGAGGTGTCTGCAACCTAAAACCATACTTTCCTGTGTTGTCACGGACTAGTTAGCTCATGAAAGATATGGAGTTAATCGCGTTCGGTTTTCCTAAATCTTTATGTATGAAAGTATGATTGTTCTACGGGTCAATTACATACTGACAATACACATAGTTTATGCATGTCATTATGGACCTATTGCCAATTTGTTTATGCAGATGCAAAAGGAATGAAGAATCTAACAGCCATCATAATGATATCGTTATCACGATACTTTGAAAGATTGATTATGAAGTGATGTTATTACATATTTATCACTGTTTATGCATCTCAGTACAACGTGGGTCCTTATTTACTAGTTTAATATTACAAAAATGTTATTAAGCAATAAATGGTGATAACGATATCGCTACCATTTCAATTACAAATCTAAGTGATTTGTACCAAAAAAATTGTCCCTAAACATATACTTGGCGGTTTTAATCAGAAATAAAAATAAAACACCCATTGTCGATGTTACTACGGGCTTCTTAGGACCATTGTTCTAACCTAACAACCTTAATCGAACGATTTCGATCTCTTCATTCTCAAACAACCTTATTGCATGTGGCACTTATCATTTGAAATAGTTCTTGCGATCTCTTCATCCCCAAACACTTTCCACCCCCTTCAACCCCAACTAAAGACATTTCTTCACCACCCTAGACATTTCTCCACTCCCTCCAACCCCAATTAATCACCGCGTTAGGCCTTCTTCTAAAATATGCCGTTACGGTTCAATGGACGATGTATAATGTGGGGACACCATGTGTATTATGCAAAGTCACTGGAATTGTTCGCCACCGATCATACATCATCTTAGAATTTATAAGTAATGGTAATGAAATTGTAAACACAAGATATATGTTGAAAAATTGCCATCCGAGGTTCCCGAAAGTCTTGCACATCGTCTATGCATTTCAATATAAACTTATTGCCAATGTTGTTGGAGACAAAAAAGGACTGTGGAAGATTGCCGTGTTCACGAAAGTCTGACAACTATATTATGAGTCAGATCATTATATATTTATCAATGTTTATGCATCTCAATATATAGTATTGAATTTATTACTATTTGAGAAATCAGAAATGTCAGACGAACTCTAAGTGGTTGGAACGATATTGACTCCATAAATGAATCTCTATTTAGCTTTCCTTAGATGTCTCGTATGTGTCTATTGGAAATCTCATTTGAGAACTATATGAATTGATGTATGTACATTGTGCTAACTTTAAACTTCTTAAATATTATAGATGGACAGTACACAGCCCTGACCTATTGATAAGTCCATCTTATATGATCAAGAGAAACATATTTCAGAACGAGTCTGGCAGGGCAAGGTGAGCATATGTTGAAATACTCTTGTTTTACTATATTGTCTTTACAACTATGACAATACTATAAGCTTATAGATTCCTCCTCGTTTGTTATTTGCGGGAAGCAGGCCCATTACGATGCATACCCACACCAAATCACAAAAACTGGGAAATCAATGATCGTATGTGGGAACTAATACGTCAGACCGGGCTAGAGCAACTAGCGAGGATAAAAAGAATCGAGCTTGATCATGGCCTAATCACTGCCTTGGTTGAGCGGTGGAGGCCAGAGACAAACACCTTCCACCTTAACAGTGGGGAGGCGACCGTCACTTTGGAGGACGTTGCTTACATATATGGCCTCCCCATTGATGGTCTTCCTGTCAATGGCCGCACATTCTCTTCCCCCTCAATAATGGCCAAATTATGCGAGGACCTACTAGGGATGGTATCGGACATGAACTATGACTGCTACGGAGTGCAGATCAAGTTCACTTGGATGAAAAATAATTTTGGGTTGGAGCCCAAGAGCCGAACGCGTGATCAAGACGTTCAGCGGACACGTGCATTCCTATTCTGTCTCATTGCCGGTCAGATTTTTTGGACCTCATCTGGTACGAAGGCTCCAACCCATATCCTAGAATTATTTAGACGTTTTGAAAGGCGTTCTTGGGGAACTGCCTATCTGGCAAATCTATACAGGGGCCTTGCCAAAGTATCTTTATTGCAAAAAAAAAGGAAAAGTCGTCAAGACGATAACGGGTCCTCTAAAATTACTGCAGGTGACTAACCAAGTTTGTGATCTGCAATAATTATGATGATTCAATGTCTTGTTTAATCAATAATTGGAACCACCATTTTTCTGTAATACTTTTCAGGTTTGGGCATACTCACGTATGACAATTGGCAAGCCAATCCGTCGGAGAGCTAATTGGGACACAGACGTTGAGTTTCCTCTTCTCTTAACCTGGTACAACAGATTGCGTTCCCATCATCTACAGACGAGAGTTGAGGATACCAGATGACGTCTTGATATTATGGAAGTGGATGCCGTAAGTATTAAATTAGGACATGACTGGGGATTGGTCATTTGTTTGGAGTCATATTTTTTAGTTATAGGTCTCATCAGGCTCATACTTTTTTCATAACTCTTACTTGTGGTCCTTCTCTTCCCTTTTTTTGTTTTTAATACAATTATGGATTTAATTATGAATTTTAATTTTTGCAGTTCAATTGGCTTCCATATCGAGATTATGAAAACATCCAGGAGTACATCGACGATGCACTTGTTCCTCTCTTCCGATCCAATACGGCCTTGATTTCTTTTTGGATTGTGGAGCGACACTATCCGGAGAGAGTAATGAAACAATTTGGTCTACAGCAAGTTGTGCCACCCATTTTCCAGAGGCCATTTCCACAGAATGAGATGGTCCCAATAGGTGACAATAAACGTGAAAAAAATACTAGCCATTTATATTGGTGTATGGAATAAAAAGATGGATGCAATAACTTACAGAGAGGAGGGCGATGCTGGCCCGCACACGGATGAGTACTTCTAGTGGTATAGACGCATCACTCGTCTTCGGATCGGTCGTCGAACCTCCGTATCTGGCCTCAATCTGACGACCATCCAATCTAATGTAAGTTCTAGCAACTTACTTTGCTAACTCCTCGCACAAGTTGGAAGCTCCATTTTATATAGTTAATTCTAACTCCTATGCTATCTTCATATTGCCTAATATAGATCCTGAAGTATAGCGAGAAAATCCTTGCATCATGTGGCGATGCGGTTCAATTACAAGAAAAAATCCCTTACAGATTTTGAGAACTTCATTGAGGCCGTGAGAGCTGATGTATTGATGTTAAAAGATGCGTGTTTAACTGATGCGTCGCCATCCAATAAAGAAGACGGAGAAAATGTGGGATCCAAAGAAACATCCCTAAAGGTATAATCTAAGTCTGGCTGCGATCTGTATATCCTATTAAATTATGTACTAATCTCCATGCATCTATTTCAATAGAGTGGCAAAGGAGATCCGGCAAGATGGCCCGCGGGAACTGGTCCCAAGAAACGGAAAAGCGCAGGCAAAGCCGCTCAGTTATCCTCCATGCCATCTGTATCCATCAGTACAATGGTTTCAAAGCCCCCCAAAAGATCCAAACGGTTAATCGAAAAATTAGCACAACCACCCGATGCATCCAAACCCACAAGTCCAAAAAGGTCCGTTATTTTCGAGGCGGCTTTAAGTCCCATAGCGTTATCACCCCGAAGATCTTCCAGGTTATTCCATATGTACGAGAGTCCAAAATCCCCTATTAAAGTGGTTGGCCATGGCAGCATTGGTAAATCCCCATCCAAGAGTCCTTTCACTTCCAACCCATGGTCAGTGCCCGAAATGTTCAGTACAGCACCGATGCAACCCAAATTTGGGATTAGTGTGTCCCCATTTAGCGAGATATCCTCTATGATCCTAAATGTCAAGGCACGCTTTAGAGATCCGAAGCTCCCTCTATGGATGGCTGACTACAGTACTGGAGCGTGGATGAAAAATCCAAAGTATAAACTCACGACGAAGGAGCATGATATCCTCACGGTCTTTCGGAATGAATATGCTGATAGAGATGGGTATTCTCTACATTCTATCTGCCGTACATGCATTATTTGTATCTCGGTTTTTTGAATAACTTACAGCTATGATGCACTCTTTCAGGAATGCAAAGTTATAGGAGTTTTGTACGCCTGTAACTACCGATATCATGAGGGATTTGCTTAAGGGTGCATGGATGGACAACTGGGCTAGTGATTCTTGTCTCTTCGACTAAAATTACATGTGTAAGGTCATAAGAATGCAGAGTCATCGTTGTTAGTTCCATTCACTAATCGATGCTCTTTCCATTGTCGTAGACCATGCACTCTTGGTTTCAGATATTAAAGAAGCAGGCTGCATCTTCATATTTTTTTGAATGTGCTCTATCTGTAAGTGCTATAAAATTCAGGACAATTTTTTGAATGTGAATGATGCTCTGTATTCGTTCCCCTTTAAGGTTGGAACTAATGATGACATACAAACATGCAGGACTGGTTCGTGCATGCTGAAGCAAGCGAGAAACATGTTCAAAACTCTTTTGGGCTCGCTATGCTTCACAGCATAGCGGATAAGGAGTTCTTGTTCTTCCCAGTATGGAATAACCACCACTTCTTCCTTCTTGTTGGTCGGGTTAATGGATTGCGATGGGAGTACTATAACAGCTTGAATCGAGACAGAGATTACTTGTTCGATGAACGCTATGTAAGTTTTAATCCTGCCATTTATCAATCATAAATGCAATTCAACCACTGTATTCTCTCGGACATGTATCTGAGGCAAAGCTTACAAATGTTATACAGATTGACTGGATCAATGAACGCTTTATGCAACTCGGTTGGAGCGATCCAACGATATGGTCAAAACACCGAATAGACTGCCCCATGCAGACGAACAAGTTAAATTCACTGAATACAACCAACTCTCAGTGCTTTCTGTTAACAAAACATGTCATACTATTATCGCTTAAATGACCATATTCTAATTTGAGAAATTGTATTCACAGCGTCGACTGTGGAATATTCGTCAAGGCGTACGCAAAACACATTGCATTGAGTCTGCCGATGGAGTTCACGAAGAGCGATATTTATTACTTTCGTGCGAAGATCGTCTATGACCTTTACATTGACCAATACGCGCTGGAAGCAGAAGGGTCAAGACGTGTCCCTTCCTTATAAAAAATCTGAGTAACAATTACTGGGCATTTTGATAAAAACAAGGACGGACTGGGCCACCTTCCAGTGGTGGAATTGCTAAAAAACGGTTGCAAGAGCGTCAATTTTGAGTCTCTTTTGCTGGTGCTTTTGACTTATTTACATCGCCCAATAGTAATCTGTAGAATCTCTTTTGATGCTTATTTGAATCAGTCGATAAAAACTTTAAGGGGAAAGGGATATTGGGGTTGGGTTATTAATTGATGAGAGGGTATGGATTTTGGAATGCCTGGTTCGGAATGATTTTGGGGCTTTGGTATAGATGTGATTAAAGGACTGGTGAGGTTTATTTGTTTGGAGATGGGGTGGATGAACCGGATTGGGACAACTTGGGACGAGTGCAAGCATGATTTAGACTTGGAAACACCCTTCTCTGTCGGCAGTTTTTCATCGACTGTTTGCGCTTTATAGTTAAGAAGTTTATGAAAAGAGCATGATATGGTGGAGTCAGAGTAGGTTTGTTTGTTTGTTTTAAATCTCGTACAATCTGGTATTTGTTGATTTATTTATGGAGTTGTCTAATCATATGGTTTTATGATAATTGCATAGCGATTGATTTGTGGATTTTTAATGATTAGATGAAGGAATGTGTAAACATCAATGTTCGTATGTATGCATGTCTATTTATGTTTTGTATTGATCCTTTTATTATTATTATTATTATTATTTTTTGGTCTTGATAACACGTGTGGATTGTATCTTTTTCGTTTAAATTGATGGGTTCTTTTGATGTGTTCTTAAGAACTCAACTTCTGCTTCTCGATATATTAAGCAACGTGATCTCACTTTTTACTTTCTTATTGGAACTTGCAGTTGGGCCATTGGTTCCATTATAGTTTTGGTTAGACCTTAGATGACTCCCATGTGAACCCAATTTATTTTTATCATAATATTTATCTGTTGATTTGATATGAAGTTCTCTAATCTTAAGAAATGGCGATGAATTGAGGTTTCCATTTTTTATGTTTGTATATTATGCGACTGATTTTTCTATATATCAAATCACTGAATACAGGCTTTAAAAAAGGGTTTATTTATCATTTGCAAATATTGAAACAACTGTATTAACGGTGTCAGATTTCTAAGAGTCTGGTTATCTTCATTTCAGGATCAGGTGGATATTCATACCTTCATATGAGAGTTTAGGTTGCCTGGGATGATTACTAGTGAGTTATCACAGCTCATTTTCTTTATAACCATAATGTAATAGGATTGTTGCTTTATCATGGAAATTTCTTTTCTACAACTTGAGTCATACATTTGATACAGGTACTTTGATACAGGCCATATCAAGATACCTTTAAACCTCGGTTTGAGAAACAAGATATGAGAAACTTGGGAAATTTTCAGCATAACCATGTGATCATGTTGTCACACCTAATTGTCGTGCTGGTGAAGTTTCGTTAATTTACATGAGAATGCTTTTTCTAAAACATGACAAGACAACCATTAAAGACCACGTGTAAAACATTTGAATATGTAAGATAGAGGCTTTGATGTTTCCTTGTTGAAAAATAGTATAACCACGGAGGAATGCGTTGGACCTAACATGTAGATATCACACATTTATGGGGCTGCCATGGACTTATTTGATGTCAAGATTTTAATATGAAGGTACGAAGGTAGGTAACGATATCGTTGTCATAATATCATCATATCGAGGCCATTTCCCATCGCATTTGTGTCTCATTAGTGAGTCATGTTCATTCCCTTTGCCGGAAAACAATATAAAATGAAACGCTACCAAAAATTGTAACAATATCGTCATTCATAAAATTATAAATCATACCACTCTTGGCCCCCGATGAACTGCATGCTTTCTGTGTATCTCATGCTATATCCCGGGTCAATGTCGTCGCTTGGCAACAATCCATAAATGGGCGGACAAGAGCTTTGCTTGTAACTAAAAAATGAACACTCGATTAGTTGTAATTTTACTACTTACGTGTTGATAAGACACATCGTTGATTCGGGTTTCAAGAACTGTTATTTTTTATCCTAGCATTTCTGTTGGTTTAAAACAAGGAGATTGTATTTTGCATGACTGTTGCCGTTTAATTATTCCATTAGTTATTGCCTTTTTGGGTTGAAACTGGATTGGGATTTTCTTGTGTTTAGGTAGCTACTAAATGGTGCTGAAATGGTCTGAATCCAGCAATGAAGATAAATCCGAGTGCATGTTTAAAAGCATTTATCATGATGCGGTTTATGGCTATAACAGAAAATGATTGACTTTGAAGATAGACTCTAGCTTTGCGATACACCAAAGGTGAGGAGACTGCATCTGTGACCGAAAATGGTTTGGACGGAAAAGGTGGATACTTACACATCTCCATCCTCATGGAGATGAAATGTTGATACCAAACCCATGAATTTACGAAGAAGGCTACATAGAGGAACAACCGGACAAACCCCAGGGAAGAGAAGGCGACTGAAAATTGACTCTATCTGTTCATGCATTGGACTGATTTTTACTGTTTAGTTTAAATAATGAACGTTACTTTTGGGCTTACAACCAAAAATGTCATGTACATTGAAATAACTTCTTTTACTCCAAGAGAATGGTTTCCTTTCTTTTTTTGTGAATGAAAATAATAAACTTTTTGCCAACCTCTTATGGGTTATATAACCTTCAGTTCTCACTTGAAGTCTTGGATTAGTTTTTGCTTTTCTAATTTCCTAAAAGTATAAATTACATGAAGGGTTATCACCATCTAGGCTCCATCTCTATTATGGTTGTGGCCTATTGAACACCAAATGGCATGTATCATATCTCAAGCAGTGGTTAATAACATTAGATTGTTGAACAAAGAGATGCGTGCAAAAGGGCTCGTTCCATGCCATGCACCTTCGAACCATCCAATAATTAAAGATCACATCATAACTACGATGCAATCGACTTACTGTACAATAAATTTGAGATGGAGAACTATGAGGGTTGGTAATGATATCGTCTTTGTAAAATCAGTAAAATGCACATTTTTTTGCAATCAAAGATAGTCCTATCCATTAAATTTGAATCTCAATATAGAAGATCCCCTACGTCGATTGCATCGTAAGCATCTGGACATGAAAAGCTACACCCACTCAAGAATGGGTCACACCCAGGCTACGTGGACAATGGCAAATAAACTAACATGGTTGGAAGAGCCATAATAAACTACACTTAGATCAAAGATATCACTCAATACTGGGCATGTACCTTCTTCATTACCGTTAATGGGCCAAACACTAGAGTGTAAGTCCGGGGGATCCGAACCCTAGAGGGGGGGGGGGGGTGAATAGGGTGAGCTTCATTTATGACCAATTATAACCAATTTTAACTTCTTTAAAACAAACTAGTCACATGTGATGATTAATCATACAAGATGTGGAAGCTAACAAAAGAATCACCACAAAGCAAGCACCATCACACAAGAATTTATAGTGGTTTGGCCTCAATGCCTACATCCACTACCGGGTTGTGATCCAACACCCCATCGGATTTCCACTATTTATGCTTTTCAATAGGCTAAGCAATAACCTTTACAATATGCTTTTCAAGGCTTAGCAATAACCTTTACAATGATGTTTTTCAAGGCTCAACATCAACCTATCCACTATGCTTTTATAGGCTAAGCAATAACCTCTTCAACCACAAGGTTGATTATCTCACTAAGTTAGTGTCTATAATACACTTGATGGAGATTCAATTAAGATCATTACATTTGCCTCTAAAATAGGCGGATATTAAAATGAAAATCTAATACACACACACACACTATGAATGTAAAGATGAAAGTACATGATGTGTGTGTGTGTGATGTCCTCAATCATTTTGAAAATGAAAGCTCATAAATGTATGCCTAAGGCTTTTGAAAGTTTAACTCATAAAAACATTTATGATTGAGGAAAGAATGCAAGTCACATGTTAAAAGTAACAACTTGTTAATGATATCAAATATTCACAAGTTGTATGAAATTAATTAGCTCTAAACATGTGATGCATAGGGATGTCAATCAAATCAACAATGTAGCTCAAAACATAAAAATAGATTTGATTGAAATAAGGGGACAAATCATATGTGATTATAAATACAACTTGAATAAGATATACCAATCAATGCAAAGAAAGTTGTAAAACTTTAAAACAAATTCACATATGATTTGTAAAGATGTTGAATCCACAACATAAGATATATTTTGAAAGAGATTTTCTTATGATGAAAAACAACACCCAAAGATTCAACCAAGTATATGAATTATGTTACATATAATTTCAAAGATTATTTCATTAACATGATCTACTTAGATTTACCAAATAAAGTACTACTTGGATTGAATAAATGGTGATGCATCCAAAACAATAGATCAATTCAAAATATAAAACATGCTAAGGATACAACACATCATAGGTTAACATGCTACTAAAGATTTATCAAAGATAAAAAAAAACATGAAAACATATGATTTGTAAAGAAGTTGAATCCAAAACATAAGATAGTTTTGAAAGTGATTTTCTTATGATGGAAAACAACAACCAAAGATTCAACCAAGTATATGGATCATGTTACATCTAATTTCAAAGATGTTTCCATTAACATGATCTACTTAGATTTACCAAAGATGAAGTACTACTTGGATTGAATCAATGGTGATGTATCCAAAACAATAAATCAACTCAAAACATAAAACATGTTAAGGATACAACACAACATAGTTTATCATGCTACAAATGATTTACCAAAAATAAAACAAAGCATGAAAACATATGATTAAGGAAAGTAGAGCCTACTTGGTGATTTAACTTCATTAATCCAATTAGCTTTAGCTTTCCCCCCTTCATCCCTTAGTTCATTTCCCTTTGAATATGCCTCAAAACCCCTCAAGGAGGGCCTTAAAATTCTCAACTTTTGGCAAAGGAAAGAACTCATATTTATAGAAAAAAATGCCTAACAGCTAGTCCCCGGTCGACCTGGCCTTCACAACGGCTATATTTCTGACCGTTTGAAAAATGGCCAACGGTAGTGTTCCCGGTCGACCTGGCCACAGGGCTCGGTCGACCTGGTACACTGCGTTTCTGGCCTAGGATCAAAATTCCCTAAAAACCATTTTTCAAAGTATTTTTGGTTGGGAATTTTTTGGGCCATTAAATCAAGCTTAAAAACATGTTTTAAATCATTCTAAGGCTTTTAAAACATGAAACATAAAAAGCCTAAAAAGATTAGAAAGATTTAAAACCAAAGGCTAGCTTGATTTCTAAAACTCTTTTCAAAACAAATGCATCCATGTTTTAAAAGCAAATCATGCATAAATCAATACTTTTACAACTCTTAAAAACAATGCATGTTTAAAACAAGATTTCAAGTTTATCTAAAACAAGGCAAGTGTGTAAATCAAATGATGCTAGAATGAAAATGCATCCATCAAATTGCAACCTACAAAATCCCTAACATAGAGGTTATAAGATGGTTTGAACCTTCATTTTTAAATTCCTGTTTCAAATTTCAGGTAACATTATGGTTCGAACCCTCTGTTTGAGGGTCCGAACCTTCATTTTTAACTGCTGCCTGTGCCAGATTCTAGAGAGAACAGAGGTTTGAACCTACAAACAGAGGGTTCGAACCTTCTCATTTCGCCAAGCCTGGGCCAGATTCCAACGAGGCTTATGGTTCGAACCTTCATTCGAACCTTCCAAATCTCCCACTCTTGGGCCAAATGCCATAGGGTCCAAAGGTTCGAACCTTCATATAGAAGGTTCGAACCTTCCAAATCTCCCAATCCTGGGCCAAATGCCAGAGGGCCCAAAGGTTCGAACCTTCATATCGAGGGTTCGAACCTTCCAAATCTCACACTCTTGGGCCAAATTCCAGAGGGCCCAAAGGTTCGAACCTTCATATCGAGGGTTCGAACGTTCCAAATCTCACACTCCTGGGCCAAATTCCAGGGGGCCCAAAGGTTCGAACCTTCATAGCGAGGGTTCGAACCTTTGGAATCTCACACTCCTGGGCCAAATACCAGAGCCCAAAGGTTCGGACCTTCATATCGAGGGTTCGAACCTTCCCATTCTCACACTCTTGGGCCAATACCAGAGGGCCCACAGGTTCGAACCTATGGGCCCGAGGGTTCGAACCTTGCCATTCCGCCCTTCCTCGGCCAATTTCCAGAGGGCCCAAAGGTTCAAACCTTCATATGAGAGTTCGAACCTTCGTTTTTAAACCATGATGGGCCCTTTCAAGACAGCCCAGACTTATTTCTAGTGATTTAGACCCTGTGTAAAAACGCCCCTCCCTCATTCCTAATAACATGCGTTCACAGTTGCAAGAAAACCCTAGAAGATAGATACTTCGTCTCCCTCTTCGTCCGCCCCTCTTCCCCCAGATAGTTGCAGAGCCATAAGCAAACATCTACAAAGGTATGTCTACTCCAATATGTTCCCTTTTAATTGTGTACACTGTTTCCCTTTTTCCCCATCCCATCAATACATTCTTCCCCACCCCTGTGTATCCCTCATGAGCTATTCAAACCCAAATGGCCAAGGTTTTCAGCCTATCAATCAAGATCTTGACCGTTACAATGTTTTTTTCTTTTTACTGTTTAGGTTTATGTAACCTGTAAGAGAAATCATTCAAAACCCAAAAAAAAAGAAAACGGTAAATAGAGAGAAGATGATTGCTTATTTAGCTTTGGTATTGTTTTCTTCTCATTTCTTTTAGGGATTTGGGCTAGTTTTGTAGCATGTGTGCAGTAATATGCATTGCAAACATCAGTTTCATTGTTTTGGATAATTTATGGGTGATGGATGAGTTATCATTTAATTTGTAGCCACCATGTGAGAGGTCAAGACACCTTGCTATTACTACATTTTGTTCTTCTATCCTAGGCCACCATGTGAGAGGTCAAGACACCTCCAAATAGCTTTTGAATGTACATCCAGTTTTCCCTCTCCACTGGCTGTGGATAACGTATATATTACAAGTCGAATTTTTCTCCGTTGCTCTCAGATGGGGAATAATAACGTACTGTTAGAACCTGGTTTGTTGGATCTCCAGGTGTGGCTTGTTAATGTATTGTATCCCAAATCTTCTCGACCCTTTCATTCATGGATAAGAAGATAGGCCCATCTTCGTAGAGGCTACAAGTGGGCCTTACCTGAAACATTTGTGGATGGTAAATCCAACTTTGCTATTCTATTTTGTTCTGTTTTATGACAAATATATAGTTTCAGGCCTGACCGTGAAGAATCTGGGTGAAACATGATTGTGGGTGAGTCAGATGTGGACTAACCATAGGAGCCTAGCCCAGATTTAATGTGGAAAAACAGGAAAGGGTCGTTTACCTTGCACATTCAACGCCGGATGGTTATGCATGATCAAATATTTTTTTCCCAATGCTTATCCATTATGCATGTCCTGTGTGAATAACGTATGACAATGGTGTGCGATTAGGGTCATTATTACACCAAGATTTCTAAAGTAGTAAAAGTATTTCACATCTGGCATTATTGGAAGGTCATTACATGTTTAACACGTTCATCACATTTACATATGCAATTGGTCACTAGATAAGAACTCATCGGTCAATTTCTCTAATTTCCCGTTCCTATCGGTATCTTTTTTGTAATCCTAGATTTTCAAGGGTGTTTATTTTACTAATAAAATGTAAGACCTTTAAGCTAATTGTATCTAATCTACGCAGATTTTTAATTAATTGCATTTCTTGCAGGTTCTGGCCCAGTTGGTATGGCTCCTAAAAAGAAACGCACTTGCCAATGCCCAACATTCGATCGGTCTAGGTTTTTAAGTGAAGCAGGCCAAATCTCCTACATGAACAAGTTCCAGCATCGTACTGTTGTGCCCGAAAGAATTGTCATGTACAATGAGCTAAAAGACACTGATTTTGTTGTGTGGATGCGTGAGAGAGAATGGTTTACCCTGTGTGATATTGGATACCAGATAGTGGTCAATTGGGTGAGGGAGTTCTACTCTAACATGCACAAAGTTTCTGACACTTCGTTCAAGACATTTGTTCGAGGACAGGAACTCGAGACTACACCTGATCTTCTAAGTCAAGTGCTAGAAATTGATAGCGTCGAAGGCGCACACTTCCCGATAGTTAACAACCGTCGGATTAATTACAATCTGGTAGCAAGAAAATTGACCGGCAAGCCTATAGCATGGGTCGGTGGTGACATATCTCACAACAGGCTGAGTGATTCCTATCGCTTGTTGAATATTTTCATCCGTCACAATATCAGCCCCAAAGTTAACAAGAGAGTCACAAAGGAGGATGGGTATCTCCTGTACTGCATCGGGACTCAAAGGAAAGTCGACGTTCCTCTCGCGGTGTTTCGTAGCATGGCCAAGGTCGGCGCTGCATCTCAAAATACGGCTCTTCCCTTCCTGGGTCTCATCTCCAAAATGCTACAGGACATGGGTAAGTTGGCTGAACCTAACGAGGACATTATAGTCCCCAAGCAGAAGATTGATCGCTTAACCGTTGAAAAGTCCAGGTCCCACATCCCATCTGTTGAGTTGGATTCTGATGATGAGGGGGATATAGCTGGTACCTTTGGAGCTGCTCCTTCAGGCGTAGGCCCTTCCGTACCTGCAGATTTTGACGCAGGACTATCAGGAGATGATCAATTGGGTGAGGGGACGATTCATGAGTTAAATGAGCACTTAGGGCGTTTAGAAGTGCGAGTGAATGAGGGCTTCGCCGAGATGCGACAGAGTTTTGCCGATATGCTCAATCTTCTGCGCTGCGACTGATTGTTCATCCTGTTAATGATGTCCACTGAGGGTGCCATCTCAGTCTCACAGTGGAGTTGAGTTTATTGTTATTTGATGACTTCACTGGTTTCCATCCCCTTTTCAGAAGGCTATACAACTATGTTAGGTGGAATTTCGAGTCATGTCCATGCTTAATGGTTCCTATTTTCTTATTTTACTCTGTTTAATACTTTTGGTTTTCAGACCAGTGGGTATTGTTAACTCCAAAACTATACTGTATTTTTTAGTGATCATTTTGTTCGGTGCACTTCTCTGATTGCATGGATTGTTGTGAATATAAAACTTTGACATCTATCATTATGAAGCTGCGTCATGCCCGTGGATGAAATATACATGTATGCATATAATCATTAAAAACACCGAGATAGTTTTTGGAAGTCCAGATACAAGTGGAGGTGGGGGACTCTATTTACATCAACGTCAAGGCGGGGTGAAGAGTGTTTAATTTCCAGTTTGGGTAGCTAGTGGCAAGCCATAACCGGATATGATCAGCAATTGCATTAAACAGGTCTCTATAAAAGCCTTTATGGGCTTTAGTTTCCGGAATTCCATTGTCTTCTATGCTTGATATTTCTATAGCCATTATCCGATCACCACGTCACATGTGCAATCCTTGTGGACAGCTTTCCGCCTCAATAGAAGCTATGGCACGTATGGCACATCAATCAACTGACAGCAGGCCAAAATTTCTGGCATGAATGACTCAAGCCCAAAATGAAAAAAAGCAAACAAACTTTGAAATTGTAGCACTTGGATTATGAATCTTCCTACATGAAATATATCCAGAGGCTGACTCACACACAATACAAGGCCTGGCGAGGCTCGCTTGGAGCATCCTTCGGTTGCCTATTTCATGCGGTTGCATGATTTTCGTGCATTCATTGCGATGGCCTCCAATATCTGACGTTAATTGAATTTGCTGAATTGGATAGCTCCCGAGGACACCTTGCCGAGGATCTTTCGAGATTTACATGGGACCATTTTAGATTTGTCACATGGAAAAAAAGGTGTAGGAGAGTAACATTGTGAAGCATGTTGTAGATGTGTTTGGACACTGATAGCATTTTTTTTTCAAAAGAACCAATCATTTTACTCTTAAAGGATCTTCAGCAATGCATCGTCTGAGCACTCCTTTTATTCATATGATGTTGCTGCCCTTTGAATCCTGGCCGTTGATTGCATATGTCTGACGGTGAAGGGCGAGGCCGGAGAAGAAGAGGGAAAGAGAGAGCAGTGAACCGAGGGGAAGCGACAGCAGGCGAGAGAGAAGGGAGAGGAGGGAGGGGAGAACGCATGCAGAGAGGGAGATGGAGAAAGAGAGGAATAGGATAGGCGGGACAAGGTTAGCGAGAATGGGTAATAAAGATGACGATGTCGTTCGATACATGTGGGGGTAAAAGTGTCCAAAAATCATATACGAACACCGATTTCAGTGTTTATGTGTATTTTTGTTTAAAACTGGGAAATACATGTACAGGGACACTTTTCTTGTAAAATTCCCTTTTAAAAAACGTAAATTATTTCCTTGTGTCATTTACATATGTAACATTTATATATGTAAATGAAAAATGACCTCTAAGCACTAGTTTGTTTACCTTTGTAGAGTAAAAATAAAGTGGATGTCAATTTAGGAAAAAATAAAAATAAAAATTGTTAAGGTAAAGATAAGGTTGCAGAAGAATGTGGAAGGGAAAATATCTGAAGAAGCACAGCTAGAACTATACGATCCACACTTTTATCAGATGATCCGAACCGTCGAAATGTAGGGGAAAAGTTCTAATTTCTTAAGAAAACTATGCTCACAGTGATGTTGTCATATCACACCTCGGTCTCGAATCACCCTGGCCTAGGGTAATCCTTGAGGTGAGACACACGTACTCCCGTGATGCTGTACCTGTCTCGAGCCAAATACAACACAGGACGGAAAAAAATAACTTTTCCACACGTGAGTCGAGCTCACTAGAACCCGTCAATAACATTTGATTTGCAGCAGAAGCTGTAAATTTTGTACACAAGAGGTATCATTTCCCATTTAGTCCAATTAAACATTCAAGTTTAATACAAAAGAATTTTACAAGTATATACATTGCTTTACAAAAGAGGGTGTATAAAAAAGCCCTATACAACTATACCAAAAGTAAAATAAAAAGTATAACTAACAACTAGTGACCACACAAAAAGGGATTAGTCACCCACTATCTGTAATACTCAAAATGTACACTGCGCTCTCCGGAGGAGGAAGTATCTATGCTGGCCCTTGCTCCGGCCATTCCTCTAATCCTAGAGGAACCTCTTCGGTACCCTCCTCTCCCTCCTTGGCCTCTTCAAGGCCGAGAGATGTACCTGTGACTGTGACACCAAGAGTAGTATCTCAATACGACGATCTAGCAAGTATAGGCATATATAGGGAAATACACAATTTTACAAATTGAATTAACATATGTCAATGTTAGGTAATAGCTAGGCAAATTGTGAGAAAATTGAATAATTTATGCTCGGGAATAAAAGGAAAATAAAACATGCTAATTGGCTACTACATTGAGCTCATCCTCTCAAAAGAGAGCGAATCTAGTTGGGATGTCACTAGCGGCGCGGCCAAAGTCTAGCTGGCTATCCGGGTCTGGAATTCCAGTGCTCCAGATGACTTATTACAGTAGTCTCGAATAATTAAACCAAGTTCAATGCCGTAGGGTATCACAGGGTCGAAGCTAAGTAGTGCCGACTCAATCGAATCAAATAAAAATCGAATTTGAGTAAGTCTATATTCTTTTGTTCACAATCAAATCTAATAGTACCCTCAATGATGCGAATACTTACTCAATCCAAAATTTTACGAATACTGAAACAGTTGTGCAACAATTAAGCCACAAATTAGAATTAGGGACTTGAACCATGAATTAACACTAATAATGCAACTAATTAGTTAATTTGAGTTTGATCTCAATAAAGAAAATTGACTTCAATATGAAATGCAATAATTTAGAGAATTCAAGGTCTTTTTACTAGCCAACCCTAATCTATTTCTCTTAGTCATTAACCGTCCAATGCAAGGAGCTCCGGAAAGTCGACGTACTACTATCTTATTGGGTGTCACTTGTTATGGGAAATACGTCGAATTTCCAAAAATATCCCTCATGGCATAGTGCTAGACCAAAAATTGTCCATTAGACCAATGAATGAGGTTAATGGTTCCATTATAAGGTCATAAGGGTCTTAAAGATCCTAACTCCTTATGGAAACAAGGGTGTGCTCCATAATTACCTATTAAAAGTGATTAGGGTGGGTTATTATAGGTTAAGCGTGATAATTCACCCTAAAATTGAGCAAAAAATAAGCCCAGTCTACAGCTTCAGGTTCGCTCGAGTGGACCCATGTTCGCTCAAGCGAACTCTATCTAGAGGGTTGATTGCTCGTGTGATCCATTCTGTTTGCTGGAGCAGTAAGTTCAGAAGGGTGTTTGCTTGAGCGAACGCCATCCAGAGAGGTGATTGCTTGGGTGGTCCTTTTGATCGCTCGAGTGAGTGTTTCAGGAGGGATGTTCGCTCGAGCGAATGCTCCAGAATTCCTGAATTTCGGAATTTCATGTTTCTTCCTTCCATTTCTTCTCACACCTTCTTCTATCACAAAACCTGCATAATGGAGCCTCCTTACTCCCATTTACCACATTTAATCCTTCCATTACCTCCATCAATTAATTCATCAACAATCTAATACTTTCATTTCATTAAAAGTAAAATCATCAAGAGAGTTTCATTTGAATCAAAGGCAACTAACAACATGTAAATCCAAATTTAAGCTTATACTTGCCTCCAATAAAGCTTTTCCAAGCTTTATCTTGCTTACCCAAGAGCCTTTTGACTCTAATGCAACTCAAAGACATCAAACAAGGAGGGTTTGGCTCTTACCTCGACAAGAAATCCAAGTTTGGCAAGAGTAAGGGTTGAAGGAGATGAGTTCTTGTTGTAAGTCCATGGGGATCCGAACCCTAGAGGGGGGGTGAATAGGGTGAGCTTCTTTTATGACCAATTTTAACTAATTTTAACTTCTTAAAAACCAACTAGTCACAAGTGATGATTATCAAACAATATGCGGAAGCTAATATAAACAATCACCACAAAGCAAGCACCATTACACAAGGATTTATAGTGGTTCGGCCTCAATGCCTACATCCACTACCGGCTTGTGATCCAACACCCCACCGGATTTCCACTATTTATGCTTTTCAATAGGCTAAGCAATAACCTTTACAATATGCTTTCCAAGGCTAAGCAATAACCTTTACATTGATGTTTTTCAAGGCTTAACATCAACCTATATATTATGCTTTTATAGGCTAAGCAATAACCTCTTCAACCACAAGGTTGGTTATCTCTCTAATTTAGTGTCTTTAATACACTTGATGGAGATTCTATTAAGCTCATTACATTGCCTCTTAAATAGGCGGATATGGAAGTGAAAAACAAATACACACTCACACTATGAATGCAAAGATGAAAACACATGAAGTGTGTGTGTGTGGTCCTCAATCATTTAGAAAATGAAAGCTCATAAATGTATGCCTAAGGCTTTTGAAAGTTTTAGCTCATAAAAACATTTATGATTGAGGAAGTAATGCAATCACATGTTAAAAGTAACAACTTGTTAATGATATCAAAGTTACACAAGTTGTATGAAATGGATTAGCTCTAAACATGTGATGCATAGGGATGTCAATCAAATCATCAATGAAGCTCAAAACATAAAAATAGATTTGATTGAAAATAGGGGACAAATCATATGTAATTATAAAGACAACTTGAAAATGATTTACCAATCAAAGCAAGGCAAGTTGTGAAACATTAAAACAATAATACACATATGATTTGTAATGATGTTGGATCCAAAACATAAGATACATTTGAGAGAGATTTTCTTATGATGGAAAACAACAACCAATGATTCAACAAAGTATATGAATCATGTTACATATTTCATTAACATGATCTACTTAGATTTACCAAAGATAAAGTACTACTTTGATGAATCAATGGTGATGTATCCAAAACAATAGATCTATTCAAAATATAACACATGCTAAGGATACAACACATCATAGGTTAACATGTTACTAAGATTTACCAATGATAAAACAAAACATGAAAACATATGATTTGTAAAGAAGTTGAATCCAAAACATAAGTTAGTTTTGAAAGAGATGTTCTTATGATGGAAAACAACAATCAAAGATACAACCAAGTATATGGATCATGTTACATATGATTTACCAAAGTTCTTTCATTAACATGATCTACTTAGATTTACCAAAGTTAAGTACTACTTGGATTGAATCATATGATGTTGTATCCAAAACAATAAATCAACTCAAAACATAAAATATGTTAAGGACACAACACAAACATAGTTTAACATGCTAGAAATGATTTACCAAAAATAAAACAAAAGCATGAAAACATATGATTAAGGAAGGAAGAGCCTACTTGGTGGTTTAACTTCATTAATCCAAGCTTTAGCTTTCCTAATCATCCCCTTCATCCCTTGGTTCTTTTCCCTTTTGATATGCCTCAATACCTCTCAAGGAGGGGCTTAAAAATCCCAACTTTTGGAAAGGGAAAGAACTCCTTTTTATAGCCAAAACAGCCCCAACGGCTAGTTTAGCCGGTTGACCGGCCATGACAGGCCGGTTGACCGGCCAAGCACAACGGTCATAAAAAGAGCCGTTGTGCCAGCCCGGTTGACCGGGCCTCTTGGCCGGTTGACCGGCCACACATGGCCGGTTGACCGAGCCTGCCCAGAATTTCCCATTTTTTGGGTTTCTTGAAGATTTTCTTTGGGGATCTTTTGGGCCATTAAAATCAAGCATTTTCACATGTTTTAAATCATTCTAAGATGTATAAAAACATGAAACAAAAAGCCTAAAAGGATTCAAAGACTTTTAAAACAAAGGCTTGCTTGATTTCTTGAAAACTCTTTTCAAATGAAATTGCATACACAAATGATTCTTTTTGTGATGAATGTATGCAAAACTCAAACCTAAATTCACAAGATGATTTTCCAAATATAATGCACAATGAATAAAGTTTTCAAAAGAGTTTTGGGTTCTAAAACCAATGCATCCAAGTTTAGAACCAAAACATGCATATAACACAAACTTTTCCAAATCTAAAAACCAATGCATGTATAAAACTAGATTTCAAGTTTATTTAAAAACCAATGCAAGTGTGTAAATCACATGATGCTAGAATGATAATGCATCCATCAAATTGCAATCTATAAAAACCCTAACACTTGTCAACAAGGAAGAGAGGAAGAAGAAGAAGAATCTAGATGAAGATGAATCCAAGTCTTGTTCCCAACGCACATGCCACAAACCCTCTTGATGATTTGGAAAAGAGAGAAAGAGAATGAAGGAGAAGAAGAGCTCCTTTTAGCTACTTGAAAGAAAGGAAGTAATTGGGATAGGTTTGTTGAAAGGGATATAAGAGATAAGGTTCTCATTTTACAAGGAAGTCCCTCTACTTTCTAGGGTTTTCATAAAGGGTCAAGTGGTGGCCCACTTACTCAATAGTTGGTCAAATGAAGTAGTGTCTAACACGAAAATCGACGTGCTCGTTGAAATGCACGCGATGACGCCAAAATGACATGCAGATGAATCAAAATGAGAAAATCGATAATTATGAAAAAACCTTTGACTCTTATTCAACCGAGTTAAATCAGTTCCAACTCACCTATCTAAGGCTCACAACTCAACTAACTCAATCCATAAGGGCTAACTAACACTAATTACCATCATTAGCAACTAAGCACAATTAATTAAGTGAAATACACTTAATTAGCACTAAACAAGGCTAAATTGGGTCGGGGTGTAACATGTCACATTGTGTATGCACAAAAAAAAAAAAAAACACACATAGTGTGGAAAGTCTTCTCATTGGATAGTCTTGGCAGCGGAGAAAGCACTTTCCTTGGAGCACTCATTTCTTTTGAAATATTCACAGGTGATAGGATCCACATTGGGGGCAACAACTTGAGCCCTTCCTGATCATCACTCACAAGATAGAAAAGGCAAAAAAAAAAAGAACAACTACTACACGTTTCGCATATTTCTCAAAATCATCAAGAGGTCTAAGATATAAAATTTCAATAACTTTGGTATGTCAGTCCTGTGGAAGATCTTAGATCATGAATTATGAGCCAACAATTCTACAGAAAAAAAAGAAATTAGCCTATCTTTTTTCTTTTTTATCTTTTTTATATATTTTATAAAAAAAGATATAAAACTTCACACCTTGGAGCTTATTTGGGGCGACTCCAACTCACGGTTTACATATGTAAATCACTTGGGTTGGAGGTGTGAATATTTTTGCACTAAACTGAAGCCATTTACTCACAATTTTATTACACATGTAATTAGTTTATTTATGAAAATTAGGATGAGCGAACATTAAACAACCGAACCCCTGCAAACGGAAACGGTTATCTAGAACTAATCTTAGCAAAGTTAAAATCATATTTAAATCTCCACCTTATATCCTTCACTAATCACCTCTTTAATATGCCTTTGTTAGAGCCAAATTTACCATAGGGATTCAATTCCATGCAAACAAGCAGCAGACACTAAAAGTGACTATAGAACATTGATCAATATGCAAGGAAAGATCAATTCAAAGTAGTTTGTGATAAAAATCAAAGTTTAATTTCACTATTTTCAATATACTCATATAAATCTTCTAAACTAGCTCCCATCTAAGCAAGTACTTGAACTAATTAGAAAGTAACTTCAAAACCAATGGTCATGCTATGCTAGCAAAGGATAAATTCAAAGTAGTCTGTTAATAATATCAACTCTATTCTCACAATATTAGACTTCCAAAGTGACTCCATCAAATACTTAAATTAATTAGATAGCACTAAAAATAATTGCAGGACAAACGATCCTGCAAGCAAAGGATCACCAAGCAAAGTATCAAATTAAAGTAGTTTGTTATAACACAAATGAAGCTCAAGACTAGTACTGAGAATCTCAATTTCTGTTTTTTTTGGTAGAAGAGAATCTCCTTTTTATGGTGGACTTTGAGGAAGTATGCTCAAATCTCATCTGGTTAGCATTTTCTTTGTAATCTCAACCTATATCTAGTTAGCCCTGCTTCTGTAAATAAATATTACTTAACCAATCAACACCAAAATACTCAGTAAAACATGTCAACAGAAAATGATTATGAAACGTGGAATTTCAAAGAACTTATCTGCTTCTACTAGATAATTGGTCTTTCTTTTATTCTTTTTACTAAATTACTTTCTTTTTCCAATTTCCTAATATAAGTCTACTTGTATCAACTTTCACTTGATAGTGTAAAAGTAACTATAGCAGAAAGGATTTCATTTGATGATTCTAGTCAGATTCATCTTGGTAATCTTGAGTGGGGTTAATACATGCAGTGTCTGTTGCTTCTGCTAAATACTAAAACACAGTGTAATATGATACATTTACTTTGAGTGTTGTTTTGAAGAAATGAGTTATAATTATCTAACACATAACCTGGTTACACTTCCCAATCTTGTAAAAGATGTATTAGCTTAGAGACAAGGGCACCCAGTTTTATTCCTGTGTGGGGTGTTTTCCTAAGAGTAGGATTATGCTAGTTTTGGTAGCAATACTAGCTCAGCTCATCCCAATCTCGGTATCCAAGTTTGGCAATAATGCCAAGATTCATCTAGCTCGGTAACAGTACTAGCTAGACATCTCAATTCAGCTCGGCAAACAGTGCCAGCTGGCGCCAAGCTTGAGCTAGCCTCGGTAAGAGTACCGACTAGGCTCATCTCGGTCTCGGTATAAGGCACCTCGACAATAGTGTCAGGGCGCATCCGAATTTGGTCTCAGTATCATCTCCAGCTCGGTCCGTCCACGAGATGAGTACCAAGCCATAATTGCACTTTCACAGAGTTACAACTACGTTGCAGAACTTGCTGAAAGACAAGATAGGCGCCAGATAATGGTCGGGTGTCGTCTTGATCAATCACATCCACAGTAATACGAGAGGCCATCTCTTGATTCGACCTGACAGTATCTCCACCTACCCCTACTAAGGGAGCGCCAGGTGAAAACCTCTACATATACAAGGGCAAGAATCCCTTCGGAGGTATGTTTTTTACAACATCATGCAATACTAGCATACTTGCCTCTCATCTCCATCATTTGTTCAGTGACAACACTAACTCAGGCATCGGAGAGCCTTCGGCTGATGGCAGGCAGGGTCTCTGACCTCTATTCCTTCTTCCTTTTCATGTTTTAAGGAGATCCATCTTCCCCAAAGAAGTTTAAACAACAAATCACGAGTCTCATACTCACCTAATCGAAGTTCGTAATATTTAGGCACTCACAATTGGCGCCCTCTGTAGGAAAAGATCAATAAAGCCATGCCTCTAGCAGCGGCAAAGGATCTACAAAGCCCAGCCACCATCATCGATGACCCCCTGTCGAACAAGATCCAGGGAAAGTCTGATGCGACAGTCATGGACGACTTGTAACTCAGACATGTTCATCAACAAATGGGGTGGCAGCACCTCCCCAGCAAAACGCTCCTCCACCGAAGCACCCCTAGCAAAGTGCTGCCCTGCTCGATACTCCCCTGCGGAGCAAAAGTTCTAGCAGCAGCCAGGTCTCGTCTTTTCCTCCATCAGATGGATTACGACAGCGATGGTGATGAAGATCTGTCCTTTGTTGGTGCCAAGACCAGAAGCCTCGGCCCTCGCATCCTTTAAGCAAGCTCTACTGCCAAGAAACAAGCTTCTTAGGGACCTCATTCAGTTTCCCATAGTCACGGTGAAAGCATTGTTCAACAGGGCGAGGCACGATGAAGCTCGAGCTCGAGCTCACTAGAGTTTCAATCACTGGCGGGACCCCTCCCCCAGAAAAGAAACGGCGGTCAAGGAAACAGTTCCTTGACTAGCCATGCAGTCTTCATCCTCAAGTCTCGGTTCAGAGATAGCGCCAGTCGTGGCTCGGACAGTTCCAGTCGCGACAGCTCCAGCAGCGGCCTTGGCGATATCACCAACCACAACTCCGTAGGATTTTCAACTGCAGCATCGGTGACAGCACCAGCCTCAGCCCAGCTTCTTCAGTTGAAAGCTCCAGCAGCGGCCTCGGTGATAGCACCAGCTGCTGCTCGGACAAATCTCCATCTTGACAGTTCCGGTAAAGGCATCGGTGACAGCACTAGTCATAGCTCGGACAGTTCCAATCTTCATAGCGTCAGCAACGGCTTTGGTGACAGCACCAGCCTCTACTACACAGCTTCAGCGTCGGGCCTCGGTGGTAACACCAACCTCGACTAATAAAGCTTCGGCAATGGCCTCGGTGATAGCACCAGCCACGACCCGGACAGCTTCACTTACTCTGATTCTCGCCAAGTTACAGAACTCGGCAGCGTTCACAACTCGGTTGCAGAACCAGCTACAAAGTGCCGTAGTGATGGAACTCGGCAGCAGTCTTAGCTCAGTGATAGCACCAGCACAGAAGAGACGATAGCTAGGTTACAGAACCAGCTGCAAAGTGCTGCAGTTATGGAACTCGGCAGCAGTCTCAGCTCGGTGACAACACCAGCACAGAAGAGACGACAATTCGATTACAGAACTAGCTGCAAAGTGCCGTAGTTATGGAACTCGGCAGTAGTCTCAACTCGGTGATAGCACCGGCACAGAAGAGACGACAGCTCAGTTACAGAACCACCTGCAAAGTGCCGCAGTTATGGAACTTGGCAGCAGTCTCAGCTCGATGACAGCACCAGCATAGAAGAGACGACAGCTCGATTACAGAACCAGTTGCAAAAGTGCCACAGTTATGGAACTCGGCAACAGTCTCAGCTCGGCTGCTATCCTAGTTCGGTTATGAAACCAACTATGCAGTTGAAGAACTTGATGGATTCCTATAAGAATCTAGTTCGGTTATGGAACCAGCTGAAAGTATTCTATCTCTGAAGATACAGGTACTTCTTAAAGTTATTTAAACTTGAGTGCCAAACTTGAGTGTAATCGGAAGTCTGGTTGTTGAACTGAGTTCGATTAGCCTAAGTCACTTCTGGTTATGGAACCAAAGTCTTTTTGCCTACTGGTCACTCAGTTCCGGTTACTGAACCGAACTCAACTACTTGATAAAAAATCAGGCATTTATGCTAAGAGCCCAGTTGTGGAACAAAAGTCAAGCACACACATGTTATTATTAGAAAAAATGAGAAGGCAAGTATGGAGAGAAAGTCTATTTCATTGATGGAAGAATAGTTACAAAGCTCTTTACATTACAAAGAAAAAGAAAAAAGATACAAGAGAGATTAAGAATCAGTAGCCTCAACGTTGACGCCAAAAGGCTCAACCATGGTGACTTGGGGAGCAACCTCAGGTGGAGTCGGGGCAGCTTCAGCAGTGGGGGCAAAACTCGGCCCAGGCTCAGGGCAAGTAAATTTCGGCAGGTCCTGATAGACGGGATGATCCTCCGGGACCTCTACCGTCTTTAGTGCAGCTCGGCATCCGAGCTCGAACAACGCCAAGCTGATGTTCTCGACTTGGGCCTTATACTCTTTTGTAGCCGCATCCACCCCGTCCTGGAAACATGTCTCAATTTCAGCTTGGAGTGATGCTTGGAGTTCGGCTTTCTCCTTGAGCGCCTCTTCGAGCTTGGCATCCCACTTTGCCAGCTCGACCTCCAGTTCGAGAATCTGCTTATCCTTGACCCCCGGCCGCACCTTTCAGTAGGTGGGTCTCGGCCTTCACATCGCAAAGCTCTTTAAGCACGAACTCGATCTCTGCCCCCTGGCTGCTTATCTTCTCCTCCGCCACCTTCAGCTCCCGGCTACTCCCCTCCAAGGTCGCAGTGAGTTTCTTCTTCTCTGCCTCCAGCTTTTCGACCTTGGAGCCACTTTCACGGGCCCCTCTAGAACCACCCGAACCCTCTGGGCAGTCTGCGAAGAGGAACAAGCATCAAAAGAAAAGCTGACAAGATCGAAAGATATTCAGAGAACTGTGTTGGAAACCTACCGAGAAGATCGACTGCAGAGACGCGACCATCAGCGCCACATCATCCACTCCTTTGTGCCTCTGCATGTCCAGTGGTAAAGCACACGCGTTGGCGAGAGCGGCAACGACTGAAGGACTGCTGTTTAGACGGTCTTCCACAGTCATGGGTCTCCCTGGCCTGAGCTGGAGGCTTGGCCTCCATAGAGCCGCTCCCGTGGTCTGAGAAGTCGAGGCATGCCCAGGGCCCCTTTTCCAATGAGCCCTCGCCCCTGGGCCTCTTCTCTCTCGGGGCCTTCTCTCTAGCCTCTTCGGCAGGGTACTGCCGAGCTCCCGAGCTGCGGCCCTTAGACTGCGACCTCTTCTCAGCCCTGCCTCCCTCTCTTGGAGTCTCGGCGGAACGCTGCCGAGCTGGACTAGCACCAGCAACAGCAACAACAATTCCAGCAGTAGTGCCGGCGGCAATAGCAGCACCAGCAGCAGGAACCCCGGGAAGACAGTAGAGGTAGAAGGGGCTCGACCTCCAAAAAGTTTCGCCCCCAGGTCTTTCACCTTCACAACATGGCGTCTTTTCTCCATCTCCTCTCTCCTTTCTTTTTCACGGTTGGACAGGGATGGATAGCTCTCTACGAGTTCGGCCAAATTAACAGCCTCCAAGCTGGCGGGCACAAGCTCCTTCCTCTTGATGTACGTGTGGTAGCTAAGCTCATATCCGAGCAAGGACCAGACAACTTGCCCATTGTGTCCTTGATACTCGCACACGAGTTTCAGCCAGCTGTTGTTCCGCTTCCAGCTGGCGCGCTCAGCTCCCAGCTTCCTCTGGCTGATCTTTGCACGACAAAAGATAACATCAGCTCGTCGAGACAACAAAAGGAAGAAAACAAGAACACTCTAAGCTCGGTAGTTACTTGGAGGAATCCTGAAGTGTCGAGGAATCCTGTACAATCTCTCCGCTTCGTTCTATTCTCTGCCGAACTCCCAGTTGCCAGAGACGAGTAGGCGATCGTCCCTGGCATGTTTGTTTGAGTCCTCCAGATCGTGGACGAAGAGCTCCATTTTCGGCTTCCTCTGGAGATAATAACTATGACCGTCTACGGCGGTCTTGCAGAGGTCATATGTCATCGATGTCATGGATACCGAGGTTAATGCCCAAAATCTTGTTGAGCTCGGCGACGCCCATTATGACCTTATAGCCATGGGCATCAGCTGGCATGGGCCGAGGTGCCATGTCGCCAAGCAGGCCCTAAGAAGATGGTGGATGGGGAACCTAACCCCTCTCTCTATTATTGAGACTAACGGGAATGACATCCAGCCATCCTGGAAGGAGTAACCTTCAGGTTATCCAGTTTGGTTGGGACGTCCTGGGATCCCATACATCTCCCTGAAACCAGCCATGGCTTCAGGGGTATCCGCCCAACTCCTATAAGATCCAATTTTTCTACAGATGGAGATAGCAGAAAGGGCAGAAGCAAAAAACCCTAAACCCTAGAGTAAAAGCCCCTAAAATAAGAAAAAAGGTGGTGCACAAAAGACAGGGACAGGAAAGAAGACTCACAGAAGGAGATAGTCTCCGGACTTGGTTTTGCTAAGTCAAGATTCCAGCAAGGCTCCGGTAGGGTTTTTTTCTCTCTTGCTGCAGAGCTCTATCTGATGAATGCCAAAAGTAAAGAGACGAAGGAGGAAGAACCTTATTTATAGATGGAATGGCGCCCGTTCAAATTCCTGAAGGCACGTGTCACTTCGATTTCGCTGAACGACCAACCTGATGGAAACACGTGGCACTGCCAGTTCATCTCCCGATGAGATCCTGACGCTCTATTTATTGCCTTGTGAAGGCAAAACAACAGCGTGATATTTATTGCCTCGGGCAGATGAAGCGTCACCAACCCAACATTTATCACCTCGGGCAGACGAAGCGTCACCGACGTGCTATTTATTGTCTCGAGCAGGCAAATAGACTTCATGATAAAGATCAGATGTCGTTAGCCAGCACCGAGATGGAATTCAAAATTGATACCTCAGATCTCTCAACACGATACTTAGCTCCCGACCTCAAAAACACTAAGAGGTCACGAGCTATGGGGCAATTGTGTGGGGTGTTTTCCTAAGAGTAGGATTACGCTAGTCTCGGTAGTAGTACCAGATCAGCTCATCCCGATCTCGATATCCAAGTTCAATAATAGTGCCAAGATTCATCTAGCTCGGTAACAGTACGAGCAAGACATCTCAACTCAGCTCGGCAAACAGTGCCAGCTAGCGCCAAGCTTGATCTAGCCTCAGTAAGAGTACCGACTAGGCTCATCTCTGTCTCGGTATAAGGCACATCGACAATAGTGTCAGGACGCATCCGAATTTGGTCTCAGTATCATCTCCAGCTCGGTCCGTCCACGAGATGAGTACCAAGCCATAATTGTACTTTCACAAAGTTACAGCTACGTTGCAGAATGTGCTGACAGACAAGACATGCGACGGATAATGGTCAGGTGTCGTCTTGATCAATCACATCCACATTAATACGAGAGGTCATTTCTTGATTAAACCTGACAGTATCTCCACCTACCCCTACTAAGGGAGCGCTAGGTGAAAACCTCTACATATACAAGGGTAAGAATCCCTTCGGATGTATGTTTTTTACAACATCATTCAATACTAGCATACTTGCCTCTCATCTCCATCCTTTGTTCAGTGACAACACTAACTCAGGCATCGGAGGGCCTTTGGTTGATGGCAGGCAGGGTCTCTGACCTCTATTCCTTCTTTCTTTTCAGGTTTTAAGGCGATCCATCTTCCCCAAAGAAGCTTAAACAACAAATCACGAGTCTCATACTCACCTAATCTGAGTCCGTAATATTTAGGCACTTACAATTCTAAACATCTAATAATCACTGACTTCGTGTATTGGCCAAAATGTGTAAGCTAAAAATTGTTGCCCATATTTTCTATTAACCCTCCTTTTTTTTATGTCAAATTCGATAACTACGCTGACCACATAAGCCTCGATCCTCTATGGCAAACGAAGAATGGTATTGGCATAAAACATTAGGCACCACAATGAAGTAAAGAAATTTTTTTTTTTTTTGGTCTCAATGAAGTAAAGAATTTGAATAAACTTTTGGCAGTGGGACTGACTAGTATGCTCCAACATCACCTTCATGTGTATTTTACAAATTTTTATTTTCACTAGAGCATCTATATAAACAGGATTTGAGTCATGTCCTTGTGCTTTGTAAGGCAGGAGAGTTCCAAGGGACCAAAAAAAAAAAAAAAAAAACCAAGAATAAAATGGAAGAGATCATTTCTCCTAACCAGCAGATAGAAATTTCTCTTGCTCCCTCTTCTTCTCATAATGATGGCGATGGAAGGGTCCAGGAAGAAGCCCACATCTCTTTTAACATGGGCGATTTGGATCCAAATTGGGTGTCTTCAATCAAAGAAAGGCATCTTGTTAAGCCAAGAAGATTGACAATGTCATCGACTAGCATTTCATGCTCTATCCACCGAGTTCCTGAATGACTCTGCCAACATAATGAGAATGCACGTGTTCCTCAAATCATATCCATCGGCTCATTTCACTACAAAAGAAGAAAAGCTCAACTACAAGTCATGGAAGAACACAAATGGAGATACCTACATGACATCCTCTCTCGGAACAAAGAAGGCAGCTTGGAGCAGTATCTGGTCGATCACTATTAAAGATTTGGAGGAAAGAGCCCGAGATTGTTACTTAGAAGTTATCACATTGGACAACAATTCTTTTGTAGAAATGATGGTACTCGACGGTTGTTTCATTATTGGGCTCTTCTGTAAGTACTTGATTGAAGATTTCAATGATGCCATCTTTAGATTTGATTGGCTAATTAAAGCAGTTATAACTGACTTGATCATGCTCGAAAATCAGATTCCATTCTTTGTTCTCCATTGTCTATTTGATCTGATAGATGGCACCGATCCATCTCTTCTTCTTGTAGAAAGAGCTTTTAATTTTTTTGGTGGGTTAAATTTGAGTAGGATGACAAGAATCAAGCGCCCTACAATCCAAATCCAGCATCTACTTCATTTAGTATCATATAGGATATCCTCTTCCCTGATGATGGTTGTTCAGGTAAAGGGTTAGTACTAATCCATTGTGCATCCAAACTTGAGAAGCGAGGAATTAGGTTTAGAGAGAGGGTGGACATCAGCATGTACCTTCTTGGACATAAAGTTTCGAACTGGTTTCCGAAAATTCAAATATAAGATTTCTGAACCAAATTGCATTTGAGCAATTATATTGCCCCTGCCAAAAATATATCACATCATGGATTGCATTCATGGATTGCCTCGTCAAAACCAGTAAGGATGTTGAAATTCTTCGTCAGAGAGGGATCATTATCGATGGTTTATTCAATGAGGAACGTGTGGCCACTCTCTTTAACAACATGGGAACAGAAATAAGCCTACCATATAACAACTTCTAGTTTTCAGGGGTTTGTACAGAAATCAATCAGTATATAGTGAGAGAGCTTGGCCAAAATTGAGGGAGTCCTTCGTGGATGATTACTTAAAAAATTATGGTCAATCACAATCTTTTTTGCTGCCCTGCTACTTCTACTTTTATGACACAAACCTTCTTCTCCTCATTTCTCAAGTTTGCATATGGAGATTAGACTTCCTAGGCTTCTGCCATGTTGAACTGCATTGTTCATTGTATGGTCGCTCCTTGTCTGCATTGCATTACATTTACACTACTACATGTTTCAAAAATGCCATGATGTGTAAGCTTCTGTACAAATAATGACTATTGTTTGACAATCTATGCCTTTGATCACATCACATGTGATATATATAGGGAGTGGCTCTCCTCAACTGCAGTTGAGGATTGTATTAGCTAAAACGTGCGATTGCACTTGTTGACCCACGAAAAATAAACCAACCCGCTTCCCTTTTGGTTTCACTTTTCATTTTCCCCCCTTTCCAAACCTATCCCCATTTCGTAACCTAAGCAGAACACTCTCACTCTCGTCTCTCTTTCGGTCTCTCCCCAGTTCACGCGAAGCTTTCCCTATCGTCATCTCTGAAAGACCAAGACCGAATCCTAGAGGAGGGGGGGGGGGGGGGTGAATAGGATGAGCTCTAAAAACTTAGGCCAATTTTAACTTTTAAGTCAATTAAGATTTGATGGAGATTAATTATCTTGTGATAGATTGGAATTTCTAAAATAAGCATACACAAGGAATCACCAACTACAATCTTCATACAACCAAAAGAAAATCATCCATGAAAAGAGAGCAATAGATCAATCACCATGACAAGCACCTTTATAGTGGTTCGGCCAAATTGCCTACATCCACTCCCAGTACACCTACCAGTATTCACTAATTCCAATTAAGGTTTAGGATCACCTCAAACCATACAATCAACACTATGCTTTTCAAGGCTTAGCATAAACCTTTACAACATATGCTTTTCAAGGTTAAGCATAAACCTTTACAACTTAGAATTTTTCTCTTAAGAAATATGCCTAAGGATGCATGGATTAAGAGAGCAATGAAGTGCAATGGAGTGCCTCTAAATAGGCTAATTAGAAAGTGAAAACTCAACTCCTAGAAACATGCATAATAATGACAAAGTCTATGAATATTGCATTTTCTAGAAATAACTCTTTCTCTTTGAAAAGATGAAACTTTGATTGATGCAAAGATGATAAACATAAGATAGATAAAGAGTTGTTTTCCTAACACATGAATATAGTAAAGTGAACTAACTTGTTTTCAAAGAAGATGAACTAAAGGCTAGCATGTTTATGATAAAACAAGAAAACAAATTCATGTGTTACAAAGGCAATATGTTGTATTCATAGCATGTGAGATTTCTAAAGTATTAAGCATGTTATGAAGGACAACACTTTAATAGGAAAGCACCTTGTTAATCATGCATTGAAGGAGATCAAAGATTTTGAAACAAAACATGATTTTAAAAAGACTTTGGATTAAAGAAAGCACACCCATTTGAAGATCAAAGGTTGAATCAATGGAATGGCTTCATAATCCCTTCAAAATGCTCTTGAAAAGTTGCAAACCCTTGGCCTCAAAAGTCCCTCCAAGATCAGCAACTTCTTCCATCCAAAAAGCCACTCTATATAAAGAAACAATTGCCAACGGCTAGTCCCCGGTCGACCCCATGACAGGGCCCGGTCGACCGGGTACACACAACGGCTATAAAAATGACCGTTTGAAAAACTGCTTTTAGCGGCGGCCAGAGACCGCCGGTAAAAGTGGTTTTGGCCACCGATATAAGTCCTGTTTTCCCAAAAATGTATTTTTTAAAGTAATTTTGGTTGGGAATTTTTGGGCCATTAAATCAAGCTTGAAAACATGTTTTAAATCATTCTAAGGGTTTTAAAACATGAAACATAAAAAACCAAAAAAGATTCGAACTTTAAAACCAATGGCTTGCTTGATTTCTAAGAAATTCTTTTTCTAAAACAATTTATCCAAGTTTAAAAACAAAACATGCATATCATGAGATAAAAACAAAGATTAAGAAAGAGAAATATGCAAGAAGATCCTAAGACAAAGACCATGAATGAATGAAAGGACAAGCTTGTGAAAGTGAATGCATCCTATCAAATTGCAACAAAATAAAAACTCTAACAATCTCCCCCTTTGCAATTTGATGGCAACTCTTGAAGCTTGAACTCTCTCTCAATCTCCTTTGAAACTTGAACAGCAACTTCTTTGGATATTTAAGGGGCTTTGGATATTTAAGAAGCTTTGGATATTTGGGAGCATTGGATATTTGGGAGCATTTGGATATTTTGGAGCTTTGGATTTTCCTTGCAGGAGCGACGACACAAGACGACCAACCTAGAAGCTAAACAAAATAACACTCTAGGCAAAGCTACTCCCCCTCAACATAAGCAACCCTTGAATCTTCTCCCCCTTAATTGGTGAACACCTAGAGGAACACTTGATATTTTCTCTCCCCCTTTGACATCTAATTGCAAAGGAGCCTGCCCATCAAAGATAAAACATACAACCTCGTTAGTAGCACCTGTTTATAAGAGATATTAAAATAAAATAAGGTAACAGGTGATTAGCCAACAAGAAATTAGAATTCAGGGCAAGGGCCAATGCCCAATTGATGTCTCAATTTTATGAAACGATCATTTCCAAGGGGTTTAGTAAATAAGTCTGCCAATTGGGTATCTGTAGGAACAAACAATAACTCAATGGTGCCTTGGTCAGCATGATCACGCAAGAAATGATAGCGAATGTCAATGTGCTTAGTGCGAGAGTGCTGAACTGTTTTTTTAGAGATACTAATGGCACTAGAGTTATCACACATGATAGGCATGCATTGTTGTGGAACATTATAATCTAACAAGGTTTGTTTCATCCACAACAGTTGGGCACAACAGCTACCTGCAGCAATATATTCAGCTTCTGCAGTAGACAAGGATACATAATTTTGCTTTCTGCTATGCCAGGCTACTAGGCAGTTTCCTAAGAAATAACAGCAGCCACTAGTGCTCTTCCTATCATCTATAGATCCTGCCCAATCTGCATCACTATATCCAATTAATTGCAGAGTTGAGTCATGAGGATACCAGATACCATAATGAGAAGTCCCATTAATATATTTTATGATACGTTTAACAACTTTAATGTGAGACTCTCGGGGGTCAGATTGATACCTAGCACATATTTTAACGCTAAAAGAGATATCAGGGCGGCTAGCAGTGAGGTAGAGAAGGCTTCCTATCATGCTCCTATAAAGTTTTTGGTCAGCTTTCTTACCCTTAAGGTCACTAGATATTTTAGTAGTGGAGCCCATGGGATTGCAACTAGTCTTAGATTCTCCTAAGCCAAACTTTTTCACTATTTCTAGGGCAAACTTGGATTGACTAAGGAAGATACCATGGTCAATTTGATTAACTTGTAATCCTAGAAAGAATTGCAGGGGACCAACCGGACTCATCTCAAAAGTGGAGCTCATTAATTCTGAAAATCCTTGAGCTAACTTCTCTGAAGTAGATCCAAATACGATATCATCAGCATAGATTGTTAGGTCTTTTGTATTTGCAATTTGATGGATGCATTTGCATATTGGCATCATTTGAATTCACACACATGCATTGATTTAAAATATCTTGAAATCTAGTTTTACCCATGCATAGCTTTTAAGATTTGGAAAAGTTTTTTTTTATGCATGTTTTGGTTCTAAACTTGGATGCATTAGTTTTAGAACCCAAACTCTTTTGAAAACCTAATTCTTTGTGCATTATGTTTGGAAAATCATGTTGAGAATTTAGGTTTGAGCCTTGCATACATTCTTCACAAAAAGAATCATTTTTGTATGCATTTTCATTTGAAAAGAGTTTTGTCAAATCAAGCTAGCCTTTGGTTTTAATCTTGTGAATCATTTTAGGCTTTGTGTTTCTCATGTTTTTAAACATCTTAGAATACCTTAAAACATGTTATTTAAGCTTGATTTAGTGGCCAAAAAATCCACCAAAGAAAAACTTTGAAAATGGAAAAAGTTGGAATTTTGGCCCAGGGACTCGCCCGACAGTGTCGTCGGTCGACCGAGCCCTGTGTCTCGGTCGACCGAGAACACTGCAGGGCAAATGGACAGTTTTTGAACTGTTTCAGGCCAACGGTCAGAAATATGACCGTTGTGCTTTCTCGGTCGACCGAGACCTGTGTCTAGGTCGACCGAGAACTAGCCGTTGGCAACTTTTTGGCTATAAAGTCCATTCATTTCCAACCTTCTTTGGTGTTGAACACATGAACCCTTGAGAGCATTTTGGAGCCATTGAAAGGGGATAAAGTTGGAAAGGCTAGAAGGTCATTAGGAGAGCTAAAGCTTGGATCAATGAGTTAAACAACCAAGTAAGCTCTACCTTTTGTTAATCATAGTTTTCATGTTTTGCTTAAGCTATTGGTAAATGGTTTTGTACATGATAACTATGATGTGTAGAATCCTTTCTTCTTCTAATCTTTGGTCTAATTAAGATTGGATTCTTCACATTAGGTTTCAATCCAAGTTGTTTTTTTTTTAAAACTTACTTAATCATGCTTAGCCAAAGTCTTTGATTTCCTTTAATGCATGATTCTTTGTCTTGGTTGAAACTTGCTTGTTGTTTTCATTCATTTAAACATTAGTAAAATCTATTTGCTTTTGAAAACAACATTGCACATGCATCACATGTTCTAAGTTAGTCTTTTTCTTACAACTTGTGATTCTTGATTTTCATATCATAAACAAGTTATTAAACATACATGTGATTTGCATTAGACTTCATTCAAATCTTTTATATGTCTTAAACTTTGAAATGCCTTGAGCATACATATGAATGAGCCTTCATTTTAAAATTGATTGAAGTCATCACACACACACACATCATGAGCATACACTTTTGCATACATAGAGTGTTTGTGTGAGTTTGTATTACACTTTCATATCCGCCTATTTAAGAGGCAATTTCTTTGAGCTTTAATTTGTATCTCTTAGAGTGATCTTTTGGAAAGACACCTTCTTAGAGAAATCTACATTGTGTAAGGTTATTGCTTAGCCTTTGAAAAGCATATTGTAAGGTTATTGCTTAGCCTAAGAAAAGCATATTGAAAGGTTATTGCTTAGCCTCTAAAAGCACATTGTAAGGTTATTGCTTAGCCTTGGAAAGCATATTGTAAGGGTTATTGCTTAGCCTAGTTAAAAGCATAAATAGTGGAAATCCGGTGGGGTGTTGGATACACAAGCCGGTAGTGGATGTAGGCACGTTGGCCGAACCACTATAAATATTGTGTTGTGGTGATTGCTATGTGGTGATTGATTTGTTTAGCTTCCGCATATTGATTGATTATTCATCACATGTGACTAGTTTTGTTTAAGAAATTAAAATTGGTGTAAATTGGTCATAGTTGTAGCTCACCCTATTCACCCCCCCCTCTAGGGTTAGGATCCTCGTGGACTTTCAATTGGTATCAGAGCCTCGTGCTCTATCCCTTAGGATCAAGTGTTTGGAACTCTTGATTAGGTGTAAAAACCTAGAGTTAAAACCCTAGAGTAGTGCTTATTTGAAAATCATTAGAATGGACTCCACTATGCTAGACTTTGTAGATTCTTCTAGACCCCTCTCTCTTCCTTCTATTAGAGATTCAAACCATCAATTAAATGAATATCAATTTGACTCAAAAGAGGAAGAAAATGAGTATGATGAAGATGATCTTCAACAAGCCTATAATGAATTATATACATTATCTAAAAAGCTTGATAAAAGAAACAAAAGCTTAAGAGAAGAATCTATGAATCTAACCAAAGAGCTAGCATCTTCAAAAGATGAACTTAGAGAGAAAGAAGAAGTAATAAAATGTCTAGACTCTAAGTTCATGATCTCTTTGAATAATCTATCTAACATTCAAGATGAATTAAAAGAATTAAAGATGGATTATGACAATGTCAATAAGGAAAATCTAAAACAAAGAGATCAATTACAAAGGCAAGATAAAGACTTTAACAACTTAGAAGCCAAGTTGATTAAAAGTAAGTTAAAATCACAAGAACTTGGATCTAATATTATTAATGAACTTAAACATGAATTAAAACTTGCCAATGAAGAGCTAAGCAAATATAAGGAAATTGAATATGAACTTTCAAAAGTTAAAAATGAAAATTCAATCCTTATAACCAAAGTCACTCAACTTGAAAACAATAAACAAAAGTATGAGTGCAAGTTTACCCAAAGTGAAGAGAAACTTGAAAAATTATTCAAATTGGGTAAATCTCATGGAGATAGGACGGGTCTTGGTTTTAATAGGAATATGACATATGACCCTAAATTCACCAACACTTTTGTGAAAGGTGAGTCCTCATTCTCTAGCACTCTTTCTCCTTTGCCCAAAACCAAATGTAATTTTTGTGGCATTGAAGGACATTTTAGGTTTGAGTGCAAACTAAGGAAAAGAAGCCATGTGTCTAAACCCATCTTTGAACTCAAAAATGGAGAATCTAAACCTATGAAGGGTAAGACACTAAAAATGAAGAAAGACTCCATAAAGCTTAAACAAGTTAAACCAATTAACAAGGAGTCTCCAAAAATAGATTCTAAAAAGGTTAAACAAGTCAAACCAAGCTTAAAAGAATCTATGAACAAAAAGCTTCTCAACCTACCTCCCTTAAGTCAAAACATGAAAGAACTTTTGAAGAAATTTACTAAGTTAAATCTAAATTTCAAAAGTCAAAGAAAGGGAGAAAATAAGAAGAAAAGAAATTTGAAGCAATCCCCTATGAAACAAACACACCAACTCTCTAAGACTAATCATCAATCTAAAATAGTCAAACCTCAAAGATTTGATGTTAAGTCTAAAAGAATTTATCAAGTCAAATCTCCTTTAGTTGGTGAGAACCCCAAACTAGACCTCAAAGTTCAACCCTCCCAAGACCTTAGGTGGATTCCTAAAGTTATTTACCTAGACAAACCTTAGGGTCTTGAACCTCATTGACCAAACTATTCTTTATAGTCAAATCCTTTTGTTGGTCATGTTGCTTTGCATTTTGGTTCTTTCTTAGTTACATTTCATAAAATGCATTGTTTCTTTATGATCAATTGATTTTGTTTTCATACACCATTCTAAGTTACACTTCATGGTTTTCAAAATCTTTTGATTATAATTTCATCATGTTTGATTTGCTTTTTGCACTCATATGCCTTGCATTGCATTTCTTTACATGATTAATTGATTCTGATGTTAAAAGCTTTCATAGCTAGATTTATTCATGATCAATTGTTGTTGAATCATTTGTAAGACTTTTTGAAAAAATGATTTGACTCAATTCAAATTTTTCCATGGACTTCTAAGTTATACCCTTATATGGAAATTCATTGTTTTGAATTATTCAACTTGTATGTGTTTCAATTAAGTTATATCTTTTAATATACATGTTGAAAATTGATCTTCAAAATCTTTCCTTTTATGCTCATTGTAGGATTTTGTTGATTTGAAGATTGTTTGATTGGAAATGCTCTATAACATCACTAGTTATATTCATCAAAGCATGTTCCATGATTCTCATTTCCTTTTCTTTTGGTTTCATTATCTTAGAAATGGAAATGTTTGTTGTTTGCATCTTTGCTTGTTTGTTTACTTTCCTTGCATATGCAAATGACAATTGGTTCCATGTATGGTTGTGACCTTAGTTACATTTGTAGAAACCATACTAGAACCCAAATCCATCCTTTTTGCCTTATAGTCATTTCTTTATGGATGGTTATGATGTTGATTCATGTAGATTCTCTTGGTGTCATCCTTGTACATGTTTCAACCTCATATGTAGTGTTCTTGATCATATGAATCTCTTTGAAATCCATTCCTTACATTTCTCTTGTTTGATGGATTTCTTAGTGTTGAATTCATATGATCTAGACACTTTGGAAATTGCATGCATTACAAAGCTTTATCCTTTTGCATTGCAATTTGCCTTGTTCATCACTATGCTCTTTAGGAATATCATTAAAAGTGATGAATATGCATTTATGATGCTTGATGGTAGTTTATCACATCCTTGCTTTTACTCATGTTATCATATTCAATTGGTTTCATTTGGTATAACTTTCCATTGATTTCATATCCAATTGATATCTTATCTTGTGTATGTGATAGACCTTGTGTGCATTGGACTAAACTTGATAAGTAATATGATCATTCCATGTCACACACCTTTAGCATCATAATGCTCATGTTTGCCACCTCTTTTTGCTCTCATAGGTAAATCTCATGACCACCATGTTTTAATAATATTGGTTGGTTATTATTTGAGGTTGGCTTCATGATTGAATTTCATTTCACTCTTTCATGCACTTTAATAGTCATATTTATTGATTGAATGAAATGAGTTCAAAACTTACATAGCATATGATTTTCATAAGTAATATTGATTGATGCTATGTTTGAGTAAACCCCATATCATGGATAGCTCTAATTTGGATTTTTCCTAATAAGTGACATTCTTGAATCCATTTTAGAGTGATTATGTTAATAGTCATATCCTTTAATCTCAATTGATATGTTTGTTTCAATTGATATCCATGATTGCTTCTCCCATTAGACCTAGCTCTCTTTTGGTAATTTGATCATATTGTGCTTAATAGTTAAATGAATCTAATCCTTTCCTTGAAGTTAACCCTCACTTGGTTAAACCATCTACTTCTTGAATCTAATAGTTATATCTTGTCAAAAGCTTGACAAAAGAAGAGAATGGATTGAGGGGGAGTGTAAACCTTCATAGGAAGAATTAGTTTTGATCAAATTCTCCCTTGGAATGCTAATGAGCCCTTAGAGTTAACTTACATACATGATAGCCTGTTATGTATTTCATTTTCGATTACATTTGTTAACAGGTGCTACTAAAGGTATTCTTCTTGTCTCATGTGTGTAGGTACCTTTGCAATTTAATGTCAAAGGGGGAGAGAGAGTTCAAGTGTGACTCAAAGATCTCCTACTCTTCAAAGGGGGAGAGAGTTCGAGAGTTCAAGTACTCGAAGATCTCCTATCCATCAAAGGGGGAGAAAGCCTTCAAGTTCTCAAGAGGAAGAGAGAGGCATGGTCAAAGGGGGAGAGCAAATAGAAGAAAGAAAGCTTGGAGCTAAAGAAGATGCTTGGCCATAGAGAGGAAGATGATAAGAAAGCTTGAAGAATGATCAAGCACCAAGCATCAAGAAGATTGAAGAAAAGAGCCCAAGAGCCCAAGCTAAGAGAAGAAGCATCCAACAAGATTTCAAGACTTGTCAAGCTTAGGGGGAGCTAAAGACTTTGTGTGAAATTTCTATGATGAGTAAGTTGCCATCAAATTGCAAAGGGGGAGATTGTTAGGTCTTTTGTATTTGCAATTTGATGGATGCATTTGCATATTGGCATCATTTGAATTCACACACATGCATTGATTTAAAATATCTTGAAATCTAGTTTTACCCATGCATAGCTTTTAAGATTTGGAAAAGTTTTTTTTTATGCATGTTTTGGTTCTAAACTTGGATGCATTAGTTTTAGAACCCAAACTCTTTTGAAAACCTAATTCTTTGTGCATTATGTTTGGAAAATCATGTTGAGAATTTAGGTTTGAGCCTTGCATACATTCTTCACAAAAAGAATCATTTTTGTATGCATTTTCATTTTAAAAGAGTTTTGTCAAATCAAGCTAGCCTTTGGTTTTAATCTTGTGAATCATTTTAGGCTTTGTGTTTCTCATGTTTTTAAACATCTTAGAATACCTTAAAACATGTTATTTAAGCTTGATTTAGTGGCCAAAAAATCCACCAAAGAAAAACTTTGAAAATGGAAAAAGTTGGAATTTTGGCCCAGGGACTCGCCCGACAGTGTCGTCGGTCGACCGAGCCCTGTGTCTCGGTCGACCGAGAACACTGCAGGGCAAATGGACAGTTTTTGAACTGTTTCAGGCCAACGGTCAGAAATATGACCGTTGTGCTTTCTCGGTCGACCGAGACCTGTGTCTAGGTCGACCGAGAACTAGCCGTTGGCAACTTTTTGGCTATAAAGTCCATTCATTTCCAACCTTCTTTGGTGTTGAACACATGAACCCTTGAGAGCATTTTGGAGCCATTGAAAGGGGATAAAGTTGGAAAGGCTAGAAGGTCATTAGGAGAGCTAAAGCTTGGATCAATGAGTTAAACAACCAAGTAAGCTCTACCTTTTGTTAATCATAGTTTTCATGTTTTGCTTAAGCTATTGGTAAATGGTTTTGTACATGATAACTATGATGTGTAGAATCCTTTCTTCTTCTAATCTTTGGTCTAATTAAGATTGGATTCTTCACATTAGGTTTCAATCCAAGTTGTTTTTTTTTTAAAACTTACTTAATCATGCTTAGCCAAAGTCTTTGATTTCCTTTAATGCATGATTCTTTGTCTTGGTTGAAACTTGCTTGTTGTTTTCATTCATTTAAACATTAGTAAAATCTATTTGCTTTTGAAAACAACATTGCACATGCATCACATGTTCTAAGTTAGTCTTTTTCTTACAACTTGTGATTCTTGATTTTCATATCATAAACAAGTTATTAAACATACATGTGATTTGCATTAGACTTCATTCAAATCTTTTATATGTCTTAAACTTTGAAATGCCTTGAGCATACATATGAATGAGCCTTCATTTTAAAATTGATTGAAGTCATCACACACACACACATCATGAGCATACACTTTTGCATACATAGAGTGTTTGTGTGAGTTTGTATTACACTTTCATATCCGCCTATTTAAGAGGCAATTTCTTTGAGCTTTAATTTGTATCTCTTAGAGTGATCTTTTGGAAAGACACCTTCTTAGAGAAATCTACATTGTGTAAGGTTATTGCTTAGCCTTTGAAAAGCATATTGTAAGGTTATTGCTTAGCCTAAGAAAAGCATATTGAAAGGTTATTGCTTAGCCTCTAAAAGCACATTGTAAGGTTATTGCTTAGCCTTGGAAAGCATATTGTAAGGGTTATTGCTTAGCCTAGTTAAAAGCATAAATAGTGGAAATCCGGTGGGGTGTTGGATACACAAGCCGGTAGTGGATGTAGGCACGTTGGCCGAACCACTATAAATATTGTGTTGTGGTGATTGCTATGTGGTGATTGATTTGTTTAGCTTCCGCATATTGATTGATTATTCATCACATGTGACTAGTTTTGTTTAAGAAATTAAAATTGGTGTAAATTGGTCATAGTTGTAGCTCACCCTATTCACCCCCCCCCTCTAGGGTTAGGATCCTCGTGGACTTTCATAGATTTGAGCTACAAGAATGTTTTGATCAATCTTCTTGATAAACAGAGTCTTATCAACTTTCCCACATTCAAAATCATTTTCAATCAGATGATTCGTAAGCTTTTCATACCATGCCCGAGGTGCTTGTTTTAATCCATAGAGAGCTTTCTTGAGCTTATAAACATACTCAGGATGATGAGGGAGAGCTTTCTTGAGCTTATAAACATACTCAGGATGATGAGGGTCTTCAAAGCCTTCAGGTTGAGTAACATAAACATCTTCTTCAATTTCTCCATTCAAGAAGGGACTTTTGACATCCATCTGAAATAGTTTGATCCTCATGCTACTAGCATAACTCAATAGAATTCTTATGGACTCCAAACGGGCTACATGAGCAAAAGTTTCTTCAAAATCAATTCCTTCTATTTGAGCATATACTTTTGCTACAAGTCTAGCTTTGTTTCTCACAACATTTCCAGATTCATCTGACTTGTTCTTGAAAATCCATTTAGTGCCTATGGGATTTTTCTCTGCAGGCAATGGGACAAGATCCCAAACATCATTTTTCTTAAATTGATTCAATTCTTCCTACATAGCTTCCATCCATTCAGATTTTGATTCAGCTTCAGAAAAGTTCTTACGCTCGATTTGAGAGACAAAGGAGTAATGAGCACATAGATTTTGGACTTGTCTCCGGGTCATAACCCCACTGCTAATATCTCCAATAACATTATCCATTGTGTGATTTTTCATCAATTTAATTGGAACAATGGCTTTGGAAGGAATGATATCACTACTATCTTTAGGACTAGATTGGTCAATATCAATTTCAACTTCATCATCATCTTGGGGAATTCTTCCAACCTGATTCGTGTCATCTATGACAACATGAGCTGATTCCATTATGGTCATGGTTCTATGATTAAAAACTCTGTAAGCTTTGCTCCTTTCAGAATAGCCTAGGAAAATTCCTTCATCAGATTTAGGCTCAAATTTTTCTAACTGCTCCCTATCTCTTAGAATGTAACATTTGCTTCCAAACACTTTCAAATACCCCAAATTTGGTTTTCTTTCAAAATAAAGTTCGTAAGGGGTTTTGTAGGTATTCTTAGTGAGATAGACTCTGTTGATGAGATAACAAGCAGTATTCACAGCTTCAGCCCATAGGTTACGAGAGAGATTCTTTTCATTAAGCAAGGTCCTAGCCATTTCTTGAATAACTCTATTTCTCCTTTCAGCTACTCCATTTTGTTAAGGAGTTTTAGGAGCAGAATATTGATGATTAATTCCATGGCTCTCACAAAATTTAGCAAATTTTTCATTTTCAAATTCTCCCCCATGATCACTTCTAATCTTCTGAATTTTACTGTCCCTTTCAACTTGAATCTTGTTGCAAATTCTTATGATATTGTCCACAGCATCTGATTTAGCATGAAGAAAGGCAACCTATCCAAAACGAGAATAATCGTCTACCATAACCAAGATAAATTTCTTTCCTCCAATACTTTGCACTGGTGCAGGTCCAATTAAGTCCATATGGATTAATTCAAGAGGACGAGTAGACGATATATCCTTCAAACCTTTAAAGCTCTTCTTGATTTGTTTTCCCAATTGACAAGCCTTACAGAGTTCAGATTTTTCATCACTTAACTTGGGAATCCCTTTCACAATTTCATTCTTTGACAAGGTTTTCATCAATTTGAAATTTATGTGACCCATCCTTTGGTGCCATAAGTAATTCTCTTGATCTTTAGTTATCAAGCACCTAGATTCATTCTCATCACATTCTTCTATAATGTAAATGTTTCCTTTAGTTCTTGATCCAGTAAGAATAACTTGATGGGTTTTATCATTTACCACTTTTCAAGATTGACTGTCAAAAACTACCTTGTTTCCTTTGTCACATAATTGGCTAATGCTAAGAAGATTATGTTTCAATCCTTCCACAAGGTAAACATCATTTAAAGTTGGTATTTGATCTCCTTTCACACTTCCCTTGCCAATGATTTGAGCTTTACTATTGTCTCCAAACGAAACATTTCCTCCATCATATTCCACTATAGAGCTGAATCTAGATCGGTCTCCCGTCATGTGTTTAGAACAACCACTATCTAAGAACCAAGTAGGGTTTTCCTTTGCTTTTAAAGCGGTTTGAACTAGGAGACTCTCAAAGTTTGTTCCTTTTACCATCCAAGTGGATAAAGGGGATTTATAGGGAATGTTCTTGGGGACAAATTTGAAAGGTATTCTAGAAGGATTTTTGAGAGACAACCTAATTTTGTATGGGCAATTAGGGACCAAATGTCCACTACGATTGCAAAAGTGACAAGTCCATCTAGGTGTATAGTTTCTCTCAACTATAGGTTTGTGGGGACTCTTAGTAGAGGTTTGAGAACTATTCTTCATGTTACTAGGGGAACCTTCAAAACCTATTCCACTCTTGTCACCATAAATTTTATGCATGCCCAACATTTGATAAAATTTGTCATTACCCAAGGTGAATTTATCAACAATGAATTTTCCTTTATTAAGTTTTATTTGGAGAGAGTTTGTTTCAAGTTGACTAGATTCAAGCTTGGATTGTAAATTATGAATTTGTTTTTGAGCATGAGTTAAATCTTCATTAAGAGTGGTGACTTGATGTTCCAAGTTGTTTTTCTCATTGATTGTTAATTTCAATTCATCTTTTATGATACTCACTTCATTTACAAGCTTTTTGGAATCTTCTTTTAAAATTTTATTTTTCTTAAGTAAGATTTCCCAATTTTCATATAGTTCATTATAAGCTTGTTGGATCCCATTATCCTCATCTTCTTCATTAGTTTCTTCTTGCCCTAATGTGTCATCTATTATTGTATTATGCTCATTTGGATCTTCAATAGAAGAAAGTAAAAGCCAATTAGGATAATTTCCATCTTCATCATTAGAGGATTCATTTTTGTCACACTCTTCATCTTCCTCATCCCAAGTTATGTTTAAAGCCCTTTTTCCTTTCTTATCTCCTTTTTCAAATTCTTTAGGGGTGGAGCAATTTTGAGCAATGTGTCCAAACCCCTTGCAATTGTAACATTGCACATCTTTTTTAATTAGAGATCCTTTGGAATTTCTTTGGAATCTAGGACTTTTGCTTTCATTAAAATTTCTAATGTTCTTGTTGTTACTAAAGAACTTTTTAAATTCACTACAACAATTTACATTTTTCCCGGCATTTTTTCCCGGCGTAAATATTAAACGCCGGGGAAAGTATACATTTTCCCGGCGAAAATAATTTTTACGCCGGTATAGGTCACTTTTTCCCGGCGATTTTTTTTTTCGCCGGTAAAGATAACTATGTTAATAAAAAAGTTGTTAAAAACTTTTCCCGGCGCAAATTTTCGCCGGCAAAAGTGGTTTTTTCCGGCGTATTTATATTTCGCCGGCAAATGTGCGCACTATTTGCGCCGGGATTGATTCATTCTAGCCATCATATGTTTATCGAAACATAAACCCTCTCTCTGCTTCAAACCCTCTCTCTGCGCCCATCTCTCTGCTTCTCCCTCTCCGTCCCGCAGCGCCCCCTCTCGGTCCATCTCTGCATCTCTCTGCTTCTCTGCTTCTCCCTCTCGGTCCATCTCCCTCATCTGCTTCTCCCTCTCGGTCCTTCTCCCTCATCTCTGCATTTCCCCAAAGCACACAAGAAATCGCCTTCCAGAACCCATTATCAAACCCTGCTCTCTCGGTGTCTCTCTGCTCTCTCGGTGCCAGAACCCATTATCAAACCCTGCCTTCCAGAACCCATTATCCTGCGAATCCCACTGTCTCAACCACACCTAAGTCGATCGAGACCAGAAGAGAACAGAAGAAGAAAAAGAGGAAAAAAAAAAAAAACCACTAGCCAAATCCACCGATTCCATTCTCAAACCCCTCAACCCTTCATCAATCGAACTCCTTGGAACCCCATCTCAACTAAACAGCAAGCCCCAACTGCACCTCAGTCTCTTCGCCAACATCCCGCCAACATCCCAAGCCCAGCCGAAAGAAAAAAGGAAGAGAACCAGAAATCCAATAGAGAAAAAAAAAAGGAGATTGAGAGAGGAGTAACATCCAGTAGCAGTGAGAAAAAAAGAAAGAAGAAGAAGAAGAAGAAGAAGAGACAGATCCAGCAGCAAAAAAAAAAAAAAAAACAGAGAGGAGAAACGGATAAGTGAGAGGAAAAAAAAGAAGAGAAAAAGAAAAGAGAAGAGGAGACTGGGAAGGCGCGAACCTGGTTACTGTCGTCCGCACGATCGCCAGCACAGCGACGGACCGCCATCACCACAGCTGCACCGCCATCGCCAGAACCGGCACCATCACCATCTATCTCTCTGTTCAAGTGAGTTTCTTGATCTAAGATTGCGATTTTCTATGATTGTGATTTTGTTTTATTGTACAAGTTTGTAGTTTGTTGTTGTAGTCGGTGGGAAATGATGTATTGCAGCGTGTTTGCTATTATGAGGTTTTGATGATGATTTCTAGGCATCTGCATGTAAGAGATTGGCTCTAGATATCAGTCAGAACTCAGAAAGAAGAAGAAGAAAATAGATTGGCTCTAGATCGGTTTTCTGTCCGGATTGATCTTTACTTTTCTCGATCTGAACTGGAAAATCTCAAGTTTAGCTGTCGAATCTTGTGTATCGGGGTTTTGATTGGAAAAAAAAAATCTTTGCTTTCTGTGTTAATCTAGTGAAGAACTTGGCAGTTTATCTTGTTTCTTTGTCCACTGTTCTGTCCTTTTTCGTGGTTGTTGTGCGGTTGAAAGGAAGTCACCAGTTTAGCATGCAATGGTTACATTTTTCTAAGGAATAATACTAGCATTGACCAACTATTGTGGTTTATATTATTTTAGAAAGTAGCCATTCTTTCTCTTGCAGATGGTTTGCTATTTGTTGATTTCTTTTGGAACTAGGTAGATCTGGCTTCTGAGATTTTTTTTCCTCCCATCCTTTTTTTAATCTTATATTTGCAATACACAAAGTTACTCTCTACCAATTTGTGAGATTTTTTGGATCATTCTGTATCTGTCAATACAGTGGCCATCTTCTTCTTCTTTTTTCAGTGATCGCTGGCCATCTTGTTGAGGGTTTGGATGACCAAACCATGGAAGGCAAATACTTCTTTCCATGTCCATAGTCTTACTTTGGCATGAAATGCGTTGACCAAGTTTTACTTCCCAGTCTCTAAACTGGGGCATGGTCTCCTTGTTTGATTGTTACATGTGCCTGGAGTAATTATGTCACTTATGTTTGTATGTTATGGATTCTGATTTTTCTGTTTGACTCTGAACCATTAGATTATCAGCAATGTTGAGGTCCCAAAAATCCCTATTCCCGCCCGCCCCCCCTCCTCATCGAGAGTATCAGAGCTTCCATTGCCGTAAAAATAAGTTGAATAAAGACATGCCTCGTGTACAGTGGCCAGAGGCATCTCACCTCACATAGCAGCCACCCAAGGAATGATCGTGCGTGTAGGTTAGTTTCACTTTCCTGTACCACCAATCCAGCACAGCAGGTGAGAAAAAGGTTCATTTCATATGAATCTCTTCAGAGTTCAGATACACACATATTATAATGCTTTTCATCTTGGTTGGGTTTGTATTTGTTTATCTGCTAGAGAACTAATGAATGTCTTATGGCTGAAGATGAGAATTCTAATACATACCATGGGCAGCTGAAAAAACAGAGGTCACCACACTAGATTGGTGTTCGCAACTGGGTACCGGCAAGTTAGACTCCAAGATAAAACTGACCTAGATCATCTTTGTGTTATACTCAGTTTACACAATCTTATTGATGGGAAAAACAAAAAACCCCTTGGATATGACTGTTAGATAAATTTGAAATGACAGTTAAAGACGACAACCACCACACCAGGCAGTGGCGACAGCAGCACAGCAGGAGACTGATGACCAGGTAATCTTACTATTTAGTACAATCAACTTAATCACTTAATTATATATTATATACTATATGTTTAACATGTTTTATTCTTTTGTTCCAGGCACGTTTGGGCGATATTGCGTGAGATCTATTCATGTATTCTCTTCATCTTGTTCTACCTTTGTACTTATCTACCTTCGACTTTGATAAGTGCTAACATTACTAAACTAGTTATTTTCTTTCTGAGTATTGCTATGTTTGTCTAATCCCAAGTATTTGGCATCAATAAATCTTTGTGCATTGTTTTTTCATTTTTAGCTTTGCTTTGTTAATTATAGCTACAATGGTTAGAACTTTGTGGTCTTTTTTTCATTTATTATTTGTGGATATGCTGACACCCTATTCTTGTTCTGGTTTCACCATTTCAAACATTTCAATTTTTAAGGACTTGAACGTGGGACCATATGTTAGTAGACAAGGAATCAGGTTTCCTCTAAATACAGCATACCCCCTTATTGGGTTTTTTCTTTGAATTAGTCAACTGAGCCCTTTGATGGATTGGTTCGTTAAATGGATCAGGCCAAACCAAACTGTTATTCTAACACTGCTAAGCCCTCAAAAGCTTAGCAGTTTAAAACCTCAAAAGCTAGACCCAATTGAAAGTTCAGTGAGTCATCCAGAAAACTCAATCATCACTGGTCAAGACACATGAGTCTTGACAGAGTTGAAATAATAAAATAAAAAAAATGAAAAAAAAATTAAAATAAAAAAAATCCCATCAGAAGCACTTTAATTGTGGTTTTTTCTTCAAAATGTCAACAATTAAATTGTTAGCTTTCTCCATTGTCTTCTTCAATTCATCTTCTGACATTTGATACTTGTCGCAAAAAGATGCAATATGGAATAACCTGCAAATACCACCATCCAAAAGAGAGGCAAGTTAATTCATTTTGTATAACATGTTAACTAGAAAAGTCATACTCGTGGGCTGTTGGCTCTCAAATCTAAGCCCCAAGTTGACACATCTACAGGTGACAAGGTGAGACCTGTGCAACTTTGATAATTTATAATGCTGATGGAACATGCTGTTCTAGTAACATTATGCTCATTTTTGGCTCAAGTAATGGTTTATTCTCTCCTTGGGCTCCTGGTGTTCCACTTGAGGTTGTCTAATCTGATCAAAGCCAGACTTGGCTCTTGTGGAACCCCAGAAACTCATCCATCTATTTCTTTAACTACTAAGATAACACTTCAACACAAATTTTCTTTAAATGTATGGGTCTGTCATATACTTGGTCCATTGGAAAAGTCAATACTTTCTCGGAATTTTTTTTTTTTACGTGGAATCCTCTTATTGCACAAATGCAACCTTAAACTTACGCTTCAAATGCATTTGTGAAAATTCCTGACAGAGATTTGACGCGCAACTACCTCAACGGTACAATCCCACCCGAATGGGGCTCTTTCAAGCGACTGACCAAAATATAAGTTTCTACACTGCACCATGTTTGGCATTTTTTGTTTTGGAAGCAAATCATAGCTTGTGTTTTCTGAATTACACATGGAGTTGGTGTGTTTTTCTGCTACTGCAGCTCTTTGACTGGAAACCGCTTATCTGGGAAAATCCCAAAGGAGATTAGGGACATTACTACTCTACAAGAACTGTATGCTTTCTTTTTTTATAAATGGGTTCTGAAATTTCTATTTCTCTCTCTCTCTCTATATATATATATATATATATTTTGAATGTAGAGATTTTAGTAGGGAATTGGATTTTCAGGTTCCTTGAAGCCAACCAGCTTTTCAGGTTCCTTGAAGCCAACCAACTTTAAAACACTGAGTTGAAATTTTATGTCATCAAAACATTTATAGGAGGAAGCAAAATTGCTTGTCTATGCCACTGCTGAATACATCCATTTCATTCTATGTTGCAGTGTGTTAAGGAACTGTAATCTTTATGGACGGATCCCTGCATATGTTGGGAAAGCTGGGACTCATTTGTAAGTTGATTTTCTATTAGTTATGTAATCACATGTTTGGCTGCTCACCGCAGTGGGGCACTAGATTTATCAATTTGAATGCGTTTTCCTATCTGATTCTTGTTGTAGTTTCTCCATGCCACATGAAGTTGGGTTTTTTGCCCCTTGACTTGAAGCATGAAGAGTTTTAATATCCTTAATGCAACGTTCCCAACATAGCTATAATCTTTGCTCTTTAATTTTTTTTTTCCATTTTCATGTGTGGTCGCATAAGAGATTATTAAGAGTTGTGGTCATCAACATTATTTTGAGTCTCTGTGGTCCTTTTTCAGGTGGAAAGAGATAAAGCATGACAATACAGTTACCTGGTTAGCATTTTGGAATGATCCAATCAATCCAAAAGAATTCAAGTATGTCTTCTTAGCAGCAAGCAGTTCCTTGAAAGGATAGAGTGACAGAGAAATACGAGAAAGCAAGGATGTTGGGTTTAGTGGGCTGGTTTGTGGTGTTTGCTGGTTGACAGATGAGTTAATGCCTAGATTTGAGTGCAGGTTGGTGGGCAGATGGAATGGTTTGGTGAATAGATTTCTGATTTTATTTGTCTTAGCAGATGGGTCCTATTTGAGTGTTTCACAGAGATGGAAAAGTTGCTCTGGACTTGATGATGGAAGGGTGGTTTGTGTGGGCTGAGTGCTGAGATGAAGTTGATCAGAAGATGAGTGAAGTGGTTGGGCGTGCAGGTGGATTCGGACTCGAATTGGTAGAGGTGGGACGTATGATGATGGTTGCTTGGAGCAATTTCAAAGAGGGACTGGACTGGATTAAGTTTGTGCATGTGGGCAGGGGGTGTTGGGTGTAGGTTCGGTGGAGATGGTGATTTGCAGTAGCTGATTGGTTGCAAAAAAATTGACTTGGTGTTTGACTGGTTTTGGTTGGAAGGAATGGGTTGCTGGCATATATGGCGTTTGGAATGTGTGCAGATGACTTCGGGGCGGATTTGGTCATTTGTTTGGATGGCTCAGAGGGAGATGAGGAATAAGGAGATGATCCTAAGATTGGGTGTGGATGGAGATGATGGAGTTGTGTGGGCTGGCTATTTGGTTGCAGTCGAGATGGTCTGGAGTCTGGACGTGAGGCTCTGTTCTCGGCTCGGGGCTCAGTTGGTGAAGAAAGACAAGTTTGATTGACAAGGAGAGAGATAACTAGCAAGAGAGAGAGAGATGGTTAAAGAAGCATGAAGTCAAAATAAGAAGCGTGGATGAGGTTGTAAGAAGTGAATATGTATAGATTTTCAAATATGGTATGTTGTACATTTGAGTTATGTATATCAATTTCAAGTTTAGAAAATTTGGAACAATTTGATAATCGTACATTTGAGTTATGTAAATCAGTTTCAATTCTATAAAATTTGAATCATTTGATGTTTCATTTCTATAATTTGAACCATTTCAACTACTGTGTGTTGGCTGCAAATTAATTTTCATTTTGGTTGGATGTTGCCCTTTTCAATTATTGTATATTTTTGTGTTGATAGATTTTTATTAATTAGATTAATGTTTTTTTAATTGGAGACCTTCAGTGTAATGATTTATATATAGGAAAAAAATTTGATTAAAATATAAATATTTTGCCAACCTAAAAGAAGTGCAGCAAAATTTTAAAAAAAAATTATATTCATGTTTTCCCGGCGCAAAAAAGCGCCGGCAAAAATTTTTCTAAAAAAAATTTATGAAAAATAAATATGTTTTCCCGGCGAAAAATAACGCCGGCAAAGATTTTTAAATATTTATTATTTAAAATATAAACTTTTTACCGGCGAAAATAACGCCGGCAAATGTTTTTTAAAAAATTTATTATTTAAAATATCACCCTTTACCGGCGAAAGTAACGCCGGCAAAGATTTTTTCCAAATTTATTATTTAAAACGTAATACTTTTCCCGGCGAAAATCTACGCCGGCAAAAGTTTTTAAAAAATTTTTCATTCAAAATATAACCCTTTACCGGCGAAAATAACGCCGGCAAATCTTTTTTAAAGATTTATTATTTAAAACATAATACTTTTGGCGGCGAAATTGGAACTTTTCCCGGCGTTATTTTTCGCCGGTAATGTGCAAACTTTTGCCGGCGCTTCCTCATTTCGCCGGCAAAAGGTTTTACTGGCACACTTTTCCCGGCGCTTTGCCGGCGCAATAAAAAACGCCGGTAAAGGTTTTCTCCGGCGTTTTTGGACCTTTGCCGGCGTTTTTTTTAGCGCCGGGAAAAATGTAAATTGTTGTAGTGATTTCTTAACAAATAAAGCATTGTCCTCATCACTATCAACATCACTTTCATTTTCTTTAGAATGAGAGGAAAAAGCTACTCCTTTCTTTTTATCTTGAACTTCAAAGTCTAATTCATATGTAAGGAGATTTCCTCTTAGTTCTTCAATTTTGATTTTATCAACATCCTTGCTTTCTGTTATGGCAACAATTTTAGGTTTGAATCTTTTTGGGAGAGATCTTAAAATTTTTCTAACAGCTTTAGATTCATCCATCTTTTCTCCTAGACCTATAAGAGAATTCATAATTTCCATGAACTTAGAATAGAATTCATCAAATGTTTCTTCTTCAAGCATCTTAATGTCTTCTAATTTAGAGGTCAACATTTGAATTTTGGCAATCTTAACTTGATCTGTGCCTTCATGGGTGGTCTCTAGGGTATCCTAAATTTCCTTAGCAGTGTTGCAATCAACTACTCTATTAAATTCTTCTTGAGATAGAGCACAATATAGAGAATTTTTTGCCTTAGCATTTAAATTTGCTCTATCTTTTTCTCCTAGGGTCCAAGCATTTTTGGGTTTGATTTTTATGGATATAACATTCCCCTCAGAGTCTTTTACTATGGTAGTGGGAGGATTATAGCCATCTTCAATGATGTTCCACACATCTAAGTTTTGAGATTCTAAGAACACTTGCATTCTAATTTTCCAATAGCGATAGTGTGTTCCATTAAACAGAGGAGGTCTATTGGTGGCATTACCTTCACCCAATTGAGATTGCATGGTGGTAACAAAAGAAAAACCCTCACTAGGATTCTAACTCTAGGTGGTTAAACCAAAACAAGAGCAACCCTGCTCTGATACCAATTGAAAGACCAAGACCGAATCCTAGAGGGGGAGAGGGAGGAGGGGGGGGGGGGGTGTGGTGAATAGGATGAGCTCTAAAAACTTAGGCCAATTTTAACTTTTAAGTCAATTAAGATTTGATGGAGATTAATTATCTTGTGATAGATTGGAATTTCTAAAATAAGCATACACAAGGAATCACCAACTACAATCTTCATACAACCAAAAGAAAATCATCCATGAAAAGAGAGCAATAGATCAATCACCATGACAAGCACCTTTATAGTGGTTCGGCCAAATTGCCTACATCCACTCCCGGTACACCTACCGGTATTCACTAATTCCAATTAAGGTTTAGGATCACCTCAAACCATACAATCAACACTATGCTTTTCAAGGCTTAGCATAAACCTTTACAACATATGCTTTTCAAGGTTAAGCATAAACCTTTACAACTTAGAATTTTTCTCTTAAGAAATATGCCTAAGGATGCATGGATTAAGAGAGCAATGAAGTGCAATGGAGTGACTCTAAATAGGCTAATTAGAAAGTGAAAACTCAACTCCTAGAAACATGCATAATAATGACAAAGTCTATGAATGATGCATTTTCTAGAAATAACTCTTTCTCTTTGAAAAGATGAAACTTTGATTGATGCAAAGATGATAAACATAAGATAGATAAAGAGTTGTTTTCCTAACACATGAATATAGTAAAGTGAACTAACTTGTTTTCAAAGAAGATGAACTAAAGGCTAGCATGTTTATGATAAAACAAGAAAACAAATTCATGTGTTACAAAGGCAATATGTTGTATTCATAGCATGTGAGATTTCTAAAGTATTAAGCATGTTATGAAGGACAACACTTTAATAGGAAAGCACCTTGTTAATCATGCATTGAAGGAGATCAAAGATTTTGAAACAAAACATGATTTTAAAAAGACTTTGGATTAAAGAAAGCACACCCATTTGAAGATCAAAGGTTGAATCAATGGAATGGCTTCATAATCCCTTCAAAATGCTCTTGAAAAGTTGCAAACCCTTGGCCTCAAAAGTCCCTCCAAGATCAGCAACTTCTTCCATCCAAAAAGCCACTCTATATAAAGAAACAATTGCCAACGGCTAGTCCCCGGTCGACCCCATGACAGGGCCCGGTCGACCGGGTACACACAACGGCTATAAAAATGACCGTTTGAAAAACTGCTTTTAGCGGCGGCCAGAGACCGCCGGTAAAAGTGGTTTTGGCCACCGATATAAGTCCTGTTTTCCCAAAAATGTATTTTTTTAAAGTAATTTTGGTTGGGAATTTTTGGGCCATTAAATCAAGCTTGAAAACATGTTTTAAATCATTCTAAGGGTTTTAAAACATGAAACATAAAAAACCAAAAAAGATTCGAACTTTAAAACCAATGGCTTGCTTGATTTCTAAGAAATTCTTTTTCTAAAACAATTGCATCCAAGTTTAAAAACAAAACATGCATATCATGAGATAAAAACAAAGATTAAGAAAGAGAAATATGCAAGAAGATCCTAAGACAAAGACCATGAATGAATGAGAGGACAAGCGTATGAAAGTGAATGCATCCTATCAAATTGCAACAAAACAAAAACTCTAACAATCTCATCTCTCGATCTCTCCAACGAAGGCAACCCAGTTCGTGCGAACTCTCCGACGTCTCTCCCGGTCGTCATCTCATCTCTATCTCTTCCGGTTGCGCGAGCTTTTCGACGATTGCAGCTCACTTCTCCCTCTCTCATCTCTCTCTCAACGGGCCGTGTGACCTCTTCGTTGTGACTCTCATCTCCTCTCGTCTCTCTCTCGGTGTGACGCCAAGGAAGAAAAGACCCCGATTGACGAAGCCTCTCTCTCCCTCTTTGGACTGTGCCGAACTGCAGAGCCCAACCTCGGTGAGATGTTTTTAAACTCTGTTTTTTTTTTCTTTTCTGATGTGGGGTTTGATGCATGTTTCTTTGGATTGAGATGGAACTGTGGGATGGTTTCACTGTTGATGCCGACACCGATTTGGGGTTGAGATTTGAAAATAAAAAGTGATTTTTTTCTTTTGTGACTATAATGTCATGCCAAACAACTCAACCCCACCACCATCAGGTTTGCTTCTCTATTCTGGAATTTGATGGCTGACAAATGACATGCGGACATATGCGTATGAGCCAGTAGCTAATCAAGGCTTCGTCATGATTTGAAAAATCAGAAAGAAAAAGAAAAAAAAAAACAAGCACGTGACAAAAGAAAAGAAAAGAGATGGACTCCGTTTTTCCAAGGTTTTGAATAGTCACTGAATACTCAGGAGTTTGTCCCCAGATCTGACCCAGTTCCTATTGGCCTCGATAGGAATTCATGACATCAAGTAATGTGGTGTCCAGCTCAATGCTATGTTTGTCTTTGAGGATTTATGACAAAACTTAGATGAATGGGAGAATTGTTATGGACATTTTTGCTGCATTTGTAGACCCATTTAATTTAAGTGTAGCTAACTAGCTGGTGATATTTTCACCCATATCTTATCTCATGTTACATGTCTATTGCAGCTCAATCTGCAGAGAAGCAGGAGGTGCCAAGCTTCAGTGGGTAGCTCGGAACCATGGCTATAGATGATTTTATCTGCAGAATTCAAGGCGCAATTGTGATTTTATCATTATGTGGCTGAACAGTTTTTGGTGTCCAGTTTAATATCTTTGAATATCAGTCTTTTTGATCTTTTAGTGTGGCCGAACAGTAAGATCTTGTAGTTGAATATCAGTCTTTTTGATCTTTTAGTGTGGCTGAATAGTGTCTCATGTAGCTGAATGAATTTGACAATGATGTGGTGGAAAACATTCTTTTTTCCAAAAAAAGCTGCAGAATTTTGATATCTATGATTCCTATCCTTGTATGTATGTTTCTATCAGAACACTATAGGCCCATGGTTCATCATATCATAGATTCTTTCTGCCCAGTTTGGAATGAAATGTTAGGGATTTTGTATTTGCAATTTGATGGATGCATTTTCACTTTAGCATCATTTGAATTTTCACACATGCATTGTTTTAGAAAATCTTGAAATCTGGTTTTATACATGCATTGGATTTTAGACTTGTAGAATTAATGATTTATGCATGTTTTGTTTTTAAACTTGGATGCATTTGTTTTAGAATCCAAACTCTTTTGAAAACCTAATTCTTTGTGCATTACTTTTGAGAAATCAAATTGAGGATTTAGGATTGTGCCTTGCATACATTCATCATTTTCAGAATCATTTTTGTATGCATTTAAATGTGAAAAGAGTTTTATCAAATCAAGCAAGCCATTGGTTTTAAAGTTTCGAATCAATTTAGGCTTTTTGTGTTTCATGTTTTTTAAACATCTTAAGTTGATTTAAAACATGTTTCCAAGCTTGGTTTAGTGGCCCAAAAATCCCCACAAAGAAATACTTTGAAAATATGCATTTATGGGAATTTTGGTCCCAGGGGGTCGACCAGCAGTGTGGCCGGTTGACCGGCCCAAGGGACCCGGTCGACTAGCCACACTGCAGGCCGACTGGGTTCCTGAAGCACCAACGGTCATTTTTCTGACCGTTGTGTGAACCCAGTCGACCGAGCCCTGTTTCCAGGTCGACCGGAGACTAGCCGTTGGACTGTTTTTTGGTTTAAAGTCCATTCTTTTCCCATCTTTCAAGAGGCCTGATTAATGAACTTTTGAGACCATTTTGGAGCCAAAGAAAGGGGATGAAGTTGTAAAGGCTAGAGGGCTTTTTGAAAATCAAATGCTTGAGTTTTAAAAAGGTATATCTTACTTGTCATTTTGATTTCCATTCAAATTAGAATCTATGCATGTTTAAATCTTTGTATTTTCTTTTATGCATGATTTCTAGTTTTTAAAGAGTTGTTTTGCAAACTCATTATCATCTTTGGAATATTAAGAATGGTTTGCAAACTCTCTTGACTAATTCAAATGCTCTTAGATTTTAATATTCATACAACTTGTTTTAGTTCATTTCTTTAAGTTGTTTGAATCTTTCATGTGATTAGCATTTATCTTCAATCATCATTTTCTAAGCTTTGATTTTAAAATGCATCAAGCATTCATTTAGGAGCTTCATTGTAGAAATTGATTGAAGTAAAGCATTCATACACTTGTGCACACACTTTAGCTTATTTTAGTGTATGTTTGTAATTTGATTTACACTTTCATATTAGCCTATTTAGAGGCAATTCATTTGTGCTTAAATTGTATCTCTTAGAGTGTTCTTTTGTGAAGACACCTTCTTAGATAAATCATTCATTTTGTAAAGGTTATTGCTTAGCCTAAGAAAAGCATTTTGTAAAGGTTATTGCTTAGCCTAGAAAAGCACATTAAGAGGTTGTTGTTTAGCCTAGAAAAACAACATTATAAGGGTTATTGCTTAGCCTATTGAAAAGCCTAAATAGTGGAAATCCGGTGGGGTGATTGGATCACAAGCCGGTAGTGGACGAAGGCATTGAGGCCGAACCACTATAAACCTTTGTGTTGTGGTGTATGCTTGTGGTGATTGTTTATATTAGCTTCCGCATATTGTTTGGTTAATCTTCACTTGTGACTAGTTTATGTTAAGAAATTAAAATTGGTCTAAATTGGTCATATTTGTAGCACACCTTATTCACCCCCCCCCCCCCCCCTTTAGGGTTAGGATCCCAGGACTTTCATGAAACTCTAATTAGAAATATCACAGAGCTCAACAATCAAAACACAGAAACAAAAAAGAAGGGCGGAACCTCCTGCGCTGATGAAACTTGATTTATGATGTTGGGGATATAGATGGTCTGATGTGAATGATTTTGTTGATGATCTGATGGTGATGGTAATATTGATGATGACAATCAAATGGTTAGAATTTGAGCTGAAACCTTTGTGACACATTAAAATGTGAGGGTAAGCTAAATGTTGAGCCCCGAAGTGATGCATTAGATGGTCTAAGCAAACAAAATATAAGGAGATCCAACCAAAACTCATCTGATATGTAATTGGGCAGGTCCCACAGCTTGGAGAATTTTTAACCATTTGAGAGGGTAAGCTAAATGTGAGCCCTAAAGTGATGCATTGGATGGTCTAAGCAGACAAAACATAAGGAGATCCAACCAAAACTCATCTGATATGTAATTGGGCAGGTCCTCACAGTTTGGAGAATTTTTAACAATTTGAGAGGGTAAGCTAAATGTTGAGCCCTGAAGTGATGCATTGGATGGCCTAAGCAGACAAAACATAAGGAGATGCAACCAAAACTCATCAAATTCGTTGATATGTAATTGGGCAGGTCCTCACAGTTTGGAGAATTTTTAACCATTTGAGAGGCCCCAACATATTTGGACAAAAAAAATATGAGATTTCACTGCCTATTATGCTAGTCCAAACTAGGAAACATGTGATTGGGCAAACAGATACCCAGCCATAAGAACGCCACAAAGTAGGATGCTAAGGACTTCACAATTACCATGGCCAAGAAGACAATAAATCAAGATATTTGAGAGTCCAGAGAAAGGTGGCCAATGTAACAAAATCCTCCATATCCATTGAACTTGGGTACATTTTATTCCCAACATGCATTTTGTACACATCATATAAGTAAGCTCACCGTGCAAATTTTCCTCCCCATGCATAAGCAACAAATAATAGAAACATCATTGATATATAGGGGCGATAATTTTGGTGTTGTTGCTGCGTATTCTGAGCTTCTACACTTTCTCTCAAAAGTTGTATCTCATGCTTAATCTCCCGCTTCTTCTCTTCAAGTGACGTTTCCATTTCTTCCATTCTACTTTGTTGGAGACAAGAGTGGGAGTGTTCTAATTAGGTTACGAAATGGGGATAGGTTTGGAAAGGGGGGGAAATGAAAAGTGAAACCAAAAGGGAAGCGAGTTGATTTATTTTTCATGGGCCAACACGTGCAAGTCGCACGTTTCAGCTGATACAATCCTCAACTGCAGTTGAGGAGAGCCACTCCCATATATATATATATGTGTGTACTTTCATTCTTTATATTAACTTATACTAAGAGAACCACATATGCACAAGGGAGTGATTACGTAAGGTTAACCACACCATTATGGTGAAAAAAGGTTTGAATAAAATCTAGTCAGTTTTTGTCCACATTGTAAAGATCCAAATTACTTAAAAGATGTGGCGGCTTAAGATTAATAAGGCAGTCAATGGGTCTGAATCAGACTTGGCCTGGCCTGAATTTAGTCTACTTAGGTAGCCCTGGACATGCATTTGAATCCGGCAGCCAAACCTAGATCCATTTTTATGGTCTGAGACCTTTAATGGGCTAGATCCGAGCCTAGGGTCCGAAGCCAATGGATTCGTATTAGGCCTGTTATGGATTTTATATGCTTATACTGTATTGTACCATATTATATGTGATGCCTTGGAGTCCCCCATCGACTATGGAGATGAAAGTGATTGGGATTATATGTAGAGCTTGCACCGTTACCCTGCATGAGGCCTTTTAAAACCGGGAGGCAAGATTGAGTCGGGCTCCCATGAGCCAAAGCGGACAATATCATGTAGACAGCAAGCCGGGTCGTTACGCTATACAAAATCAAATAATGTTTAACTAATATCATAAATGTAGCATAGGAAAATGATTTTCTTTATTTTATTAGCTTTGAGACAAACTACCTGCCCAAGGAATGAGATTGAACCCCAAGCTGTGGTGTAAGATGAGACACCTTACCATTAGGGTGTCTAGTGTTTCTCAACCGCGAGCACAATTTTGCATAGATGCAATGCATAACATTTTTGAGCTAAATTATTATTGACAAGTGTGAAACATAGGTGATCCATCCTACAATGCAATACAATAAAATCTAGGGCTACACAAAAAATCCGGTATCACCACAAAACTGAAACGAACCGACCGAACCGGACGGTTCGGATCGTTTTATAGTAGATCGGTTCGGTTAACGGTTTCAAAATCATAAAAACTGCTTACATCGGTCGGTTATCTGTTTAAGCCCACGGTTAACCGCTTAAGCTGAACTGACCGTATGCAGTAACTTAAGTAATGCTTTTTTACTATTTTATCCTTAAGGTTTTGGTTTTTACTACTTTCAAAGTTACATTCCACAACTCCATTCTCACATGAACTCAACCGTCAACACTGCAACAATGCATCTCCTCTAATCTCTCAAATCCTTTTTGATACTTCATTGCATATGGAAGGATTACTGTACATGGTGTTTTCCTTCCATTATAATTCCTACCTCGTTTCAATAAAGTTTTTATTAGAAGGCTAGAAAAGCCAGGGGAAGTGGCTTTTGATGGTTGGTTTTGGTCTCACCTAACCCATATGTTAAGAAACCTTGATTTCTGAAAATACAGTGGGTTCTGATACAAATTCCATTTATGTGTGACTTTTCTTGACATGAACTATTATTCTGTTGTAATTCAAATGGTATCAGGTGGAATGAATGTTTCACTGCAAGCTGGTTATTGTGTTTTTTTTGTGAGCTTGTGTTTAGTCCAAACTCTCTTTTTGGAGTAGAATTATTTTTTATATGCATTTAGTCCAGTCTGGAATGTTGGATTTTTATGTTTGCACTACACATTGGAATAAATGCAAAGGACGGGCTATCATCATTTTAAAATTTTCAATGTCTGATTTTCAAAAAAATAAAATAAAAAACAACAGTTTAATCGACCGAACCGAACTGAACCGCTTGGTTTGGTTCAATTCGGTTTAAGCCCTCTCCATCGGTCAGATCGGATCGGTTAATTAAAAACCCGACAAGTTCAATTTGGTTGTTGGTTTTAGTGTTAAACCGATCCAAACCGCCCATGTGCAGCCCTAATAAAATCTAGGGATGTTCATGGACCGGGCCGAGCTGAGGTATATTCAGGCCCAACCTGGCTCAAGAAACACTAGGCTAGGCCCAAGCCAGAAAAGGACCATAAAGTCAGGCCTGAGACTACCCATTTAGTCAATTAGGCTTTTGATCAATTTCATGGGCTTTCTAGAAAACTTTTGGCCTAATTAAATTAAATTATATGCACTCCTTACATGGGCCGGGTCGAGCCGGGCTTTGGTCTTTCTTTCACTTATTCCAAGCCCGGCCCAATTATTAAATGAACCCAGATTACATATCCGAGCCTGGCCTAAAGCGGGCTAGGCTGGGATCTGGCTCGGGCTGGCCCGGCCCATGAACACCCTTGATAAGATCAACCCCACGACAACATCTTAACCTCTTAATCTTCGGTCCTCAACTTTTAATTACTTCAGAAGCTTGAGCTCGATGTCCCCCCCCCCTTTTCGCCAACTCAACCTCCATCGTCCGCCAAAGCTTCTCCGGTCACAACTCCGGCAGATCTTCTTCCACCTTGCAGTGATGGGCAGATTCTTCCTTTTCGTCTTCAACCTCATAATATCCCCCCCACTCTTTGCTTCTCCATCCGTTTCGTCATCCACTCCCCCACTGGTCCCCCACAACCCTTTTCCCAGTCAACCCTCACTCCCCCAACCAGTTCCCCAAACTGTTCCCCAACCTGCTCCCCTCCCTCATAACTTTCCCTCTTTTCCCTGCCAACCCACCCACCTCCCACATAACTTTTCCCCCTTTCCCAGTCAACCCTTACTTCCTTAATCTGCTCCCCACGCTCTCAACCTTCCTCCAGTTTTCCCACCTATCCCCACATTAGTCTCAAATACCCTTCCACTAGCAACCAGCCCTTGTACCCAGACATGCAGCTATCTCCTCTCTCAACCTCCAAGTACTTCCTCCCTAATCCCTCTATCTTCTCTTCAAACCCCACCTCCATCTACTCCGATTCTGTTAGCTAGTTCCCCCTCTCCAATCAGGCCATCTTTTGCTAACCTGTTCGCCACTAACCCTCCCCTGTAATCCCTTATCCCTTCTCTGCCTCCTGCTTCCTACCCTACTTCTTCATGGAAAAATGGAAAGCCATCTCTTACTATTCTCCAATCCATGATTTCTTCTAGCAAAGAATCCTTCACTAATGTTGTTATAGGCAGATTTGTAGGTAGACGCCCCTCTCTTGAATGGGTAGAAGAGAGAGCCAAGCTATGGCCTCTTTCTAGACCCTGTATGGTTTCCCTTACCAACAAAGGCTACTTCCTCTTTCGTTTCAACTCACCTGAAGATAAAGATTTCATCTTAGGTCTTTCCCCCCTTTCTATGGATAAGCTAAAAGTCTTCTTCCTGCCTTGGTCCCCAGGTCAAGAGGAATCACCTTGGCCTTCAATAGCTCCAATCTGGATAAGATTCAAAGGGCTGCCCTACCACTGTTGGAGCCAAAACATTATCCTTTCAATAACAAACACAATTGGTCAACCAATCAAGCTTGATAACATCACTTTGGGCCAGAAAATTCTATCTTTTGCTAGAGTCTTTGTTAACATTGATCTCTCAAAACCTAAGTCAGATTCTATTCTTGTGGAGCTTCAAGGAGAAAAAGAACTGGAGATAGACATCGAATATGAAAATTATCCTTGTCCTCACTGTCTTTCAGTTGGTCACAAGCAACAATCCAACCCTTTCTCTCAATTAGGCAAAACCAGTATAGCAACAGTTTCCTCTACCACCATACCTTCTAACATTAAGCCCTCTGGCCAAGTCCCTCCAGGTCAATTAATCAACTCCTTTTCATCTAGTCTTGCTAACCCAAATCAGCTCACCATTCCTATCTTTTCCTCCCCTGCCCCTTCTCCACAATCTCAGCACCCTATCCCTATCCCTTTCTCCTCTTCCCCTGCTATTCTCCAAACTCCCTCAAGACCTCAGATAAGGCCATCCCCATCCTCCCAACTTGTAGCACATAGTCACCATCCAACTTGCAGCAAGCAGACACTAGAACCTACTTCCTCCAAATCTGCAGCAAATAGTCTCCAATATCTCCCTCCAAAGCCTTCTTTTAAAAAGACCACCTCCTCCAAACCAACCTCCTCTAACCCAAAAGCTTCTTTCCTCTCCTTCACAGACCTGCCTTATGATTCAATCACAAAGATCCTCCAAAGAATTCCCATTCAACCCATAGACACTTCCAACCCCTTCGACATTCTTGATAAATGCTCCTTTGTAGATCCAATTCTCAACCCATCTACTTTTGGCCGCAACCTTCAGGCTTTATCAGAAGATAACTCCTCCTCCTCCTCAGATCCTTCTCCAGGCTTTAAGCCTTCAATTCCACCTCTTGAAATTCGGTCACCTGACCAACTCTCACCTCTTGAAGTTGTCCAACCCCCAGCAAAGCAAATTGACCAATCTCCCTCTCCTGTTCCTTCAGCTCTGTGAAACAAGTTCTCTTCTGATGCCACCAGTTCCCCCTTAGAAGCTGCAGACACCAATCCAAGCAACCTAAAATCAGGCAAAGATATAGGCAGAACCAAATCCTCTAAAGACTCTTCCACTGGTCCAATCACTAGGAGAACTAGAGGCAGAGTCTCCCGCCCAAATCTTCCACCATGTTAAAAGTCCTCTACTGGAATTGTAGGGGCATTGCCAATAACCCTACCAAAAGATCTTTGGCAAACATGGTCCAAAAGCATTCTCCTGACCTCATCTTCATCTCAGAACCTTTGACTCTATTCTCTTCAACTTCTTCTCTTCGGTTGAGTAGTTTTGGTTTTGAAACCTTCCATTCCAATGCCTCCCACACTACTGTCACCAATCTTTGGTGTATCTCCAAGTCTTCCCATCATCTCTCCATCTCAATTTTAGACTTCTCTACCCAACACCTTTCAATGCTCCTTCATAATCCCATTTATGGCCTTTCTAGCCTCATCACAGGTGTCTATTGCTCCAACAACCCCACCCAAAGAAAGGAGCTCTGGAAAGTGCTCATTGATTCCTCCTCTACAACCTTCCCCTGGTGCGTCCTAGGGGACTTCAATGCAACTCTCTCCCATGCAGATAAACTTAGCCTTCGCCAATCAAACCCTTCAAATCTCAGAGACTTCCAAGCTACAGTTCTTCAAGCTGGTCTAATTGAAGTTCTTTTCTCAGGTAACAAATTCACTTGGTCCAATAATAGACAAGGCCTCTCCTATGTTGCAGCTAGACTTGATAGAGCTTTAGTTAACCCCCATTGGCTGGCTCACTTTCCAGACCATTTACTTCTTCATCTCCCTAAAATTTCCTCTGACCATAGTCCAATCCTCCTAGACTACCAAAACCAAGCCACAAAATCCAATGCTCCTTTTAGATTTGAAAATAAATGGCTATTACATTCTTCTTTCTTGGAGGTAGTCAAAACTATTTGGGAAACTCCTATCCTTGGCAACCCTCAGTTTATTCTTGCTCAAAAACTTAAGGCCCTGAAGATCTCTCTCAAGCAATGGAGTAAGTTAACATTTGGCAACATCCATCAGAATATCCTTGTAGCTGAAGCTCGAGTGCTACATTGTCAACATCAGTTAGATTCTTCTCCTTCGGAGCCTTCCCGCGAAGATCTTCTTTCAGCAAGATCAGAGCTTCATGATGCTCTCAAAGCTCAAGAGATCCATTGGCTCCAGAGATCAAGAATTGCTTGGTTGAAAGATGGTGATCAAAACACTAAATTCTTTCACCATTCAGTTAGAGCTAGGAGTTCTATCAACAAAATCAATCACATCTCAGCTAATGGTAGAACCTTCGAAGATCCAGCTGCTATTCAAGCTCTGGCAGTTGAACACTTCTCAAACCTGTTCCAGCCTCAGGATTGCCAACCCAGTCCCTCCTTGTTCCAGGTTGATAGTCCCAAAGTCTCAGACATTGAGAACTCGATCTTAATTTCTATCCCCTCTGCAAAAGAAATTAAAGATGTGGTTTTTGGTCTCAAGCAGCATAGTAGCCCAGGCCCGGACGGTTTCAATGGAGTTTTCTTCACTTCAGCTTGGAGCATAATTGGTCAAACAGTTTCTAAGGCGGTGCAACACTTCTTCCAAACCAAGAGAATTCATAAAGGCTCTAACACCTTCTTATTGGCCCTCATCCCAAAAACAAAATCTCCTACTAATTTTGCTGAATTCAGACCCATCAGCCTGCTGAATTTCACTTACAAAATTATTTAAAAAATCCTAGCCTGCAGACTTGCCAAAATTCTCCCTAATCCGATATCCTATCATCAAGCTGCCTTTATCAAAGGCAGGAACATTCAACACCATTTAGGCTTGGCTTTTGAGTTATTCCAGAAGCTGAACTTCAAGCAATCTAAAGGTTGTGTATGCCTTAAGCTATACATTACCAAAGCTTTTGACAAACTAAACTGGTCCTTTCTTTTCTCTGCCCTCCAATTTTTCAAATTCCTTGACACATGGATCAACCTAATCAAAGAGTGTGTTTGTACTTCTAAATGCTCAGTGCTTGTAAACCGCACCCCTCATGGTTTCTTCAGCTCTTCCTGTGGTTTAAGACAAGGAGATCCCCTGTCCCCTTACCTTTTCATTTTAACAGAAGAAATCTTGAGCCTTCATTTGCAAAGTCTTTTAAACCAAGGTATTTTTCGCCAAATATCATATGTTCCCTCCACTCCTTGTCACTTGTTATATGCAGATGATATTCTCATCTTCATGAAAGGGGCAACCTCCTGCATCCTAGTTTTGCAAGACTTGCTAGAGACTTACCAGGCAGCAGCAGGCCAGTTCTTCAACCTCCAAAAGAGTCATCTCCATATAGGCAAATGTGGCATCAGAAGGAAAAACAAAATTAGTTCCATTCTTGGTATCAAAGAGTCTTTGACCCAGCTTAAATATCTGGGAATTCTAATATGCTTTGGAACCCCTAAGAGGCGCCGTTTCTTCTCTCTGTTGGATACAGTCAATGCTAAGCTCAGTGCATGGAAAGCAAAATCTCTCTCTTTTGCAGGTCGTCTTATTTTGATTAAGCATGTGATTTCCAGCATGCCAATCCACTTAGCTGCCAATTTACCTCTTCCTGCTTCAATCTATAAAGAGCTAGAGAGATTGATGAGACAATTCCTGTGGTCAGGTAATGCTTCCCACTCCAAGCTCAACTACGTTAATTGGGCTACTATTACTCTTCCAAAGGCTGAAGGAGGTCTTGGCATTAGGAAAAATGCTAAAGTTAATACTACCTCTTTTCTCAAGCTTGGTTGGCATGCGTCTACTGCTTCTTCTCTTTGGTCAATCTGGTTCAAGGACAGATACTTCAAATACAAGCCAATCTGGCACCATTTGAACTCAATGTATGGTTCATGTATATGGAAAAAAATGAGACGCCTGGTACCTCTTCTTCACAGTGGTAGTACTTGGGCCTTTGGCAATGGTCAGGACATAAACCTCTGGTTGGATTCTTGGAATGGTGGTAAGCCTCTCTTTGAAAGATTTCCTCTAATGCAATTTCCTCAGGACCAATCTCTTTATTCTCTTTTCCATTTGGGTTCCTGGTCTCTCCCAGAAGGAATCCTGCCTGCTGTCCACAACCAGCTCTCTAGACAGCTCTCGGATCTCTCTCCTAGGCCCGAAGTTAGAGATTGCCTCAGATGGAGAGACTCTCCTGACGACCAGCTATCCCTGCAAGCAGCTTGGAATATAGTCAGACATAGAGCTAATACTCTTCCCTGGCCTAAGTTCATCTGGAATAGCATCTCCTTTCCCAAAACAAAGTGCTTTGGTTGGCACTTGTTGCATAACAAAACTCCAACAGAATCTCTCTTGCAACGCTTGGGTTTTTCTCTTGCTTCCAGATGCAATGGTTGCCACCAAGAAGAAGAAACAATTCCTCACCTCTTCTTCTCCTGTGCTCAAGCTAGATCAATCTGGCTTTGGCTTTTTAGAGCTGCTGATTTGAGGCCTCCCAGGATCTTCTCTGCTGCAGAAATTTGGCAATCTCTCTCTCAAGGAAATGACTTACCAGGTTCTAAGTTCATGGCTGCAGTTTTCATTGAAGTTATCTATACTCTCTGGAAGGTTAGAAACAAGTCAATTTTTGAAGATCACAATCTCGCCCTCAATCTCATTATTTTGCAGCTGCAAGAAGATATCACCTTCTCTCTGAAGAACATTAGTTAGTCCTTTTGTAGCTCCAAGCTCAAGTCTATTAGACTTTTTTTGAAAGTTCAAGTTGCTAGCTAGTCTTCCTTTTGTTCTGGCTCCTTTTATTTAGCTTTATCTTCCTTTTGGGGGTCCTATTTGACCCTTGTATATTCCTTCCCCTTTCTTCTCCTTCTTCTTTTTAATTAATACAATTACCCTTAAAGCAAAAAAAAAAAAAGAAGCTTCAATATTTTTGGCTTTTCAATGGAATTGTGATTACTAAATGGAGCAGTCTTCAGTTTGGCAGTTCCAATTCAACAAAGGCTTGGGGCGTTAGGTGAGGAGGGGTGCAAAATGTGAGGGGATTGATAGATCAAACTGGGCCAGGTTGAAGGATCCTAACTAGCTCATAACCACAAACACACATACGGTCATTGGTGATTGGCGAGCGACATATCTTACCCTTATTGTGAAGGACAGCCAGCCCCTTCAGTTGGGGGATGGAAAAATGAAAACAACTTTTAACATGTAAAATCCAAAGGTGGATTATAGTACAATGAGTTTCAAATCAGGTCTGGTGCTAATTCATGTGAAGTAAGATGATTATAGGTAGACTCAATATGGACCATGGCTACATAGATCAATTTGACCTTTCTTGCATGTTGTGTATTGAAAATTCTATCAACGACCAGGCCACTTGGATGGTCTCTGTATTGCCCACATAACCCTCCCTGGGATCAATCTAGGCCCTTCAGACTCATTAACCATTGCAAATTAGCATTGACCCAAATTGGACACTCGACTCAATCTTGTAAGCGCTTTAATTAAATTGCAAATCTTGGCTCCATTCGACTTTATTGAATGGCTAGGATTTGGAGTAATATGATGCCTATGAAGCACTACATTCCTAGATTGAATAGTTCCAGAATTTTGCATCAGGTAGGTCATAGAGTGACCTTTCAAAGCCTTACCTCTCCTACGATCGTCATGCTCTCACCATGATTGGCATTCTTCTAGGCCGGCCCCACTAGTTGGACTGTTCCAAGCTTAGGAATAGCTTGGCCATTCATGAAAATGACTCTCTATACACAAAATTCTATATGTGCAGGTGAACCTTCCAAAGATCTTAAGTGTTCAAGTTGGTTCCTCTGCCCTGTTTACCTATATCAGGCTTTAGCTCCTCTCCAAAGAAAGTGTTGAACTGTTGGAACGAAGAAAGGCATGATTAAAACACTAATTGAAAATGATACGTTAGATTATATTTTCTGTTACAATATGCCCAACTTTTGTAATTGGATTGTCCACAAGATGTATAGTTTCCTCCAGCGTAATTGTACAAAGATTCAATCACATGATCAGATTTATCCATGTCTTTTCACATGCATCCAGTCCAATGGTCAATATTACTCTCACTTCTGGTATGTACAGAGAGTTAGGATCAAATTGGCGGTTTAAATAGATGTAATTATCTTGGCCCTGTTGTTTCAAAATTTTAATCAATATGTGCTTGAACTACATTGAGGTTTATCTAAACAAAAGAGTTCTATCTGATTATTTCCCTGCATTTGTTAACTGATAATTTTCATCAATTGTTTTACAAATTCTCATTTTGGATTTACTAAAGTTCTAACGAAATTTATGAAGAAAGTAAAAAAAGAAGAAAAAGAAAAAGAAAAAAGAATAAAAAACCACAATAGAGGCATCCTTAATGAGCCGATAAATTATGCCAAGGCAGAAAATGTAGAGTACACCACTCAAAAGCATCAAAAGATACACCACCATGGGAACATGATTAGATGCCAAACCCAGAGGATTGTTGAAACACACCCTCTTTGCAAGAGAAAATTCCTCCCTATTCACAGCTTAAAGTATGAACAAATCACAGTTGAAAATCTCTATCCATACTTTTTATCTTATATCAATACCTATTTGGTTATGCAGGAATAAAGTTATTTTCAGTGGTAGAGTGGTTTCTATGGAGCGAGCTAAGCGAAGATTGATTGATCACCTTTTCCAATCAGTCCGACCCTTTCCAAGTAATGTTCATAGGCCTTCTAATGATGCTCACTTTCTCTTTTTGGGGATCTCTCTTGAACATTCTTTTGATCTTTATGTTGTCATAACTTTCTCATTTTTTGGTGCTTTCTTGGAGCTTGTACAGTTTTTGCTCTCTCCTTTTGGGGGCTATGTGCCCAATTCGTTCTTTCCTTTTTAGTACAAAATTTTACCTTACAGCAAAAAATCTCATATTATTATATAACTTAAACTTCCATGGAGGCTTGTTTTGGGCGACATCCAAACTAATTGTCTGTGAGGTGCAATGAATACATAACTCACCAAAATTTTTATTTCATTTTGTATTATTTTGTGGGGTTCTTTGATGAAGAATTATCAATCGCCGTCTGGAAAATCAGTAATGGTGATTTTTTTGGAAGAGTTCGATTTAGTGTTTCAATTCCCAGATCACTGCCATTTTTTTTAAATTTCTTTCACTTTAATTTATTTTAACACTTAAATCACATGCTTAGATGGTGATGGTGATGGTTGATCTTTTGATATCCATGTTAAACACTTCAATAGTCACCCTTCGGATGATTTGAAATGGGCCAATATCTCAGCCTCCATTTGGCTCTTTTGTACTTTTGGTTTCTTTTGCTGTGGTTGTTCCTATTCGCAAGTATGTGCCCCCCGCTTAATATTCAGGGTGTCATCACATTGAATTAAGCATATGAAACTTTGGTTCCTCAGTCCTTGTTCAATGCGAGTATTTTCTTACATTTATTTTTCTCACTCTCATTTCTTCTTGTTCATACTCAAATGCATTTAGAATTTATCACAGTATATTTTATTTTTTTCAACCATTAAATTACATGCTTAGACGTGACGGTGAGGATTTGTAGACTTTAGATATCCATGTAAGACTCTAATTCATTGGCTATCCTTCGACTAATATGAAATGGCCCATTTCAGCCAATTCACGCACATTTCCATTACTCATAGATGTCTACAAACTCATAATTATGAGATTTTATATTCAATGCATCTTTTGTCACTAATAGGTGCTGTATTTTACTTCTTATTTTACTCATTTTAATAATACTTTTTTTTTTCAAACTCTAGGGATTAGTTGGTACAAATTTTGTCAATTCTTTTTCTTCAAGATAATCTAATATCCTTTGTTCCTTTTGTTATTAATACGTCTCAAATTCTTGATTGTCTTGCATTTTGATTTCTTAACTTGCTTAATACATCTAATTTTTAAGATAATTTGTTTTTCTTTTAATGCTCGGGTAGAGCACGGGCCTCCTTTGCTAGTTCTGAAATGATACTCAATTTATGGCTAGGCACAAATGTAATCAAATCAAGGTCCTAAAATGTTTACTATTTACTTGATTTTTCTCTAAAATTTTTCAGCTACCTAAAATTTCTCTAATGAGTTTTCATATTTATTATGAATTATATATTAATATTCATTTATAATTTATTTAAATATTTAGAAATATTTCTAATTAAAAATCTAAATGTTTTTAATTATGGCCTGCGTCTAATGAAATGACACTCAATTTATGGATAAGCACAAATATAATCAAATCAATTTCCTAAAATCTTTACTATTTACTTGATATTCCCCTAAAGTTTTCCAGTTGCCTAAATTTTCTCTCATTTGTTTTCATCTTTATCACAAATTTTTTATTCGCTATGATTTTTGTAATAGGTGGACATGAATGTATTAAATGTTATTACAAATCAACTGGTGGGACCCTCATGTTAGATCCAAGTTGCGAAATTTTGGGGCACTTTCGTAGTCGGTATTTTGCTACTTTTTTTCCTTATTTTTCTTTCTGTTTTTGATATGGTTAATCCATGGGGACCATTGTGGAAGCCACTTAATTTCAAAACCCACACTTAATATATAATCATTTATATTTATAAATTTAACAAGATAAGTCTATGAGTCCCATTATGAAAGCTAAATTATTTTTCTTTCCAAACTCACAATTTACGGGAGCCACTTTCATAAACTGTATTCTACTACTTTTTTCTCCTTATTTTCCTTTCAATATTCAGTAAAATTAATCTATGGGGCCCATTGTGGACATTTTTCCCCTTATTTCTCTTTGGATACCGTGGGGCCCATTGTGGATGCCAATTAATTCCAAAATCCACATTTAATTCTGAAATGACACTTAAGCACAAATATAATCAAATCAAGGCCTTAAAATCTTTATTATTTACTTGATCTTTTCCTAAAATTTTTTAGCTACCTAAATTTTTTCTAATAAGTTTTCCATCTTTATTATGAATTATATATTAATATTTATTTATAATTTATTTAAATATTTAAAAATATTTTTAATTAAAAATCTTAATGATTTTCTTAAATATGGCATGCGTTGGGCACAGGCCAACTGCATTATATAATAAAAGACAACAGCCCTTTTCATGAGGGAGTAACATGTGGCGCATCCTCAAACTTTTTGCAATGCTACATTCGGGAATTACCTTTCTAATCTTCTAAAAAATCTCTGAATTAAAATATCCTCTAACTTCTCTCTAATTACATTCAGTAGGATTAATCTGTGGGACCCATTATGAACATTGTTCTCCTTATTTTTCTTTAGATATTTGGTAGGATTAATTAATCTGTCGGACCCATTGTAGAAGCCAATTAATTACAAACTCCACATTTAATTCTGAAATGCCAGTCAATTTATGGCTAAGTACAAATATAATCAAATTAAAGTCCTAAAATCTTACTATTTACTTGATCTTTTCCTAAATATTTTCAGCTGCCTAAGATTTTGCTAATGAGTTTCCATCTTTATTATGAATTATATATTAATATTCATTTATAGCTTATTTAAATATTTAGAAATATTTTTAATTAGAAATTTTAATGATTGCGCAGGCCTATTGCACTAGTCATTAGGAAAATCGAACCTGTCCCATGACCCATATCAGACTCGAGTAACTCAAGCCGCAGCTTAGAAGGGTTGGGTCACTTGGATCACCGTCACAAATGTTCGAGATTTTTTCTTAAAAAATACCATGTACAATATTATTAAGACACAACTGATAGTAAAATGGCCTTCCATCAATTAATGTGCTTCGGGTTTCTCCCTAGTTTTAGTAGTAGATTTGGTGCTGTTTACTCTAACAAGGATTATATTGATAAAATACTAAATATAATTAAGAATCTTTTACTTAGAAACTGTAATTTGTTAGTTTTTATTAATTGGAACAATTGTGGCAGTTAAATATTATCACTTCTCTCCGCTAGTATAAGATCTTTCCCATCCTCATCAGCTGATCTGAGACATATAGGGTGTGGGTGTGGGTGTTCTTATCCTTCGTAAAGAGTAAAGAGAAAGAATAATTAGCAAAAGGTCCCTCATATAGGACTTGTAAGGCCTCCAGTCCATCAACTTTTCTTTTAAGGCCTGTAGTCCATGTAACTGGACATATTTTGGCGAGAAGTCCCTGGATATAATTCGCATGACTAATTTACCCTTTCATCTGTTTTAGGCATAAAATTTTGAAATTTCAAATTTCAAATTTTGTATTATCCCTCTTCTTCTTCAACCTAGAGTCAATTAGATCAATGGGGTTATGTGATAAAAACAAACCCATGATTCATGAATCGGTAACATACATATAGCGCGATCTGAAAACCCAAGTCCGTGCAAATGTTGTTGTTACAAGCAAAGCCATCAATCCCTTCCCATTCTCTTCACTTCTTCTTCCCCAATAAAACAATCCGAGGATGTGATGCAAAACCCATTCTCTCATTTCATCCTCCCAATGTTTTCCATCGATTGCAAGCATCTCAAAACACCCCACCTTCCATTCCCAAGGAAGAGAGTTCCTCTTCTTCTTCTTCTTCAGGACCCCATTTTAGAGAAATAGAAGCAGAGGAGGGGCTGCGATTTATACGGGGAAAGAAGCTTCTCAGTGATCTCAGTACTTGGGGAATCGGTGGTCCCTGCAACTACTACATCGAAGTCTTAGACGAATCCCACCTCATTTCTGCCGTTAGGTAGCCCTCTCTCCCTCTGGTTCAACTGTTTGGACCTATGTCCGGGGCATGGCCCTTTTTGGTAGTCCCACACATTAGGGACTAGGGAGTTCTTGAATGTGGGTCCACTTTCGCCCATTTCAAATCGGCGATCCAGAAGGACTCGTCTCGGTCGCCGGTTTGCTTCTCTATGAGTTTGGTCGGAATCACGGGAATCACTGGAATTGTCAGAGTTCCTCCGCTGCGTATCGTCGAAGAAGAAGGGCCCCGCTGGTTCCGTAACGCCCGTGCCTGGAGACGTCTCTGTCTTTATTGAGTTGCAGGTTCTGGTTCTGAACCAAAACAGAAGAACGAAGAAGAAGAATAGGTGGGCCTGGGAATCGCAGAAATTGCCGGAGTCCCACAGAGGGTGGAGTCCGGATCTCGTTCAGCGAGCTTGATCAACTTCCCTCGAAGGACTTCTGCTTCATCTGGGCTACACCGTCAAGGTCAACAAGCAGAAGAGCAACTGCTGACCCAGAACTCTAGTATTGATCAGAATTCTGTTCAGGCTTCTTCCTTGCAGCTTGCAGCTACCAATGGCATCACCAGTGTAAATAACTCCCTGAATGTTGCTTCAGCCCCCACCTCTGCCAGCACCATCGTCGGGCTTCTCCACCAAAACTCGATGAATTCCAGGCAGGAGAACCTAATGAACAATGCAAGTCCTTATGGTGGGAACGCTGTTCAGATCCCATCAGCTGGCTCATCTACTACAATACCACAGTCACAACCATATTCGTCTTCCCCCTTCCCATCACCTACAATGTCTGCATCTAATAACCCCACACAAACGTCTCATAACTTGCCATCAGCCACCTCTCATTTGAATTCTGCAAATTCACCTGCAAATATCCTCATGCAACAGCAGCCATCTCAGTCCAATGAAGCTGACCGCAGGAACGTTTGCGGTTCTTGTTCTGGAACAGGAGAACGAGAGGAGGAAGAAGATGACCCAGAGGGTCGGTTCCAGTCAGTCGGGTCAAGTTTGACCTGGTTTCAAAGCCCAAAAGCAAATCTATTTGAGTTTTTGAGAAATTTATCTGTGTTTTTGGCAAATATATGAGTTCCCGATAAATTTAACTGAGTTTTTTGAAAAATTTATCTGAGTTTTTAACAAATTTATCTGAGTTTCTAACAAATTTATCTTCATTTTGGAAATTTATCTGAGTTCTAGAACAAATTTATCTGAGTTCTGGACAAATTTAACTAAATTCTGAACAAATTTATCTGAGTTTTTTGCAAATTTATATGAGTTCTGAAATAAATTTCTTTACGTTCTGAACAAATTTATCTGAGTTTTGGCTAATTTATCTGAGTTATGGGACAAATTTATCTGAGTTTGGACAAATTTATCCGAGTTTGTGGCAAATGTATTTGCGTTTTTCTAAATTTATTTACACTTTTTTGAAATTTATTTGGATCTTTTAAAATTGGTTTTCATCTTTTGAAAATTATTTGCGTCTTTTTAAATTGATTTTCATCTTTTGAGAATTTTTAGATTTTTTGAAATTTATTTGCGTATTTTTAAATTTCTCTATGTTCTTTTGATATTATAGCATTTTTTGAAATTTATTTGCGTTATTTCAAATTTATTTGTATTTTTTGAAATTAGTTTTTTTTAGAGTTTAATTTTTTTTTTAATTTTATTTACATCTTTTGAAATTTATTTTCGTCTTTTAAAATTTATTTACATTTTTTAAATTTTATTTTCGTCTTTTGAAATTTATTTGGATCTTTTGAAATTTATTTGCGTGTTTGAAATTTATTTCATTTTTAGAAATTTATTTGAAATTTGTTTCCTGTTTTTTGAACTTTATTTGGAAATCTCATTAGTGGAATTTTATTAATCGTGACTAATTTAATGGTAGTTGACCATTATTAATGGTTTATCCCACTAATCATGGGATATGATTTGAAGAAAGGGTAAATTAGAGACTTTAGGTTTTCAAATTTGGAAAAAGGACCTTTCACACTATAAAAAAAGATTGTGGACCTAAGGCAATAAAGTGAAATGTTCAGGGACCTCTCGCCGAATCCCCCAAAGAAAATTATCTAGCAATGTTATTTTTAATAATAAATAATAACTTTAATTACTAATTTTACTGCTATTACAATGTTTGACAATGATATCTATTTTTTTTATTTTAAAACCATTTTTAATTCGAAGATTTATTCCTATCTTTATATTATTTATCATTAAAAAATTTATCTTCTAAGGGCTTCCCGATAATATGTTGAGAAAACCCAGAATTTATAATGTCTTAGTATTATTCCCATATTTCTTCCTAAGAGTAACTTTTGACGATGGGTCGGATGTACAGGTCGAAACAGTCTCGAACCTATTTGCGACCAACACTTATCCAAGTTGGGTTAAGTTTTATCCACCTACTGAAAATTATTAATGTGTTACACCCCGACCCGATTTAAGTTTAATTAGTACTAATTAATTATGATTTAGCTAATTTAATTATACATAGTTACTAATTATGATAATTAATGCTTATTAGTTCTTTATAGATGACTTAGATGAGTCTTGAGTTTTTTTATAGGTGAGTTGTAACCGAGTTGACTCAGTTAGGTTGAGTCGAGGACTTAAATGTAATTAGTGATTTTCTCATTTTGCATCATATGCATGTCATCTTAGCGTCATCGCTTGTATCTCGTTGAGCACGTCAATTTTCGTATTGACCCTACTTCATTTGAGCTACTGTTGAGTATTTGGACCCCCATTTGACTTAAAATGAAAATATGTGACTTTAGTGGGCTTTATTGTAAAAGGGAACCTTATCCCATATAAGCCCCTTTATACATCCATCCTCAATCAAACCATCTTCCCTCTTGTTGGGCTACAAGGAGTTTTCTCTCTATTCTTCTTCTTCACTACTTCTTCTCTCTTTCCTCAATCATCAAGGCTTGTGCACTTGGAAGTCTTCTTCATCTTCTCCATCTTCTTCATTTTCTTCCTCAAGTGGTTGACAAGAAGCTAGCTCCACCATTCTCTCCTACCCTTCCCAAATTCGGCTTTCTTGTTGTAGCTAAGAGGAAAACCCCTTTTTGTTATGTTTTGGAGTTGCTTTAGAGTCAAAAGGCTCTTGCATCGTCATGCATCCCTATTCATGTTCATTTCCATGTTTATTTGTGATTAGGGTTTGTTATTAGGGGTTTTGGGTTTCTTTGAGCCAAGTGGTGGTGAGGGAGTTGGAAAGCTTGATTTGAGGCAAATATAAGCTTTAATTAAGAACACATGTTGTTACTTCTTTGATTTGGTGTTAAATCCTATTTTCTTTCTCTCTTATTGTGATTAGTCTCTTGGTTTAAAACTTGAGAATGAATATGATTTGGATTTTTGTGGGTTTGCTTGGAAGTGGTGAAGAGTAGATTGGTTGGAATGGGTGGTGAAGTAGTATATATAAAAAAAAACAACGCCAAACACAAATTACATGTGTGTAGGTGAAATTGTAATTTGTACATGTGTAACAATTGGCATGTGAAATGGGTAGAATCTTTTAATACAAATGCAGTTGAGTGTACATGTAAATTTATGTGACAGGGGAGCATGATATACAAATGCATGTGCAGGAGGTTTGAAATGGGTGGAGGCTTGAAAATGAAAACATGTGGTTTATTTATAGGTGTGAGTGGATGATTAAAAAAAAAACAAAAGGGAAAATGGTTGACCAGACACAGAAAGTTCCCTCGCTATAGCAAGGTGAGACTCTGTCTGGGCCCGGATTTTTTTGACAAAAAATGGTTCCTTTTACACATTGAAGTAGATGAATGCCTTATATTGTGTAATTATGAAACCAATTGGGATCTTGGACTCTGAGGGATTTATAAGATCCTAGAAAATGGCACCTTTGACTAGATCAACGGACCAATGGTAATTAACCATGTGAGAAATCATTGAGGCTAAGATCATCTCATGTGAATTTTATCTTTCGTCTAACACCTTGTCTTGGATGAGGCTCAGAGAACCCGATACACTACACTTATACAAAGTGGCACCAAATTAAAGATAGCCATAAACCGGATCTCCAAACTTCATCGTGTGAGAATGTGAAGGACGAGAGCTTAGTAAATGACTCTTGATTCTTCTTAATCAATGCATGTGCATATTGGGATTCATTTTCTCTTTGACATTCAAATTCTAAATAATGATTTATATGCATAAATTGTTTCGTTTCTATTTGTTATACTTGTACAGTTATACGATATTCAATTGAAATTCGAGATGAGTAAGTTATGTGTGAAATATTATGGATATTAATGATTTGATTCGATTCAAGTAAAAACAATCTTACTCATGTGTGTATTTATTTGATTCGATTGATCTGGCACTACTGAACTTCGACCTTGTGATATCCGACGGGGTAAAACTTGGTTTAGTTATTCCAGATCACTGTAGTGGATCATCTGGAGCACTGGAACTCCAGAATTGGGTAGCCAGTTCTATTGATTCGTAAAGCATGAATTATTCGATTTTAGCACAATTGCTTAGTTATTACTTGATATTTGACTTCTTTTAATCAATTGTCCTTAAAATTCGATTTGATACATCATGTGATTCATTATCAATGCCTATACTTGCCGAATCGTCGTATTCATGATGCTATTTTTGCTATTACAGACGCAGGTGCAACTCCCAATCTTGAGGAGGCCCAGGAGGGAGAGGAGGAAACCGAAGAGGCTCCTCCAGGATTAGAGGAGTGGCCGGGAAATGGCCTTGTGTAGTTCGGTCAACGAAGAGCTATGGACTAATTCTTTTGAGAGCTTAAGTGGAGAGTGTGACTGACTCCTTTTTGTGTGGGTCACACTTAGTTCTTTAGTTATACTTTTGTCCATATTTTTGGTATAGTTGTATAGGGTTCTTTTATACACCCTCTTTTGTAAAGAAAGGTATATAATTGTGTAATTTTTTTGTATTAAACTTGAATGTTTAATTGGACTGAATGAAAAATGATACCTTCATGTGTAAGAATTACAGATCCACTATTATTTTAAATGTTATTGATATGTTCTAGTGAGATAAACTCACGTGTGAAAAAAGTTGTTTTTCTTCTTCATGTGTTGTATTTGACTCAAGACAGGTATAACATCACGGAAGTACGTGTGTCTCTCCTCGGGGATTACCCTAGGCCAGCAAGGTGATTGGGGACCGAGATGTGACATAATGCAAACCATTTACTACCCCTTGATTTCCTTTCCATTAACATCAGCAATGAAAATCTATGCACAAGATACTATATATAGATTCTATATATACTTGGCCCAAAATGGCATAAACTTAAGCAAAATTTAAATCTCAAAACCACACCAGCTCACCCGATATCTTTTCTCTGATTCATTCCCCTTTCCCATCTCTTATAAACTAAAGGGGGCATGCCATGTTCCCTAGGCCATCAATTCATCATAAAATGGGAGTCAAGAAGGTTTCTGTTGTAGCATTTCTTCGTGTTCTTTTCTTCTCATCTTCATTAGCAGTAATGGGTAAGCACGTACCTACCACGTCATACTTGGCTCATTATGATTAAAATTGCCGATTATAAGTCTTTATAAATAATTTCAAATTTTCCCTTCCACCTTTCATTTTTACCGTTCAAAAAAAATAAAAAAAATTAAAGTTTCAAATGGAAGTATAATTTTCTCATCGTGAACTAAAAAAACCATTTCACTTGGGTCGTTTACTTTGTCATAATATTAATATACAAAAAGTTCTAACCAAAAGAAATTGAAATTGCTTCTTTGATATGTGCAGCTGATGAAGAGTCTCAAGTGGATGGTAATGGCCTTCGTTGTCGTACCGGCTGCACTTCGACCTGTCATGACGACTGCATCAAAGCTGGATTTTGTAGAGGCAGTTGTGGCTGGCCTACACCAAGCTGTTGCTGTTATGATCCTTGTTGATGGCTGCAACTGTCTTAAGTCTTATGAATAAAATTATTAAATAACATTAAGATTGAAGTATATCTATTGTAAGAGAATGCAGGGCATGGCTTTTATCTTGTACGTACCTTTTCTTAATAGAAAGGAATCCATGGAGTTAGAGCATGTGTTTACTAGTCCCAAATGGAGTTGGTATTGATCTGATCACTGTATCTCTCTGTGTTTGGCATTATAGATGAGAAACCAAAAACATGCTGACGCCGAGATCTCCATTATGCACAAAATAAGATCAGACTATTATGAAGGAAAATAAATATTCATCTTCAGCTATTCCAAATCCAATCCTAGAATAAATCTCATAATAACGTAGTGTTAACTGTAAGATCCCGGTCCCACTATTATTTATTTATTATATTTTAATTAGATTTTTAATATTATTTTAATTAAATGTATTTTAGTTATTTAAGTGGTTAGGATTAAGTGGGGCATACGTTAGATTAAGTTCTTGGATCGGTGAGTTGGGTTAATGGGTAGAGGACTTGACCTGTAGTTTGACCCAATGACTTAAGCCCAGAGGATATTCTCTTAACCTAATTTCTTTTATTACGAAGGCACGTCCTTATCTCTCCCGCTTATCTCTGTAACTCCTTCCGATTCCTTTTCGTCTTCTTCCTCTTTCAACTTCCCAAGCAGTTTTAGGATGCCATTAGAATCAAATCAGAGGATACCATCATTGGTTCAACTTTTTTATCACAGGTAACCCTCTCTTCAAACCAATAGGAGTAGATCTGTACTTTTAGGTTATCTTCTTAATCTTTCCAATGTTAGGTTTATGTAGGAATACCATAGATCATTTTCCAATGTTGTTGAATATGTATTTCGATCTTTGATTTCTATCTGATGCACATAGGTTTGTTTAATTGCCCTTTTTCTAAATGATAATGGTAGATTAGGGATTTGAAATGGAAATTTTGGTTATTTGGTATTTGGGTAATGAAAATGCGGATTCCATCCTCTTTCTAATGGAATGTGATTTTATGGATTGGATACTCCTTTGGTATATGGAGGAAAAAGGATGAGAAAGGGGAAAAACCCCAGATTTCTGTGACTGTACGAACTCGGCCAACATTCTGGACGTTGCACGTTCGAACGTTGCTTTTGAACGTTCGAACGCGCGAATCCACGAACGTCTGGGCCAAATGGTAGAGACGTCGAACGTTCGAACGTTCTCCTCATGCGTTCGAACGTTCGAGTCTGCTTGCCCCTGAGCCAAAAACCCGAGACCCTTAACGTTCAAACGTTGGTCTCGTACGTTCGAACATTCAGTGCACTTGGGCGATTTATAATTCTTTTCCACTGTTTTGGCTCCGTATCGTCTGGTGATTTATGGTATCGTGTATGGGACTTCATATGGATTTAATGATCTTAAATTATCTACCTGGACTTCACATAAGAACTGTCTTTGGGCATACGGTATCTTATGGGCAGGATTCAAATACCTGTTATGATTTTAATGAATGAGAAAGGGTCAATACATCTCTATTGGAAATCATTCATTGGATCTATGCACCGTGAATTTTGAGAGATGTAACATCTTTAGCTCACTAGTGGTTATTGTTGTGTGTTAACGGGTATATGAATATATGTTTAACCTTAGGATTGATTCATATCTATGTCTTGACTCTTGCATTCATATGTTGGTTTAGGTTATGTATTCCTTAGATGCATATGCTATTATGTTGTTTATGGACCATGAGGTGGCTTGGCAAATTATGTATGACGATTTGATTATGATATGAAATGTGGAATGGTCAGCACTTCACTTTGACTTAGGACTCTTGTGTCGGATCATTATTATTCGTGTCTATTATGCATATATGTTTATGTTTATGTGTGTCATTTATGGACGACTGCAGATCGATATATGGATAGTTGATCACCGATGTGACCGGATCACTTATAATCTGCTTTGAATGTGAACATGTTATCCTAATATTTTGATCGGTTTATGACCACCGACATTATGGACGGGCTCTCCCGATTTATTTAGGGCTGACTTGTCTCCATGTGAATTATATTGCTCCCTTTGCTTTATTTGGATTTATGTTATACGTTATTTCTTGTCACTGTCATTGTCATTGTTTCATTATGATCTCACTTATCTATATTCATCTCGTTATCATATTTTAATTTCGAATTATGATCATGTTCTTGCTATTTACTTTGTAATATTTGGTGTATAGGTACCAAGCCCTACTTTACCGAGGAGACGGAGGAGGATCAAACGTTTCAAACGGTTGAGCCAACTGACGAACTAGAGTGGGATGTCTGAGATGGCTTAGGAGCCGTCAGAGCCAGCGTGAGAGTGAACGTCATCATAGAAATTCTTTAGATGAATGTTCTTTTAATGATAAACTTTTCCTTAGTAATTGTTTAATTTATTCTTCAACTTGATCAACTATTAATGTTTATTTGATTTTCGTGTTGGATCTTATTTTTGAACTTTGAATACTAGTTGAATAAAGCTTCCATTGCATTTAATGAAATTTATTTTGACTCACCATGGTTTGTGAAATTTTGTGGGTCCACTTTTGGAAGCTTGTGTTGTATTAAACACATGAATTTGAATTTGATTTAATTTTTCACGTTTTCCCCAATTCTTATTTTGTGGACGTGACATTAACTCTCTTCCCATGTTGTTGAAGAGGGTGGCCACACGTTCCTCATTGCCCAGATCAATGCTAATGATTCCTTTTTCAGAGAGAATTTCTACGTCCTTGCTTGTGTTGATGAGAAAATCCATGAACATGGTGTATGCTGAGATGTATTTCTTGCAGCAATAAGTCTATATGGCCCGAATGGTTTGCCTGAACGAGAGCCCGAATCCAAGTTGGTCCAGCTGGACCTCATGTCTTTTTTGGTTTAAGAAATCCCCCCCTCTTTCAATCTTTCCGCTGAAATCTTTGTGAGGAGAAGAAACGGAAATGAAACCCTGCAAATGCCATAATTGCCTGATCGCTCATCTCTCTCTCTCTCTCTCTCTCTCTCTCTCTCTCTCTCTCCCTCTCTCGCGCGCGCGCGGTCACCCGTTTCTCCCTCCCCATAAGTAGCTCTCTCTCTCTCTCTTCGCGCGATTCTCCTCCCTCCGCATCATTGCGCCTCGGCATCCGACTTGAATCAGCACCATCATCTCTCTCTCGCTCGACCGCCTCTCCATCGCGACGCCTCCACCACGCAGCATCTCTCTCGCTCGCAAGGACAAGGACCGTCCCCATCGCTGCGCCTCCCCATCGCAGCCTCTCCATTGCAGCGATTATGTATCTGGTTAGTATTTCTCATATGGGTTTGATTGTGTTGTTTTGTTTGAAGAGGGAATCTTGTTTTCAATGCACTTTGTCATTTCAAGTTTTGGGCTCCTCTGTTTTTTAGTGGAATCTGTGATATGAGGATTTTGGTTTGACATGAAGGAGAAAAGATGAGACCAGTTTTGAATATTGAATTGTTAAGTATCATCTTCATTTTCTTAATTTATTTTATATAAACTGTGTTAGCTCCAAGGATGTTTGAATTTCTAATTTCATAGTGTGGCACATATATAGACAAGAAATTCTTATGTTTGAACCATTTTTATTGGATTTATGTTAACTTGATATGTTAATGTGAGAGCGACTTGAAAGTGCTATTTTGTTTCCTTTGGATGCTGATTTTCACCACCATCTAGGGGAAGTTGTGCCGCTTCCAGTGAATAATTTTTCGTTTAGCTAGGAAACTCAGAATGGGATGGTAGTTCAAAGGTTTATCTTCATGAAAACTGAAATTCAGATGTTAGTTGAAGGATCAATTGTAACTTTGCACTTCTAATAACCACAATATATGTTATTGTGTGGCAGTGTTCTAATTCAATGCCTTCCCCTATTTCTAATGTTATTAATTCTCAAGTGATGAGAAAACTACATAGAATACTATAGTAGAAGTATCCATGACTACTGTTTTGATGTTCCTAAATTGATGTAAATTTCTTCTATAGAGTTATGAAATTACCAACACAGGGTTTTCCATATGTATACAAGATTTTAGATTTACAAGGCCTCTTGCTAATCTGCTTAGTCTGGATGTGGCTTTGTATTTGATGGAACAATGTTATTTTGTGACTGTTAAGGAAATATAGTTCTGATTATATGTGTTCTATACATATTTTGATTTGGGTATGTGGAATGAGATGAGGAGGTATGTGAAGGCTCTGCTCTTGTTTTTTTATCTTCATTTTTGTTATGATGCAAGGCTTTGATGTGCTATTCGGTAATTATTATAGCATCGAACAGTCAAAATGTAGCTAATGAAACTATGATCCACTCCACTGAAATCAATTTTTTGGGTTATGAATTCTGAATGTTATTCTTATCTAGAACTATTCTGCTTAGGAATTCTCAAATGGGTTTGATATGTATTGATTAAAAAAAAAAAACTTGGTCCTAGTACGTTCCTTTTTTTTTATAGATTTTTGTTGGGTTTCTCTATTACCTAATACGTGCTTAACTTTATTCCATATGGCCTCATATACTTTATGCATGTGCTGGTTTCGGCGGTAAATCTTGAATTGAACCTTTAAGAAGATCCGTCAGAATGAAATATGCGAAGAAGATCACTTGGATACTTTGTAGGCTGTTATCTTTTAAGATTCACTTGGACCACTTGGAGTGCTACCTCCATTCATGTAGTTGTCACTTTAGAAACATTTGTATTTGTTGTATTTGTTGGATTTGTTGGATTTTGTCACAGGTACTTTGTCACTTTATGTTGGTGTTGGATTTGTTGCCATTTTGGAGATATCAGATCCACCAATGGTTCACTTTGTGAAACAATTTTGCAAATTTATCTCAATTGTGTCACAGATACTTGGTTGTGTTGGCATTGCACGTATTCAGTACCTTGGTGAGGGATTCATTCAAGAGATACTTATCCCACTTGTTCCCTTACTTGGTTAATCTCATCCGCTGCGAGCATAGTTCAGGAGATGTGCAGTGTGTTATATCAGACATGTTCCAGTCTATTATAGGTCCTATAATAATGAATTTGTGATATATCCCCCTCTAATCTTCCATTCTTGATTTTTTTTTCTTCTCCAAATTTTGATCATTGATTTGATGTGGAGGATTTGAGAAATTAGAGATGGTTTATTTTTGTAGATTATTTGTAGGCTGAAAGAACCTGGCTATATATGTACACTGAGCTAAGTATTGAAGCATCTTATCCTCACCAACCCAATAGGAGATATAAAAAAAGAGGATCCATGTTTGCCAATTCATAATGCTTGCTTCTTGTACAATTTAAATCTCGCATTGCTATGCTGTTGCTGGTCCTATGCAACTCTCCTTTATCATGTGCTTGGGACTAGCAGTCATGCCATAAATCCGAGGAACCATAATTTTGAGTCTAAGAAACCAACAAATTAACCATGGGATCCCATTGGTTATACCAAAATTGGCTGATATTGCTGTGTTGAATGAGATGCTTCCATGGATCAATAAACCGAAGGTCATCTTGTACATGTTGGCGCATGAGAACAATGCATGTGATTGGTCAAGGTGAAAGTGAAATTTGATTTGTGATTGTTAGGATGTAATCGAAATTAACACTTCCCACATATGGCTCGTTAACATTGTCATGGGTGAGGCTTACACCTGCTTGGCTGTTGGATTTGGATGTTCCCATGGTTCAACATTTTGCTATGGATTTTTATTCACACAGTTTTTATTCTTTTGTGGATGGTGAATAGTCTGCTGTGACTGTGTTGGAAAAGTGCTTGATTTGAAAACATCGCAAACGTGATCGTATAAAGTTGAAAAATAGTAGTTTTTAAGTTCATACTATGGACTTTGAAAGCCCCAAATCTCATCGAAAAAAATCCCTTGGGAAGCGGGTTAACCAGTGCCCCAAACAGGGGTACTTAGCAAGGTTGCAGCAGATTTCCAACTACTATGTTGCAAAAGTGCGTGGTTTGAAAAACAGGCAAACATGATTGTATCGTGCCGGAAAATAGCAGATCTTAAGTTCATAATATGGACTTTGAAAGCCCAAATTTCATCGAAAAAATCCCTCTGGAAGCGGGTTAACCAACGCCCCAAACAAGGGTACTCAGCAAAGTTGCAACAGATTTCTAGCTACTGTGTTGCAAAAGTACGCGGTTTGAAAAGCAGGCAAACGTGATTGTATCGAGTTGGAAAATAGCAGATTTTAAGTTCATAATTTGGACTTTGAAAGCCCAAAATTTCATCGAAAAAATCAATCATTGAAATACAGGTATAAGGTTTGCAAACGTGCTTGAGTTGAAAAGGTGCCCGAGTTTAAAACATAGCAGACATGATTGTAATTAACTAAAAAAATAGCAGATTTGAACTAAATAATATGGACTTGGAACACCCCATGTTTCAGCCAAAAAATCCCTCAGGAAGTGGTTTAAACAATACCTTAAACAGGGGTACTCAACAAGGTTCCTGCAGATTTGTGTTAACCGAGTTGAAAAAGTGCCCGATTTGAATACATCGCAAACGTGATTGTAAGTAACTGAAAAATATCAGATTTTAAGTTCATTATATGGAATTGGAACACGCTAAATTTGAGCAAAAAACTCCCTTGGGAAGTGGGCTAAACAGTGCGCTAAACAGGGGAACTCAGGAAGGTCTCTGCAGATTTGTGCTAACCGAGTTGAAAAAGTGCCGAGTTGAAAACATCGCAGATGTGATTGTAATGGACTGAAAAATTGCACATTTTAAGTTCATAATATGGACTTTCAAAGACCCAAATTTGATTCAAAAAATCCCTCGAGAAGTGGGCTAAACAGTGTGCTAAACAGGGGTACTCAGCAAGGTTTCTGTAGATTTGTGTTAACCAAGTTGAAAAAGTGCCAGAGTTGAAAACATCGAAGATGTGATTGTAGTTAACTGAAAAATAGTAGATTTTAAGTTCATAATATGGACTTTCAAAGTCCCAAATTTGAGCCAAAAAATCCCACGGGAAGTGGGCTATAAGTGCGCTAAGCAAGAGTACTCAGCAAGGGTTCTGCAGATTTGTGTTAACCGAGTTGAAAAAGTGCACGAGTTGAAAACATCGCAGACGTGAATGTAATTATAATTAACTAAAAAATAGTAAATTTTAATTTTATAATATGGACTTTCTAAGCCCCAAATTTGAGCAAAAAAATCCATCGGGAAGTGGGCTAAACAGTGCCCTAAATAGGGATACTCAACAAGGTAGAACACAATGGTAGAAATCATTCCAGCGAGAATGTTGGAAATTCCATTCACATTGTAGGGCTTTTCTATTTGAAATCATTCTAAGTTAATCAATCACTTTCTACTCATTCTATTTTTAGTACTTTTCTCTTCAAATGGAATCGACGAGAATACTTGCCTCTTGGGCCTCTTTAGACAAAATCTCACAAGATTCGATATGCCAAATAAGACTCTTCCAGGTGCTCAAAAGATGAGACGAAAAATTGAAATATACAGATACAAAAATAAGTTCTTCATTCATTCACCCCAAATACAATTGGTTCATACAACAACAACTTCCATTAATCATTTTTTTTTTTAAATTTGGAGTCTATCAATTCACCTATCAACCAACCCCTTACATAGTAGTAGCTTCCAATTAGGAAGAGTATGTGATGGATGGTATCATTGGTGGGCTTTCAATTAGGAGATCTGAAACAACATGGGAATGCTTCATAATGTTGTTTAGTAACATTTGTAATTGATTCTTTGCTTGATCCCTTTCTTGGAAAGCCATCTTCTAAGAGAAGAAGTAATTGCTTTATGTTTTCATCATTCCTTCTTTTTTCCTCCTGTGCAGCTATTTGAGCAGATTCTAGTTCCAAGGAGATGTAGAGAAGTGTATGCTTCAACTCCTCAATTCGCTGTTTCAATAAACACCAGTTAGAGCGAAGTCATTTTCCTGATGTATCTTCAATTAGGCCATGAGAAGCATAAAGATGTTTAGTTGCAATAAATCTTTCACTTACTTTCAAAAAAGAAAAAAAAAGTAGAAAGAAGTCCATGTTTTACCAAAACAGGGAAGAGTAAGAAATAAAGGCAATCACTGCACAAACATGGATATAGAAACTTTGTGTCATTTTACCATTCAAGGATATTAATAGACAATTCTAACATGTCAATGGCTGCAAGAAGGCAATTTAAACTGATGACAGGTTCTAGTAATATGGGAAAGGAAGAGAACATGGCAGAGTTTCAGGCTAATTTGGTTCCTTGATACTTCTATAAATAGAGATTATTTTTTTATTTTAAAGTTACCAATGGGAGAAACAAAAAACCTCATCGTTACCACATATTATTCTTTGTTGGTATAATTATCAAATCTTCCATCAAAATAATTGTGACTGGGAACATTCTCATATCCACGTTTTCTTAGCCAATTAAAGACTCATATCCACTTCTTCAACTTACAAACTAATTAACATTGCTACTAGAACATCATAGACCTAATTAGTGACTATGCATGCATCACATGCAGAAGAACACCCTTGGATTTCTGGGGTGAAGACTTGGGCATGAGTTGTTTGTGCGTCTAGTAAATCCAGCAAGCACCCAACCTAAATTGTGGAGGCATGGGCGTTATTACGATGGGGGTATCAAATCCGAGAGGGAGACGCTGCGATGGGGAGGGATCCGAGCGTTCGCGAGAGAGAGAGAGAGAGAGAGAGAGAGAGAGAGAGAGAGAGAGAGAGAGAGAGAGAAATAGAGAGAGATGATGTTGCTGATTCATGTCGGATGTCGAGGCGCAACGATGGGGAGGGAGGAGAATCGAGAGAGAGAGAGAGAGCTGCTGATGGGGAGGGAGAATCGGGTGACTATGCGCTGGAGAGAGGGCGAGAGAGAGAGAGAGAGAGATGAGCGATGGGGCGATTTTTCCTCTTTAGGGCATTTGCAGGGTTTCTTCTCCTTATGAAAATTTCAGGCAGAAAGATTTCAACAAAGAGGGCAGGCTTTCTTTTTCCAATAAACATGAGTCTGGAGTCCAGCTGGACCTCCAGCTCGGATTCAGGCTCTCATTCTGGCAGGTTATTCGGGCTATGTAGACTTATTGTTCTTGCGGGGGCAATAACATCGCTCGAATGCAATGAGGTTAAGAAATGTGAGGTTAAGAAATGTTATGTTTGTCTTATCTCCAACCTCTATATGAGGGATTTCAATCACTCCCTTCTGAAACTTTATGTCCAAGAAGTTGCTAACATGATGCCTCTCTCTAAATGTAATTCCTTCCTCTTCAAGTTTGGATGCACAAGGGGTCATTACTGAGTAATGTTCCTTTGAACACTTTTCGTTAGTGAAGAGAATAACATTAGTGTGAATTAAATGAAGTAGATGTTGGATTTGGATATTGGAATCCATGATTCTTAATTTGTTGGCTGGGTCCAACTCTTCTCCATCTAAGAAATAAATAGCCCTATCTAAAAGTGGAGGAGATGGATAGGAAACATCTATGAGATCAAATAGACATTGGAGAATGAAAAAAGGAATCTGGTTTTCAAGCATTACCAGGTCAGCTTGTACTGCTGTCTGCTCCCATTCCATTTGAAAGATGGGGTCATCATTGTAATCATTGTGATATAGTACTTGCGGAAGAGCTCAATAATGAAGCAACCATCCAGCACCATCATTACCACAAAAGTATTGCTGCGAAGCGTGATCTCCTCTAAGTAGCATTTCCGAGCTTGTTTTTCCAACTCTTTAATAGCGACCAATTATTGCTCCAAACTGTCGCTTCCATTACGAGAAAGAATTCTTATTAGATATCTCCATTTGTGTTCCTCCATGGCTTGTAGTTGACCTCTTATTTTTTCATAGTGAAACGGGCCTATTGAGACAATTTGAGGAACATAGGAATTCTCATTGTATATACAACTAAGGCTGTGTGGAACTCGGTGGATGGAGCATGAAATGCTAGTTGCTGATGCTATTAGTCTTCCTTGCTCAATAAGGAGCTTTTCTTTGATCGAGGAAACCCAATCTCCATCCAAAAAGATAGGGGCCTTTTTCTCCTTGTTTGCTTCTTCTCGAACAATATCATTATCATCATCACCATAAGAAGAAGACGACAACGAAGAAGGAGAAGTAGATGAATAAGAAGAAGCAGCAGCAATTTGGCTCTGCTAGCTATTCCCCTCCTCAAATCCATCAATAGGCACAACTACAATTTCTACTAGAGAAGTGGTTTCTGCCATTTATTTCTTGGTTCGTGTTTTTTTTCCTCCTCAACACTCTCAACTTGAAATGAGTTAGGAGAAAACAAGGAATGGGATGTGACTTGTGAATGCCTGTTAATATATGCTTTGTGAAAAATGAAGATTTTAAAAAATACACATCACGGATGATGTGGCACATCCTGAATGGAAGCCATGTATCTTGTGAGTCCCTACACCTAAAGCTCATCAAGGCGGTGGTGCCAAACGCTTGATGCAAAAAACATCAAGAGTATGGATATTGTGAGTGTCTCACTCGAGCTATTCTTAGAATCTCATGGAGCTGCCCAAAATGAATGCCTTACTTTAATTTTGTATGGAATGTCCCCTTTGCAAAATAGGAGTTAATCCTACCATAAGACTGAACATATAAGCGAATACTGTGATTAGCACAATCTATGATTTATTAATCATATTTAATATATACTCAATCTTATGACATGACTATTTCCTAGTTGAGTAAAATTTGAGAACATTCCATGCAGAGGTAGGCTGGTCATTTGGAGTGACTTAGATTTTTTTTAGGAGACACCCATTTTTTTAGGAAGCCTGTGATACGTGCAGGGATGTGTGTCCAACTATGATCATCTAGTTTCCAATAGATTGAATCAATCAATGTTCTTGTTGATTGGACTGTTTACCTAGTCTAGTCCTATGAGTCATGTCATTGCTAGAGTGTTTATTGGGTCTATTAGTTGTTGGGTTGTTAGACAGTATTGTGGGGTAAGTGGGATACCCACATCCAGTTTCTTTTGGAGTTTGTTAGAGTGCTGGCCATGAAGTTGTATTTAAATATGGTTAAGCTAATGAATGAAAGGGAGAAGAATTTGATCCCAGTCGATCTATTTAGGAGGTTGGCTTACCCTCGAAGAAAGCCAAATTTAACAATATTCCTCGTTCTAGGAAAAAGCATGCAACATCTTTGGTATCAAAGCCAAAAGGTTCTGGTATGGCTGAAAGAACTCGAATGGCCAAAGTGGAGGATGCGATTCATCAACTGAAAGAGACCTCTGATCATCATCGACAAATGTTGAATGAACTCCATGAGAGTTCCATACAGCAAAAACAAATTTTGACTAACTCCTCAAAAAAATTTCGGCTATGGTCACTAAGTATGATCAACTTTCCAGAGAGTTTAATCGAGACCCACGCTGAATCTTCCGACACTTTTTCTAGGAATCGACAAGGTGACAATCTAGGAGGAGCAATTCAAACCCGAACAGTACTACTACACTTTCCTCGATTTGACGGTGAAGACTCTATGGGGTGGATCTATCGTGCAGAACAATTTTTCAAGTATCACCATATGCCGGCAAATCAGAGAATGGTTATAGCACCCTTCCATCTTGAAGGTAAGGCTTTGCAATGGTATCACTGGATGGAAAAATCTGGGGCAGTGAAGGGTTAGACGGATTTTGTTGAGGCATTGGGACCTCGAAAATCAGGTATTCAACAAGAAGTTGAAATCCCTGCTCGTGTAAACATTACCAGATGCTTACTTTGCAAGATTAACAGAATCCATGGGAAAGTCGAATGTCATCAAACATATGGAGTTTTGGAAGTGCATGTAACGATAGTATGCATTAAAAAAGAGGAAAGAAAGAAATTGTTGACGTTCATCATTTCAATTTTTAAGTTCTAACCTTTTGTATCATTGAAGTAAGCTCTTCAATCTGTTTAATTGCAAACCACAACAATAGGAATTAGTAAACAAGAAAAGGCATGCAGTCCGCGGAAACATAAACAACAAACATTACACTAAAACCCAACTTGACCCAGTTGTCATGTCATAATAGCTGAAAAGTGATGCCATGAACCAAAGTAGTAGAATTGTAGAAATGAAAATAAAAAATAATTATTCGTTCACAATTCACACTTTAACTTAATATCAGAACTCAAGTGTCATAAAAAATAATTTGGATCCTATCTCTACATGATAAACGAGCTTACTTCTCTCACCAACCATAAAAAAACATGACTAGGAAACAAAAGAAAAGGGGATAAATCAGCATAGTAAAATAAAATCATAGGCCTAACATTATATGAACTTGAAATCCTACTCATACGAACTTGAATTTTTAACCAACATTGTTTTTTTTATAACGATATCGTTATCATCATTTATAGTTTCTTCATCCATTTTTTATGTCCAACAAGAAAATAATGGTGAATTTATATTGAGTGCATAAACAATAAGAAAGACTCACGATTTCAATCAAAATCTAGTTTTCAAAATTTTCTGATAACGATATCGTTACAATTATTTATAGGTTCTTCGCCCTTTTTTTGACTCCAACAACAAAATGACAATGAATTGATAATGGGGTGCATAAACAATGAAAAAGGCTCATAGATTTGGTTTAGAAATGCATTTTTCTAATAGGTATAGTTTGCCGCTTGCAGATTCTACACTTGGGTCACGAGTTCCCTAGTATGGGTTCCAGCTTTTTCTTCTTCTTTTTCTATGAACTGAACCTATACAAACACATCCCTCTTGCTTTTAACATACTCAAACAATTATTATTTTTGTCTGTGGATAATCAATCGATTCAAGGCCTAATTAAAAAAAAATCAACCCTACAGGAGTCAATCATGAAACCATGTCGCTAGTGGGAGGTGCTCAACCATACCTCTTCAACTTTTTTTTTTTTTTTACTATCCCGGACATTTAGCCAAACTGTTAATGCCACCTACATCAGTGGTTCTACTATTCTACATCCATACTTTATTCCCATAACAACTTATTCAAAAGAACATAAAATGCGAGAGTTACTTCCTAAGGATGCAGAAACTTGTTAGGTTAAATGAGAATTAAATAAGAAAACAAGACAGGGGGGAGAAACTGATTTCAAGTAAATAATATATCTGAGGTTCTGGCACTGTACACTATAAAATTAAATTCATATCTTACCAAACTGCACATGGATAAAGTAATTTTTCATGGTTAACAGGTGTGTTTTGTGGGTCTTGGCTTTGGTTCATCAGTTATCACACCATGCCTTAATAGGGATACTTGTTACATGTCCAAATCTCCTCTTAGTGATTCTTCTACATTTGTCACTCTTAAAGATAAAATCAGGGGAGGCGATAGGTTGGGGTGGCTAGGTTTGGTGGATTCAATTTAGTACTGTGGATAACTTGTATTCAGCCTATTTATTATTCGAGCTGAACATGTCAATCCAAATCCAAAGCATAAACTAATAGAGTATACTGGAGCATAAAATATACAAGTTGGATTCTAGTCTGATGGGCATCATAGTGCAATTACTAGGTTGGTTGATGGTGCAAATAATAAGAATAGGCTTTAGCCTCAACCCAACATGTTTATTAATTGGGTCAACCTGAGAATAGAAAGGGGCATATGAGACCAATCATAGGTGCTCAGACTGCAACTCAACTCCCTTTCAACCTTTCATATCTCCGCAAACCCACATCCTCTTCTTCTTGATCAACATCTCAGTCCTTCACTTTCACCATCACTAACCTTTCCATTTATACAAGTTTCAAAATCACCAAAACATTTCCAAGCCTAAAAACCATACCCAAAGCCAACTATAACTCATTGCACTCATTTGTTTCCATCAACTTTCCAGCCCCAAAACAACTTCTCATTATCTTGACCACCAGCTGAGCCACCAGTCTTAATCTCTTCTCATCTATTGTACCCATCTTCTACTTCAAAGATCTTCTACTTCAAAGAAATGACCCAGACTCTACCCTCCTGAAACAAAAAACCCAGTTTCTTGTTGCCTTCATAGAAGTCCTCATTGCCTGTTTCTATATCCTTTCCTTTACTTGTTTTTTCCATGATTTGTTCTATTTTTAGTTTCTCTTCATTTCCTTGTTTTCTTTCGTGCTCTGTTTTTTTGCATTTTCTCATCAATTTCATCTAAAAAAAATCAACACATTCAACCACCTTTCATTCAGCACCATGCCATCTCTATGACTTTTCCACCATGCCCGCTTTCACAAAGTGCCCCACCTCTCCATTTTCCACTTTATCTCGAGATTCTGTCTTCCATCAACCCAATGCACAAGTAATATCTGTGGGATTCCAGGAGAGGTAGTATCCGGATAGAGCAGTAACTCCTAGGGATTACTCTATTTAAGGGAGATGGGAATCCTTGCTTGTGATCATCCAGAGATCTAAGAGTATTCGCAGCAAGTTCGCAGGTCTACCTCACATCGGAACGCACAAGGTTCTCGGCGAGTTCGGTTCCGACACCCATCTGGGACCAGTGAGTTTTTTCAATTGGTATCAGAGCCAGATCTGTGCGTTTGACAGTTCAGATCTTGTGATAAGGTTATGGATCGACGAGATCTGTGTCTTCTTCTTTGTGGTTTCCGTCTCCATTGGGCTTCTGGTTTTCTGCAGCAGAAGCTATTGAGGAAACACGAAAACCCATCGAACGCGCCATCACGTGTTGTTGCTGTTGTCCTAACCTCAGGACGCGTGCAACAGGCTCCAAGACATTTTTTCAAATAGAAACTGCTGGTTCTACTCTTGTTCTTGCCTCGGGTCTAGCGTCATTGAAAAACGTCTGCCATTAATTCAACCAAGAGACTTTTGTTTCTATCTTGTTTTTCCTTCTGCCTCGAGACGTGTGCAAGTCAAGAGACTTTTGTTTCCAGCAACTCAACACAACAAGGCCAGACAGTAGAAGTCAAGAGACTTTTGTTTCCAGCGCCGGCACTGTGACGTCAGCGCACGCGGGCCCGGTCTCATCAGTCAACAGAAGGTTTGACCGACCGTAACTCCTTCATCCGACCTCTGTTGAGTTCATGAATTTGCACAATTACGCATCATATTAAGATGAATTAGAGATTTAATTTGGTGAATTGCATCATTATTCATCTAATTTCATCATTTCTTGCATTTTCACCGAGGAATCTAAATTTTCATACTTTTCATACATTTTCTGCATTAACTTAGATTGTTTTGCAAATTTTCTCCGAAGAGTCCCAATTGGAGTAGGACTCTGTCTGAATGGGTCCCGCTTCAATATGGGCTCTTCACTATTTAATGTGTTAAATTAAAATGTGCAGAAAATGAGAATTACAGACCTCTGTCACGGAGCCCACTTTCAAGCACATTGTCATCCTGAGCCCTGCATTGCTGAATTGAAGTAAATTGAAGAATTCACCACATGGGTCCACACACAAGCCATATGCAAATAAATCAAAGGAGGGGTCCACTCATCATATCACTTGAAGAATCCTAACTACAGTAGAAGACTTCTCATAGGGCCCACTACTCAAACAGATGAAATGTCTCACATGGCAGGGTCCACAGTGGTTGCAAATTTGAAATTATTAATGGATAATTCAAAGAGTATCATTCTGATTAGAACAAAAGAAGAAGAGTTTGAATCATCCACATCTGATGTCCTTTCAAAGAAGAAAGTTGTTAGAGATAGAATCCATTGCAAATCAAATTCTAGAAGTTAATCTCGTTTTTCTCAGGACAACTAATCTTCAAATGGCCATAACTTTCAATCCGACTGTCGGATCGATGAAATTTACCTACCGTTGGAAAGCTTATTCAGAGTAGATATCCGTGGAGCCCAAGAACGTGCAAATCGGAGCTATATTGACAAAGTTATGAGTCCAGAGATTTTCATGTTCATTTTTAGACGGGATTGCAAATTAAATCCACACCATTTTGCCAAAGCTTTGCTACAAATTCAATTTCAGATTTGAACTTATCAAAGAGAGTGGGCCATAGCATGGGAAATTTCCAAGTGAAGAGAATTTAAGAGGAAGTCCTTGTTGGCTAGGGAATCTAACTAAGCAAGTCTTGTCCAAAAAGTTAACATCTCTCCAAAAGTTACTAAGAAACTCACCTTAACTTGGAAAGCAAGAAGAAGACTTACCAAAGAAGGAAGATTCTTTTGCTAAAAAAGAGAATCTAGAGAGAAAGAATAGGGAGCTCATGCCCTATTTAAAGAAGGCTTTGGATGTCAAAAGGAGGAACCCTCTTCTCCAAAAGAATTGTCTCACGTGGAACTCTCTCTCTCTCTCATATATTCCCTTCTTTATTTCTTCTTTTCCATTTTTTAGCTAGTTTCTTTTCTCTTTTATTCTTTTGGTAGCCTTGGGCCATGTCCAAGGATTTATTTTGAAGGAGAATCTTTGTGAAGGAGAAGTTGTAATTGCCATGAAGTATACAATGAAAATCATATCTTTGGCAATGGAGGAGTAAATTCTTTTGGATTGGAGCACAAAGATGAAGCTAAGTAGATTTTTAATTTAATCTATGTTATTTTTTCTATTACCATCTTGTCTCTTTTAAATGCATGCTCTATTAGAATAGTAGATCTGTCTTCATGCCTTAGGCAACCTCTGTTTTGATTTCTAATGAAAATAATTTGATGATTTATACTTATTTTGATAGATTATGCTTAGGGCTGAGATCCTTTGATAGTTTATGCTTAATTTGATGAGTCATGCTTATGATTTTTCATTCTTTTATGAGGTGAAGGAGGTCTTGGGTTGTAAACTTATTCTTTTTAAAAATTGATTTTTGCGAAAGACAAATCCTCCGGATCCGAAACATTGATTTGTTTCTGATCTGAGTTATTTTGAGACAAATAGTAGAATAATTGCATGGATGGATTAATTATCTTGCTTAGTGGATTCTGGATGCTCTGATCTGTTTTATTTATTTGATTGGTTTGTGTTTTGAATTTTGTCTAGTTTTTCTTACATCTCAATTTTTTATTAATCCTTAATTTAAAAAAAAATTCAGATTTTTAAATTTTAACTTAGTAGTGCTCCTTGTGGGATCGACCTGTAATTGCCACTATCTCAACAAGATAACTATGCACTTGCAGTAATTTTAATGGATTGATTAAATTCACATCAACCTCCAATCGACGAGCGGTTTGTTTCTGCGGAATCGTGGCAATGAGCACTATTTGGTAGACGTGACAGATTGGCATTCCAACAGTTAGAAATTTTTGGACTATGATCATGGTCAATGGTATCTGGACTTTATTTATATTTTAGAAATATGTCTACTGCTAAATCTGCTCTGCACGATCTTGCTAAGGTCGATATTTTCAATGGGAGAAACTTGCCCATTTGGAAACATTGGATGAATGCCTTGTTTCACTTTGAGGGTCTTTCTTATGTTATTAAAGAAAAGACACCTGAAAAGCCTGCTGATGATGCTTCAAAGGAAGATAAAGATCTCTATGCTACTTGGGAATATGATAATGAATCAGCAAGACATCCGTTACTTGGATTTATTTCCAATGATTTTGTCAAGCAATTTGAGCAACTGGCTTCAGCAAAAGAAATTTATGATCAAATAATTGTGAAATACGATGCATCCACTGTGTCCCACCTTATGGAGGCATTCTCAAATTATGTTAATTATAAAATGCCTGAAGGAACCTCGATCAATGACCACATTGACCAGATGAATATAAGATTGAGGAATTTGATTGCTTTGGGAAGGGATATGGACCAGGAGTTGCAACGATTGTATCTGTTGCAAAGTCTCCCACCTTCATGGGAGAATGTTTCTCAAACCCTAAGCCTCCTAAAAACACTGACAGTAAAAGATATTGAGGCTGAATTGATTGCTGAAGGACAAAGGCAGGCTGCCCGTGGTGTTGTGCCTACCGCTTTGCTTGCCCAGACCAATTCTGCTAGTGGCTCGATGGCTACTATGGGGAAAAGGAAGCAAAAGGGCAAAGGGAAAACAAAGGTGCAACAAAAGAAAAAGGGGCGTTGCTTTATTTGTGGGAAGCCTGGGCACTTTCGTGCGGACTGTCCGGATAAAAATAAAAAGAAAAAGGGTGAGAATGGGCAACAGAACATGGTACCACATGGAAATAAAGATTATATTGATATGGTCACGGAATCCATGATGGTGGATACCAATGAAAGCAACTGGTGGATTGATTCCGGCGCTACTCGACACATCTCGAGGACCAAAGCAGGCTTTATTGAATTCCAAGAACTTAAAGCTGGAGAACATAATATATACATGGGGAATGAGACATTCAGTGATGTGTTGGGGGTGGGGAAAGTCAAAATTCCCCTGCCAACTAGAAAATCGCTGTATTTGTCAGATGTCTTCTTCGCTCCTAGCATGAGGAGGAGCGTGATTTCTGTTAGCCAGCTTGCATCTAGTGGTTTTGATATTAGGTTCACTACTGATAAGGTTACTATTGGGCTCAATGGAAAATTTTGTATTTCTGGTTTGCTTCATGATAAATTGTATTTGCTGGACACTTCTAAAGTTGCAATGAAATCTAGTTCAAATTATTCTGTGTGTGTGAATGAATGTGTTAATGGTTTGGCATTGTTATGGCACTACAGAGTGGGACACATTAATAAGAACAAAATAATTAGAATGGTTAGGGATGGACTTTTACCTGATATTGGAAAAGTGGAATACCCTACATGTGAACCATGTCTAAGTGGGAAAATGGTCAAGAAACCATTCCCAAAGGGAACTAGAAATTCAGAATTGCTAGACCTGATTCACACAGATATATGTGGACCCTTAAATGTTCATACTAGGACGGGGGAAGTGTATTTTATTACCTTCATTGATGACTTCAGCAGATATGGTTATATCTACTTGATTAAACATAAACATGAGGCATTAAAATTTTTTCAAATATATGCTACTGAAGTTCAGAATCAAAAGGGCAAGAAAATTAAATGGATTCGATCCGATAGAGGGGGGGAGTACACTTCTGAGTTGTTCAAAGAATATTGTGCGAAAGAGGGAATCATCCATGAGTATGCGATCCCTTACACCCCACAACAAAATGACGTGGCTGAACGTCGAAATCGAACACTAATGGACATGATTAGGTCTATGATAAGCCACGCGGAACTTCCGCTGTACTTGTGGGGAGAGGCAATTAACACTGCACAATATATATTGAACAGGGTGCCCTCTAAATCTGTGCCCAAGACCCCGTATGAGTTATATGGACTGGAGCCAAACCTAAAATGGAACATATAAAAGTTTGGGGATGCCCCGTACATGTCCTGTTACCGCCATAAGAAAGACACAAACTGCAGGCAAAAACGAGAAAGAATTGCTCGTTTGTTGGCTACCCAAGTCATTCAAAAGGATATCGTGTCTATGATCACGATAATAAAATAATCATGGAATGTCGTGATGTGTATTTCCTTGAGAATCCAACGGCTAATCCTAGAGATAGACCACGGATGGTGGATTTCTATGAGATCTCGAAGATAAGGATGTTCAAGCGAGTGGGGGGTCCAACGTGGTTGACATTGGAAATATAACTCCTGGCCAGGGCCCACTTGATGAGGAACAATCGGAACTTAGTAGACCCGTTCAGATAAGGAAACATCCGTCATATCTAGATGATTATTGCAGTCTAGTGGAAACCGTTGAGGATTTGGATCCGACATCCTACTCTCAAGCAATCAATGGGCATGATGCTGAAAATTGGATGAATGCTATGAGAGAGGAAATTGAATCAATTCATAAGAACCAGGTGTGGCAGTTAGTCGATCTACCCAAAGGTCGAAAGGCCATCGGTTGTAAATGGGTTCTTAAGAAGAAATTCAATTCGGATGGTTCCTTGGATAAATATAAAGCACGGTTGGTGGCCAAGGGTTTCACGCAAGTGGAAGGAATTGATTACGATGAAACTTTCTCCCCGGTCGTAAAATTCCAATCCATTAGGACCCTTATGGCAGTTGTGGCTTATCATGACCTGGAATTGCACCAAATGGATATAAAAACTGCTTTCCTGAATGGCGAATTGGATGAAGAGATTTACATGAAACAACCTGAAGGTTTTTTGGTGCAAGGTCATGAGGACAAGGTGTACAAATTACAAAAGGCACTCTATGGACTTAAATAGTCATCGAGGCAATGGTATAAGAAATTTCACCAGTCCATAAGTGAAATTGGTTTTGTCCCCAATGTTGTTGATATATGTTTCTATGTCGAATGTAGTGGGAGTAATTATTTATATTTGTCATTGTATGTGGATGGCATCCTGATTGCTGGTGACGATTTGGATGCCGTCAATGGAATCAAACAGTGGTTGAAGTCAAGATTCGAGATGAAGGACATAGGTGAGGCTAAATATGTACTGGGCATAAAGATCACCCGTGACCGGCCGAATCGGTTATTGACTTTGTCACAAGAATCCTATTTGGAAACTGTGTTAAAACGATTTGATATGATGATGTGCAAGCCAGTCGATACTCCCATTAGCAAAAGTGAAAAATTGTCCAGCAAACAGGGGCCCACAATTGAGGAAGATAAGGCAATAATGCGGGGCAAGCCTTATGCTCAGGTTGTGGGAAGCATCATGTATGCGATGTTGTGTACAAGACCGGATGTTGCATTCGCCGTAGGTCTCGTGAGTAGATTCCTAAGTAACCCTGGATTACCTCATTGGTATGCGGTTAAGAGGATTCTACGATACATCAAAGGCACCTTGAAGTTGCAACTATGTTATCAAGGTGATGACCTGAAATTGCGTGGCTATTTCGATGCAGATTGGGCCGGTGACTTAGACAAAAGAAAGTCAACCACAGGCTATGTGTATACTCTAGGGGGAGGTGAGATCTCTTGGGGTAGCAAGAAACAAACCTCAACAGTCATGTCTACGGCCGAGGCAGAGTATATAGCCTGTAGTACCGCAGTTCAGGAGGTTGTCTAGTTGAGAAACTTTTTATGTGGTATTAATTTAATCAGTGAGGTTCCCATCTCCCTTAAATAGAGTAATCCCTACGAGTTACTGCTCTATCCGGATACTACCTCTCCTGGAATCCCACATCTCCTAACCAGCATGGGGAATCTGCCAAACCAGGAGTCTGAACTCGATCCAAACTCTACTACCAAGAGTTTGATCCTTATTTGACTCAACCAGATCAAGACTAGTTTAGGAGTTCATCCGCGGCACACCGCCGGGCTCGATCTGGCGTGGGCCCCATGGCAGTTGGGCCACACAATTTTCCAACAATATCAAATTGAATTTCCAATTTAACTTACCCATTTAATCCAACTCAACTACCCATCCCTACTTAACACACACCACCTATCGACCATAACCCATTTCCAATTTCCAACCTTGAAAACTTTTAACTCATTCTATTGTCTCACCATACCTGTTTTAGATCCACCTAATCAAACTACCGTGAATTGCTTCTCTTCTATATTCTACAACTCTGCCCATGATCACTCCCATTTCTCTAAATCACCCATCCATCATCTCACCTCTGCAACAAACCTAATCCAAACAGGCAAAGACCCCAAAACAGTAGTGTCCAAAGAATGGCTTTTATGTATTAACAAACCTTGGATTTCATCCATCCATAGCTTTTGGACAATGAAATGGAAAAAAGCATAAAAAAAAAAAAATTGGGAAAAAGAAGCAAATAAAATAAAATAAACAAAGTAAAAAATAGAACACTCAACAAATCGAATGCAGGGAAATCTAAATACCAAACTTCAAAAGAAAATCAAAGGCACTTCCATGCAATTACAACAACAAAAAATGGATAGTATTTGCAGTAGATAAAAGTAAAAAGGACCTGGCTTTTCTTAGTTAGAGAAACCCTATTTTGGATTGTCTTTTCTCCAGCAACTCCGGCGACAAGCAACGGTGGCTGGCAGTGTGAGAGGATCCAGCCTGGATCTCTAATTAGACGGAACGGGAGAGGGAGAGGGTAGGGAGAAAGAGACCAAAAAGGTGGGAGAGGAAAAAAAAACCTTGGTGACATGGGAAAGGAGGAAAAAAAGCCTCTGGCAGGAACGGGGAAGGAAGAAATTATGTGAGGAATTAGGGATAGAAAACGATGTGGGTGTTTGAAGATGACGATGTAGTCCGTGCAAATAGAAAAAAAGGCGTCGTCCCTAGTTGGGTGGAGGGAGACAGAGAATCCCCTCTGCAACTCCCTTTCTTCTCCGCTCAGCAAATGGAAGATCGGAGAACCCTTCTCCTTCGATTTTCTCTTCTTCCAGGAAATGCTTTGGCAAAGGGCAGGAGATCGTTGTTGTGTTTAGGGTAGAAGACGAAGTTGGTTCTATACATGACGATGTCATTCGCATAGATGGAAGGGTAAACCTATCCAATTTACTTGTACGAACCCTAATCTGAATGTTATTATTTATAATAACCGAATTTGTCTAATTAAGATTTAGAAATAAGAGGATTTTACTCAAAAAATATCAAAATATCGCCATTTATTGCGAAAGGTCTTTGCAAATTGTGTAACACTGATGAGTTCCTTTCGCCAATTTTTTATATTTTTTTATACTTTTTTCTGAGCAACAATAGTGTGAGCATCTCCTAATGTCTTCTTCTTCCTCTCCTCCTCCTATCTCTCCATCTTAAGAGATTGAAGCCTTTCTTTTGAGAATCTACTCTTTTAAAACAGCCATCGACCAAGATGAATGACAATGACGACGACGATTCCCACTAGTGGCTGGTGGACATTAAAAGCTATAAAAGAATTAGAGTCATGTCCATGTTGGCATGCTATATTCAGAACAACTTTATGGCCACTTCCAATCTTCATCAAACCATTAAGATGTCAAATGGGGAAATTTTTTCTACCCATTACCAAAGGCAGGACCTACTCTGAACCGGGTCCCACATAGCAAAATGGCACCAACGCGCAGTAAAAAATCGTCTATCAAATGGGGACTCCAAATGGATACCCAACTATTCAGAAGATGTTAGATTGTATGGTCTCAATCCATCAGTTGATGTAATAAATTGATTAATTTCTTTATTTATCAATATAATCATGCTTTCCTTTCATGAGATGAATGGTGATTTATTACTTTTTGCACATGACCAATACATATGACATAATGGTTCATGAGATGAACTGGGTCCCATTAGTATATTAGATGTGATATATGTATATGGATGAGATCCACATAAGGGAGATATGTGTCACAAATCTTATACTTAAAATATCTTTACAACCAGTGATGAGATTGGGCATCTCATCTGACAAGGTTGCAGCACTTTGATCACTACGAGATAATGTGATTTGTCTCGATCATCAGAATGTAAGATTCTGGATAATAGTGCTGGTACATTGGATGTATTGAAGGACCATGAGAAGCACCTTATGAAATACTGTCTCGATTTAAGGACTGCTCTCATAATTCCCTAGAAATAGGCTCTCAATCCTGATACATTGATGAACTCAAGTTTCTGTCTATTCATTTGCTTTGAGTCACCAATGAGTGAGGCCAACTGTAGGTCAACACCTCGGTGTCTTAGGTACGTGGTAGTAGGACTGTGGGAACATGCAATGATTAAGATGGAATCTATCTACATTATCCCCTTGTGCCAATTAATGGATTTATCATTGGTAAGTGCGCATTCATTCCAATTAAGAGTTAATTGGAGCGGTACCAAATGATTACTATAATTAATTGGGGCTCAAGGATAATAAGATGTGGATCTAAGATTGGATGGGACATATTTATTCCAATTGATCCATGGATAATGATAGAGGGGCCTACTTGTGGTAATTGGGAAGTTTAGGGTCTTCATTGTAATATATTCCTAAGACTGGAGTGCAATTGCATTTATATAGTGGAGTTATTTGTAATTAACTGTGGGCCCGGATTGCACATGAGATGTGGGGTTGCGTGTCCCAGTTGGAGCCAGCTTTCTAAGGAATCCCTAGTGGTCCCCACGCTAGCCCAAGTTATTAGAAAGATATTATTTCTACTTGAACTCTAAAAGGAAGGTTACTATTTCTATTTGAAGTAAGACTTCTAATAGTGGTAATAGTAAGTTACTAATTATTAATGGAAGTAGGACTTCTATTTTATTTAGAAAGGAGAAAGCTACTAATTGTTGTGGAAGTGAGACTTTTATGGCAACTAGCAAGGGCGAAGTTTACTATTTTGTAATGGGAGTTAAACTTCTATTTCAAATAGGAAAAGAGGTGGATTGGAGGGCTATATAAAGAGGAACAAACCCCTCTTGGTCGTGCATAATAGAGTGAGCAACTTCAGCCCCTTTGTGCAAGAGTTGCACAAGTTCTCTTCCTCTCTAAGCTCTCTTCTCTTTTTCTCCTTTAGTTCCTTAGAGTTACTAGTTAGGTTTTCTCTTGAAGATTCCACCATCTTCTTGAGAAAAGAGAATCTAATACGAGTCATAGCGTGGAAGATCAAAAGGTGTTGGAGATTCTGAATTGGATAGTGAAGGTGTTCATCATCAAAGGAAAGAACTCAAATTCTCCATTAGAGCACAACAAAGGAAAGGTGTACAAATTACATGGTTGCATGTTTACCTGCTATTTTCTATCTTCTAGATAGGTTATATTGTTGTACATAGTTTATGAGTTTGAGGGAATGCATCTTGGATTGGGTTTGCTGCCTTCTTGATAGTTGATCCCTGCATTAAGTGGATAAAAAGTTTTTGAAACCTATCTGAAAGGCCCACCTATTATCCAACAGAAGAAAATTAAGTGGCAGACAGCTTATGTCATGACCCGTGCCCGAGATTCGATCAATCCGGATTAACCACGGGTCGTGAGTACATCATACGTATTCCTGTAAATTCCAAATTAACCGAAGTTTAGACGAAATCCACAAGAGATCTATCATACGTACTTGTCAAATGTACATTTTTACGGAATATATACATATATTGACAAAACAATTAACTAAACAATTACTTTACATCAAAGGTAACATCCAATCTACACAATCCATTTCCTATCAAAGTTAACAGCTGAATATTCAAATACAATGCAGGTGACTTCTATTTACTATTCAAGACGAATACACAAAAGTATTTATCAAACATTTTCCCAAAATATTCTATTCATTGGCACTCCGATTCACGTCCATTCGATTAGACCTCCAAGAGGTATTGGATGGGCCTCCTCCGTTGGTGGCACGGCCTCTGCATGACCGGCACGGGCAACTGAGCCTGCAATGTTCATCAATAACACCGTGAACATGACGGTTCAACAATGTATATACAGATCTATGATAGCACATGCTAAATCTGTCAATTGATCAATATAACAGCTCTAAACAATCAAATCTATAACAATATCCTGTACGGTGGAGTCAAGTAATAACAATGACTAAATTGGCAACTACCTTAGCATTTATTTCAATTCAATTCAATTCTCCTTGAAGGAAGCAATCATTCATGTCATATTATTTCATTTCATTTGTTCACATTGAATTCATTGATTACATTGTGTAGTCTTATTAAGTGGCTTATCAAATGGGACTATTCAGTCCATAATGTGTGGGTTTTTATTCAATACAGGTCTTTATTACATGACTTATCAATGAGAGACTTTTCAGTCCAATATTATTAGGTGGCTTATCAATTCAGTGACTTTTCAGTTTATGCTGTGTGGGAGCTACCAGTGTCTTGATCAGAGATCACTGGCATCATTATGGAGCTCCGGAACACCCCAGTCCATTTACCGCAGTAGGATTGTTCATTAATCATTGTTACCTTTAGTAACTGGTTCATTATTCATTGTTCACTCAGTATTCAATTCAACTCAATAACAAGTTTAAGAAACTACTATGTAGTGCCAGATTCAAGAAACTAGATCAATCTATCATCTAATTTGGACTTTTAAACCAAACAAATGGGTGAAGCACTCATTATCCAACGTACGTGCTATTCTTGATGAACATCACTTTAATTAATAATTTATACGCTCAGATAACCTTAGCTAGCACCTATGAAGGTTTGGATACCACTTCACTACTCTTAGTGACTAAACTTTCATTTCAGAAAATCAGACTTAATTCTATAATTTTCCTCAAGTTCGGTCACCTTGGCAGTTACCTGTCGGTTAACCAAATTCTAGATGGCGACTAACCAAATTACATTCGGTCAGTTTTCCAGAACCTTGTGATTTCTGATGCAACTCCTCAATTCAGTCACCACATTGGTCACCTATTCGGCTAACCGAAGTTTTAAATTCGGCTAACCGAACATAATTCGGCTACCCTGCGGTTAGCTTTCCAGAAGCTTGTCTTCTGATGGAAATTCCTGACCTAACTTCGGTCGCCTTGCGGTCACCTCTTGGCTAGCCGAATTCACAATTTTGGCTAACTGAAATTTGTTAGTCAGCTCACAGTCAGCTTTTCAAAGGCTGACATTTTCTACAAAAATCAACCTAGCTAGGTTGGTCGGTCAGCTGTTGCTCCCAGAACTTCATTCCAGAGCTTCAGAATTTCTAAAGCAAAATCTAGAAATTGAATTCCTTGAGTTCCAACAAGTCCTATAACACCTTAAATCATTAGAAAATTATACACTTGTCTTGTTTGAAGATCAAATTCACAACCCTTTTGCCTAGCTTGGTATTGAGATGGAAACTTCTCGACTTGAAGTCTCTTTTCAACCTAAATCATATCAATTTACAAAATAGAGCTCCTATGAGTTGTTTGTGCTAGGAACCATGCCTAAGCACTCAATAAACTTGAAAAACTCTAAGAAGAGATCAACTACTTACTTGTGGTCTTTGTGGAAAGAGATTTGTACTTTCACTCAAGCTCTAATGTTAAAGAAATTAAAGGAGAAGATGAAGAAGATGAAGTTGATCCAATCCTCTTCAACAATCACTTGCAAAGCTTCAATCTTCACACTTGATAGAGAGCAAAATGGAAGAGAGAAGACAAGGAAGAAGGGAAAGAGTGCCTAGGGTTGAAAATGAGTGAATGAACTCATTACAATTCATCTCCATCCTTTTTAAGGATTATTTTGCATTTAGGCCCTCCACCTCCTAACCCATTTTAATTCGAGTTAAATGAAGGGTCATTTGATTCGTTTCTCGTTGAACGACTTCGAGTCTTTTATGAAAGTTAACGTACTCTTCGAGATACACGTGTTCGTATCAAGAGTTTCCATATTGGACAAAACACACGAAGATTCGTATTTACGAAAAAATCCCTGTTCTCTTAGTTTAAGTCTAAAATCCATTCAATTCATTCAGTATTAATGATTATCATTTTGTTAAGCCTAAATCATTCATTTTAAGCTAATTCAATTTTGGCCATAAAACATCATTAGCCTAATTAAATATAGTTAATTAGCTTAATTTTCAATCAAGTAGAGTTAATCTCGATTAACTCGGGATGGGGTCTAACAACTTAGCTAGTTGAGCTCCTTCCTTGGATTGCTTAGGATTATGCATGTGGTAAAGAACTTGCTGATATTAGCTTTCTATACAAATGAAGGTCTTCATCAACAAGTTTTAGAGAGTTCACCCATCCAAACGATCAATGGATCTAGACTCACTCATTAGATTTGCCCCCACATACTGTAGTTCGTCAACTGCAATTGTACCATTGCAATCAAGGCAAAATTCTACTCGGAGTATGTGGGTCAATTACTAATTGAGACCAAAACTGGTACATGCCCAGATTTCCCGAGTCACATCCTGAGATTGCTGGAAATGAAGTCCATTCACTTAGTATAAGGGCTTCTCAGGAAGATGCATATCAGCCCTCTTAGGAGTAGGGATGAAAGTGGGCCGGGCCGGGCCGAGCTTTGACAGGCCCTAGGCTCGGCCCTAGTATTTTTCAGTAGGCCCTAACTGGCCCTAGCCCTAGAGGGCCTCAAAAACCCTGGCTCGGGCTCGACCCTTATTAAGTTATGAGGCCTTAGGGCCGGCCCTTTGAGCCTGCCTCGATTGAGGCCCTAGGCTCGGCTCGTGAGCTCGGCCTGTTTTATAATGATATAGTACTAGCTGAAAGAAACTATTTTCAGGAAAAAAAATCCTGTAGGAATTCAAAGAAATCTGCATATGCAAACCAGAACAAAAAAATGGTCAAATGCATGCATTCATCCCATATTCTCATTCTCATAATTTGGATTGCAGCACTAAAATTAACTAAAATAAGAAAGACTTCATAAAAGCAAAGGGAGCCTAGTTCCAACACTCCATAATAGTTCAATGTTAATGTAGATTAGCATCATTAAACTCCAACAATAATACAAATCAAATTAAACTCCAATAGCATCATAGAAAAAAATAAAGTATTCGGCTAACATCATAAAATAAAGTTTTCATCATCACCAGCATCACCTATAACAACAAGAATAGAGCCTTGTTAATAAATAATAATAACAACAAATGAAAGATTGTTTCAGAGTTACAAGACTTAAAAACTAGGCAGCCGTTGGTTGGATCCACTTTAATGATCCAACGGTTCCCACTTGACCTGAATAAATCCTTATATATAATATATGTATTATAATATATGTAGGCCCTAGGGCTTACGAGCCGGGCTTCATCAAGCCCTAGCTCGGCCCTTTTAAGCAAACGGACCTCCTACTAGGCCCTAGCTCGGCTCTTTTGTCTTTTGAGCCAAGCTCGGGCCGAGCCTATAACGGGCCGTCCGCGGGCGGCCCTAGGACGGCCCGGCCCACTTTCACCCCTACTTAGGAGATGCTTTGACGAGAGTGAAAGATGGAGAAATCTATTCACTTACTATAGGAGTTTTCCATGTGAACAGGATGGAGAAATAGGAGGAGAGGAAGAAGAGACATTAGAAGATGCTCTGACGAGAGACGCTATCGTCGCTCAGAAAAAAAGTATAAAAAAATATAAAAATTGGCAAGAGAATCCAATTAGTGCTACACAATTTGCAATGACCTTTTGCGATAAATGGTGATATTTTAGAATTTTTCGAATAAAATCCTCTTAAAACCTCATTAGTGCTACGCAATTTGTGAGGACCTTTTGCGATAAATGACGATATTTTAGAATTTTCCGAGTAAAATCCTCTGGAAACAATTATTTGGTAAAAAAATCCCAATTTTTATCGGCTCGTTGTGGTGGCTGTCTCGCTATTTCTACTCCCGACAGTGTTATCTGTTTCTCTTCCACCGAACCCGATTCTGGACTTTACCTTTTTCCTCTCCTTCCATCCATCTTCCATCTTCCTATAAATCATCAAAAACCACATCTACACCTTATCACATACCAAAAGCTCAGACAAAAAAAAAATGATGCCTTCTTCCTTACCTCTCCTTCTTTCTCTCCTCTCTCTCTTCCTCCCCTTTACCTCTTCCAACCCAACACTCATCTCTCTATCTCTCCACCCATTCCCCCAAAGCCCATCTCCAGACCCATTACAGAAACTCACCCAACTTGTCTCTGTCTCACTAACCAGAGCCAAACACCTTAAAAAACACCCAAATTCCAAAGCCCCCTTCAATTCCAAGACCCCCATTTTCCCCCACAGCTATGGAGCATACTCAATCTCCCTCAATTTTGGTACCCCACCTCAGAAATCCTCTGTAATCATGGACACAGGAAGCAGCCTTGTTTGGATCCCCTGCACTCACTCCTACCTCTGCAGGGACTGCTCTTTTCCCAGTCAACCCTCTCTCCAAAACCCCCCTTTCATTCCCAAATTCTCCTCTTCTTCCAAGCTTGTCGGATGCGCCAACCCGAAATGCAGCTGGCTCTCGGATTCGGACTCTTTCCAATCCAATTGCCCGGGTTGCAATCTGAATTCACCCCACAATTGCTCCAAGACCTGCTCTCCGTATTTCGTTCTCTACGGGTCCGGATCTACGGGCGGGCTTATGCTGTCTGAGACGCTTGTTTTTCCTGAGAAACGGATACCCGACTTTGGTGTCGGGTGTTCGGTTTTCTCGACGCGAATGCCTGCAGGCATTGCCGGGTTCGGGCGCGGCCCGGCATCGCTCCCTTCCCAGCTCGGACTCAGCCGATTCGCTTACTGCCTCCTCTCGCACCGATTTGATGACACCACCAACAGCAGTTCATTGGTTTTGGACGGCGGGTCGGGTTCGGGTGAGAAAGGAGTCGGGTACACCCCATTTCTGCAAAACCCGACTGCCGGAAATCCGTCGTTCGCAGAATATTACTATGTCGGGTTGAGGAAAATAACCGTTGGGGGCAAAAGTGTAAAAATTCCGTACCATTACCTCAGACCCGGACCCGATGGTAATGGTGGGACGATTGTAGATTCCGGTACGACATTCACTTTCATGGAGGGACACTTGTTCGAGCCTGTGGCAAGTGAAATCGTCACCCAAGTCGGGTCCCGTTACAAGACCGTTCCCGAGTTGGAGTCTCGTGTCGGTCTGAGGCCATGCTTTAACGTGTCGGGCGATATATCCGTTACGCTCCCCAAATTGGCTTTCCATTTAAAGGGGGGTGCGGTTATGGAGCTGCCACTGGCGAATTCTTTCTCTCTGGTGGGCGATCTCGAGGTGGCCTGCCTCACGATCGTGACAGACGGTGGGAGTTTACTCTCCGGTGGGCCGTCGATCATATTGGGGAATTTCCAGCAGCAGAATTTCTACATGGAGTTTGATTTGAAGAAGCTGAGGCTGGGGTTTCGGCGGCAATTGTGCTAGTAACGTAAATATCGGCCGACATTGTAATAGTGATTTTAGTATTTGTAGGATATAAATTCGGCCGTTAAAATTGCCCGTTGGAGGCAGTTGGATCTTTTTTTATTTTTATAGTTTGCTTTAGTTTGCTTGGGGAAATGGAAATAATTGATGATTGTGTGTTTTCCAAATCCTTTTCGAAGTCTCTTATTTCTATTGTGAATTGTGGGACTTTCTCCGTGAAATTTTAGGTGTTTGGTTGATTGCGACGTTGAAAGATAGAAAAGGTATTTAAAGCCTATAATTGCATGGAAACATGAGGAACACATGAGTTGGTGGGCTACACACGTCAGAGTGATTCATCATCCGGATTGTTACATTTTTTTTCTTCATTTCAAATCAAGTCAATGGTTCGATCCCACCACTTGAGAAGGAAGGAGGAGCAGGGACTGTTCAAACACATGTTCGGACAATGAAATGGTTTGGTGTCAAACCGACACGTTTTCGAATTGATGGCATTATTTTCCATGTGATATATTTTATTCCATCTTTTCAAAATAATAAATAAATGAAGCTAATGATATTGTTTTGCCATGTAATGAATCCAAGAGTGGTACTCCTCAAACTAGTGTCATTGATATTATATGTAATGCCACTATAAAGAGAATTAAATAATTTGTAAATGATTTTAATTTTTGGAAAGTTATCTAGCGTGTTTGGCAATTAATTAGTTAAAGTGAAGAAAAGAGAATTCAGACAAGAAATGACAAGAGGTCATATCAAAAGTACACAATTTCAAAATTCCCTCCGAATTTTTCAAAAAAAGTTAAAAAAAAAAAGCAACCTCCTTTTTCCACTAAAAGACAAAAAAACTCCACTTTTCTATACAAAAAATAAAAAAGATTCCATACTAAATAACAAAAAATAAAACACCTTCATAATATCATATATTTTATTCTCTCTTGATTTGATGATTCACATCACCATACTTCAATTCACCATACATCCAAACAGGCCCGGATGATGTTGGGACACATTTTGAGAAATCTCCTCCCGCCAAGCATCCGTCTATAAGGGTCTCGATTTGGATTTAAAAAGAAGGGTAAATTTCACAGCATGCACCGTGCATGTTTGCATCTGGAAACATTTGTAGGAGAAGATTTTCCTACACATTCTATATATCCAATTTGTTCAGTCCACTACTAACTTGTTTCATGCAATGATTTATTGAAAAATTAAAAAGCCACACATGTTGAATGATTTTTGCAACTGGATTAGTTATAAGAGAAGAGACATTCTTTGTTAGAATACATCATGTACAATTGTCAGGATTGATTGGGTTTTCCCCTGAACAATAAAACATGTAAAGTTTTACAAGGGGAGCCGAGAGAGCACTTGATCAAGTGTGGACAAGATACCCATGTGAAGAGAAAAGGCTACACATGTGAGGAGATTTTACACGCACTCATGGGGAGGGAAAACATGCGAGGATAGGAGATGTTAAGTCCAGGGAATTGCACCATTTAAGCATCATTTTAGGGTGAACTAGGGACTTATTTAGGTTAAATACATCAGTTTTCATTTAATTTCATCGTTTCATGCATTTTTATTTAGGAATTGAAATTTCCACATTTTTTGCATTATTTAGTATTTTATGTAATTTTTCTTCGAAGAGTCCTAATTTGAGTAAAACTCTATCCGGATGGGTCCCGCTTCAAATCAGACTTTTCAGTATTTTACTAGTTGAATTATAATGTGCATGAAATATAGGACCCACATCCCTATGGCACGTCACACACTCTGCCCCCTCAGCCACGAAGATTCAAAAGCCTCCAGATTTTCCCCTATTCTTATCTCTTAAAAAGTTTGGAAGTTGTACAAATTATCAACAGAAAGAGAAAGATTGAGAAAATTAATGCCAGATTTTTTTACCTTGACCATCAAAGAATTTTTCCTCTCTATCTCTCTCAGTCTCATCCAGATTTAAAGATAAGATAAAAAAGAGAGATAGAGTTGGATACAAACTGAAAGAAGGCAGAAGAAACAAGGAAGCAGAGTCCAAGAAGGACTCCACACATGTATGGGACATCCAGTACTCTCCCATAAGCCCCATGTCTTATATATGGAAGAATCCTATTGCAAGAAGAAAGTCAAGTTCCATTTTTCTCAAGATAGCCTATCGTAAAATGATTATAACTTTCAATCCGACCGTCAGATTGATAAACTATACCTACCATTGGAAAGTTTATTCAGAGTAAACATCTAAAGACCTAAGATCATACAAATTGAAACTAAAATGACCAAGTTATGATATTGGGAAATTGGCTATAAATTTTCTACTCGGGTTTACAAATAATTACAACAAAAGTGGGCTCGATCTTTGTTCAAAATTCAAATTGATTCTAGAAAGGTTAAGAGACTGGAAGTCTCCCTTATCTTATCTCATCCAAACTTGATCCCAAGGGATCATCTTCTCTTAAGATAATTGCAAGCAAGAGAAAGGATTGAGAAGGACTTTGTGTTAAAAAACTATTTAAATGGAACAACCCCATGTGGACTGGCATGCCTTCTCCTCCCTTAGGTGGGATGACCACCATTCCACTCCCTCTCTTGTCCACCTCTCTTCCCTCCATTATTTTCTAATTTTATTTTTTAAAGGTATTTTGGAACCTTGTTTAAAAAACTAGGATTTTTAGAAGAGGGATTTCTGAGAGGCCATTGTAAACGGAGATGCTATCAATGAAATTATTTTTGAAGTTCTTTTCAATGGCTGGCTTGATTTCTGGATTGGAACATAGGGATGAAGCTAAGCAGATCTTTAATTTAATCTATGTGATATTTTTTTATTTCTTTCTTGTCTCCTTTAAACGAATGCTCTATTAAAATAATAGATCTATCTTCATGGCTTAGGCAAACTCTGTTTTGATTTCTAATGAAAGTAGTTTGATGATTTATGCTTATTTTGATAGATTATGCTTAAGGCTAAGATCCTTTGGTAGTTTATGCTTGATTTGAAAAATCATGCTTATGATTTTTCATTCTTTTATGAGGTGAAGGAGGTCTTGGGAGGTGAACTTATTTTTTTATTATTGAAATTTTATTTTTCTGAAAGACAAATCATCCGAATTAGAAACATTGATTTGTTTCTGATCTAAATTATTTTGAGACAAAAGGTAGAATAATTGCATGGATGGATTACTTATCTTGCTTAGTGGATTCTGGATGCTTTGATCTATTTTATATATTGAATTCTCTGTACTTTTGATTAGTTTGTGTTTCTGATTTTTTTTTAGTTTTTCTTGGATTTTAATTGATTTTTTCTTAATCTTTGACTTAAGAAAGGTTCATATTTTTATTTTTAACTTAGTTGTGCTCCCTATGGGACCGACCTATACTTGTTATTGTCTCAACAAGACAACTGTGCACTTGCAATTAGTGCAATGGATTAAAATAAATCACACATCAACTGACACATATGAATAGGAAGAGAGCAAAAGATCAATCTGTAGTCCTCATTGATCATGTGAGAGTGGGAAACCCAGCCAACTAGACAATCCTTATTTTCAAAGATAATCTTACCTTGATGTCAATAAAGGGCTAACAACTGCTTAAACCTTGGGCGGAACCTTTACGTTTCTTACATTTGTTGAAGCAAATGACTCAATTGGACTAGTTATAAGAGAAGAGACCTTCTTTGTTAGAATACATCATGTACAATATTGTCAGGATTGATTGGGTTTTCCCTTAAACAATAAAACAGGTAAAGTTTTACAAGGGGAGCCGAGAGAGCAGTACTTGATCAAGTCTGGACAAGATACCGGCACATGTGAAGAGAAAAGGCTACACATGTGAGGAGATTTTACACGCAGTCATGGGGAGGGAAAACATTGGAGGATAGGAGATGTTAAGTCTAGGGAATTGCACCATTTAAGCATCATTTTAGGGTGAATTAGGGACTTATTTAGGTTAAATACATCAGTTTTCATTTAATTTCAACGTTCCATGCATTTCTACTTAGGAATTGAAAATTCCACATTTTCACACATTTTTTGCATTATTTAGTATTTTATGTAATTTTTCTTCGAAGAGTCCTAATTAGAGTAAAACTCTGTCCGGATCAGTCCCGCTTGAAATCCGACTTTTTAGTATTTTACTAGTTGAATTATAATGTGCAAGAAATATACGACCCACATCCTATGGCACGTCACACACTCTCCCCCCTCAACCACGAAGATTCAAAAGCCTCCAGATTATTCCCCTATTCTTATCTCTTAAAAAGTTTGAAAGTTGTACAGATTATCAACAGAAAGAGATAGATTGAACAAATTGATGCCAGGTTTTTTTACCTTGACCATCAAAGAATTTTTCCTCTCTATCTCTCTCCGTCTCATCTAGATTTAAAGATAAGATAAAAAAGAGAGATAGAGTTGGACTCAAACTGAAAGAAGGCAGAAGAAACAACGAAGCAAGTCCAAGAAGGACTCCACACATGTATGGGACATCCAGTACTCTCCCATAAGCCCCATGTCAAATATATGGAAGAGTCATATTGCAAGAAGAAAGTCAAGTTCCGTTTTTCTCAGGATGGCCTATCGTAAAATGATTATAACTTTCAATCCGACCGTTGGATTGATAAACTCTACCTACCATTGGAAAGCTTATTCAGAGTACACATCTATACACCTAAGATCATACAAATTAAAACTAAAATGATCAAGTTATGATATCGGGAAGTTGGCTATAAATTTTTTACTCGGGATTACAATTAGTTACAATAAGGGCGGCTTGACCATAAGGCAAGAAAAGCCCGTGCTTTAGGCCCCCAAAAAATAAGGCCCTGTAGCATCAAGTCTTATTAAAGTCATTTTTACACATTTCAAATAAAACATGAAATCAACTTCCTTCCGCTTTTTTCTCCCCAAAAAATAAGGCCTCCTAATAGTAATTAGTATGAGATCCTACTAAAATCATCTTCTCACATTCAAAAAAAGCATTAAACCAATTGTCAATCATTTTTTTCTCTACACAATATCTTTTTCAAATCCCAACCTCCTGCCACATCACCAATGAAGTTTTTCAAATGAACTTTAGATTAATGAGCCACATTTAATTCAGTCGTTTCTCACATAAGCATCTAACTATTTTTTTTTTAATTATTTTTTACGGATTTATTGATCTAATTCTGCCTTTTTTTTATAATATATGTTGGTATTTTTTATAATATATGTTAATCAGAACCTACAAACTCAAATATAATCTACTTCTTTTTTCAGATTGAAGAAGTTACATCAAATTCAAAACTCGTCCACATCTACAATCTTTGTGGCCAACAATGATAAATCACTTAATCAAGATCTATTGTTCTATGCTTTTTTTTTTTCAATTCCAAGCTCGTATTGTATGTTTGTTACAGTTAGTGTTCATTTTGTTTGTAAATATTATTAGTTATAATTTATAAATAATAAATATTTCTACTAGAAAATATGAATCTGAATACTCAAAACTTTAAAAAAGAGAAGAATAGATAATTCGAGGCTTTATTTAGGATTGTCGCTTTAGGCTTTAAATTGTTTCAAGCCGGCCCTAAGTTACAACAAAAGTGGGCCTGATCTTTGTTCAAAATTCAAATTGATTCTAGAAAGAGACTGGAACTCTCCCTCATCTTATCTCATCCAAACTCGAGCCCAAGGGATCATCTTCTCTTAAAGGTAATTGCAAGCAAGAGAAAGGATCAAGAAGGACTTTGTGTTAAAAAAACTATTTACATGGAGCAACCCACATGTGGACCGGCATGTCTTCTCCTCCCTTAGGTGGGACGACCACCATTCTACTCCCTCTCTTGTCCACCTCTCCTCCCTCCATTATTTTCTAAATTTATTTTTTAAAGGTATTTTGGAACCTTGTTTCGGAAAGTAGGATTTTTAGAAGAGGGATTTTTGAGAGGCCATTGTAAATGAAGATGCTGTCAATAAAATTAATTTTGAAGTTCTTTTCAATGGCTGGCTTGATTTCTGGATTGGAACACAGGGATGAAGCTAAGTAGATCTTTAATTTAATCTATGTGATTTTTTTTATTTCTTTCTTGTCTCCTTTAAACGAATGCTCTATTAAAATAATAGATCTATCTTCATGGCTTAGGCAAACTCTGTTTTGATTTATAATGAAAGTAGTTTGATGATTTATGCTTATTTTGATAGATTATGCTTAAGGCTAAGATCCTTTGGTAGTTTATGCTTGATTTGATAAATCATGCTTATGATTTTTCATTCTTTTATGAGGTGAAGGAGGTCTTGGGAGGTGATCTTATTTTTTTTTATTATTAAAAATTGGTTTTTGCGAAAGGCAAATCCTCCGAATTAGAAACATTGATTTGTTTCTAATCTGAATTATTTTGAGACAAAAGGTAGAATAATTGCGTGGATGGATTACTTATCTTGTTTAGTGGATTCTGGATGCTTTGATCTATTTTATATATTGAATTCTCTGTACTTTTGATTAATTTATGTTTCTTTTTTTTTTTTTTTTAGTTTTTCTTGGATCTCAATTGATTTTTTCTTAATCTTTGATTTAAGAAAGGTTCAGATTTTTATTTTTAATTTAGTTGTGCTCCTTGTGGGACCGACCTATACTCGTCACTGTCTCAACGAGACAACTATGCACTTGCAATTATTTCAATGGATTAAAATAAATCACACATCAACTGGCACATATGAATAGGGAGAGAGCAAAAGATCAATATATGATCCTCATTGATCATGTGAGAGTGGGGATCGCAACCAACTAGACAATCCTATTTTTCAAAGATAATCTTACCTTGATGTCAATAAAGGGCTAACAACTGCTAAAACCTTGTGCGGAACCTTTACGTTTCTTACATTTGTTGAAGCAAATGACTCAAATCAAGCGCCTTCTTAAAAATCAATCTTGACCCAAATTTAACTAAATCGGATTGACATACACTGTTTGCTTGATTTATGTGAAGTATATATAATTATGCTTTTATGCTTAACTGATCTAATAATTAATTTATAACACTATGATTGATAGAGATTAGGAAGAATGCCAATGAGTAAAAATGCATGTGCAAATAAGGTCCAAATAAAGATGTGTCCTATATAAGTTAAATATATAATATCAATAGATGTAACCGACCCTTTGCCCAAATGGCAAAACAAGAGTTGCCCAATCGGAAATAGATGGAATCAACATTATAACGAATAGCTGCACCAAACACCTCATTTTCTAAAACCTTATGTCTAATGTATATGGTGAGAGCTTTACAAGTTGTGGAATCACGGATCCGATTGGGTTGACCGCTACAAATGTAATGGGATTGTGTCGGCTTGGATCAAGCACCAAATACAAATGTTCGCGATTGTCTGGAGAGATCAGTTATATATGATTCACTCTTAACAATACAAAAGGACAAGGATGGACACCCTAGACGTAGCAAATGTTGGTAGACGATTCAGAACTCATGGAAGGAAGAGAGAAGGCTTTTCCGAAAGATTTCTCTCTCTCTCTCTCTTCTTTGTTATTGGACATGAGTGTTGAGATAATATGCAGTTATCATTCAATTTGAATTTGAATGAAGAAATAATAAGGATAGACAATTAGATCAAACTCAAAAGAATTCACTATCAGTAAGTGGGGATTAATTAATCCCATATGATGGCTTCCCTTGTGAGGGATGTACCTCTTTGATTGGGGTCCACCCACCCGTAGACGTTAGTTGTCCCCATCATGCATGCTAACATTAGGGAAAAGTGGAATATATAAGGAAAAAAAAAAGAACGAGGTGACAATCTACCAACTTATTGGTTGTATGATGCATGAAGTCAAGATTTGCTTAATAAATTGTTAATACTTCAAATGGAATATAGCTTGTTGAAAATCAATTCTCTCTGGTAGAGCTTTAGCTCAAAACGTCATATCCAAACTGGTTAGGACATATTTGACGGCGGAAGGAGTAAATTTCCTGAAGGCGTACATTTTCCATAATGGCCCTCTCAAATTTGTTTTTTTAATTTATAATAATAGGAAAAGGTTAGAAATTAATTCTAAGTAGTGTGGAATTTCAAAGTGGGCCTGGCTGAATCCAGAGGGTGAATGCTGAGTAATGACCAGTGGGTCCTTCACGTGAACGATTGTAGTTTGGCATAAAAAATGGTGACTGTATCATCCTAATGAGAGAGAGAGAGAGAGAGAGAGAGAGAGAGTGATGTGTAGTGTTCTGGTCTTATTAGGGTGTTGGCTTTGTTGCATGTGCGCTTGGTCACAAGAGGATGTTGACGTTTGCGATTGAGAAAAGGGTTATGTTACTAATACAAAGAAAAGAAGAGGGGTTTCTGTTTTGACAGGTGTAGCCAGCTCTTAAATGGACCATTGTTTTTTTGGTACTAAAAAAGGAGGCCATAAAGATGCGGGTGCTGTCTTTGGCCGGAAAGAGGTGAATTTGGTAAAGATAGGAGATGAATGGGAAGTGATTGCCAACTGAATCCATGGACGGTGGTGTGTGAATTGGGGTTTGTTTACACTTTATATGATATTTGGGGGAAAAGGCAAAAGGAAATTTAAATGGAACCTATAAAGTCTATTTTTGTGTGGGTAAGTTGGCATGACCTGTTGATGCGGTATAAGTCCTCCTACTCTCTCATATAATTTCTCTGAATGGATCTCCTGCTTCAAAAATGAGAACAGTGAAATCTCGATCGGATCGTACGACCGAGGTCCCTCCGATGCCTAAGTCAGTGATGGATCTTCAGAAGTTTTGGATGTCGATTGGTCTTCAGTATTTTTCTTACCTTGACATCAAATCCTCCCCTCTTCTTATGCGGACTGCCCCTGGATTTTCTCCCCTCAGCTAGCGCATGTTCCCACTTCTCACCCCATGGTGACTGGGTAACGGTTGCTCTGCTAGGTCGTGGGGCGTTTCAACCCCCACCCCAATCCAGGTCTTCAATGTCTTTCCTTCCACTAGCTGTCCCATATCTCCATTTGAATCATTCCTCTCTCTGGTTTGGGCTAGCAGGTCGGGTCAACCTTGACCAAACCCAGCCCATGACGTTTTCAAATTTCCCACCTACAATTGCCCCCCAAGCCTCTTTTCTTCTTTTCATTTCCCGAGAAGAAAGGGGGCCTGGAAGAAATTTCGCTCGTCTGGGACACGTGGCGTCCACGGGATTAACGTCCCATCCTTTCAGCCGCCAATACGTCATGTCCTTATCCGTCCCTCCTCTAGGCTTAAATCTCCCAAAGGAGATCTTTCCCCCTCTTCATTCCTCTTGCCTACTGCACTCCTTCGAATCGTCTTCCTCTTTCGAATCGTCGCCTCCCTCGAAGTGTTGTCTTCTCTGAATCGTCGCCTTCTTCGAATTGATGCCCTTTCCTCTTTAAGAGCCTCGATCTCCCTTATTCTTCCTCATTCTTCATTCTCGTTTTTCAGACGGTAAGTTCTCCTCTCTACCCTCTTTTTTTTTTCTTTTTTTGTAAATGGGTAATCTGAAAGGTCTTCTCAGTACTCCGGGGGGAGTCTTCGAGTTGAGTAGTAAGTACAGTATCCCCTTGGATGTCCAAATCCGAGCGCCACTACCCGGGGAGTCCCTTGACGAAGGGTCCCGAGAGGCTATAACCTTCCCTACCATAGCCATTGTGGAGGGTGGTGTTCGCTTTCCTTTGGATCCTCTACTTTTTAGCTTCGTTTCTTTCGTAAACCTCTTTCCTCTTTAATGTGCCCCCAACCTATTCCACATTGTCATGGGGGTTGCAGCTCTGAACAGATTGCTCGGCACGAGCCTTGGTGTTTTTGACATCTTGTCCTGCTATCTCCTTATTCCTTTAAACTACAAAAAGACAGTCTTCTACTTGAAATCTCAGGACTTGAATAGGTTTCTCGTTCACTATCTCCTAGATTCGAACAAGCCTAACAAAGGAGATTTTGTTATTGTGAGTGGAAACTAGGAAGCGACAACCACTTGGGGTGGGATCAGGTGGGAAGTTCATCGAGTCCCAGGCTACCTAGGTCGGCCTTCTCCTATCTAGTGTTTTTGGGTTCATTTTCGTTTTTGCTGTCTCCCTGTTTTTTTAATTAGTTCTCCTCTTTGCCTATGCTTGCAGACTCGACGATCAACCAAGTCCCACATTCCCTTCTCCAGGCCAAGGATTTGCAGAGGGTGCTTGACTTCCGAGGGTCTCTCGAGCGCAAAGGTTGAGGCCGAGCTGCTCATATCCTGCTCGACTACGAGCGTTTGTATGAAAGCTTCCTGGCTCTCCCTCCTTGGCACGATCTGCTGGAGTCGATCCAACGCTTGACCCGAAGGAAGGTTCAAACAATCAAGACTCCCAAGCCTTCTGGTTGGGGGAGAGTGTGCAACGCCCAATCTTCAGCCTCCCAGCATTCCTCCAACCCGTCTCCACTTACCAAGCAATCTGCCCCTAGTCAGAGACGAGGCGCTAGGAGGTCTTCGCGCCTGGTTACCCCCTCCAGTACTTCCTCCTCTTCAAGTTTGAAGCGTACCCCGGTCTTTAACGTATCTGATGTCTCTTCTTCCTCGGATCCAGAAAGGTCTTCTCCTGTGATGCCTAGATGCAAGGTAAAGAATCTCCTCGGGGATCTCAGCGACTTCCCCTCCTTGGGGGCCAGCAAGGCCACTCTTTTAAACCCTCCATTTTGTTCTCAGCAAAAGGGGCCCCACTAATCCTGCTCATGACCCCGCCCTGAAGAGGGCTAAGGAGAAGTCTTCGGCTAAGCCTTCTGATGACTCCAACCCGCTCTCCATGTGGTTTGAGGACTGCCTGCCTCCCTTGCCTCCTCAGCCCAGTCCTTCCTCAGGACGTAAGGGTTCATTTGGTCCCTTACGCGAACCACACTCTTCTTTGGGAGGGCATAGCCAGGTCTCTTTGGCGTTGTAGTTGGGCAAGTTAGTTCTTCTCCCCTCCGATATGATTCTGCATGGAGCCATGTCCGACCACGATCTCGTATCCACGGGAGTTCAACAGTGCCTCCTAGTAAGTCGTCGTTCTCCCCTTGCCCTGTATTTTGGGTCAGCCCTCAATTTAGCGTAGATTTTTTTTTAATCTCAGGGACTCCAGAAGTGGTTCTCTGCCTCAAATCGTATGGAGATATACCAGAAGAGCGTGGAGGCTCTCGAAAAGGAGCTGGTAGCGTATACAGCGGCCCGGCGCATGGCAGAGTCCAACCTTGCTAGTTTTTCCAAAGTTGCGAAGGTTGCAGAAGCCAGGGCGGTCGCTGCTCTGAGTCACCTGACTGCCGACGAGATGGAACTCGAGGTCCTTCGTTCCAAGGTAGCTGGGATGGAGGTGGAGATGAGGGACATGATGGTAGAATTCGTAGTCTTCACCGACGCTTTAGGGACCGGTCTTGGTTGTGTCTTGATGCAGGAAGGGAAGGTCATTGCCTATGGATCGCGCCAGCTAAAAGAGCACGAGAAGAAGTACGCTACGCACGACTTGGAGCTAGCAGCAGTCGTTTTTGCGTTGAAGTTGTGGCGGCACTACCTCTATGGGGAGAAGTTTGAAGTGCATTCAGATCATCGCAGCTTGCAGTACCTGTTCACTTAGAACGACCTCAACAATCGACAGAGGAGATGGAAGGAGTACATCAAGGATTACGACTTCCCTATCAAATACCATCCGGGTAAGGCGAATGTCGTAGCAGACGCTTTGAGCAGGAAGACCGCCCTCATCAGTTTTCTAGCAGCCGAGGGTGTGTGGACCGACATCTTCAGTAGCTTAGACGTCCAGTTTCAGCCGCTCAGCGAGAGAGTCTTGCTTGCTACCATGCCCGCATGGGAACCAGAGTTACTAGGAAAGGTCAAGGACAGTCAACGCAACGATCCCAAGCTTGTCAGAGTGATCGAGCAGATTGACCAGAGGCCAGAGTTCAGATTGATTAGTGGAGTGCTCTACTATCAGGACAGATTGTGCGTGCCGGATATTTAGGAGCTGAAGGACAAGATCCTCGCAGATGCACATCATAGCAGATACTCGATTCGCCCCGGCAGCACCAAGATGTACCAGAACCTGAGGAGCTACTACTGGTGGAACAACATGAAGAAGGAGATAACACGCTATGTCTCTAGGTGTTTGACGTGTCACATTGTTTTAGACTAGATGTTATGTTTATTCTGATTCTATATGTTTATCTTGCTCAACTGCCTAGATCATTTACCTTATTATTCCTTAATTTATATACATGTCTCTACTCTTTTGATATATATGTCCTATGTTACTTGTATACTGTAACTTGCCAGATCTTTAGATCTGACCCATCTTTGGTGCTTAGGCCTTGACCCCGAGTTCGCGGAGGACGCGCTCGCGCTCGTAGAGGCACCTGTCGTTGGAGATTTCATTTGGGGCCCGGCCGACCTAGATGTCGAGTCGGAGGGTGGAGAGCCGTTACCAGGTTTTTGAGCGTTATCTTTGTTTGGGCTTTAGAGCGAAATTTTGTAGTGAGCTGGGTAGAAATCAAATATGTAATTAACTTTTGATGTTCTTATAACTGATACTTTTTAAAACTAGACTACAGTTCTACTCACATTTGATATATCGATACCTATTACTTCCACTTTACTTCTTATGCTTCCGCAATTTAACTATTGATAGTATATTGTCCAAAAGTTTTAAATTGGGCCTCACTGTGGACCTACGATCTTGGAAGTTCTCGGATTTTCCAGGAAGTAGCGCACCAACTTCGGGTATTCCGACGACTTTTTCGGTATCCGGAATTGGGGCGTTACATTGGACGTCCAACATGGGTCCCACTCACCCCATAGCATGCCAACATGGAAGTTCCTTTAATTGCACCATTATTCTCGGAATTTTCAGGGGTAGCAAATTGAAATGGTCATAACTTTCAACTTGAGTGTCGGATTAGTGCAATCTATGTACCGTTGGAAAGATCTTTTCGACTAGATATCCGTGGAGTCCAAGATTGTATATATCGGAGCTATATCGAGGGAGATATGACCTCTGGAAGTTTGCTGTGATGATCGGTACCCGGAAGCCACTGCCTCTGGGCGTCTGGACACCCGGCCACAGAAAAAAAATTCAAAAGCCACTGCCTCCGGGCATCCAGACGCCCGGTCACAGAGAGTTGCGTATAAAAAAGATTTCCTGGCTTCCGGACGCCCGGACCGTACGAGAGTCCGTCACATGCACGTTTTGAAGAGGTTTTTCATCCCAAAACCTATAAATAAAAGCCCAAACTCGTTTTTGAGGATATACACATCTTGGGAGAAGGTCTGGAGCAAGGTTTTGAAGCTTTTGGAAGAGCGTCAATGGGGATTTCGTCAGAGATTCATCGTCAACCTCTTGCCATGCGTAACTAAATCCTTATCTTTGGGTTGCGATGAAGCCCTAATCTCTTGTTTATGATGATGTATAGGTTTAGGGTTTTATTTTAAACGCTTTTAGTTATATGACAAGATGTTAATCCATTGATTGGATTTTATGAATGCAATATCTCTTTCTTTGGTGTTTTAATCTTGTAGATTTGAATACTAAGTCATATAATGATGCTTGAATGAATGTGTTTGTTAGATCTAGGATAATCTATGTCATAGAGATAGGTTATGCCCTGATTTACATCTACATCCCTTATTTGTTGACTCTGAAGGTTTGTAACCAGGATGAGTCTCTATAGCGTTGATAGTGAAACCCTAGATCTATACTTGCCATTGTGCGAGGTTAGAGTGGATTCGTACCGTTAGATCTTTTTTCTGCTTGAATCAACCTTGTCTTTAATTTGTTAATTTAGAAATCAAAACCCATCAAACCAATACTTCTCTTTCTAATAGGATTAGTTTAGGAATTTAGGAAACAACACAACTTAGCCTTTTTGTCCCAGTGGATACGATACTCGATTAACATCTTTGCTTTTTCAAGCAGAGGTAATAGCGGAGAATAAATTATATTTGCAACCCTGTTTTAGGATTGGTCACCAACCTTCTGGACAAGTCGGCCTTTCGAAGAACAGCTCGCATAGGATGCTCGGTCAAGACCTTCACTGTATGGGCTTGAAAGTAGTGCCTGAGCTTCCGTGCAACGCATACCAAGGCTAGGGCAAGTTTTTCTAGCGGCAGGTATATTGTTTCTGCATCTAACAAGGTCTTGCTGATGAAGTAAAAAGGTAGATGGTGTTTTCCTTGCTCTCTCATAAGGGCCGCACTGATTGCATGTTCAGATACTGCCTCGTACAATACTAGTTCCTCCTCGGAGCTCTGAATAGAAAGAACAGGGGGGAACTCAGATACTGCTTCATCTGTGCAAGTGCTTCATCACATTTTTCATCCCATACTTTCTCTGCCCTCTTTTTCAGGGAAACATTGGTCGGCACTTGTCCGAACTTCTTGCTATAAAGCGATTAAAGGCAGCAAGCATACCTGTGAGCTTTTGTACTTCTTTCCTTAAGCTAGGCCGCTCCATCTTTTGTATTTCCAGAATTTGGTTGGGATTTGCTTCTATCTCTCTTTGGGTCACAATGTATCCAAGGAATTTCCCCGAGCTATTATGAAAGACATTCATGAAGGTCCCAAAGAAAAAGGCTAAGAAAAGCCATCCAAGATAACTAACTAAACAAAATGCTACCCCCAAAATTATGTGATGAACTCCGGTACCAAACTCGACATCTAAATGACATCGTCAGCAAAACGAACCTAGTAAAATACAAGGCTCTGAATCCACTGCATGCACTCCAACTTGGATCGAAGGACCTATTATCTATGGCATCAAAAGTGACGTATCAGACACGACGGTCTGGCTGGTGAATAATACAGATAACAACATAATGAGAGCTTATTTAAATCCATTTATTCCAATACCAAAACACATTTAAAATCTAAACAGGAGTGATGATGAAAAGGCAAAAGTTAAATACCGAAATCGTTGTATGCAATAGAAACCATGCCGACCCAAACTGACAAAACATACAAATCGGATAAAACAGATGGCAATCACATTGAGCTATATTCTCCTATTATCGAAGTAACAAGAGCACTCACAATAACCGTCGCCATATAAAATGGCTGAAAACCGTTGCTATATAAAATGGTCGGAGCAATCAATAACCGTTGCCATATAAATTGGCCGGAGCAATCAAAGTCCGTTGCGGAATGGATAACACACGAATAAAGTATCCAAGCTGCAGTTGGCGAAATATTTGAGGATCCTAAGCTGGGTGATCAGCCCGACAAGGCAACCCAAGCTGAGTGGTGCTAACAAAACGAAAATCTGAACGAAACATAAATCGAATCATATAAACATAATTAAGATCGGTAAAGGACTACTCTGAGCAAAGCATAATCGGACATGCGAAGTCGAACAGACGAGTAGCCTTACTAAGAGTTTACAACAAAACGAACCACATGGGGTTATCCAAAACTTATTTTCACCAAAACATATAGAATTTTCAATTCTTGAATGAGATAATTAATGGTGCTGGAATGGTTTACCCAGGGCCGTCTCAATGGGCACTCAAAGTCCAAATGTCGTGTAATAGTAATAAGTTGATGCCTCTGAGGTTATTCGGCAGTTGGGAACCCCGAGTGCACATGCAGTGAGGCTTCAATAGAGTTCAAGGTATTTTTCCCCGGGTAATTCAAACATAAGTTCCTCCTTGTTCTCTCTTGATTTCCATCTTTGAATATGTATTCAAGTTCCAAACCTTCCTTCCAAGCAAGCTTGGGCTTCAAACATGCATCCCATAATAAAAGAAGTAGAAAATATGCCCAAAATAAAAAAGGGACAGCTCTCAGGCCCCTATCCAACCTCCAATCAACACCAAACAAACCATCCCATTCCATAAATAGATTAGATGAAAAATTCTGATATTAGCGTAAATGAACCAAAAATTTCAAATCAGATTTCTATCATAGTAAAACAACCCAAAAATTCTGATATTAACATAAGTGAACTTGAAATTTCAAATCAGATTTCTATCATAGTAAAAAACCCAAAAATTCTGATATTAACATAAGTGGACTGAAATTTCAAATCAGATTTCTATCATAGTAAAACAACCCAAAAATTCTGATATTAACATAAGTGAACCTGAAATTTCAAATCAGACTTCTATCATAGTAAAACAACCAGTGGTCAGAAATTTCCCAGGTTTTCATGGACAACATAACCCTGCAGAAATCTGAACACCATTGCACACAAAAATCCTGCAGAAATCTGGACACAATTGCACACAAAATTCCTGCAGAAATCTGAACACAATTGCACACTAAAATCCTGCAGAAATCTGAACATAACTGAACATTAAACCCTGCAGAAATCTGAATGTTAACTGAACACTAAACCTTGCAGAAATCTGAATATAGCTGATCATTAAAACATTGCGGAAATCTGCACTTAATCTGAACCTTTAAAACATTGCAGAAATCTGAACCCAACTGAACATTTAAAACATCTGAATACATAATCAAAACCTTTAAAACATTGCAGAAATCTGAACCCAACTGCACATTTAAAACATTGCAGGAAATATGAATACATAATCTGAACATAAAAACCCTTAGGAAATCCACCTTGCATAACCAAAGGAAATGAATCAATGAAATAGAAATTCCACATCAAACTTTGAAAAAGAAACACAAGTTTAATTGCATGCATTCCAATATCAGTTTATTCACTTGCCTTGAATCAAAATGGGTCCTAAATTACTCCAAGAACTCCTCTAACCCAGAAAGCTTCCAAGCAACAAAAGCCCATAAAAACACCTCAAAAGAAACCCAACATTTTGCAAAAGAAAGGAGTTCTGTAAGAACATCCTTGCATGCATGATGAAGAAGCCCTAAGGGACCAAACAAACCCAAGTTTAAAGGAGGGAAGCCATTGCTAACCTTGGAAAGCTCTAACCAAGAAAAGAAGCTTGAAGAAGATGTAAGATCTGATATGGTTTGCAATATAATTCAAACCTATGGATCTAGATTTATGCATTAAACAATATATGATATTGTTAGGGAATTTGTATATTGCAATTTGATGGATGCATTATCATTTTAGCATCATTTGAATTTTTACACATGCATTGATTTAGAAAATCTTGAAATCTTGATTTACACATGCATTGTTTTTAAGACTTGTAGAAATATTGATTTATGCATGTTTTGATTTTAAACTTGGATGCATTTATATTTGAAAAGAAGTTTTATGAATCAAGCAAGCCTATTAGTTTTAAATCTTTCAAATCATTTTATGCTTTTTATGTTTCATGTTTTTAAACCTCTTAGTTTGATTTAAATCATGATTTTAAGCTTGATTCATTGGCCCAAAATTCCCCTCAAAGAAATACTGTGAAATATGCATTTGTGGGGAATTTGGTCCCTGGGCCCGGGTCGACCTGCAGTGTGCTCGGTCGATCGAGCCCGTGGACCCGGTCGACCGAGCACACTGCAGGTCAACCGGGAATAGAGCCGTTGAGCTCTTTTTCAAACGGTCAGATTTTTAACCGTTAAGCCCAGGTCGACCGGGGAAAGGTGCAGGTCGACCGGGGACTCGCAGAAACTCATTTTTTGAGTGTAAATACAAGTTCATTCATTTGAAATTGTGAGAAACTTAGAGGCCCTCCTTGAGATGTTTTGAGGCCAATCAAAGGGGAATGAGCTAAGGGATGATAGGGGTCATTTGGAAAGCTAAAGCTTGGTTCCATTGAGTTAAATCACTAAGCAAGCTTCACTTTTCTTAATCATATGTTTTCATGCTTTGCTTTAATTATTGGTAAATCTTTTCAATCATGATAAACTATGATTTGTTGTGCACTTAACATGTATATGTTTTGAATTGATTTATTATTTTGGATGCATCACCTTGATTCAAACCAAGTAGTACTCATATTGGTATATTTAAGTAAATCATGTTAATGAAAACATCTTTGAAATTATATGTAACATGATTTCTATACTTGGTTGAATCTTTGGTTGTTGTTTTTCATCATAAGAAAATCACTTTCAAATCTATCTTATGTTTTGGATTCGACATCTTCACAAATCATATATACTTTTGTTTTAAAGTTTCACAACTTGCTTAGTATTGATAGGTATATCATTTTCAAGTTGAATTTATAATTATATATGAGTTGTCCCCTAACTTCAATCAAATCTATTTTTGTGTTTTACACTTTCAAATGCTTTTAGCATACATCTAATGAACTACATTGTTAATTTGATTGAAATCCTTATGCACACTACAAAAAAAAGGACTTTTAGTCTCGCTTTTGAATTGAGCTTTTGTGTCGCTTTTACAATAAAGTGACACAGTATGGTCTGATGTGTCACTTTAGAGGAGGAGTAAACGAGGAGGAGGTTTGTTGGGTCACTTTTCTATAACGCGACATACAAAACTAATCTATGGTTTTCCCCCACTAAACAAAAGTGACACAAGAAGTTTGATTGTTAATTTCTTTCATGAAATAGGAAAGAAAAGCGACACATGAAGTTGGGCAAGTGATAATTTGGGTTCCCTCCATCGTATATCCCATGCCTTCGTTCCCTCCATACCCTCATTCCCTTGGCGCCCAAATACCCCAACGATCAGAGCGATACCCTCATTCCCTTGTCTGAGACGATCGACAGACATCATCTCTGCAAACACCCCCCCCCCCACCCCATCCCTCCAATCCTCACGCACCAAAGCAGCCCATCCCTCCAATCCTCCCCTGCATCGTCTCCATTCACACAACCCAGGCGATCGATCACCTTCAGCCCTGCGCATCATCAGCCAGCCTCCCATCTCCATCTCCATCGCAGCCATCAAACCTCCTTCTCTCTTCTCTCCTCACCAAACCCGCCACCCTCTGCTCCATTATCTTCCTCCGCCAGACATAAGCAGCAGCAGCCCCGGCCCACACGCAGCACCTTCTTCCGCCTCCTCGAGCCGCCCCTGCACCAGGTACACCCCTCCCTCTTTCTGCACTCCGCACACACTGCACATGCACCATTCCCCCTCTCCTCTCTCCTTCTTCTCTGTTCTCTCTCTCTCTCTCCCTCGCTCCCCCATCTCTCTGCTCCCTCTCTGCTTTCTCTCTCTCTTTCCCCATCTCTCTGTTCTGTCCCTCTCTGCTCTTCTCTCTACTTCTTCTTCTTTCAGCTATATATGTTTCTACTGTCTGGGTATGGAGATTTAGGGTTTCTGCTGGATTGTGGCAGTGGGTTCCATGGTGCTGGGAGATTTTGGGGGTGGATTGTGGGAGTGGGTTCCTTGGTAGGGGGGATGTAGACGATGGTGGATTGTGGGAGTGGGTTACCCCTACCCCTACAGTTACAATCCACTACATACATTGTATTCCATGAATCAAGTCATACTAGCCTTGTAGTCTTGCAAATAAGTGTGTGTTTATATTCCTACATTCACCGATTACAGTTTAAACTATTCAAGATGTGGGGAAATGAGTAGAGTCATTTTCATCACAAGGTCATGGTTCATGTACCCGGAGGAAGCATTTGCTGGAGATGCCAAACTGTGGATGTGAACCCCATCTGATTTTACCAAGTCCACTACTGAAATTACTATTTGGTAATTGTAAGACTGTTGGGACCTAATCATGTAGGTCTAAGATTCATATCTTATTAGTGGAGAAGATGTTTTTGTTGGCATTCTTATATTTCGTCTTACTTAAAAAGCCTGCTCTTTTGTAGAACAGATACTGCCTTTGTTTGGTAATTATTATGTTTCCTTGTTTGATGGAGAGCGCGTGTTGGAATGAGTGCTACTCTACATTCCATTATATCATGATCATTCTTCCACTCTTTTCATTAGATGACTAGTTGAGATTGAGATGGTGAGGAATGATTCAGCCCCAGAACTTTCAACTTTGAATGATTCAGCCCCAGAACTTTCAAGTAGTGGTTACGGCATGATAGATATATGTAACCAAAACCTGGCCTTTCTATTTGAAAAAAAGATTTAAAAACAGATGATGATTTGATGTTTAATCTAGCTGTTGACTTGCAGTAGGTCTGAATACAGGCGGGTCTCGCCTGGATCCAAGTCCCTTTAGGTGGGCTTAGACATGAGTTCTGTGGACTTCATAGTCTGGGGTGGCTCTTTATGCTCACTCCACTCACAACCAATCTCCTACTAAGGGATAAGGGATTCAATCCCACTAACATGCCACATTGCTCTTATGACATAGAAAGGAATGCAATTCATCATATTAAACTGCATCATCTCTTTTTTTCTAGTGGGTACTTCTTTATAAAATGGGACCAAGTCCTACAACCTTTGAGTTTCATAATTCCCTTTTATGTACTGACTATCTTTCCCCAATGGCATTTCATTATAATTACATGTTGATGGTGTGGTGAAAGGCTGGGAAAGCTGCTTCTAATGTCACCTTATTGGGACATCATGATTCATGTGACCCTACTTTAATACTTGTTTTGTTAGTAGGATGCTTTATTTTACCAAATTGAAGCTACATGTGACAGAGTTCAAAACTCAACGGGTCAACTCGGTCTAAAAATACCTTTTTTTTTTTTTTTGAGTCATGAAAACCAATTCTATCATTAAATTCTAATCAAACCAATAATAAAAAGATTGTTTTCATGACTAATGATATGGTTTTTGTGCAGGATTGACTGGTTCAGTCATTGGGTTGGATTGACTCAAAGAACTTGATGCATCGATCTAGTGAGTAGGACAAAATTAAAGTATTTACAACTTTATCTTTAATTATAGAGTAACTTAGACAAGTGGTTCTTCTTGGCCTACATCTCAAACGTATATGGTTTTTGTTAAAACTACTAATGATTTGACTAGGTTTGCATTTATAGTCCAATCCAGTTTGAGATGTAGGCCAAGAAGAACCACTTGTCTAAGTTACTCTATAATTAAAGATAAAGTTGTAAATACTTTAATTTTGTCCTACTCACTAGATGCATCAAGTTCTTTGAGTCAATCCAACCCAATGACTGAACCAGTCAATCCTGCCTTTCGACCTACAATGTGGCGCCATTTAGCCTTGTGGTCCATACCTCCAACAGCTCTGAATAATTGCTTAGAATACAATAAATTTGGTTTGGTTTGTATAAAAGCAAGATGAATAAAGAGGGAACTGCTTTAAGTCTTTTTCTCAGATTGTTTACAACTTAACCATCCAATCTGAATCCACTCTTTGCCATTGCATTTGGTGTATGTGACAACAAGAACATCTTTCCAAGAGACACATTCAGTTTTTTCTTTTTCCATTTTAAATAGTACATATGTTAGGTGGGTGCTTACATGTCATGGCTACGAAGAATTACATGTCTGTAATTTTCTTGAAAATTTTGGTGTTTTAGAATTTCAGGATTTTTGTTAATTTGGAATGGACAAGTCTTGGATGTCCAAGCTGAGAAATTCGAATGAATACATTGAAGGGGTTAACAATCTTCTTAGTTTTGCAAAGGATGAAGAAAGTTATATACGCTGCCCATGCAAAGACTGTGGGAATCTCCATGAGTTAACTAAGAAGGAAGTCAGAAATCATCTTTTTAGACATGGTATCGACATAACTTATGTTCTATGGAGATATCATGGGGAAAGGCATCTGGCTTCTGATTTTTCAAGTGTTCCTACACATGAGAACACCAATCAGCCCTACAATACGGAGAGCCCCCTCGATGAAACCCCCCTCGATGCTACAAAAATGAAGGAAATGGCAGAGGCTGTAGATAAACAATATAAGGCTAATCCTAAGAAATTTCAAGAACTTCTTGAAGATGCTGAGACTCCTTTGTATGAAGGTTGTACAAAGATTACGAAGTTATCAGCTATTGTAACGTTGTTTAATTTGAAAGCGAAAGGTGGTTGGAATGACACAAGTTTTACGAATTTGTTGAAAGCCTTAGGAGAGATGCTTCCAGAAGGTAATTTGATGCCTTCTAGCATGCACGCAGTTAGAAAGACATTGTCAATTTATGGGATGAAATATGAAAAAATCCATGCTTGTCCCAATGACTGTATACTTTACAGGGGTGATGAAAATAAGAATAGAACTACTTGCCCAACTTGTGGAGTATCAAGATACAATGAAAATAAAAATGGGACCGACCAAACTACAGGTGTTCCGGCTAAAGTTTTGTGGTACTTTCCACCTATTGCAAGATTTAAAAAGATGTTTCAGTCTGCGGAAACAGCGAAGTCATTGACATGGCATGCCAATGAGCGATTGGTGGATGAAAAACTACGTCATCCAGCAGACGCTCAAGCTTGGAAGTTGGTAGACAAGAGGTGGCCTGAGTTTGGTGCTGAATCGAGAAATCTCCGCCTTGCACTTTCAGCGGACGGAGTCAACCCATATAATAATCTTAGCAGTAAGTACAGTTTATGGCCTGTGATGTTGGTAACTTACAACCTCCTACCTTGGCTCTACATGAAGAGAAAGTTCATGATGTTGACAATGCTGATATCAGGTCCAAAACAACCTGGAAAAGACATTGACGTTTATTTAGCTCCCTTAATTGATGATTTAATTACTTTATGGAATTCAGGGGTAGAGGTTTTTGATGCCTACAAGCAGGAGTCATTTCTACTGAGAGCCGTATTGCTATGGACGATCAACGATCTTCCAGCCTATGGTAATCTTTCTGGGTGTACTGTTAAAGGCTACTTTGCTTGTCCAGTTTGTGCTGAAGAGACATCTTCGTATAGGTTGAAACATTGTGGAAAAAATGTATACACATCCACTAGAAGATTTCTATCTCGGCATCATCCATATCGGAAGCAACAAAAGGCCTTTAACGGTGAGAAGGAGTTGAGGGAGGCACCTGAACGATTGAATGGGCAGCAAGTACGAAGCAAAGTTGAAGGGCTCAAAGTCTCGTGGGGGAAAGAGAAGTCAACACAAGAAGTTAATAAAGGAGATAATGGTGTTATGAAATGCTGGAACAAGAAATCCATCTTTTTTTATCTTCCGTATTGGGAGTACTCACCTCTCCCACATAACTTAGACGTCATGCACATCGAGAAGAATGTATGCGATAGTGTGATTGGTACTCTACTCAACATTCCAAATAAGACAAAGGACCACCTTAAGAGTCGTCTTGACCTGCAGGAGATGAGTTTAAGGATGGAGTTGGCCCCAAAGGTTGGTGAGAAGCGAACATACTTACCCCCGGCATGTTACACATTATCTAAAGTTGAAAAAACTAGAGTATGCAAAACCTTGCACGAGTTGAAAGTCCCCGAAGGATACTCTTCAAATTTCAAGCCCCTTGTTTCAATGCAAGATCTGAAATTGCATGGGTTGAAGTCACATGACTGTCACATGTTGATGCAGCAACTACTTCCTGTGGCAATACGATCTGTCTTGCCAAGTCATGTGAGAAATGCAATTATTAGGTTGTGTCGATTCTTCAAAGATCTTTGCGCGAGAGTAATAGATGTGAAAAGATTGGCTGAAATTCAGAATGATATCGTGATCACATTATGTTTGCTGGAAAAGTATTTCCCGCCATCTTTTTTCGATATCATGGTTCACTTACCACTTCATCTTATTAGAGAGGTTGAAGTTGGTGGTCCTGTTTTCTTCCGATGGATGTACGCATTTGAGAGGTACATTGATTACTTATCTGGTCATTTCTATTATGCATGAAACTTACGCACAATTTATCACTATTTTCTTTAGTAACTCTTTAGGTACATGAGGGTGTTAAAGAGTTATGTCCGAAACCCAGCTCGATCGGAAGCTTGTATAGCTGAAAACTATATCGCTGAAGAAGCAATTGAATTTATGAGTGAATTCTTACCTGGGTTAGCTGTAGTAGGAGTTCATACCTCCTTGGAAATTATTACCACTGATCTGGTAGAAAATGGGAGGCATCCGTCAGGTGGTGAACTCATTGCACCTGATAGCAAAGCCTTGGAGCAGGCACATCATTATGTCTTGCAAAACACAGGAGTTGTTCAACCTTATATTGAGTAAGGATTTTTAGTTCTTTAATTAAACAAATTAAATAATATATTGATGGGTTTTGATAGCTAACAATGTGATTTCGTACTGATATATGATAGGGAGCACATGAGCTACTTAAAAGAACACAATCCCCGCAAGGCCAGAAAACCGACATGGTTACAGGAAGAGCATAACCGTTCTTTTAATGATTGGCTCAAAAGAAGGGTATATGATTACCTCATTATCTTTTATGTATTGTATGCCTCAAACAAATTTGACTAAGCTTCTTAAACAATATAGGTTTTACACGAGCGGGGCATGGCTAATAACAATGTGTCAGAAGTTTTGAGGTGGATTTCAAAGGGACCATTGCCACGTGTTTTGAAATACTCTACGTATGTAATTAAAGGTCATCATTTTTGCACAAGAAAATGTGATGCTTCGCGAGTTAATCAAAACAGTGGAGTCAGTTTGATGGCGACAACCCCCCAAGTTGCAAGTTCAAAGGATCAAAACCCTGTATTTTCCAGCATGGGGTTTTATGGTGTAATTGATGAAATATGGCTGCTAGACTATACTAATTTCAAGGTTTCAGTGTTCAAGTGTGATTGGGTTGACAGTAAGAATGGCATCAAGACAGATGATATGGGCTTCACCTTGGTTGATCTTAATAGAGTTGGCCATAAGTCTGATTCCTTTATTTTAGCATCTCAAGCAAAGCCAATTTTCTATGTAGCTGATCAACTAGATCCCGATTGGTCAGTTGTTGAAGAATCTCCTGTAAAGATGTATCATGGCGACGACAACCTTATTGAGGGCAACATAGAAGAAAACATTTGTGTCGAAGAATTGCCAAATATCGAATCTTTTGATGGAACTGATGAATCTCAGTCAACTTACATGCGAGTAGATTGTGAGGAGGGGATTTGGGTTGACAACAATAAATCTTGAGTTTCATTGTTTACTGGTAATCCATTATAACAAAAGCTATGACTTTCGCTTGACTAATTAATTACTTATGTTATAATTTTCATATATCTGATAGCTCTACATTCTCATTTTTGCATACTCGATTAGTGTTGCTTGCTTTGCCGATATTATTTTGGTTTGGTTTGCTGATGATAGGTAAGTTTAAGTCATGCATTTCTTTTTATTATTTGTTGGAAATATCATTCTTTCTAGCCTTATCTACTTATGTGTCTGCCTTTGTAACAGTTTTCTATGGATCCAGAACGGGATATTCAAGCACCTAAGAAAAGAAAGAGGAGACATAGAATGAAGAAATCTGCCAATGACGTTGAGCCTAACGTTAGAGGCCAAACAGTTAAACATGATTTAAATAAGGGTTGGAATGGTGTGAAAGTTGAAGTTGCGTTAGATGAACATGGTGTGCCAATAAATAAAAAGGTGCGAAAAGACTTTGCTAGTTGGGCAGGCACTCAAGTGAAAGCTAATGTTCCGCTTGCTGAATGGCCAACTTGGCCAAAAGTAGATAAGAGAATAAAAGCTGATGTATGGGAGGGCTTACTGGTAATCCTTAAACTTTCTTCTCTTTATAGTTTAAAATGCTTTGTGTTCTCTTACTTGTAAGTCAAAGTTCGACTCCATTTTATTTGTAGGGAAGGTTCATTATAGATCCAAAATTTAGGAAGGCAGCTCTAAAACAATGTGGTAAAATATGGAGGAAGTTTAAGAATTATCTGACAAGGGAGTTTATTAGACCTTTCATAGACGAACCTGAAGCGCTAGTACAAGCACCTGAAATGTATCCCGATATCAAGCAGCCAGATTGGGAAAAGTTTGTCCAGACGAGGTTATCAGCAGAATTCCAGGTATATGTGTTCTACATGCTTTCTTTTTTTTTTTTCCCAACCAGGCATCATCTGTTGTACCTGCTTACATTAGGATTTGTTGGCCAATATAATAATATATGACTAACTAGCACGTTTACTTATGGAACTATTAGGAATTTAGTAAGGTTCAACTAGCAAGAAGGATGGTGAACGTATACAACCATCGACTAGGAAAGTCAGGTTATGCTGGCCTTGAAGATAAGCTGGTAGTAAATTTTCTTAAGTTTATATATTATTTTTATTAATATATACGTATACATTAACTAGTTTATTATTATCTGATTATTTGGTTTTGATTGAACATAGAAAGATGCAGGGATGCCCATTGAAGAACTTGACAGATCTCAGTTATGGCTGTTAGCTCGACAAGATAAAAATGGAGAATATGCAGATGATTCTTTGAGGGAGATGTCTGGAAAGATAGTAAGTTTGGATTTAACGTTTAAGTCAATAATTCTTCATACCAGCATATATCAAGGTTCTATGTCATTTTCTTTGCTTATATTGTAAGTACTCATTAACATGATCGAGTAAGATTCACAAAATAACCACCCAACAGTGGGGGCTACCTCTCTTGGAGTAATGTTTTTTTTAACTTTTTATTTTTCAATTGTCTCACAGGATGAACTGAAAAAAAAGAAAGAAGAAGGATCTTTGATTACAGAAGGAAGCAATGATATACTTACAATGGCCTTGGGAACTCCGGAGCAAAGTGGACGCGTTAGGGGGGCTAGTATGTACTACACTCCAACTACATACTTCAATCTCCCTAGACGTGGATCAAGGAAACATACTGAGAAGTTGGAAGCAGAGAATCAAACACTGAAAGTAGCAGTAATAGAGTTGCTTAAACAAACAACATCAAGTGGCTCATCAGCACTGAATGAAACCATAATTGAGCTTCTTAGGCAACAAGGAATGGACACGCCACGACTATCGGAAAATGTGGCATCTAATAGTGCTAAGAGTGCTAAGAGTGATAACAGAGAGCACGTAATAATGACTTCTGAAGCACATAGATCATGTGGAAAACAGGTAGCAATTTTCATTTCCATATTTTGTGTTCCCAATTTTATACGTTCTTTGATAACACTCTTTTGTCATTGACTTTAAAATAGATTGTGGTATCTTCAAAGCCAAAGGCAAAGAAACGGATTGTGGCAGCTCGAAACCAAAAGGCAAAGATAGTTGATAAAGGGAAAGGCATTCTCACATCTTCAACACTTAAATCTAAAGATGGAAAGGTATATGTTTGTCAATAATCCAACTTAAGTGGTAAATAACCTATGTAACTAACAAATCCCTTATTAGCTTTCATTTTCTTGTGTGTTACAGACCCAACGTTGTAAGTTAGCGTTGCGGTCTATAGATAACATTGTTGCTGAAGGTAATATTCGTCCGAGGAATGGGACAAGAGAATATGTTCACAACGTGCCTTTAGGGGAGTCAAATGTGTGTGTCTCTATCAATACAGCTATATGTCATGATGCTCCTCTTCTCATTCCAAATGAAAACGCTGGGCTGATTTATGTTAAAGATGCTATCAATTCATTTGTAGCTTGGCCTAAGGAATTTGTTATACTCGAGGATGATGAGGTACCTTGTAGAAACAATAATAGTTTTACATTCATACAGTCTTGCAATATAATGAGCATTCTTTTACTTTATTTTATTAACTTCATCTTTATAGGGAGAGGATGATTCACTTGATGATGTCGGTAATATTAGTCGGTGTTCAAGTTTTGCTAAATCTGTGAAAAACCGGATGGGAAAGAACGATGTTATAACTGTTCCAATGATTGGAACTCTATTTTTGGACGAGATTGATGCTATAAGAGTCTCAAGGGATGAGTTGTTAGATGTTTGCTACAAGAGAGAATTAAATGCCAGTTGCATCATCACATACATGAGATACTTGTATGCAACCGATTGCATTGGTCGAACAAAGTACACATTCGGATCTCCAGCAGGTTTTAATCGTCATACAAAGAAAGATGATAAGAGTCGATACATCCAGTCCTTGGCACAGGAAAATGGTGATAGAGCTCTTGTAATTCCTTACAACCCAGGGTAAGTGCTTTTCAGTATTTATTTGTTAGACATCATTTTACTTTAGTACAATAATAAATATATTAACGTAATTTGTTTTTTCACTTGATTGGCTGTAGAGGGCATTGGGTTTTGATCGTCATTGTCTTAACAGAAATGTAAGTCTATTGGTTGGATTCGTTAGGAAAGCAGCCAGATCCAACTTTTAAACTTGAAGTGAACACGTAAAGTATCTCTATCTCTTATTTTTTCCCCTTAGTGTATATATTTTATTTTCCTTGACGATAATTTCTTGGGATTTTTAGAGCAATTCAAATATCAAACTTGTCTTCTGGAAAGCCGAGAAGGTTAAATCCGAACCCAGATTGGGAGTATGTGACGGTAAGCATGCCTATTTATGCAATGAAGATGCAAGGTTTGTTACTCTTACCATTTGTTTATATGACATTTGTCCACAGTGCCCACAACAAGGAGACGGAATTGTATGTGGTTATTACGTGATGAGTTTTATGCGACACTTTTTTATTGATGCCGGTCAATCGCTCAAACGCAAGGTGAAATAAATAGTTATACACAAATAAATAAATATATTTTTTTTGCTTAATAATTAAAAGTTCTATTAAAAAGAAAGAGAAAAACAAAAGAATGGGATGGAAGTTTAATTACAATAGCTAGTTTTCTTACACAAAAGAATGAGTAAAAGTTCCTTAGCTAGTTTTCTTACACTAATGACTACACTAACTTGCTTTTTCTCGAAACAGGTTAAGGAGTTGGCCAGCATAAAGACATACACCACCAGAGAAATAGATAAGATCCGACTCGAGTTTATCAACTTCATCCAAGGATTTCTTCCTTTATAAAGGTATACCTAGGAATGTTCATGCTTTCTGTTGCCTCTACCCCATGCAAAAACAATATCTGCCAATTATGCATTCTTCATGCTTGAAAAACCCAATTTATTACATATGACAACATGAATTGGAGTACAAGGTAAATTTGGGTGACAAATAGCTTGCTAGAAGTTTTCTTATTTCTGATATAAATTATTTATTATTCTTATATAATAAATATCTTCTAATCTTCAATCAGCCAACTGAATAAAAAAACAATTCTTTTGAATTTGTCATGTTGCTTGTTGTAAACATTGAAGTTGATGAAAATTCTTAGAAGGGTGGGCCTGTGACGTAGTCCTTAAACCCATAGGCAGGAGCTGGACAGTTACCATCCTGGCCCAGTTGAAGCCCTAGTGTTCAGTTCCTACTTAAAATCAAATCAACACACAATTCAATTCAATTTCTTTTTTTTCTTTCTGGAAATTGAAAACCAAATGATTCAGTAACCATAAGGAAATAAAATAGAAAAACTGAAAGGTGAAAGAAGTTAATAGAATTACATGGGTGTGGAAAGAAGGCTAATATCAAATAAAAATCAAGGAGATGGTTTCACAGAGTCAAGATAATCTTGAAGTGCTTGAATCTGTTCCTTGGATGGTGGCTTCTCATTGTTCTTGATGGATCTATGGACTGGATCAGGGAAAGCTGTTGCGGTGAAAGCTTTCTGGTCTGTGGACAGGTGGAATGGGGCCTCTGTTATCTTTCTTTTTTTTTCCCTATTTTATGTCCATCTATTTAGTGGCCAAAGTTGGATGGTCAGGATTTTGCAGTTAGTGTTGCTTTGGTATTTTGCAGTTTTGTCATGTGGCCTGCTACAAAGGTGGTCTGTGTTGCCAGATCCTGTATGAATTAGAAATCAAGGTAAGTGATGGATATTCAGCATGTTTGATGCAGAAGACTCTTTAAAAAAAATGTTGTTTACTGTGTTTTGACTTATTTATATTTATCATCATGTAGTCACTTGTGTATACTAACCAAAAAAATATTAACTGCATGCATTGATTTGTAAAGTGTGTCACAACTGTAGGCGTGGAAGTGAAAATATAGCCATGGCCCATAAACATGGTTCAAAATATCAGTTGCGGAGAGCATTGTTGTCAACCTAGAAAAGCGATATGCCATGACGATACTCAGATGTTACTGTTTATTGTATTCCCTCATCATTAGTTTTAATTTATCCCAAAAAAAGTCTAAAAGAGGTGTTCACAAAGTTTAGAATTTAAAAATATGCCAGAATCGTTTTTTTCTTCCCATAGTACAAGGATACATAGGAATCTCCAAAGTCTTATTGGGCATGTATTTATTTGATAATCCCTATAGCTCATGTATTGCTATTTCATATTAAATTGTTGAATCTTCTGATGTTTAATAAATGAATCAAATGTGTTTCAGGGAATTTAATGTCATTTTAAGCTTGCCTATTTTATTTGAAATGACAGCCATATAAGCAAAATCCCTGCTCCCGCCCTTCCTTTTCATTCGTGATGAATCTTTCCCATCATGTTGTACTATAATTGGTGATAGTCTCAAGTAGGTTTTACAAGGTAAACTCCACAAAGAAAACAATGCTCTAAACATTAAGAACATCTTTACCAACTTGTATTTGGTAATTTGAATTCCTAGGAATTCACAGTAAAGGAGATTTATAATAAGAGTATTAAAGAGATGAAGAGTGAAGGGGCAAATCAAGTTCCCTGTCTCTTCCTTTTTGGACCAATATACCGCCGTTGATACTTTGGTTCATTGTGGCCAATATACAGCATATTGGCTGATAAGCTTACATCATGACTATGACTCAGTTTGTGATGCATGCGTCCACTGATTGGATCTGTATCCGCATGGACTATGCTCGTATACAGTATGTATATCTTTAAACTGTTACCTTGCATTGTTCATTCATTCTGTATATCTTAACTTGCAGTAGCTTATTTGGAGTTTAGGAGGTTTAAGCTCTAATCTGCATCTGTTGCGCGTTCTTGAATTTGGTTTTTTTGTTGGTTTCATTATGCACACAACTTGATCTCAATGCTGTCTTTTGCAGACCGAATGGATCAGCATGCCACAGATCAGATATGTAGTTTCTCAAATTCCGTTTTCCAGACAAGTTGTGGAAGAATGGTAGGTGTATCGTCTGCTGGACTTGTCAAAGCCAAGACATTGTTGGGTTTAGAGGATAACTACAAGTTGTGCACTTCTCAGGACACTGCTGGGCCATAGTCAAATTGTTATTACCATAGTCAAATTGTTATTATTTTGTAGGTGAATGAAGAACTTAATTAAACGGAGATGGAATGCCTTTTGCTAAGTAGATCTACTAATTAGGTTAAGTTAATTTTGGTTAGTTAGGGATTTCCGAAAATTGTTTACAAAGTAGCTTGCCTTCTTTTCGATGCTTTTGTGAAGGTTTTGGATTATGTCGTGACGCTTTGGTTACGAATTCGAAGGTTAATGTAAATAGTTTGGATTATGGATGGATTCAAATTGACTATGTTTTGAATAGTTTGTTTGAATTAGTGCGTGGACGATCAAGTATTTTCCTTAATGTGAATGGTGATTAATTTCCAATTAATGAAATGGTTCTTATTGAATGTTGCTATCTATATTTTTTTGCATCTTTTGTAAGGCAGGTTTAGTGATTTGAAAGTGTATCCATACTGCAGTATGTTATTAGTAATGTATATATTGCATTTTTTTTTTAAAATGGATGGTATCTCGCTTCTATGGAAACTGTCACAACTGATGACTAGTTGTGTCACTTTTGGTCCGAAAACAACATATTGATCACTGCTTTTGAAAAGGGAGACATCTTTCTTGTGACGCTTTTAAGTTATTTCAGTGTCACTTTTGGGTTTAAAGTGACACAAGTAACCATTTTTTTGTGTCACTTTGATAACAGAAACTGACACAACAAATGTATTTCTTGAGACGCTTTTACGAACTTTTAGTGACGCCGGCAGATAAGACGCTTGCATAGTAATCAGAAAAGCGACACAAACCACTTTTTAAGACACTTTAAAAGTGACTCATTAAGACTTTTTTTTTGTAGTGGCATAACATGTTTTGTTCTTAGAATTTCACAACCTGTTTAGAATATATAGGTATATCTCTTTTACAAGTTATTTTTGACATGTGTTTAGCATTCTTTCCTCGATCATAAATGTTTTTATGAGCTAAAACTTTCAAAAGCCTTTGGCATACATTTATGAGCTTTTATTTTCAAATTGATTGAGGACATCATGCATACACATTGTGCAGTCATCTTCGCATTCATAGTGTGTGTGTGTGTGTATGAATTAGATTTTCATTTTCATATCTGCCTAATTAAGAGGCATTGTTTTGAGTTATAAATTGTATCTCCATCAACTATATTCTAGACACTACTTAAAGAGATAATCAACATTTTGGTTGTAGAGGTTATTGCTTAGCCTTTGAAAGCATAATGTAAAGGTTATTGCTTAGCCTATTGAAAAGCATAGATAGTGGAAATCCGGTGGAGTGTTGGATCACAAGCCGTAGTGGATGTAGGCATTGAGACCGAACTACTGTATATAAATCTTTGTGTGATGGTGCATGCTTTGTGTTGATTGTTTTGTTAGTTTCCGCATTTAGTTTGATAATCATCACTAGTGGCTAATTTAATTTAAAGAAGTTAAAATTGGTCATAATTGGTCACTAATTTGAAGCTCACCCTATTCAACCCCCCCCCCCCCCCCCCCCCCGGGTTAGGATCCAGGACTTTCAATTGGTATCAGAGCAAGGTTACTCCATTTTAGGGCTTAACAACCCGAAGTTGATCCTTTTTAGCTAAATTGTAGATTAGAACCCTAGTATTGTGTTTTATTGCATATCGTCATAATGATTTCCACTATGGTCGAAAGTGAACTTTCAAGGACAACCTTATCAAGACCTTAGGTGAATCTTCAAAGGTAGACATTTAGTCTAACCTTAAGGCCTTGAACCTCTCTAGACCAACCTATTCTTTTTAGTTATATCTAATTGTTGGTCATGTTACATTTGCATTTTGTTTCTATATAGTCACATTTCTTAAAATGCAATGTTTCTTTGTGATCATTTGATTTTGTCTTCATGAACTTTTAGTTATATCTCATGGTTCTCTTGTAGTGCATTTCTATTGATGATCAATTGATTGTGATTACAAATGCTTTCATAGCTAGATTTTTCATGATCAATCGATGTTGGAAAATATTGGGGATTGAAATATGTAAAAATAATTTTCATCTTGCACTTACTTATCTAAGTTTCCTTTAAATGAAAATCAATTTTCTTGGGGTATTGTGTAAATGACTACATGTGGTAAAAGCATATGTGATCGATTAATTTGAGTAAAGCATGTTGAATTTAATGACTTTGTTGATAATTTGCCCCTATGTTCCCCATTTTTAGTTTTCCATGAACTTACGAGTTATATCTTTTGGTATGGAAAATATGTGTTCAATTTGTACGAGTGTCTATTGTCATATTTAGGATACAAATTGAAAATTTATAGTAGTTCACTTCATGTTTTTCAAAATCACTTGTTCACAATTTTATAAATGATTCATTGTTGGGATTTTGAATTTTGAAGTGATTTAGAAAAAAAAAAGGGTTTGGAAAATGTTCTAAGCTTTATTGGTTATACTTTTAGAAGCATTTTTCTTGAATTTATTTCCTTGTGCTTAATTATGATTATATCATTTGGAAGGAAATAATTTTTACAAACAATTTGCATTTTTGCTCAACTTAGTCACATTCTTTCAAATGCAAATTGATTTTGATGTTTTGTCTTACATTGCGTGGTTGGGTATGGTATCATTGATTTGCATGTTTGTGCCTAACTTTGTATATATTTTCATTAATGCAAATTGATGATTGTTTATGTGCTTTATAGTAAAATCTTTTGTTTTATTATCATTTGAGCTTAATAAGTACATATGTGATTTAGTGTGCTAAGCTCATTTGGTATCATCCTCATATCCATTTTCCATTGCACTGTAAGCTTAGTACATTTGCTAGAGTGGAGATGTTGCGTGCTAGATTAATGGATCATTTTAGATTAATTGGATTTAAACCATTGTTTTTAATAGGTATACCCATATATGAGATCCATCTTCATCTATATGCGATCCATGATATCCTTCTAACTCCATACCTTCTTGTGCTTGCATAGTTATATTCTTTATTGATGATATGGTATGAGTTAGATATTGAGTGTTGATTGATCCTCTCTATGCAAATGTCAAATCGTTCCATGTATGGTTGTGATCTTAGTTATATTTGTAGATACCATACTAGAACTCAAATCCATCCTTTATACTTTCTAGTCAGTTTTTTTAAATGGATGGTTATGATGTTGATTCATGTATATTCTCTAAGTGATGTCATCCTTATACATGTTTCAACTTCATAGTAGTGATCTTGATCATATGAACCTCCTTGAAATCCATTCCTCGTATTTCATAGTTATAATTAACTATATGTTTGATGGATATCTTAGATGTTGAATTCATATGATTGAACGCTTTTAAAATTGCATGCTCTACCAAGTCATGTATTTTCAAAATGCAATTTCCCTTGTTCATCACTATGCTCATTAGTTAAATCATTAAAAGTGATGAATATTCATTTATGATGCTTGATGGAATTTTGTGTTTGTCACATCCTTGCTATTAATCATGTTGTCATATTCGATTGGTTTCAATTAGTATCATTTTCGATTGTTGTCATATCCAATTGATGTCATTTATTGAGAATGTGATAGACCTTGTGTACCTTGGACTGAACTTGATAGTAATATATTTTTGTTCCATGTCACATTCCATTAGCATCATAATTTTCATGTTTGCCTCCTCTCTTGCTCATATAGGTAAATCCCATGACCACTATCTTTATGTAATCATAATCTAGGTTGGTTAATGGTCGAGGTAGGCTTCATGTTTGAATTTCATTTCACTCATCTTGCACATGATAGTCATATTTAATGATTGGATAAAATGATTTCAAAACATTCATAGCATATGATTTTCATAGTTAAATTGATTGATGCTATGTTTAGTAAACCCCATATCATCATGGATAGCTCTAATTTGGATTTGTCCTAATAGTTATATTCTTTTTAACTTCATTTTAGAGTGATTGATTTAATAGTCTTATCCTTGAATCTCAATTGGTATTCTTTATTCCAATTGGTATCCATGATTGCTTTTCATCTCCTTGACCTTGCTCTTTATATTGGTAATTTGATCATATTAAGCTCTATAGTTAAACATGTCTAATCCTTTCCTTGAAGTTTACCTTCAATTGGTAAAACCATCTTCTTCTTGCTCTTAATAGTTAAATCCTTGTCAAAAGTTTGACAAAAGGAAAGAATGGATTGAGGGAGAGTGTAAACCTTCATAGGAAGTGTTAGTTTTGATCAAATTGACCTTTGTATTCCCTTTGAACCCTTAAAAACTACTTTCATACATAATAACCTGTTATATATTTCATTTTCGATTTCTGTTGTTAACAGGTGCTACTAAAAGGTATTTTCCTTATTTCATGTGTGTAGGTACCTTTGCAATTTAATGTCAAAGGGGAGAGATCATTCAAGTTGTCTACAGGGGGAGAGAATGTACAAGCTTCCTAAGGGGAGATATTGTATGATCTTCTACAGGGGGAGAGAATGCATATCTTGCCAGAGGGAGCGAGTGTATGGTCAAAGGGGGAGAGTTGAAAGAAGAGAAAGCTTGGGAGTTAAAGAAGATGCTTGGCTAATGAAAGAAAGATGAAAAGAAAGCTTGAAGAATGATCAAGCTTCAAGAATCAAGAAGATTGAAGAAAAAGACCTAGAGCCCAAGCCAAGTGAAGGAGCATCCAAGATATTTCAAGACTTGTCCAGCTTAGGGGGAGCTGAAGACTTAGTGTGTAAATTCGGTGTTGAGTAAGTTGCCATCAAATTGCAAAGGGGGAGATTGTTAGGAAATTTGTATATTGAAATTTGATGGATGCATTTTCATTTTAGCATCATTTGAATTTTCACACATGCATTGATCTAGAAAATCTTGAAATCTTTATTTACACATGCACTGTTTTTAAGACTTGTAGAAATATTGATTTATGCATGTTTTGATTTTAAACTTGGATGCATTTATATTTGAAAAGAAGTTTTATGAATCAAGTAAGCCTATGAGTTTTAAATCTTTCAAATCATTTTATGCTTTTTATGTTTCATGTTTTTAAACCTCTTAGTTTGATTTAAATCATGATTCTAAGCTTGATTCATTGGCCCAAAATTCCCCTCAAAGAAATACTGTGAAATATGCATTTTTGGGGAATTTGGTCCCTGGACCCGGGTCGACCTGCAGTGTGCTCGGTCGATCGAGCACACTGCAGGTCGACCAGGAATAAAGTCATTGAGCTCTTTTTCAAACGGTCAGATTTTTTACCGTTAAACCCAGGTTGATCGGGGAAAGGTGCAGGTCAACCGGGGACTTGCAGAAACTCATTTTTTTTATTGTAAATACAAGTTCATTCCTTTGAAAATGTGAGAAACTTAGAGGCCCTCATTGAGATGTTTTGAGGCCAATCAAAGGAGAATGAGCTAAGGGATGATAGGGGTCATTTGGAAAGCTAAAACTTGGTTCCATTGAGTTAAATCACTAAGGAAGCTTTACTTTTCTTAATCATATGTTTTCATGCTTTGCTTTAGTTATTGGTAAATCTTTTCTATCATGATAAACTATCACTACTAGAAAAAAGGGCTTTTATATCGGTTGCAAAAACTGTCCTATATCGGTTTTTCATATAACCGATATAATATCTTCAGTCAAGGTATTTTATATCGGTTAATATTTTTTTATATCGGTCAATTTTTTTTTATATCGGTTACACTGGAACCGACATAATAATCTCTATATATAATATCGGTTAGGAAAATATGTGATATTAATTTCAATATTTTATATCGGTTATTATAAAACCGATATTATAGACAAATATTTTATATCGGTTGTATACATATATTTTATATCGGTTGTATACACATATTTTATATCGGTGATTATGGAACCGATATTATATATACATATTTTATATCGGTTCTTTCCCTCCTTTTTATTTTTCCTTCTTCCCTCCCTTTTCAGGACGTCCTGCGGCTAACCGCCTGTGCACATGCGGCTAACCGCAAGTGCACATGCGGCTAACCGCCAGTGCACCTACGGCTAACCGCCAGTTATATATAATATTTTATATCGGTTATTATGAAACCGATATTATATACCTCAAATCCCTTAATCCCCCGCGCGGGCTCACTCCTTCTTTCCCTCTTTTTTTTTTCCTTCCCTCCTTCTTTCCCTCTTTTTTTTTCCTTCCCTCCCTTCTCTTTCTTTCTCCATCATTCCTTCTTTCCTCTCATTCTCGCTCTCTTCTCTCCTCACTCTCGCCTCTCTTCCCAGCGCTTCTCTCCCTCCAAAAACCCCTTTCCTCTCACTCTCGCTCTCTCTGCTCTTCTCTCACTCTCGCTTTCTCTACTCTCTCTCTGCTCTCCCTGTCTCTCTCGCTCACTCTCGTTCTCCGGAGAAGAAGAAGACGACGACGACGAAGAGGAAGAAGCTGCTCTTCCGGCGCTGTGCAGGTGTCAGGTACATCACATTCTTTCCTTTCTTTTTGTTTCGTTTCTTTCTTTCCCTTTCCTTCTGCTGCTACTGTTTTCTGTTCTCTCTCTCTCTCTGTTTTTTTTTGTTCTGTTTTCTCACGATCTCTGCTGCTGTTTTTCTTGCTGTTGTTCTGTATTTTTTTTCCCTGCTGTTTTTCTTTCCCTGTTGTGTTTCTGCTGTTTTTTTTCCCTGCTGCGTTTCTTCACAATGCTGTTTTTTCCCTGCTGTTTCAGCTAGCCGCCAGAAGTTGGAGGCTAGCCTCCAGAAGTTGAAGGCTAGCCTCCAACTTGGTTCGGCTAGCCGCCTCCAAGTTGAAGGCTAGCCGCCAGAAGTTGGAGGCTAGCCTCCAGAAGTTGAAGGCTAGCCTCCAACTTGGTTCGGCTAGCCGCCTCCAAGTTGAAGGCTAGCCGCCAGAAGTTGGAGGCTAGCCTCCAAAAGTTGAAGGCTAGCCTCTAGAGGTTGAAGGTGATTTTACACTACTTTCCATTCAATCTGGGTTAAATATCAAAACATGAAAGTTGTAGCCCTCTGATAAATCTTTCATTTGGATGAAGAATCATGTTGTTTCGAGTTCAGAAGAGGAAGTTATGAATTTTTCTACTGGAGATAACTCTGGTTCACTCAGGTTGCAGTTTTTCTGTGACCAGTCAGCTTCAAGGTAATTTTCCACTACTTTACATTCAATCTGGGTTAAATCTCAAAACATTAAAGTTGTAGCACTCTCATAAATCTTTCATTTGGATCAAGAATCATGTTGTTTCGAGTTCAGAAGATGAAGTTATGAATTTTCTACTGGAGACAACTCTGCTTCACTCAGGTTGCTGTTTTTCTGTGACCAGTCAGCTTCAAGGTGATTTTCCACTACTTTCCATTCAATCTGGGTTAAATCTCAAAACATTAAAGTTGTAGCACTCTCATAAATCTTTCATTTGGATCAAGAATCATGTTGTTTCGAGTTCAGAAGATGAAGTTATGAATTTCCTACTGGAGACAACTCTGCTTCACTCAGGTTGCTGTTTTTCTGTGACCAGTCAGCTTCAAGGTGATTTAACACTACTTTCCATTCAATCTGGGTTAAATCTCAAAACATGAAAGTTGTATCCCTCTGATAAATCTTTCATTTGGATCAAGAATCATGTTGTTTCGAGTTTAGAAGAGGAAGTTGTGAATTTTCTACTGGAGACAAATTCTGCCATTCAAATCAGGATGGCTCACGGCTAGCCGCAGGAAAAGTTGGGGGCTAGCCACAGGTGCACTGGCGGTTAGCCGCAGGAAGCACAGAAAATCATCCTGACAAAAAAATGCTTACTGGAAAGCTGACCGTGGGTCTGGCAGCTAGCCCCCTTGCAAAGGGCGGCTAGCCGCCAGGTGACCGTAAGGTCACCTGACCCTTTCTAGAAGGACTATTTATAAAAAAATATACATATATAATATTAAATCGGTTACAGAACAAACGATATAATACAATCCCAAAAAACCGATATTATAAATATTTTTTATATCGGTTTCACTTTTTTTATATCGGTTTTACAGTAATATGTGTTATAATTTCAGGTTTAAAAGACATCAGTTGTCCAAAAACCGATATGAAATAATACACATATTATATCGGTTATAGTTATCTATTATATCGGGGGTACTTATATCGGTTTGAAGTTTAGTGAAAAACCGATATAATAGGTCTTTTATATCGGTTTTTAGCCGATATAAAAACCCTTTTTTCTAGTAGTGTATGATTTGTTGTGTCCTTAACATGTATATGTTTTCAATTGATTTATTGTTTTGGTTGCATCACCTTGATTTAAACCAAGTAGTACTCATATTGGTATATCTAAGTAAATCATGTTAATAAAAACATCTTTGAAATTATATGTAACATGATTTCTATACTTGGTTGAATCTTTGGTTGTTGTTTTTCATCATAAGAAAATCACTTTCAAATCTATCTTATGTTTTGGATTCAACATCTTCACAAATCATATGTACTTTTGTTTTAAAGTTTCACAACTTGCTTAGCATTGATAGGTATATCATTTTCAAGTTGAATTTATAATTACATATGATTTATTCCCTAACTTCAATCAAATCTATTTTTGGGTTTTACACTTTCAAATGCTTTTAGCATACATATATTGAACTACATTGTTAATTTGATTGAAATCCTTATGCATCAGATGTTTTGTTCTTAGAATTTCACAACCTGTTTAGAATACATAGGTATATCTTTTACAAGTTATTTTTAACATGTGTTTAGCATTCTTTCCTCCATCATAAATGTTTTTATGAGCTAAAACTTTCAAAAGCCTTTGGCATACATTTATGAGCTTTTATTTTCAAATTGATTGAGGACATCATGCATACACATTGTGCATTCATCTTCGCATTCATAGAGTGTGTGTGTGTATGAATTAGATTTTCACTTTCATATCCGCCTAATTAAAAGGCATTGTTTTGAGTTATACATTGTATCTCCGTCAACTGTATTCTAGACACTACTTAGAGAGATAACCAACATTTTGGTTGTAGAGGTTATTGCTTAGCCTAAGAAAAGCATAGTGTAAAAGGTTATTGCTTAGCCTTGGAAAGCATAATGTAAAGGTTATTGCTTAGTCTATTGAAAAGCATAGATAGTGGAAATCCGGTGGGGTGTTGGATCACAAGCCGGTAGTGGATGTAGGCATTGAGGCCAAACTACTATATATAAATCTTTGTGTGATGGTGCATGCTTTGTGGTGATCGTTTTGTTAGTTTCTGCATTTAGTTTGATAATCATCACTAGTGGCTAATTTAATTTAAAGAAGTTAAAATTGGTCATAATTGGTCACTAATTTGAAGCTCACCCTATTCAACCCCCTCCCCCTCTAGGGTTAGGATCCAGGACTTTTAGATATCAAATAACACAAAAGACTAAAAGCGTACCTTGCACCATAATCTTGATGATGAACGGAACTCTTTTCTCAAATTGGGTTTTCTCCTATCTCTCTTATCACCCACTCCAATATGCGTGAAGTTGATGGTTACTTTTCAAATCTCGTAGGTTAAGAGAGAGGACCGGAAAACCATATATATAGATAAGCCCTAAAGAGATTTCTTCCCATCAAAGAAATCTAAGAAAAGTAAGTTTTACTTAATTCCCTCAAATTAGCCAACAAGAGTCCTATATGACTTGGGCTTACTAAAATTGAATACAAGATAAACTTAGTAAAACCAAAAACCAAAAGGGGAAAGTAACTTAAATTAGTGGGCTCAAACCGTGGGTCCCAACAGTGTTGCATATGTGGTCATGAGGACCACTCCTGTCTGTCAGAAGAAGGTGGTTCGAGCAGAAAACCAAAAAGGAAAAGCTTGGTATGGTTGGAAAGTTTGAAAGGAGAGGAAAAGCTTGGTAAGTTCAGATTTCCACTTTGGGCACCAAAACAGAGGCATGCAAAGGCAAAGATGAGGGAGGAGAAAAGCTCCCTTAGGTTCAGCTGAAGTTCTTAAACAGAAAAAAAATGAAGAAGGAAACATGGGTGAGTTTTGAAGTTTAAGTGGGTTGTGGGCCCCATTGGCCCCAAAGCTTCAATTGGCTAAAACACCACCTTTCGGGTCCCGGACGAGATTGACGAAGAAAAGAAAGTTGATCTTCGAAAAATCTAGTTTTTAAAAAGTATATTTTCCTGATGATTTGCAAATATCGAAATTCATGCACATATTTGGTGTAAAAAGTCGGTTTTGCCCTTTTTCTCGAAAAACGGGATTTTCTGAGTTTCAAATTCAGACGAAAGGAACATAAAAATTGTTGAGGTCAATAAAACAAATCAAAAGGAGTAAGAATAATAATTTTTTGAAATAAATAATAAATTCCCACACGAACACCCATCACACGGGCCACCTCAAGGCGGGTCAAACCAAGCTCAACGGCTCTCATAATTCTCCAAAGCTAAGAAAAATCTAATCAAACTTACAAATGTAACCAAAAAAAACTTTAATCTCAGTAAAAGCTAATCCACAACTAAGATAACACCAAACACGAGAATTAGGGGTCGAGTTCTTACAAGGCCGAGCTTTTCAAACAGCTCGGCGTAGATAATCTCCGACGAGCTTCCCGAGTCTATCAACATTCTCTTTATGTCGTATTCTTGTACTCATAGGGTCAGCACGAGACCATCATTATGAGGCAGGACCACATCCCGCAAGTCTTCGTCCGAGAATGAGATCTCTCATTTGACTTATCTTGACTTGTTGACAAAGCTCGGCTCGGTGCCCATCTAATATACCTCCTTCAAATGTGCTTCCATCTTTCATTGAGTCCTGACGGATTGTGCCGTTACTTTGGACGGATTTATCGCTCCATGCACCACATCGATCACACCGATTGGGGCTCTGTCCTCGCCCAAGTTCTTGCCTTCTTTTCGATCTGGGCCCCTCAGTCCTTTCCTAGCTCGTTTGTCTCCCATATATTCCTTCAGGTGACCTTCTTTTACCAGATCTTCCAGATATTGCTTTAGCATCCGACAGTTCTCTGTCAGATGGTCGTTCTCCCGGTGGTAAGAACACCAAAAGTTCAAATTCTGGGGTCTAGAGTCGCTCACCATCTTGGAAGGCCTCTTGAAGTATGCCTTATCTTTGATTTGGGTTAGGATTTTGTAGATTGGATTGTTAAAGATTGTCAGCACTCCTTCATAGGCTGCTCTCGTGGGTTCGGTACGACCCGCTCTCCTGTCCGATCCTTCTCCCATCTCCCTTCTTCTCTTCCTTCTGGATCCATCTTCCGTCGGGCTGGTCCACCTAGGCTCGGACACTCCCAAATCTTCTTCTAGCTTTATAAATTCCTCAATCCGCTCTTTGAATGAGCAGTTAGTACACTCCTCCACTACTACCTATCTATGTGATATCGATGGTGTTGAGAGGAGTGTAACCCCTAAACACATGGATATGGCAATGAGTGTATTGGTGTACAGAGAAGCTGTAAACGCTAACCACTTTGTTTGGTTAGACACTCATAAAGAGTCTAAAATGGTAATTGTCTTAAGAGTGATTGGGTTGTTCGAGTGGAGACCCACATGGGAGTGTGGTAATTGGGCCAGACTAACCCAATAATTCTAAGTGGCTCGTCTAACAAAATAAAGTCAGATAGAGTTCCTAGTCCTATAGCCACATGTAGAGAAGAACTATTGGTGAACCTAGCTTGTTAATTTTCTCGCCTGAAGAACATGGCCGAAAAATTGAGCAGTACTTATTGGAAAATCTTAATGGTGTGTAAATGGTCCGTGTTTGCCACCCCCAAGTACAAAGGTGCGATGTAGTTAAATCTCAGTGAGTACAAGGCCGATCCATAGGGAGCGGACTGCACTAGCTTATACCTATTACAACCAATTAAAAAGTCCTAGCTAGAAACCTAAACTAGTAAACTTACTGCATCCAACAAAAATAAGTTTAAACCAACCAGTTTATGAAATAAGTGAGAAAGGGCATACGGTATCTTATGGGTAGGATTCAAATACATGTTACGATTTTAATGAACTCTAGCGAGAAAGGGTCAATACATCTCTATCCTATTACGTTGTTTATGGACCATGAGGTGGCTTGGCAAATTATGTATGAAGATTTGATTATGATATGGAATGTGGAATGGCCAGCACTTCACTTTGACTTTGGATTCTTGTGTCGGATCATTATTAATTATTTGAGTTTATTATGCACATATGTTTATGCTTATGTAGGTCATTTATGGATGACTGCACATCGATATATGGATTGTTGACCACCGATGTGACCGGATTACTTAAAATCCGCTTTGAATGTGAACAAGTTATCCGGATATTTTGATCGGTTTATGACTACTGACGTTATGGATGGGCTCTCCCGATTTATTTAGGGCTGACCACCCACAACGGGGACACTTGTCTCCATGTGAATTATATTGCTCCCTTTGCTTTATTTGAATTTATGTTATACAAGCATTTTAATGTAGTGCTAAAGAGCAAGAAGATGCCTGATGCATGGAGGAAAAGTATTCTTATACCCATATACAAGAACAAAGGAGATATTCAGAACTGTGTGAACTACCGCGAGATTAAATTGATGAGCCATACAATGAAATTTTGGAAGAGAGTTGTTGAGAGAAGACTAAGAAGAACAACAAACATTTCAGAGAATCAATTTGGTTTCATGCCTGGGAGATCAACCATGGAGGCTATCTTTCTCCTGAGAAGGTTAATGGAACAGTACAGAGAAAGTCGGAGAGATTTACATATGGTGTTCATTGACTTAGAGAAGGCCTATGACCGAGTTCGTATGGAGATTCTATGGAGAGTACTAGAAAAGAAAAGAGTGTGTGTCACATATATCGAGGCGATAAAGGATATGTATAATAGAGTCGTGACATCTATAAGAACGTCTGGCGGAGATACTAAAGAGTTTCCTATCACGATTGGTCTACACCAAGGCTCAGCGTTAAGCCCGTACTTGTTTGCCCTAGTTATGGATGAGATTACAAGACATATTCAAGATGAGGTGTCGTGGTTTATGCTATTTGCAGATGACATTGTTTTAGTGGATGAGACGAGAACAGGAGTGAATGCTAAGCTAAAATTGTGGCGGAAAACTTTAGAAACAAAAGGGTTTAGGCTAAGTCGATGCAAAACGGAATATATGGAATGCAAGTTTAGTCAAAGTAGGACACCTGGTAACTTAGAAGTAAGTTTGGGCACACAAAAGATTGTAGAGAAAGAAAACTTTAGGTACCTTGGATCTATGGTGCAACAGGATGGAGAGATTGATACTGATGTAAGTCACAGGATTCAGGCCACCAAATGGAGGAGTGCTTCGGGGGTCTTGTGTGATCAGAAAGTCCCCATCAAGGTTAAAGGAAAATATTATAAGGTGGCGGTACGTCCAGCGTTGTTATATGGATCAGAGTGTTGGGCAGTAAAGCATAATCATGTTAAGAAGATGGAAGTTGCGGAGATGAGAATGCTAAGATGGATGTGCGGGATCACAAGGAGAGATAGGATTAGGAATAAGGAGATTAGGGGCAAAGTAGGAATAACACCGATTAAAGATAAAATGAGAGAAAATCGACTGAGATGGTTCGGCCATGTTAGAAGGCACCCAATGGAGGCACTTGTTAAAAGGTGTGAAAGCATAGAGATTGCCCGGAATAGGAGAATGAGAGGGAGACCCAAGAGAAGTTGGAAAGAAACTATTAAACATGACCTTGCCGACATGGATCTAACGGAGGACATGGCCCTAAATAAATTTGATTGGCGTCGTCAAATCCATATAGCCGACCCCATCTAATGGGAAAAGGCTTGGTTTGGTTTGGTTTGGTTTATTCTTTCTTGTCACTGCCATTGTCATTGTTTCATTATGATCACACTTATCTATATTCATCTCGTTATCATATTTTAATTTCAAATTATGATCATGTTCTTGCTATTTTCTTTGTAATATTTGGTGCATAGGTACTGAGCCCTACTTTACCGAGGAGAAAGAGGATGATCAAGCGTTTCAAACGTTTCAGCCAACTGACGAACTAGAGTGGGATGCCGAAGATGGCTTTGGAGCCGTCAGAGCCAGCATGAGAGTGAACATCATCATAGAAATTCTTTAGATGAACGTTCTTTTAATAATAAACTTTTCCTTAGTAATTGTTTAATTTATTCTTCAACTTGAACTATTAATGTTTATTTGATTTTCGTGTTGGATCTTATTTTTAAACTTTGAATACCAGTTGAATAAAGCTTCCATTGCATTTAATGGAATTTATTTTTGACTCACCACGGTTTGTGAAATTTTGTGGGTCCACTTTTGGAAGCTTGTGTTGTCTTAAACACATGAATTTGAATTTGATTTAATTTTTCACATTTTTCCCAAATTCTTATTTTGGGGACGTGACATTAACTCTCTTCCCATGTTGTTGAAAAGGGCGGCCACACATTCCTCATTACCCAGATCAATGCTAATGATTCCTTTTTCAGAGAGAATTTCTACGTCCTTGCCTGTGTTGATGAGAAAATCCATGAACATGGTGTATGCTGAGATTTATTTCTTGCAGCAATAAGTCTATATAGCCCGAATGGTTTGCCCGAATGAGAGCCCGAATCCGAGCTGGTCCAGCTGGACCTCATGTCTTTTTTGGTTTAAGAAATCCCCCCCCCCCCCTCATTCAATCTTTCCGCTGAAATTTTCGTGAGGAGAAGAAAGGGAAACGAAACCCTGCAAATGCCCTAATCACCCGATCACTCATCTCTCTCTCTCTTGCTCTCTCTCTCGCGCGCGGTCACCCGATTCTCCCTCCCCATCAGTAGCTCGCTCTCTCTCTTCGCGCGATTCTCCTCCCTCCCTCATCGTTGTGCCTCAGCATCCTACCTGAATCAGCAGCATCATCTCTCTCTCGTTCGGCCGCCTCTCCATCGCGACGCCTCCCCCACGCAGCATTTCTCTCGCTTGCAAGGACAAGGACTGTGCCCATCGCCGCGCCTCCCCATCGTAGCCTCTCCATCACAGTGATTCTGTATCCGGTTAGTATTTCTCATATGGTTTTGATTTGTATAGTTTTGTTTGAAGAGAGAATCTTGTTCTCAATGCACTTTGCCATTTCAAGTTTTGGGCTCCTCTATTTTTTTGTGGAATCTGTGATATGAGGATTTTGGTTTGACATGAAGGAGAAAAAATGAGACCAGTTGTGAATATTGAATTGTTAAGTACCATCTTCATTTTTTTAATTTATTTTATATAAACTGTGTTAGCTCCAAGGATGTTTGAAATTTTGATTTCTTAGCGTGGCACATATATAGACAAGAAATTCTTATGTTTGAACCATTTTTATTGGATTTATGTTAACTTGATATGTTAATGTGAGAGCGACTTGAAAGTGCTATTTTGTTACCTTTTGATGCTGATTTAAACCACCATCCAGTGGAAGTTGTGCCGCTTCCAGTGAATAATTTCTCGTTTAGCCAGGAAACTCAGAATGGGATGGTAGTTCAAAGGTTTATCTTCATGAAAACTGAAATTCAAATGTCAGTTGAAGGATCAATTGCAACTTAAGTTTGCACTTCTAATAACCACAGTGTATGCTATTGTGTAGTAGTGTTCTAATTCAATGCCTTCCCTTATTTCTAATGTTATTGAATCTCAAGTGATGAGAAAACTACAAAGAATACTATAGTAGAAGTATCCATGACTACTGCTTTAATGTTCCTAAATTGATGTAAATTTCTTCAATAGACTTATGAAATTACCAACACAGGGCTTTCCATATGTATACGAGATTTTTAGATTTACAAGGCCTCTTGCTAATCTTCTTAGTCCGGATGTGGCTTTGTATTTGATGGAACGAAGTTATTTTGTGACTGTTAAGGCAATATAGTTCTGATTATATGTGTTCTATACATATTTTGATTTGGGTGTGTGGAATGAGATGAGTAAGTATGTGGAGGCTCTTCTCTTGTTTTTTATCTTCATTTTTGTTAAGATGCAAGGCTTTGATGTGCTATTTGGAAATTATTATAGTATCGAACAGTCAAAATGTAGCTAATGAAACTATGATTCACTCCACTGAAATCAATTTTTTGGGTTATGAATTCTGAATGCTATTCTTATCTAGAACTGTTCTGCTTAGGAATTCTCAAATGGGTTTGATATGTATTGATTAAAAAAAAACAGCTTGGTCCTAATATGTGCTTCTTTTCTTTTTTTTTTAGATTTTTGTTGGGTTTCTCTATTGCCTAATACGTGCTTAACTTTATTGCATATGGCCTCATATACTTTATGCATGTGCAGGTTTCGGTGGTAGACCTTGAATTGAACCTTTAAGAAGATGCATCATAATAAAATATGCGAATAAGATCACTTGGATACTTTGTAGGCTATTATCTTTTAAGATTCACTTGGACCACTTGGAGTGCTACCTCCATTCACGTTGTTGTCACTTTAGATACATTTGTATTTGTTGGATTTGTTGGATTTTGTCACAGATGCTTTGTCACTTTATGTTGGTGTTGGATTTGTATTTGTTGGATTTTTTTGGATTTGTTGCCATTTTTTGGAGATATTAGATCCACCAATGGTTCACTTTGTGAAACAATTTTGTGTTTGTGAAACAATTTTGCAAATTTATCTCAATTGTGTCACAAATACTTGGTTGTGTTGGCATTGCAGGTTTTCAGTACCTTGATGAGGGATTCATTCAAGAGATACTTATCCCACTTGTTCCTTTAATTGGTTAATCTCATCCGTTGCGAGCACAGTTCAGGAGATGTTCAGCGTGTTATATCTGACAAGTTCCAAAATATTAGAGGTCCTATAATAATGAATTTGTGATATATCCCCCTCTAATCTTCCATTCTTGATTTTTTTTTCTTCTCCAAATTTTGATCATTGATTTGATGTGGAGGATCTGAGAAATTAGAGATGCTTTATTTTTGTAGATTATTTGTAGGCTGAAAGAAACTAGCTATATATGTACACTGAGCTAAGTATTGAAGCATCTTCTCCTCATCAACCCATCAGGAGATATAAAAAAAAGAGGATCCATGTTTGCCAATTCATAATGCTTGCTTCTTGCTCAATTTAAATCTCACATTGCTATGCTGTTGCTGGTCCTATGCAACTCTCCTTTATCTGTGCTTGAGACTAGCAATCATGCCATAAATATGAGGAACCATAATTTTAAGTCTAAGAAACCAGCAAATTAACTATGGGATCCCATAGGTTATACCAAAATTGGCTGATATCGCCGTCGTTGAATGAGATGCTTCCATGGATCAACGAACCAAAGGTCATCTTGTACATGTTGGCGCATGAGAACAATGCATGTGATTGGTCAAGGTGAAAGTGAAATCTGATTTATGATTGTTGGGATGTTATCGAAATTAACATTTCCCACATATGGTTCGTTAACATTGTCATGGGTGAGGCTAACACCTGCTTGGCTGTTGGATTTGGATGTTCCCATGGTTCAACATTTTGCTATGGATTTTTATTCACACAGTTTTTATTCTCTTGTGGATGGTGAATAGTCTACTGTGACTGTGTTGGAAAAGTGCTTGATTTGAAAACATCGCAAACGTGATTGTAAAGTTGAAAAATATTAGTTTTTAAGTTCATAATATTGACTTTGAAAGCCCCAAATTTCATCGAAAAAATCCCTCAAAAAACGGGTTAACCAGTGCCCCAAACAGGGGTACTCAGCAAGGTTGCAGCAAATTTCCAGCTACTGTGTTGCAAAAGTGTGTGGTTTGAAAAGCAGGAAAACGTGATTGTATCATACCGGGAAATAGCAGATTTTAAGTTCATAATATGAACTTTGAAAGCCCCAAATTTCATCGAAAAAATCCCTCATTGAAATACAGGTATAAGGTTTGCAAACATGCCCGAGTTGAAAACATCGCAGACGTGATTGTAATTCACTGAAAAATAGCAGATTGAACTAAATAATATGGACTTGGAAAGTCCCAAATTTCAGCAAAAACATCCCTCGGGAAGTGGTCTAAACAATGCCCTAAACATGGGTACTCAGCAAGGTTCCTGGAAATTTGTGTTAACCGAGTTGAAAAAGTGCCCGAGTTGAAAACATCGCAGAAGTGATTGTAATCAACTGAAAGATAGCATATTTTAATTCATAATATGGACTTGGAACTTCCCAAATTTGAGCCAAAAAATCCCTTGGGAAGTGGGATAAACAGTACGCTAAACAGGGAAACTTAGTAAGGTCTCTGCAGATTTGTGTTAACCGAGTTGAAAAAGTGCATGAGTAGAAATCATCGCAAACATGATTGTAATTAACTGAAAAATAGCACATTTTAAGTTCATAATATGGACTTTCAAATCCCCAAATTTGATCCAAAAAATCCCTCGGGAAGTGGGCTAAACAGTGCGCTAAACAGCAGTACTTAGCACGGCTTCTGCAGATTTGTATTAACCGAGTTGAAAAAGTGCATGAGTCGAAAACATCGTAAACATGATTGTAATTAACTGAAAAATAGTACATTTTAAGTTCATAATATGGAATTTCAAATCCCCAAATTTGATTCAAAAAATCCCTCGGGAAGTGGGCTAAACAGTGCGCTAAACAGGGGTACTCAGCAAGGTTTCTGCAGATTTGTCTAATCCGAGTTGAAAAAGTGTCCGAGTTGAAAACATCGAAGACGTGATTGTAATTAACTGAAAAATAGCATATTTTAAGTTCATAATATTGAATTTCAAAGCCCCAAATTTGAGCCAAAAAATCCCACGGGAAGCGGGCTAAACAGTACTCTAAACAGGGGTACTCAACAAGGTTTCTACAGATTTGCGTTAACCGAGTTGAAAAGGTGCCCGAGTTGAAAACATCACAGACGTGAATGTAATTAACTGAAAAATAGTACATTTTAAGTTCATAATATGGACTTTCTAAGCCACAAATTTGAGCCAAAAAATCCTTCAGGAAGTGGGCTAAAAAGTGCCCTAAACAGGGATACTCAGCAAGGTAGAACACAATGGTAGAAATCATTCCAGCGGGAATGTTGGAAATTCCGTTCACATTGTAGGGCTTTTCATATCTAAAATCATTCCAAGTTTATCAATCACTTTCTACTCGTTCTATTTTTAGTTTTCTCTTCAAATGGAATCGACAAGAATACCTGCCTCTTGAGCCTCTTTAGACAAAATCTCATAAGATTCAATATACCAAATAAGACTATTTCAGATGATCAAAAGATGAGATGACAAAATTAAATATACAGATACAAAAATAAGTTCTTCATTCATTCACCCCAAATACAATTGGTTCATACAACAACAACTTCCATTAATCAAAGTTTAAAAATAAAAAAAAAACATTTGGAGTCTATCATTTCACCTAACAACCAACCCCTTACATAATAGTAGCTTCTAATCAGGAAGAGTATATGATGGATGGTATCATTGGTGGGCTTTCAGTTAGGAGATCTAGAACAACAGGGGAAAGCTTCATAATGTTGTTAAGTAACATTTGTAATTGATCATTTGCTTGATCCGATCCCTTTCTTGGAAAGCTAGCCATCTTCAAGAGAAGAAGTAATTGCTTTACGTTTTCATCATTCCTTCTTTTTTCCTCCTGTGCAACTATTTTAGCAGATTCTAGTTCCAAGGAGGTGCAAAGAAGTGTATGCTTTAACTCCTCGATTCACTGTTTCAATAAACACCATTAGAGCGAAGTCATTTTCCTTATGTATCTTCAATTAGGCCATGAGAAGCATAAAGATGTTTAGTTGCAATAAACCGTTCACTTACTTTCAAAAAGAAAACAAAGTAGAAAGAAGTCCATGTTTTACCAAAACAGGGAAGAGTAAGAAATGAAGGCAATCACTGCAAAAACATGGATATAGAAACTTTGTGTCATTTTATCATTCAAGGATATTAATAGACAATTCTAACATGTCAATGGCTGCAGGAAGGCAGTTTAAATTGATGGCAGGTTTTGGTAGTATGGGAAAGGAAGAGAACATGGCAGAGTTTCAGGCTAATTTGGCTTCCTGATACTTCTGTAAACAGAGATTATTTTTTTATTTTAAAGTTACCAATGGCAGAAACAAAAAACCTCATCGTTACCACATATTATTCTCTGTTGGTATAATTATCAAATGTTCCATCAAAATAATTATGTATGGGAACATTCGCATATCCAAGTTTTCTGAGCCAATTAAAGACTGATATCCACTTCTTCAACTCACAAACTGATTAACACTGCTACTAGAACACCATAGACCTAATTAGTGACTCTGCGTGAATTGCATGCAGAAGAACACCCTTGGATTTCTGGGGAGAAGAATTGGGCATGAGGTGTTTGTGCGTTTGGTAAATCCAGCAAGCACCCAAAAAGATTATCACAACACAAAAATCTTGCAATAATAAAAAAATAAGAAAAAAAAATCAGTAGTTTCATCAACAAATAACTTCACATAAAGCAATGGAAAAAACCCCCAACCTAAATTGTGGAGGCGTGGGCGTTGTTGTGATGGGGGTACCAAATTCAAGAGGGAGACACTGCGATGGGGAGGGATCCGAGCACGCGCGCACGCGAGAGAGAGAGAGAGAGAGAGAGAGATGATGCGGCGGATTCAGGTCGGATGCCGAGGCTCAGAGATGAGGAGGGAGGAGAATCGCGAGAGAGAGCTGCTGATGGGGAGGGAGAATCGGGCAACAGCAGAGAGAGAGATGAGCGATTGGGTGATTTCTCCTCTTTCGGGCATTTGCAAGGTTTTTTCTCCTCACGAAAATTTCGGGCGAAAAGATTTCAACACAGAGGGCGGGCTTTCTTTTTCCAATTAACATGAGGTCCAGCTAGACCTCTAGCTCGGATTCAGGCTCTCATTCGGGCAAGTGGTTCAAGCTATGTAGACTTATTGTTCTTACAGGGGCAATAACATCGCGCGAACGCAATGAGATTAAGAAATGTTATGTTTGTCTTATCTCCAACCTTGATATGGGGGATTTCAATCACTCCCTTCTGAAACTTTATGTCCAAGAAGTTGCTAGCATGGTGCCTCCCTCTAAATGTAATTCCTCTCTCTTCAAGTTTGGATACACAAGGGATCATTACTGAGTAACGTTCCTCTGAACACTTTTCGCCGGTGAGGACAACAAGATTAGTGTGAATTAAATGAAGTAAATGTTGGATTTGGATATTGGAACCCATGATTATTAATTTGTTGGCTGGGTCCAACTCTTCTCCATCTAAGAAATAAATAGACCTATCTAAAAGTGGAGGAGATGGACAGGGGAGATGGACAAGAAACATCTATGAGATCAAATAGACATTGGAGACTGAAAAAAAGAATCTGGTTTTCAAGCATTACCAGGTCAGCCTGTACTACTGTCTGCACCCATTCCATTTGAAAGTTGGGGTCATCATTGTAATATTTGTGCTAGTACTTACGGAAGAGCTCAATAATAAAGCAACCATCCAGCACCATCATTTCCACAAAAGTATTGTTGGGAAGTGTGATCTCCTCTGAGTAGCATTTCTGAGCTCGTTCTTCCAACTCTTTAACAGCAACCAAATATCTTTCCAAACTGTTGCTTCCATTACGAGAAAGAATTCTAATTAGATATCTCCATTTGTGTTCCTCCATGGCTTGTAGTTGACCTCTTCTTTTTTCATAGCGAAACGGGCCTATTGAGACAATTTGAGGAACATAGGAATTCTCATTGTATTTACAACGAAGGCTATGTGGAACTCGGTGGATGGAGCATGAAATGCTTGTTGCTGATGCTATTAGTCTTCCTTGCTCAATAAGGAGCTTTTCTTTGATCGAGGAAACCCAATCTCCAACCAAAAAGATAGGGGCCTTTTTCTCCTTGTTTCCTTTCTCTCGGACAATATCATTATCATCATCACCATAAGAAGAAGACGACAACGAAGAAGGAGAAGTAGATGAAGAAGAAGAAGCAACAACAATTTGGCTCTGCTAGCTATTCCCCTCCTCAAATCCTTCAATAGGCACAACTACAATTTCTACTAGAGAAGTGGTTTATGCCATTTAATTCTTGGTGCGTGTTTTTTTTCCTCCTTCTCAACACTCTCAACTTGAAATGAGTTAGGAGAAGACAAGGAATGGGATGTGACTTGTGAATGCTTGTTAATATATGCTTTATTGTTACACCCCATCCCAAGTCAATCAAGATTAACTCTAATTAATCAAGATTAAAGTGAATTAAGTGTGATTAATCAACTTAATGGTGATTAATGACTAATATGGATCAAATTAGTCTCAAATAAATCATGAATTAAGCATAATGAATAAGTTTGGAAGAGATTGACTTAATAGAGTTGATTTTAGACCCAAATTAGTGAAACTAAGGACTTTTCCGTAAATATGGATTTATGCGTATTTTGTTGGATACGGTGACATTTGGTACCATCACGTGTATTTTGAAGAGTACATCAACTTTCATAACATATATGTTTTCATTTGACTTGAAATGAGTCAAATGACCATTGAATTGACTCAAATTAGAATTAAGATGAAAGAGTGGGGTTAAAATGAAAAATTATGTCATTAAGGGCTAAGAAGAAACCGGAACTCAAGTCATTCGGTGATTTTCATTCCAGCAACAGTGAGGGAGAGAAATAGAGCAGCCTAGGTTCTTTCTTCTTCATTTCTTCTCTATCAAATGCTTGGAAAAGGATTGCTACAAGTGATTTTGAAGAGAAATTTGTGATCTTCATCTCTTTTCCATCATCTTCTTCAAGTTTCTTTGGAGATTAAGTTAAGGGAAAGCCGTGATTTTCTCTTGTTGAGCTACAACTAAGCACTTGTAGTGATTTTGATTTCAATAGAGTTATTTAGACTCTTTTCCATTGTAAATAGCTTATAGAAATCTGTTTTTGGATTGTTACATGGTGTTAGGGTATCAATTGGGTGGTTTGTACCAAATCAAGCTTAAGGAAAAAGGGGTTTTTGTCTTGAATTCGAATTTAATGCAAGTATAAACACTTGTTTGTGATTAAATGCTATTTGGTTGTGAGCTCATGTAAGTTTGGTTATTACATGAAATTTTGGTTGGTTTGTTTGGAATTGTATAGGTATTTGAATCAATTGAGTGATGATTGAAGTGATTAATTGATGAGTAGAAGTGTTGTTTGTGTATAAATGATGCTGAAAAGGGGACAAGAGGTCCCAAATTGTGTGCAGGTTCTGAAGGAAATGAAGAGAAAACAATCAATTCCAAGATCTGCAACTGAACTCGTTGCAGGTCCGATCGATCGGACATGTCCTAACTGGGACTAATTTCAGGCCAATCGATCGGAAGTTTGAAATTGGTTATATTTGAACCAAATGCTCGTTTAGGATCATAAATGGTCTGTGAAATTAGTCTAAAGACTAATTATAATACAATTAAGGAATAGTAAGTCAATTACCCTTTTCCATAAAGTAATATCCTTGGATTTGGATCCAAGATGAATTGAGCGTTAACCAAAAGGTTAACCAAAGTTGGTAATTGTAATCCAATATTAATAATAGTATTAGCCTCTAAAGCTAGCCGATAAGGCATTGATTAATTAACCAAAATTAATAAAATTTCAGAATTAATTTCTGAGTTTTAAGGAAAAGAGCCTATTGATCGTATCAAAGTTATTGATATTGTTTTACCTCCATGGGTGTTAATTAAAGGGACCTTAATGTACAAAATTTCACATAAATTGTGATGTTCATTGAGAATAACATGTACGTTAAATAACCGAGGTTTACACCTTAATGGTTGGTAATACTTAATTGAATTTGTACATGGAATTGTATCCGAAATGGATCATAAATGAATTGAATTCTAAAAGAATTGTTTATTGAATTGTATTTGTTAATTGTAATTGAACGGAATTAATATGCTAATTGTATTGTTGCTTTTGAGTCTAGCACTACATAGTGATTTCAATAATGCTCATTAGAACTATTTTTGCTATAGCAGATTATTTGAGAGTGTTCCGGAGCTCCGTGGTGATGTCAATTGTCCCTGGCCTGGGCACTGATAAATCCCACAATATATGAATCCTTCCGTATGGAAGATGGAAATCCTTCCTTTTTAGAAAGATGTGATTTGAAATAAATGCTATTGTAGTTTGCCAAATAATAAAGACTCTCATTGATCTTGAATTGTATTTGTATTAGTCTATCAATGAGTTAGACGGATTAAATGTGCAATTAGCATGTTCAATCATTTAATTTTTTATACATTGTTGAATTGTCAAATTCATAGTGTTATTGATGGCATTACAGGCACAACTGCCCATGCCGGTCGTTCATAGGCCACAGCTCCAGCGGAGATGACCAATCCGGTTCCTCTAGGAGGACTAGTTGAGTGGAAGTGAAGCAATAACATATGATTATGATATTGAAATGAAAATTTAGAGGAAAACTTTTGATAAGGGAGTTTGTTGAAAACGCTTCACACTTTTCATTCCTTGCATTGTATTTAAATGTGCAAGTGAATGTTGTTTATATTGTAAATGAATTTTTGTTTTTATACTTGAGCAATGTATATTTGTTTATATTCCGCATAATGTGTATTTGATATCTCTTGTGAATTTTATGTGATTGAAGTTCATGGGAGTAAGTATGCGACGCGATCCGGGGTTAACTCGTATTAATCATAATCTCGGGCTCGGGTCGTGTCATTTGTGGAAAATGAAGATTTTAAAAAATACACATCCTGAATGGAAGCCATGTATCTTGTGAGTCCCTGTGCCTAAAGCTCATCAAAATTCTTTACTTGGTGGTGGTGCCAAACACTTGATGCAAATAACATCAAGAGTATGGAAACTGTGAGTGTCTCACTCGAGCTATTCTTAGAATCTCATGGAGCTGCTCAAAGAAAATGCCTTACTTTAATTCTGTATGGAATGTCCCCTTTGCATAATAGGAGTTAATCCTACCATAAGACTGAACATATAAGCAAATAATGTGATTAACACAATCTATGCATTATTAATCATATTTAATATATACTCAATCTTATGACATGACTATCTCCTAGTTGAGTAAAACTTGAGAACATTCCATGCAGAGGTAGGCCAGTCATTTGGAGCGACTCGGATTTTTTTTAGGAGACACCCATTTTTTTAGGAAGCCTATGATACATGCAGGGATGTGAGTCCAACTAAGATCATCTAGTCTAGGTATCCAATAGATTGAATCAGTCAATGTTCTTGTCGATTGGGTTGTTTACCTAGTCTAGTCCTATGAGTCATGTCATTGCTAGAGTGTTTACTAGTTGTATTAGTTGTTGGGTTGTTAGAGAGTATTGTGGGGTAAGTGGGATACCCACTCCAATTTCTTTTGGAGTCTATTAGTGTGCTGGCCATGAAGTTGTATTTAAAAATGGTTAAGCTAATGAATGAAAGGGAGATGGATTTGATCCCAGTTTTTCTACTTAGGAGGTTTGCTTACCCTCGAAGAAAGCCAAATTTAACAACATTCCTCGTTCTAGGAAAACGCATGCAACATCTTTGGTATCAAAGCCAAAAGGTTCTGGTAAGGCTGAAGGAACTTAGATGGCCAAACTGGAGGATGCGATTTATCAACTGAAGGAGACCTCTGATCAACATCGACAAATGTTGAATGAACCCCATGAGAATACCAGATAGTAGAAACAAATTTTGACTGAACTCCTCGAAAAAAATTTAGCTATGGACACTATGTATGATCAACTTTCCAGAGAATTGAATCGAGACCGCGCTGAATCTTTCGGCACTCGTTCTAGGAATCGGCAAGGTGACAATCCAGGAGGAGCAATCCAAACCCGGACAGTCCTACTGGACTTTCCTCAATTTGATGGTGAAGACTCTATGGTTGGATCTATAGTGCAGACCAATTCTTCACGTATCACCATACGCCGGCAAATCAGAGAATGCTTATAGCATCCTTCCATCTTGAAGGTAAGGCTTTGCAATGGTATCGCTAGATGGAAAAATCTGGGGCAATGTAGGGCTAGACGGATTTTGTTAAGGCATTGGGAGCTCGAAAATCAGGTATTCCATAAGAAGTTGAAATCCCTGCTCCTGTAAACACTACTAAATGCTTACTCTGTAAGATTAAACAGAATTCATAGGAAAGCCGAATGTCATCAAACAGATGGAGTTTTGGAAGTGCATGTAACGATAGTATGAATTAAAAAATAGGAAAGAAAGAAATTGTTGACGTTCATCATTTCAATTTTTAAGTTTTGACCTTTTGTATCTTCAAAGCAAGCTCTTCAATCTGTTTAATCGCAAACCACAATAGTAGGAATCAGTAAAATAAGAGAAGGCATGCAGCCATGAAGAATCAACAACTAAAGCAGAAGAGAATATTTAATAGAAATGAGGAAACATAAACAACAAACATTACACTAAAACCCAACTTGACCTGGTTGTCATATCATAATAGCAGAAAAGTGATGCAATGAACCAAAGTTAGTAGAATTGTAGAAACGAAAATAAAAAATAATTATTCATTCACGATTCACACTTCAACTTAATATCAGAAGTCAAGTATCATAAAAAATAATTTGGATCCTATCTTTACATGATAAATAAGCTCACATCTCTCACCAACCATAAAAAACATGACTAGGAAACAAAAGAAAAGGGGATAAATCAGCATAGTAAGGTAAAATCACAAGCCTAACATTATATGAACTTGAATTTTGTGCCCGACATTGGTTTTTTTATAACGATATCATTACCATCATTTATAGTTTCTTTATCCATTTTTTGTGTCCAACAAGAAAATAATGGTTAATCTATATTGAGATGCATAAACAATAATAAAGACTCACGATTTCACTCAAAATCTAGTTTTCAAAATTCTCTGATAACAATATCGTTACAACTATTTATAGGTTCTTTGCCCATCTTTTGTCTCCAACAACAAAATGACAATGACTTTGTAATGGGGTGCATAAACAATAAGAAAGGCTCACGGATTTGGCTTAGTAATTCCTTTTCCTAATAGGTTCACGGATTTGGCTTAGTAATTCATTTTCCTAATAGGTATAGTTTGCCGCTCGCAGATTCTACACTTGAGTCACGAGTTACCTAGTATTGGTTCCAATTTTTTTTTCTTCTTCTTCTATGAATTGAACCTATATAAACACATCCCTCTTGCTTTTAACATACACAAACAGTTATTATTTTTGTCTATGGATAATCAATCAGTTGAAGGCCTAATTAAAAAAAAAATCAACCCTGTAACGCCCCAATTCCGGATACCGATAAAGTACGTCATTCGAATACCCGAAGTTGGCGCGCTACTTCCCAAAAAATCCGAGAACTTCCGAGATCGTAGGCCCGCAGTGAGGTCCAATTTAAAACTTTTTGAACCATATGATAATAATAGTTAAATTGTGGAAGCACAATAATTAAGCGGAAGCAATAGGTATCGATATATATTAAGTAAGAGCGGAACAGTAGTCTAGTTTAAAAGTGTCAGTTGTTAATCAAAAGTTATTACATCTTTGTTACCTACCTGGCTCACCTACAAAAATTCTCTCAAACCCAAAATAAGATAAGACTCTCAAAACCCAGGTAATTCATCTCCGCCCTCCGGCTCGACACCCGGGTCGGCCGGGCCCCACGCGAGCTCTTCAGCAATCGGCACCTCTACAAGCGGTAGTGCATCCTCGGGGATCTCTGGGTCAAGGCCTAAGCACCAAAGAAGGGTCAGATCTAAAAGATCTGGCAAGTCACAACATACTACTAACATAGGATATACATATCAAATGAATAGAGACAGGTAAATAAATTAAAGGAATAACAAGGTATAAGAGCTAGGAAGTTGAGCAGTATAATCATAAGGAATCAGGATAAATATAAAACATCTAATCTACTACAAAATGGCACATTCACACAAGCTAGAATACCGCGGGATATTATGCCGCAGCCCTCCCGTACTGAAAACAGTTGCGGCGGGGAAAATCTCACCAGTGCTGGGAATTACTAATCCCGCAAATCACTCATCATACTCATCACTCAAGACCGGACACAATATCACACCGTCCGTCTTAACCACACAGCTCATCATGATAGCTCCTCAACACTCATAATAGCTCCTACCGGGGATGATCAGTCCACAGGCCGAGCTTAAATCAGCCGAGTGAATGTCTATGCCGACTCGAGAATACTCTAAGGGTCTGTGTCTGTCTAGGCTCTGCCTTGCGTGAACAAGGTCCTAATATTGTCTCTAAGAGGTTCATACATCAAATCAGTCTATGGATTTCATTCAAGGTCCAAGCCCACTCGTTGGATCCATACCAAGGCCCATCAGCATATGGCCTGGTCTAAATCTGTCCAATCGAGGCAACAATCCATTTACTACTGATAAATAGTTCATTCTAATCATTCATGGCTCAAAAGCCCAATATAAACTACCTCTTCCAACTAAAGGTACACATCCCACACTTAGGCCCAATAAGGGCCCGCCTAGACACAAACACGGGTCAGTGTTCTCCAAATCATATTAACGGGTCACCTCTAAGATATCCTAGGTTCAGGTCCTCCATTTATGTTTAATTAACAGTTAACAGCTACACTAAAGATCTAAGAATGACAGCATTAAACAAGGTGAAGTGTGGACTTCAACAAGAGAATCAACGGGAATAACAACAGTCCAATCCTAGGTAATGGGCCACGTTTAGGTGCAGGTCTATCTCCGGTAATTTGATCTCTAAACGAAGTCACTGATGCCATATGATACTGTGTTTGGTGCTTAGGAAATTTCGGGCATCATTGACAACTCTTAGAGGTCGAATCATCTTAGATTAACAACCAAAACCCTAATCAGTGGTCCCCGCGAGTCAAGGTTGAGCCAAACCATTGACTCGGGCTTAGAACATTGATAAACGTTCATTTGGATGGTCAATGGGCCCCAAACTGATCACAACTCCTAAATGTTGAAAACTGGAAAGTCCGGGTTTCCCAGGTGGACCTGAGCTGTAGTGTGCTCGGTTGACCTCCTGGCCTGGTGGATCAACCGAGTGCACTGAATAATCTGAATCAGGCTTCCTGGAAAACTTATTTCGTTTCTAAAGGTTCCCAGCATGTCCGGTCAACCTCCTGGCCTGGGTGATTGACTGCATACACCAAAAACCCTAGAAAGGTTGATGTCCCAGCTTTTAAACATTTTCTAATACAAATCCTAAGTATAAAGTCGACCCGAGCATAGAGAGTCTGAGTTTCAGGCGAAAAACCAACTTTCAGTCTATTCCTGCAAAAACAGTGTGTACCGGGTCGACCTGGGCCTGCAGGCAGGTTGACCTGGTTAACTGAAATGGGTCTCTGTAGAAAATCTAACTGAGGGCCAGTTTTTCACAAATGCAGTGTACCGGGTCGACCTCCCTCTGCAGGCGGGTCGACCTGGCTAACTGGAACTCAGGGCCTGCAGAATATTTTTAACTAGGACTTGAAATTTCCCAGACCTAGTGTAGCAGGTCGACCTACCTCTGCAGGCGGGTCGACCTGTTACACAGGGAAATCAGCCTGTAGGGAATTTTAACTGGGACTCCATTTTTCCAAATCCTAGTGTAGTAGGTCGACCTACCTGCAGGTAGGTCGACCTACCACACTGCAGGTGGACTCAGTAGGTCGACCATCTACACGAAAACTGGGAAAAATCCAGTTTCTGTAACTTTTCCGTTTTAGCTCGTTTTTCCTCCAAACCACTTCCAATCCGTCCCAAACTCCACCAAATCATAACAAAACATAAATTCACTCCAATGCCCATTAACCAACAACATTTGGACCCATTGATCTTCCAAATGGGGGGTGAAACCCCCATCCATCAATGGCCAATCCATCCAATCACACACAACTAAGCTCCAGGTGAATTCTAAGACTTAATCAATAACATACATGAATTAAAAACCACTGAATCAAAGGAAATAAACGTACATTCTAAGCTAATAGTAAGGTGCACTTGCCTTGAGTAAAGGAAAGAAGGTTTTGTAGAGAGGGAGAGCAATAGAAGAGAGAAATCCCAGCTCAACAGAGAAGAAGAAGAAGAAGTAGTAACAGCTACAGCTCTAAGAGGAAATCCCAGCACAGTAACAGTAACAGTAGCTTGGAAGAGAGAAATGAGAGAGGAAGAAGAGAGGAAATGAGGGATGAATAGTTGCTAGGGTTTTGGGGAAATGTGCTTATTTATAGATTTTGGGGGAGTGGTTGATGACTGAAATGCCCATTAGGCTAACATAGGATTAGGGTTAGGGTTAGGGGCTTTTTAGTCTTTAGGTTAGAAGGTTCTAGAGATGCACTTTTACACTAAACCCCCTATAAATTTCTAAAAACCATACTAAGGGCCTCCCCTACACTAACTAGCCTAGAATTACAAAAGACTACACAAAAACCCTAATACTAATACAACTAACTAGTCTAACACTAACTTAGGAGATTAACACAAAACTACCCTGATTAACCCCTAATTAGCATAATTAACTAGTAATTAGCAATAATTAGAAATAATTAGTATTAATTAGTATTAATTAGCATTCAAAAATATAAATTAGAGGGCCCACAAAGGGTGGGGCCTCACAAACCCTACAGGACTCAATCATGAACCCGTGTCGCCAATGGGAGGTGCTCAACCATACCTCTTCAACTTTGTTTTTTTACTATCCCGGTCATTCAGCCAAACTGTTAATGCATGCAACCTACATCAGTGGTTCCACTATTCTACATCCATACTTTATTCCCATAACAACATATTCAAAGGAACATAAAATGTGAGAGTTACTTCCTAAGGATGCAGAAACTTGTTGGGTTAAATAAAAATTAAATAAGAAAACAAGATAGGGGGGAGAAACTGATTTCAAGTAAATAATATATCATAGGTTCTGGCACTGTACATTATAAGCTTAAATTCATATCTAACCAAACTGCACATGGATAAATATTTTTTTCATGGTTAACAGATGTGTTTTGTGGGTCTTGGCTTTGGTTCATCAGTTATCACACCATGCCTTAATAGGGATACTTCTTAGATGTCCAAATCCCCTCTCATTGATTCTTCTACATTTGTCACTCTTAAAGATGAAATCAGGGGAAGTGATAGTTTGGGGTGGGCTGGGTTTGGTGGATTTAGTTTAGTATTGTGTATAACTTGTATTTAGCCTATTTATTATTCAAGCTGAACATGTCAATCCAAATCCAAAGTAGAAAATAATAGAGTATACTGGAGCATAAAATAAACAGGTTGGATTCTAGTCTGATGGGCACTTCATAGTGCAATTACTAGTTTGGTTTATGGTTTAAATAATAAGAATAGGCTTTAGCCTCAACCCAACATGTTTATTAATTGGGTCAACCTGAGAATAGAAAGGGTCATATGAGACCAATCATAAGTGCTGGCACTACAACTCAACTCTCATTCAACCTTTCATATCTCCACAAACCTACATTCTCTTTTTCTTGATCAACATCTCAATCCATCACTTTCACCATCACTGACCATTCCATTTATACAAGTTTCAAAATCTCCAAAACATTTCCAAGCCTAAAAATCACTTGCCATACCCAAACCCACCTACAACTCATTGCACCCATTTGTTTCCATCAACTTTTTTTCACATCAACTTCATCTAAAAAGCTCAACACATTCAACCACCTTTCATTAATCACCATGCCATCTCTATACCTCTTCCACTATGCCCACTTTCACAAAATGCCTCACCTCTCCATTTTTCACTTTATCTCTAGATCTGTCTTCCATCAACCCAATGCACAAGTAACATCAAATTGAATTTCCAAGTCAACTTACCCATTTAATCCAACTCAACTACCCATCCCTTCTTAACACACACCACCTATCAACCATAACCCATTTCCACTTTCCATTTCCATCTTTGTCACCAGCTCATTCCATTGTCTCACCATACCTATTTAGATCCACCTAATCAAACTGCGGTGAATTGCTTCTCTTCTATATTCTACAAATCAGCCCATGATCACTCTCATTTCTCAAAATCACCCATCCATCATCTCACCTCTGCAACGAACGTAATCCAAACAGGCAAAGACCCCAAAATAGCAGTATCCAAAGAATGGCTTTTAAGTATTAACAAATCTTGGATTTCATCCATCCATAGCTTTTGGACAATGAATGGAAAAAGGCACAAAAAATCAGAAAAAAACTAGGAAAAAAGAAGCAAATAAAATAAAATAAATTAAAAAGTAAAAAATAATACACTCAACAAATCGAATGTAGGGAAATCTAAACACCAAACTTCAAAAGAAAATCAAAGGCACTTCCCTGCAATTACAACAACAAAAAATGGATAGTATTTGTAGTAGATACAAGTAAAAAGGACCTGACTTTTCTTGGTTAGAGAAACCCTATTTTGTATTCTCTCTTTTCTTCAGCAACTCCGGCGACAAGCAACGGTGGCTGGCGGTGTGAGAAGATCCGGCTGGAATCTCTAATTAGACGGAGCGAGAGAGGGAGAGGTAGAGGGAAAGAGAGCAAAAAGGTGGGAGAGGAAAAAAAAAGCCTTGATGACGATGGGGAAGGAGGAAAAAAAAAACCCTCTGGCGGGAACGGGGAAGGCAGAAATTATATGGGGAATTAGGGATAGAAAATGATGGGGTTGTTTGAAGATGACAATGTAGTCCAAGCATATAGAAGAAAAGACCTCGTCCCTGGTTGGGTGGAGGGAGACAAAGAATCCCCTCTGCAACTCATTTTCTTCTCCACTCAGCAAATCGAAGACCGGAGAACCCTTCTCCTTCGTTTTTCTCTTCTTTCGGGAAACGCTTTGGCAAAGGGCGGGAGATTGTTGTTGTGCTTAGGGTAGAGAATGAAGTTGGTTCTATACATAACAATGCCATTCACATAGATGGAAGGATAAACCTGTCCAATTTACTTATACGAACCCCAATCTGAATGTTATTATGTATTATAACCGAATTTGTCTAATTAAGATAGAAACAATTATTTGGTAAAAAAAAACAATTTATATCGGCTCGTTGTTGTGGCTAGGGGTGAAAGTGGGCTGGGTCGTCCTAGGGCCGCCAGCGGACGACCCGTCATAAGCTCGGCCCGAACTCGGCTCAAAAGACAAAAGAGCCGAGCTAGGGCCTAGTAGGAGGCCCGTTTGCTTAAAGGAGCCGAGCTCGGGCTTGATGAAGCCCGGCTCCTAAGCCCTAGGGCCTACATATATTATATATATGTACACTATACAATATATAATACATATATGATATAACATAATCCATAAATCCTAAACCTTAGTTTTAATCAATATAAATAATCTCTAAACCCTAAACACTAAATAATCCATAAATCCTAAACCTAAGCAGTAAGCCATAGGGCCTACATATATTAATCCATATATTATATATATGTGTACACTATACAGTATATAATACATATATGAGTCTATGATACTAAATAATCCATAAATCCTAAACCTTAGTTTTAATCCAATATAAATAATCCCTAAACCCTAAACACTAAACCCTAAGCACTAAATAATCCATAAATCCTAAACCTAAGCACTAAACCTTAAACCCTAATTTTAATCCAATATAAATAATCCCTAAACAACCTTGAGGATGCATGTATATTAATGGTCTAGAAGACATTTTTTTAAGTCTTGTAACTCTAGAACAACCTTTCATTTGTTGTTATTATTATTTATTAACAATGCTCTATTGTTGTTGTTATAGGTGATGCTGGTGATGCTGGAGACTTTATTTTATGATGCTAGCCGAATACTTTATTTTATTCTATAATGCTATTGGAGTTTAATTTAATTTGTATTATTGTTGGAGTTTGATAATGCTCATCTACATTAACACTGAACTATTATGGAGTGTTTGAACTGAGCTCCCTTTGCTTTTATGGAGTCTTTTTATAGAGTCTTTCTTATTTTAGTTAATTTTATTGCTGCAATCCAAATTATGGGAATGGGAAAATGGGATAAATGCATGCATTTGACCATTTTTTGTTCTAGTTTACATATATAGATTTCTTTGAATTCCTACAGGATTTTTTTTTTCCTGAAAATATTTTCTTTCAGCTAGTGCTATATCATTAACCGGTTTCAAAGGGCCGGCCCTAGGGCCTCATAACTTAATAAGGGCCGAGCCCGAGCCAGGGTTTTTGAGGCCCTTTCGAGCTCGGGCCGAGCTATGGCCTACTGAAAAATACTAGGGCCGAGCCTAGGGCCTGTCAAAGCCCGGCCCGGCCCACTTTCATCCCTAGTTGTGGCAGTCTCGCTGTTTCTACTCCCGACAGCGTTATCTGTTTGTTTCTCTTCCACCGAACCCGATTCTGCACTCTACCTTTTTCCTCTCCTTCCATCCATCTTCCATCTTCCTATAAATCATCAGAAACCACATCTACACCTTATCACATACCAAAAGCTCAGACCAAAAAAAAATAAAATGATGCCTTCTTTCTTATCTCTCCTTTCTCTCATCTCTCTCTTCCTCCCCTTCACCTCTTCCAACCCAACACTCATCTCTCTATCTCTCCACCCATTCCCCCAAAGCCCATCTCCAGACCCATTACAGAAACTCACGCAACTTGTCTCTGTCTCACTAACCAGAGCCAAACACCTTAAAACACACCCAAATTCCAAAGCCCCCTTCAATTCCAAGACCCCCATTTTCCCCCACAGCTATGGAGCATACTCAATCTCCCTCAATTTTGGTACCCCACCTCAGAAATCCTCTGTAATCATGGACACAGGAAGCAGCCTTGTTTGGATCCCCTGCACTCACTCCTACCTCTGCAGGAACTGCTCTTTTCCCAGTCAACCCTCTCTCCAAAACCCCCCTTTCATTCCCAAATTCTCCTCTTCTTCCAAGCTTGTCGGATGTGCCAACCGGAAATGCAGCTGGGTCTCGGATTCGGACTCTCTCCAATCCAATTGCCCGGGTTGCAATCCGAATTCACCCCACAATTGCTCCCAGACCTGCTCTCCGTATTTCGTTCTCTACGGGTCCGGATCTACGGGCGGGCTTCTGCTGTCTGAGACGCTTGTTTTTCCTGAGAAACGGATAACCGACTTTGGTGTCGGGTGTTCGATTTTCTCGACCCGAATGCCTGCAGGCATTGCCGGGTTCGGGCGCGGCCCGGCGTCGCTCCCTTCCCAGCTCGGACTCAGCGGATTCGCTTACTGCCTCCTCTCGCACCGATTTGATGACACCACTAACAGCAGTTCATTGGTTTTGGACGGCGGGTCGGGTTCGGGTGAAGAAGGAGTCGGGTACACCCCATTTCTGCAAAACCCGACTGCCGGAAATCCGTCGTTCTTGGAATATTACTATGTCGGGTTGAGGAAAATAACCGTTGGTGGCAAAAGTGTAAAAATCCCGTACCATTACCTCAGACCCGGATCCGATGGTAACGGTGGGACGATTGTAGATTCCGGTACGACATTCACTTTCATGGAGGGACACTTGTTCGAGCCTGTGGCAAGTGAAATCGTCACCCAAGTCGGGTCCCGTTACAAGACCGTTCCCGAGTTGGAGTCTCGTGTCGGTCTGAGGCCATGCTTTAACGTGTCGGGCGATACATCCCTTACGCTCCCCAAATTTGCTTTTCATTTCAAGGGGGGTGCTGTTATGGAGCTGCCACTGGCAAATTATTTCTCTCTGGTGGGCGATCTCGAGGTGGCCTGCCTCACGATCGTGACAGACGGTGGGAGTTTATTCTCCGGTGGGCCGTCGATCGTTTTGGGGAATTTCCAGCAGCAGAATTTCTACATGGAGTTTGATTTGAAGAAGCTGAGGCTGGGGTTTCGGCAGAAATTGTGCTAGTAATGTAAATATCGGCCGATATTGTAATAGTGATTTTAGTATTTGTAAGATATAAATTCGGCCGTTACGGGCACTTTTTTGCCCGTTTGAGGTAGTTGGATCGGTTTTTAATAGTTTGCTTTAGTTTGCTTGGGGAAATGGAAAGAATGAGTGATGACTGTGTTTTCCAAATCGTTTTCGAAGTCTCTTAATTCTACTGTGAATTGTGGGACTTTCTCCGTGAAATATTGGGTGTTTGGATGATTGCGGCGTTGAAAGATAGAAAAGGTAGTTAAAGACTATAATTGCATGGATACATGAGGAACACATGAATTGGTGGGCCACACAACAGAGTGATCCATCATCCGTATTGTTACATTTTCCTTTGTCTTCCTTTCAAATCGGAGTCATTGGTTCGATCCCACCACTTCAGAAGGAAGGAGGAGCAGGGACTGTTCAAACACATGTTCGGACGATGAAATCGTTCGGTGTCAAACCGAAACGTTTTTGAATTGATGGCATTATTTTCCATGTGATATATTTTATTCCATCTTTCCAAAATAATAAATAAATAAATAAATGAAGCTAATGATATTGTTTTGCCATGTAATGAATCCAAGAGTGGTACTCAAATTAGTTTCATTGACATTACATGAAATGCCACTATAAAGAGAATTAAATAATTTGTAAATGATTTTAATTTTTGGAAAGTTATCTTACTAGGTGATTTTGGGACACATTTTAAGAAATTTCCTCCCACCAAGCATCCGTCTATAAGCGTCTCGATTTGGATTTAAAAAGAAGGGTAAATTTCACGGCATGCCCAGTGCATGTCTGCATCCGGAAGCATTTGTAGGAGAAAATTTTCCTACACATTTTATATATCCAATTTGTTTGATCCACTACTAACTTGTTTCATGCAATGATTTATAAAAAAAAAAGCCACATGTTGAATGATTTTCGCAACTGGATTAGTTATAAGAGAAGAGACATTCTTTGTTAGAATACATCATGTACAATATTGTCAGGATTGATTGGGTTTTCCCTTGAACAATAAAACCGGCAAAGTTTTACTAGGGGCGCTGAGAGAGGACATGATCAAGTGTGGACCAAATACCGGCACATGTAAAGAGAAAAGGCTACACATGTGAGGAGATTTTACACGCACTCATGGGGGGAGGGAAAACATGCGAGGATAGGAGATGTTAAGTCCGGGAAATTGCACCATTTAAAAATCATTTTAGGGCGAATTAGGGACTTATTTAGGTTAAATACATCAGTTTTCATTTAATTTCATTGTTTCATGCATTTTTATTTAGGAATTGAAATTTCCACATTTTCACACATTTTTTGCATCATTTAGTATTTTATGTAATTTTTCTTCAAAAAGTCCTAATTGGAGTAAACTCTGTCCGGATGGGTTCTGATTCAAATCAAACTTTTTAGTATTTTACTAGTTGAATTATAATGTACAGGAAATATAGGACCCACATCCCTATGGCACGTCACACACTTTCCCCCCTCAACCACGAAGATTCAAAAGCCTCCAGATTATTACCATAGTCTTATCTCTTAAAAAGTTTGAAAACTGTAGAAATTATCAACAGAAAGAAAGATTGAGCAAATTGATGCCAGATTTTTTTACCTTGACCATCAAAGAATTTTTCCTCTCTATCTCTCTCAGTCTCATCCAGATTTGAAGATAAGATAAAAAAAGAGAGATAAAGTTGGACTCAAACTGAAAGAAGGCAAAAGCAAAACAAGGAAGCAGAGTCCAAGGACTCCACACATGTATGGGACATCCAGTACTCTCCCATAAGCCCCATGTCTTATATATGGAAGGGTCCTATTACAAGAAGAAAATCAAGTTCGGTTTTTCTCAGGAAAGCCTATCGTAAAATGACTACAACTTTCAATTCGACTTTCGAATTGATAAACTATACCTACCATTGGAAAGCTTATTCAGAGTAAACATCTATAGACCTAAGATCATACAAATTGAAACTAAAATGTCCAAGTTATGATATCGGGAAGTTGGCTATAAATTTTCTACTCGGGATTACAATTAGTTACAACAAAAGTGGGCCCGATCTTTGTTCAAAATTCAAATTGATTCTAGAAAGGTTAAGAGACTGGAACTCTCCCTCATCTTATCTCATCCAAACTTGAGCCCAAGGGATCATCTTCTCTCAAGATAATTGCAAGTAAGAGAAAGGATCGAGAAAGACTTTGTGTTAAAAAACTATTTAAATGGAGCAACCCCATGTGGACTGGCATGCCTTCTCCTCCCTTAGGTGGGACGACCACCATTCCACTCCCATTCTTGTCCACCTCTCTTCCCTCCATTATTTTCTAATTTTATTTTTTAAAGGTATTCTGGAACCTTGTTTAAAAAACTAGGATTTTTAGAAGAGGGGATTTCTGATCAGAGGCCATTGTAAACGGAGATGCTATCAATGAAATCATTTTTGAAGTTCTTTTCAATGGCTGGCTTGATTTATGGATTGGAACACAGGGATGAAGCTAAGTAGATCTTTAATTTAATCTATGTGATATTTTTTTATTTCTTTCTTATCTCCTTTAAACGAATGCTCTATTAAAATAGTAGATCTATCTTCATACCTTAGGTAGACTCTGTTTTGATTTTTAATGAAAGTAGTTTGATGATTTATGCTTATTTTGATAGATTATGCTTAAGGCTAAGATCCTTTGGTAGTTTATGCTTGATTTGATAAATCATGCTTATGATTTTTCATTCTTTTATGAGGTGAAGGAGGTCTTGGGAGGTGGTTTTATTTTTTTTATTATTAAAATTTGGTTTTTGAGAAAGGCAAATCCTCCGAATTAGAAACATTGATTTGTTTCTGATTTGAATTATTTTGAGACAAAAGGTAGAATAATTGCATGGATGGATTACTTATCTTGCTTAGTGGATTCTGGATGCTTTGATCTATTTTATATACTGGATTCTCTGTACTTTTGATTAGTTTGTGTTTCTGAATTTTTTTTTAGTTTTTCTTGGATTTCAATTGATTTTTTCTTAACCTTTGACTTAAGAAAGGTTCAGATTTTTATTTTTAACTTAGTTGTGCTCCCTGTTGGACCGACCTATACTTGTCACTGTCTCAACAAGACAACTGTGCACTTGCAATTATTTCAATGGATTAAAATAAATCACACATCAACTGGCACATATGAATAGGGAGATAGCAAAAGACCAATCCTCATTGATCATGTAAGAGTGGGGATCCCAGCCAACTAGACAATCCTATTTTTCAAAGATAATCTTACCTGATGTCAATAAAGGGCTAACAACTGCAAAAACCTTGTGCGGAACCTTTACATTTGTTGAAGCAAATGACTCAAATCAGGCGCCTTCTTAAAAATCAGTTTTGACCCAAATTTAACTAAATCGGATTGATATACACTGTTTGCTTGATTTATGTGAAGTATATATAATTATGCTTTTATGCTTAACTAATCTAATAATTTATAACACTATGATTGATACAGATTAGGAAGAATGCCATTGAGTAAAAATGCATGTGCAAATTTGGACAAAATAAAGATGTGTCCTATATAAGTTAAATATATAATATCAATAGATGTAACCGACCCTTTGCCCAAATGGCAAAACAAGAGTTGCCAAATCGGAAATAGATGGAAGCAACATTATAACGAATAGCTGCACCAAACACCTCATTTTCTAAAACCTTATGTCTCATGTATATGGTGAGAGCTTTACAAGTCGCGGAATCACGGATCGGATTGGGTTGACCGCTACAAATGTGATGGGATTGTCTTGGCTTGGATCAAGCACCAAATACAAATATCTGTGATTGTCTGGAGAGATCAGTTATATATGATTCACTCTTAACGATACAAAAGGACAAGGATGGACACTCTAGATGTAGCAAATGTTGATGGACGATTCAGAACTCATGGAAGGAAGAGAGAAGGCTTTTCCGGAAGATTTCTCTCTCTCTCTCTCTTCTTTGTTATTGGGCATAAGTGTTGAGATATTATGTAGTTATCATTTAATTTGAATTTGAATGGAGAAATAATAAGGATAGGCAATTAGATAAAACTCAAAAGAATTCACTATCAGTAAGTGGGGATTAATTAATCACATGTGATGGCTTCCCTTGTGAGGGATGTACCTCTTTGATTGGGGTCCACCCACCTATAGACGTTAGTTGTCCCCATCATACATGCTAACGTTAGGGAAAAGTGGAATATATAAGGGAAAAAAAGAAAGAAAGAGAAAAGTAGGTATTTTCGAGGTGACAATCTACCAACTTATTGATTGTATGATACATGAAGTCAACATTTGCTTAATAAATTCTTAAAGCTTCAAATGGAATATAGCTTGTTGAAAATCAACAAAAAGTCTCCTCGGCCCGAATTTAGGGACCGGGTGCTGGCCCGGTCCCCAAGGGGTCCGTTGGATCCTAGCACCCGATCCCCAAATTCGAGCCTTGTAGCAATTCCCGAAAATCAATTCTCTCCCGTAGAGCTTTAGCTCAAAACGTCATATCCAAAATAAAGTGGATTGAAACTGGTTATGACATATTTGACGGCGGAAGGATTAAATTTCCTGAAGGCTTACATTTTCCATATAATGGCCCTCTCAAATTTGTTTTTTTAATTTATAATAATAGAAGAAGGTGAGATAGTAAGTCTTGAGTAGTGTGGAATCCCAAAGTGGGCCTGGCTGAATCCAGAGGGTGAATGCTGAGTAATGACCAGTGGGTCCTTCACGTGAACAATTATAGTTTGTTAGAGTTGCTGGTCCGTAGACTGGCATCATAAATGGTGACTGTATAGTGCTCTGGTCTTATTAGGGTGGTGGCTTTGTTGCATGTGCGGTTGGTCGCAAGAGGATGTTGACGTTTGCGATTGAGATGAGAAAAGGGTTGTGATGCTCATACTAAGTAAAGAAGAGGGGTCTCTGTTTTGACAGGTGTAGCCAGCTCTTAAATGGACTCTTTGTTCTTTGTTCTTTTTCTTTTTCTCTTTTTTTTTTTTTGTACTAAAAAAGGAGGCCATAAAGATGGAGGTGCTGTCTTTGGCTGGAAAGAGGTGAATTTGGTAAAGATAGGAGATGAATGGGAAGTGATTGTCAACTGAATCCATGGACGGTGGTGTGTGAATTGGGGTTTTTTTTACACTTTATATGATATTTGGGGGAAAAGACAAAAGGAAATTTAAATGGAACCTATAAAGTCTGTTTTTGTGTGGATAAGTCGGCCTGACCTGTCGATACGGTATCAGTCCTCCTTCTTCTCTCCTACAAAATTTCTCTGAATGGATCTCCTGTTTCAAAAATGAGATCCGTGAAATCTTGATCGGATCGTCCGACCGAAGTCCCTCCGATGCCTAAGTCAGTGAGGGATCTTGGGAAGTTTTGGATATCGATTGGTCTTCAGTATTTTTCTTAACTTGTCATCAAATCCTCTCCTCTTCTTATGCGAACTCCCCCTGGATTTTCGCCCCTCAGTTAGCGCACATTCCCACTTCTCACCTCATGGTGACTGGGCAACGGTTGCTCCGCTGGGTCGTGAGGCGTTCCCTCCCCCCCTGGGCAATCCAGGCCCCCCCTGCGCGCAATCCAGGTCTTCAATGTCTCTCCTTCCGCCAGTTGTCCCAGATCTCCATTTGAATCATTCCACTCTCTAGTTTGGGCTGGCAAGTCAGGTCAGCCTTGACCAAAGCCAACCCAAGACGTTTTCAAATTTCCCCTAAGCCTCTTTTCTTCCTTTCATTTCCCGAGAAGAAAAGGGGCTTGGAAGAAATTTTGCTCATCTGGGACATGCGGCGTCCACGGGACTAGCGGCCTGTCCTTTCGGCCGCCAATACGTACTGTCCTTATCCGTCCCTCCTCCATGCTTAAATCACCCAAATGAGATCTTTCCCCTTCTTCATTCATCTTGCCTGTTGCATTCCTTCGAATCATCGCCCACTTTCAAATTGTCACCTCCCTCAAAGTGTTGCCTTCTCTTAATTGTCACCTTCTTCGAACTGATGCCCTTTCCTCTTTAAGAACCTCGATCTCCCTAATTCTTCCTCATTCTCCATTCTCCTTTCTCAGACGGTAAGTTCTCTTCTCTACCCTTTTTTCTTTTGTAAATGGGTAATCTGAAAGGTCTTCTCAGTACTCCGGGGGGAGTCTTCGAGTTCAAGAGCAAGTAAAACATCCCCTCAGATGTCCAGATCCAAGCGACACTGCCCAGGAGTCCCTCGACAAAGGGTCCTGAGAGGCTATGCCCCTCCCTACCATAGCCATTGTGGAGGGTGGTGTTCGGTTTCCTTTGGATCCTCCTCTTATCAGCTTCCTTTCTTTTGTAAACCTCTTTCCTCTTCAGTGTGCCTCTAACCTATTCCGCATTATCATGGGGGTTGCAGCTCAGAACATATTGCTCAGTTATCTCCTTAGTCCTTTAAACAACAAAACGAAAGTCATCTATCTGAAATTATGGGACTTGAATAGGCTTCTCGTTCACTATTTCCCATATTCGAACAAGCCTAGTAAAGGAGATTTTGTTATTGTGAGTGGAAACTGGGAAGCGCTGACCACTTAGGGTGGGATCAAGCGGGAAGTTCACCAGGTCCCAGGCTACCTAGGTCGGCCTCTTCCTATCTAGTGTTTTTGGGTTCATTTTCGTTTTTGTTGTCTCCCATTTTTTTTTATCAGTTCTCCTATTTCCCTATGCTTGCAGACTCAACGATCAACCAAGTCCCTCATTCCCTTCTCCGGGCGGAGGATTTGCAGAGGGTGCTTGACTTCCGAGGGCCCTCCGAGCTCAAAGGTTGAGGCCGAGTTGCTCATATCCTGCTCGGCTACAAGTGTTCGTATGAAAGCTTCCTGGCTCTCCCTCCTTGGCACGATCCGCTAGAGTCGGCCCAACGCTTGACCCTGAGGAAGGTTCCGGCAGTCAAGACTCCTAAGCCTTTTGGTCAGGGGAGCGCATTAAGCGCCCAATCTTCAACCTCCCAGCATTCCTCCAACCCGTCTCCACCTACCTAACAGTCTGCCCCTGGTCGGAGATGAGGTGCTAGGAGGTCTTCGCGCCTGGTTTCCCCCTCCAGTACTTCCTCCTCTTCCAATATGAAGCGTACCCCAGTCTTTAACATATCCGACTGCTCTTCTTCCTCGGATCCAAAAAGGTCTTCTCATGTGATGCCTAGAAGCAAGGCGAAGAGTCTCCTCAAGGATCTCGGCGACTTCCCCTCCTCAGGGGCCAACAAGGCCACTCCTTCAATTCCTCCATCTGTTCTCGGCAAAAGGGGCCCCACTGATCCTGCTCATGACCCCGCCCTGAAGAGGGCTAAGGAGAAGTCTTCGGCTAAGCCTTATGATCACTCTGACCCGCTCTCCATGTGGTTTGAGGACTGCCTGCCTCCTCAGCCCAGTCCTTCCTCGGAACATAAGGGTTCATCTTGTCCCTTACACAAGCCACACTCTTCTCAGGGCGAGGGCATAACAAGGTCTCCATCTTTGGCGTTGCAGCTGGGCAAGTCAGTTCTTCTCCACTCTGATATGAATTTGCATGGAGCCATGTCTGACCACGATCTCGTATCCATGGGAGTTCAACAGTGCATCCTAGTAAGTTATCGTTCTCCCCTTGCCCTGTCTTTTGGGTCAGCCCTCAATTTAGCGTAAAATTTTTTTTGTTTGAATCTCAGGGACTCCAGAAGTGGTTCTTTGCTTTGGATCGTATGGAGAAGTACTAGAAGAGGGTGGAAGCTCTCGAGAAGGAGCTAGTTGTGTCTACAGCTACTTGGCGCATGGCAGAGTCCAACCTTGCTTATTTCTCCAAAGTTGCGAAGGTTGCAGAAGCCAGGGTAGTCGCTGTTCTGAGTCGCCTGACTGCCAGCGAGATGGAGCTCGAGATCCTTCATTCCAAGGTAGCTGAGATGGAGGTTGAGATGCGGGACGTCATGGAGAAGTTGAAAGACGGTGTCTATGAGGAGGTTGAGGCGATTTACCTTGAGCAAGTCGAGACCTTAGTGTTCAAACGGGGTTATGATGTGGGCCTCGAAGATGCAGGCGTGCCGGAAGATTCCCCCCCTCAGGGCCAGACACGAAGCTCACCCTGAGGATGCCCAACCAACGTCTTCCAAGGTCCCTGTGTCGACTCCAGAAGGAGAGGCCGGCCCACCTGTGGTTGGGGAAAGAGATACTCCCCATGTTGCCGACTCTGCCCTGCTTGTCCCTGTTGTTTCTGATGATGTTTGATGGTTTGGAGAAGAAAAAACAAAAAAAAAATTTATTGTTTTGCTACTGTGTGGCCGTTAGCCTGTTTGCCTGAGTTGTGGGCGTAGTATTTTCTTCCCCCCCCCCCCCCCCCCTTCTCTTCTCTTTTTTTTTTTTTTTTTGAATGGAATGCTTTTGTGGTGGGACGTTTTTTCCCTTTTGTAAATGAAATTGTTTGTTTCTTGTTTCAACTGCCAGTGTCGATTCTTTCCAAACTCTCTTTTTAGTCTAATATTTACATCGCCATGCCTAGCCAACTAGTTAAAAAGGCTATCAGTGCAGTAAACCTAGTTTGGGTTCTTCCCAGTTAGGATTTTTCTCCTTCGGCACTAAGTAGTGGGTTCATTGCTACCCATGATTTTCAGGCCTTGGCCTTATATTTGCGTGGTCGTCCCGATAGGTTGTGCCCCTGCTACGGGTCCTTGACCATGCACAAGTTTTTAGAGAAATATATCCTTGGCACAAGAACATTAACAAGATATTTTTCATAAATGGAATGGAATATACAAAAGTAATGATTTCTTTGGTACATAGATCAGAAATAGATTTTTTTTTTAATTTGCTATGTTCCATGGCCTTGGCAGTGCCTTTCCTTCGAGCGTCTCTAAGTGATAGGCTCTTCTTCCCCCAACTGAAATCACCTGGTATGGTTCTTCTCAGTTCGGTCCTAGCTTCCCGTGACTGGGGTCCTTAGTGTTGGGGGGGGGGGGCATTTTTCTTAAGAATAGACCTTCGACCTTGAACACCTGCTTTTGTACCTTCTTTTGGAAGTTCTACGCTAGCCATTGCTGGTTGGCGGCTAATTTGATTAAGGCCTGCTCCCTTCGTTCTTCTCCCATTTCGAGCTGCTCGGCAATCGCCTCTTTGTTTTTCTTGTGGCTGTGAGCCTCCATCCTTGTGGTGGGTAGTCTGATCTCTAAGGGGATCACTGCTTCCATGGGGTATGCTAAAGAGAAAGGAATTTCTCCGGTAGATCTTCGCGGGGTTGTCCTGTAGGCCCATAGGACAGTAAGGAGTTCGTTCACCCATCCTCCATTCGCCTCGTCCAGGCTTTTCTTTATGTCATCCTGCAAGGTTTTGTTGGAGTTTTCAGTTTGGCCACTACTTTGTTGGTAGACAGGGGTTGAAAAGTGATGCCTGATGTCATATCGTTCACATAAGTGTCTGAAAGCTTTTCCCTCGAACTGTTTCCCATTGTCCGCAACCAATATCCGAGGTATTCCAAATCTTGTTATAATATTTTTCCACACGAACCTCTCGGCATCACTTTACCTAACGTAGATCAGCGGCTCTGCTTCCACTCACTTAGTACGGTAGCAACGATGAGAAACCTTAAATTACTTGTCGACCTCTATATGGGTCCGACGATATCAATCTACTATTTATAGAATGGCCAAGGACTCACTATTGAGTTCAGAAGCTCGGCAAGCTGATGGATATCTTTGCCGAAGCGTTGACATCTTTCACGATTCTAAAAAAAAATGCAAGGCATCCTTTTGCATGTCTGGCCACCATTAGCCCTGCGACATAACTCAATGGGCCAAGCTTCGTCCCCCAATGTGCCCGCCCCCCCCCCCCCCCCACACCCCTAATGGATTTCCCATAGGAGTTTCTCTACGTTATCGGGGTCGACACACTGTAGGTATGGTCCTGAGTAGGACCATCAGTAAAGTTTATTTACTAGTGATAGCCAAAATCTAGCTGATTTTCTTTTTGACTTTCTAATTCTCCATGGAATCCTCTGGGAGTGTGCCATTCTTCAGGTATTCTATTATTGGTGTCATTCAGCTGGTACTTCTTCAACCTGATCGGCACACATGACCTGTCGACTTGCGATGCTTAGCTCTGATTGGTAGTCGACCAGGATCTCTCTTCGCAATTCCGATTTGAAGGCAATAGCTAGGCTAGCCAAGCTATCAGCACACCGATTTCTTCGATCAAGTGCTTTGCTTCAAGGACATATGCAACCATTCGATCATCCCGAGCTACATATTCTCTAGTTAGTTGATTGGCAACCAACTGTGGATCGCAGTAGACTATCAGTCGCGTGTCCCTAAGCTCCCTGGCCATCTTGAGTCCGAACAGTAATGCTTCATACCCTGCTTCATTATTCGATGCATTGAATCCTAACGTCATAGCCCGCTCTATTGCTGCTCCATCTAGTGCTATGAGCAGCATGCCGGTGCCCGAGCCTCATGAATTGGACGCTCCATCGACATATAGTTGCCATTGTTCGCCAAGCTCCATACTGCTCCCTTCCTTTCTTTCTTTATTTTTCTCTGGCGTTTCCTTGTGCGTGAATTCGGCTATGAAATCGGCCACCACTTGCCCCTTAATCGCACTCCTAGGAGCTACCTTGACGTCGTGCTCGCTGAGCTTTATTGCCCACTTTACCAACCTTCCGAATAGGTCGGCCTTTCGAAGAACAACTCGCAAAGGATGCTCGATCAAGACCCTCACAGTATGGGCTTGAAAGTAGTGTCTGAGCTTCCGAGCAGTGCATACCAAGGCTAGGGCAAGTTTTTCTAGAGGCGGGTATCTTGTTTATGCATCTAGCAAGGTCTTGCTGATGAAGTAGATTGGTAGATGGTGTTTTCCTTGCTCTCTCATAAGGGCTGCACTGATTGCATGTTGAGATACTGCCTAGTACAATACCAGTTCCTCCCTGGGGCTTGGAATGGAAAGAACATGGGGGAACTTAGATACTATCCCTCTTTGGGTCATAATGTATCCAAGGAATTTCCCCGAGCTGACACCGAATGAGCATTTCGAGGCATTCAATCTTAATTTGTACCTCCGCATGATGTTGAAAACTGACTTTAAGTATTCCTCATGGCCGACTTTCTTTTTTCCACCATATCATCGACATAGGCTTCCACTGTTCTTCCAATCAAATCCTAAAATATTTCCGTCACCAGCCTTTGGAATGTTAAAGGGCATCCTTTTGTAGTAGAAGGTACCTTTCGGTGTTATGAATGATGTTTTCTCTTGATCGGCCTCTTCCATTGTGATTTGGTGGTATTCTCGGTAAACATCTAATAAGCTCATTCGCTTATGTTCCGCTGTGGAATCCACAAGTTGATCAATTTTTGGGAGTGCAAAGCTATCCTTGGGACAAGCCTTATTCAAGTCGGTGAAGTCAACGCATACCCTCCATTTCTTATCCTTTTTTGGAATGACCACTGTGTTTGACGACCATTTGGGATAGTGTACTTCTCGTATTGAGTCAGCCTCTAGCAGTTTGTCAACCTCCTCATTCAAAGCTTCTCGGCGCTCCAGGGCGAGCTTCCTCTGCTTCTGCATTACTGGTCTTGCTTTGGGGTCCAAGCCTAGCTTGTGGCTGATAACTCCGAGGTCAACCCCGAGCATCTCATGCAGAGTCCAAGCAAAAACATCAGAGTTTTGATTAAGCAATTGAACCAAGCTACTTTGCATGTCTTTGGTCATGGACGATCCGACCATCCAGTACCGCTCCTGATCCATTCCATCCACCAAGATCTTTTTCAGGTCTTCCATGGCTTCTTCGGCCAGGTTAGCCATTTGATCTTCGACCTGCGACCGATCCAACTATAGTTGCTATTTATGATCGGCCCTTGAGCACATGCCTTTCGAGTTCTCCTTCTTCGCCTTTTCTTTGATTGTCGTAACCAAGCAGCTCCTTGAAGCTATTTGATCCCCTTTGATCTCCATAATTCCCTTTGGTGTCAAAAAGCGAATCTTTTGGTGGTAAGTCAATGGTACTGCTTTCATGCGATGAATCTAAGTTCGACCCATAATTGCGCTGTAGAGAGATGGCACATCCACTACCAAGAACTCCACATCTAGGCGCATGGTACCAACACCAACCTGCACTGTTACCAGGCGTGCCCTTCGGATGCACCACCTGCCCACGGAACCCAAACAAGGGTATGGAGGTCGGCCCCAAATCTGATTGCTTCAGGCCAAGCTTTTCAAGTAGCTCGGCGTACATAATCTCCGATGAGTTTCTCGAGTCTATCAGCATTCTCCTTACGTCGTATTCATGTATTCGTAGGGTTAGCACCAGGCCATCATTGTGAGGCAGGACCACATCCCGCAAGTGTTCGTTTGAGAATGAGATCTCTCATTTGACTTCTCTTGACCTATTGACAAAGCTCGGCTTGGTGCCCATCTAATATACCTCCTTCAAATGTGTTGCCATCTTTTGCTGAGTCCTGACGGATTGTGCTATTACTTCAAACGGATTTATCGCCCCATGCACCACTTCGATCACACCAATCGGGGCTCTGTCCACACCCAAGTTCTTATCTTCTTTTCGATCTGGCCCCCCTGTTCCTTTCCTACCTCGTTCGTCTCCCATATATTCCGTCAGATGGCCTTCTTTTACCAGATCTTCCAGATGTGGCTTTATCATCCGACAATTCTCTATCAGATGGCCATTCTCCCGGTGGAAAGTACACCACAAGTTCGGATTCCGGCATCCGGAGTCGCTCACCATCTTGGAAGGCCTCTTGAACTATGGCTTGTCTTTCATTTGGGTTAGGATTTTGTAGATTGGATCCTTAAAGATTGCCAACACGCCTTCATAGGCTGCTCTCGTGGGTTCGGTACGACCCGCTCTCCTGTCCGATCCTTCTCCCTTCTTCTCTTCCTTCTGGATCCATCTTCCATCGGGCGGGTCCACCTAGGTTCAGACACTCCCAAATCTTCTTCCAGCTTTATAAATTCCTCAATCCGCTCCATCAGTTCTCCCTGTGTAGCAAGGGAATGCTTTGTAAAAGATTGGCGCAACTAGCTTTCCCTCAGTATTCCAAGCTTGAAGGTCGCCATAACCACTGGCTCGTTACTGCCTTCAACCTCATTATATAGGCGCCAATAACGTGCACTAAACTCCTTGAGGCTCTCCGAGCTCTGCTTCCTGAGGGACAATAGTGCCCCAATGTCTTTGGGCTGCTTGGAATTTGTTACGAAACGTGTCACAAATGATCCAGCCAATTCCCGAAAGCTGCAGATCGACCTTGGCTTCAGGTGGGAGAACCATTTCAAGGCTAAGTCTCTCAAACTAAAGGGAAAAACTTTGCACATTAGGGGCTCATTCCCTATCCATAATGCCATGGAGTGTTGGAAATGCTAGACGTGGTAACTAGGCAGGATCCAAAGCTCCATTCTAGATCCTCAGCTTAGGAATGGAAAACCACCGAGGTTGGTCCGCCTTTTTGATCTTCTCCGAGAACGGAGATTCGAAGTTTTGGGCATTCCTCAAGCACCTCGCCTTGGTCGAATCCTCTAGTGGGAGCTTCCGATCGGTCATTGCTCTCTCTATAAGGGCATGTACGTCCTCTTCTACGAGTGCTCATGTCAGCACTTTCTTTACTCCAAGGTCTCTTTAGGATTCCCCGTCTTTAACATGTCGAGCTCATGCTTCATTGTCTCTTCCTTTCCTCCGAGGTTGAGAGCTCGAAGTCCTGCTCCCTTCATCACCTACTCTTGCCCTTATTCGAGTTTGCCAAGCTCTCAATTCTATCTGGCGGCTTCTGAGTCTTCGCTCAGGTGTGCCCCCCCATGTTCACGGGCGTCCCCTTGGATCTAGGGATCTCTTGGTCCTCTTTTGGTCTCCTCTAGCTCCGGCAGCAAGCCATCAATCTTCTCCTATTGCCGCTTGACTCCCTTCGCCAAATCTCGCACAACATTTCTGAAGGTTAATTCGAGTTGGGAGTATGTATCCCGTGACGGGACGTACTTAGTGGAGTCGCGATTCTGTCCACGGTGCATCTCACCCTGCGCCTTGGTCCCGGAGGGTGAAACCATCGCACGACTTGGGCCTGTGAGGTGAACTTCTGACCGGACTAGTCCCTTGTTTTCTACAAAGGGAGTTGTCCCATTGCTCTCTGTGCATGGGACATAGTCGAAGTATGCTTCATCGGAGTTGACAATCAACAGGGCCTTTGCCTATCTATTTACGTCGACCTTTATGCGAGACTTCCTCCACTCGAGATTGAGGTCGCCCTGCTTGGGGTGGCAAATTTGGATTTTGTTCTTGATTCGGCATTCTCCTCAACTAGAAGAAGCGTTAGTGGGCCTTTTGTTTCGCTTCCCACAGACGGCGCCAATTGTAAAGTCTATTCTTGTGTGGGTAGGTCGGCCCGACCTATCGATGCGGTATCAGTCCTCCTTCTTCTCTCCTGTGTAATTTCTCTGAATGGATCTCTTGTTTCGAAAACTAGAACAGTGAAATCTCGATCGGATCGTCCGACCTAGGTCCTTCTGATGCCTAAGTTAGTGATGGATCTTGGGGAATTTTGGATATCGATTGGTCTTCGAGATTTTTCTAACTTTTTCATCAAATCCTCCCCTTTTCTTATGCGAACTCCCCCTGGATTTCGAAAATTCAGATATAAGAGGGGGTGATTTATACTGGTTTTCAAAAATTCAAATATAAGATTTCTGAACCTAATTGCATTTGAGCAATGCTATTGCCACTGCCAAAAATATATCACATCATGGATTTGCATTCATGGATTGCCTCATCAAAACCAGTAAAGATGTTGAGATTCTCCATCGGAGAGGGATCATTATCGATGGTTTAGGCAATGAGGAACCTGTGGCCGCTCTCTTCAACAACATGGGAAGAGAATTAAGCCTACCATATAACAATTTCTATTTTTCAGGGGTTTGTACAAGAATCAATCAGTATAATGAGAGAGCTTGGGCAAAATTGAGGGCGTCCTTGGTCGATGATTACTTCAAAAATCCATGGTCAATCACAATCTTTTTTGCTGCCCTTCTACTTCTACTGCTTTTTGTGACACAAACCTTCTTCTCCTCATTTCCCCAGTTTGCATATGGAGATTAGCTAGACTTCCTAGGCTTCTGCAATGTTGAATTGTATTGTTCACTGTATGGTCGCACCTTGTCTGCATTGTATTACATTTACAGTACTACATGTTTAAAAAATGCCATGATGTGTAAGCTTCTGTACAAATAATGATGATTGTTTGACAATCTAAGCCTTTGATCACATCACATGTGAGATATATTTATAACTCTATAAGTGTACTTTCATACCTTATATCAACTTGTAATATGAGAACCACATATCGCACAAGGAAATGATTACATAAGGTTAACTGCACCATTATGGTCAAAAAAGGTTCGAATAAAATCCACACATGTTTGGACCACATTTAAAGATCCAAATTATTCAAAAGTCATGGTTGCTTAAGATTTTTTTTTTCTTTTCTATTGGAGGGTTCCCAACCCTTTGGGTTGAACTAATCCCTCCGAGCCCAGATGGAAGCCAGTTAAACACTCATGTGGTCCCAAGGTGGTAGCATTAATGGACTCAACCTTCGATTCTTGAAGAAGGGGGAGTCGGAGGTTGATACCAAGACCTCTAGCTCTGGAAGAGAGAGGAACCATAGTCCTGACCAGTCGGCCAACCCCTTGGGGTTGCTTAAGATTAATAAGGCAATTAATGGTTTTGAATCTGCCTTGACTTGGCTTGAATTTAGTCTACTTAGGTAGCCCTGGACGTGCATTTGAGTTCAGCGGCCAAACCTAGATCCATTTTTATGGTCTGAGACATTTAATGGGCAAGATCCAAGACTAGGGTCCGAAGCCTATGGATTCGTATTAGGCCTGTTTTGTAATTTATAAGTTTATATTGTATTGTACCATACAATATTAAATTAAGAGGTTTTTCCCTATAACTTACCTTTAGAGATGACTTTTCTCTCCATGTTTTTCCAAAGTTTGAATATTTCCCCCGAGCTATAATTACACCATTTTAGGATAAAATACCCATAATGTGGGCTATAACATAAGAAAAATGCATTCTTGTAAATAGGTTGGGATTTGGTCAATAAAAATTGTCAAACTTGTATTATTACATTTGTGGGTTGAAAATGCAATGATGTAAATGGGTTTGAATGAAAATATATAGCATTATTATAATTGAAAAGTGGTGATCTAATATGCATTTTCTTATACTCTTTTAGATCTTACGGAATGTTTGGATGGATATGTACAGAATAAAATATTTCTATATTTAAATACTTCAAAAATAAAATATTACATAATAAAATATTTCAATATTTTTGTTGTTTGGCAATTTCCAATACATTCAATAGATTTTGAACTAAGCAATCTGATAATTATCCCATATTATAATATACTCTAAATTCAAGATTAACCTTAATTTTCAAATGAAAGAAATAGTCAATAACTTTATAATTTTGTTTCAATATCTTTTTAAATGACAAGATGACAACACCATTTTCTAGGAATCTAATTTAATGAAAAAAATATCCAATTATATTTTCAAGATAAAGAATCTATGGTAAAATGGGTTTGTTTGATTTTCTCGGAATTATATTCATGCAAACAAACATATTATAAAAATCTCAAGAGAAGGGATTTTATGGTAAAACAAGTTCCTTTGAATTTATAGGAATTCAATTTCATATGAACTAATAGGTCCTATATTTCATGGTATAATGAGTTCTTTTGAATTCTTAGAAATTCATATCTATACTAATATATCATATTTTAATAATAATGAATTCATTTCTTTAAATCCTTGATAATTTGATTCCATGCAATTAAGTAAGCCCCATTATATGTTCCGGTCAAGATATTAGTGGTAAAGTGGTTCCTTATAATTTCTAAGAATTATTTTCATGCAATAAAATCGGCCCTAAGCAAGATAACCAACTAAAGTTTCATGAGCCTTCCATCCTTACTATTAATCAATCAATGTGATTTCTGGTGTTAGGACCTAGAAAATGTACGGGTCAGGGAAAAAGACCAATGTATAAAAAGAAGAAATGGAGATATAATTAATTTATCCTATTTGAGCCCCACCTTTCATTATTTAAAGTTTTGATTATATGAACAACCACTCCCAATATGTTCATTGTATCATATTTCACTTTAATAGGTAAAGGTGGATTGTACACATAGAGGTGGGCCACGCATGAGCCAAATGTTTGATAAAGAAAGAGGAAAATAAAAATCATACCAAGAGGGGGAAAAACTAAAAATCAAAGAATGAGGATCATCAAAAAAAAAGTTTTGGATAGTTTTGATATTTCCCCTGGCATTGAGTTTTGGGGAAGGAGGAGGGAAAACCTATCTCTAGAAAAGCTATAGGAAAAACCTCTTAAATTAAATAATGTTTAACTAATATCATAAATGTAGCATAGAAAAATTATTTTTATTATTCTTTTAGCTTGGAGACAACCTACCTGCCCAAGGAATGAGATTGAACCCCGGGCTGGTGTGTAAGATGAGAAACCTTGCCACTGGGGTGTCTAGTGTTTCTCAACTAGGGGCTCAATTTTGCATAGACGCAATGCATAACATTTTTTAGCTATATGAGTATTGACAAGTGTAGTAACATAGGTGATCCATCTTACCATGCAATACAACAAAATCTAGGGGTGTTCATGGACCGGGCCGGGCCGGGCCGGGCCGGACTGATCAGGCATATTCAGGCCCGGCCCGGCTTTAGAAACACTAGGCCAGTCCAGGTCCAAGCCTGAAATGGGCCATAAAGTTAGGCATTTGCCCGCCCATTTAGTCAACCGGGCTGGGCTAAACTGGGCTTTTGATCAATTTCGTGGGCTTTCTAGAAAAGTTTTGGCCTAATTAAATTAAATTAAATGCACTCATCACATGGGCCGGTCTTTGGGCTTTCTTTCACTAAATCCAAGCCCGGCCCAATTATAAAATGAGCCCAAATTACATATCCGAGCCTGGCCTAAAGCGGGCTGGGCTGGGATCTGGCTCAGGCTGGCCTGGCCCATGAACACCCTTAATGAAATCAGCCCCATGACAACATCGTAACCTCTTAATCTTCTGTCCTTAACTTTTAATTACTTCAGAAGCTTCAATATTTTGGGTTTTCAACATGGAATTGTGATCACTAAATGGAGCAATCTTTTAAGTTTGGGAGTTCCAATTCAACAAAGGCTTGTGGGGATTAGGTGAGGAGGGGTGTTAAATGTGAGGGGATTGATAGATCAAACTGGGCCAGGTTGAAGGATCCAAACTAGCTCATAACCACAAACACACATACGGTCATTGGTGATTGTATCTTACCCTTATTGTGAGGACAGCCCCTTCAGTTGGGGGATGGAAAAATGAAAACAATTTTTAACATGTAAAATCCAAAGGTAGATTATAGTCCAATGAGTTTCAAATCAGGTCTGATGCTAATTCATGTGAAGTAAGATGATCATAGGTAGACTCAATATGGACCATGGCTACATAGATCAATTTGACCTTTCTTGCATGTTGTGTATTGAAAATTCTATGAACGACCAGGCCACTTGGATGGTCTCTGCGTTGCCCACATAACTCTCCCTGGGATCAATCTAGGCCCTTCAGACTCATTAACCATTGCAAATTAGAATTGACCCAAATTGGACGCTCGACTCAGTCTTGTAAGCCCTTTAATTAAATTGCAAATCTTGGCTCCATTCTACTTTATTGAATGGCTAGGATTTGGAGTAATATGATGCCTTTGAAGCACTACATTCCTAGATTGAATAGTTCCAGATTTTTGCAACAGGTAGGTCATAGAGTGACCTTTCAAAGCCTTATCTCTCCCACGATTGTCATGCTCTCACCATGATTGTCATTCTTCTAGGCCGGTCCCACTAGTTGGACTGTTCCAAGCTTAGAAATAGCTTTGCGATTCATGAAAATGACTCTATACACAAAATTCTATATGTGCAGGTGAACCTTCCAAAGATCTAAAGTGTTCAAGTTGGTTCCTCTGCCCTGTTTACCTATATCAGGCTTTAGCTCCCCTCCAAAGAAAGTGTCAACTGTTGGAGCGAAGAAAGGCATGATTAAAACACTAATTGAAAATGATATGTTAGATTATATTTTCTGTTACATTGGACCCAACTTTTGTAACTGGATTGTCCACAAGATGTAAAGTTTCCTCCAGCGTAATTGTACAAAGATTCAATCACATGATCAGATTTATCCATATCTTTTCACATGCATCCAGTCGACCAATGGTCAATATTACTCTCACTTTTGGCATGTACAGAGAGTTAGGATCAAATTGGCGGTTTAAATTGATGTAATTATCTTGGCCCTGTTGTTTCAAAATTTTAATCAATATGTGCTTGAACTCCATTGGGATTTATCTAAACAAAAGAGTTTTATCTCTTTTTTTTTGGGCTATGTAAGAGAGTTTTAACTTATGTTATCAAACCAAAGAGAAAGTATGGAAGCATACACCAAAAGACTCACGTGATACCCACTTCAGAGTTGGTGGAGTGGCCTAAATTGTGGGGTTTGCTCTCCACTTCATATATTGTTCCAAACCCACCCCAGATTTACCCATATTTGGGTTTAGCAGGCGCCGCCTAGGGTATTACTCATATTAGGTCAAAAGCCTTTTAGGGATGCCCTAAAAAAAAAAAAAAAAAAAAAAAAAAAAAAAAAAAAAACTTCTGTGGTCAGCAGTAGGTCATCAAACCATTAGCATTACTTGTACAGAAGTTTAGACATCAAGACATTTTTGAAACATGCAGTGGTGTAGTACCATGTAGAGAAGGAGCAACCATATATAAAGTGAACAATACCATTCATTGGAGAAACCATGCAAGTCTAACCTCCATATGAAAACTTGGGAAATGAGTAGAAGAAGGTTTGTGTCATAGTAAGCAGCAGCAAGACAAGGGCAGCAATAAAGGATATGATCGCCCATGGATTTTTGAAGTAATCATGCACCAAGGATGCTCTCAATTTCGGCCAAGCACTCTCACAGTACTGATTGATTTCATTAGAGACACCTGACAAATAAATCTCATAATAACGTAGTGTTAACTCTCTTCCCATGTTGTTGAAGAGGGCGGCCACACGTTCCTCATTGCCCAGATCAATGCTAATGATTCCATTTTCAGAGAGAATGTCTACGTCCATGCTTGTGTTGATGAGAAAATCCATGAACATGGTGTATGCTGAGATGTATTTCTTGCAGGGCAGTAACATTGCACGAACGCAAGGAGGTTAAGAAATGTTATGTTTGTCTTATCTATCTCCAACCTCTATATGGGGGATTTCAATCACTCCCTTGTGAAACTTTTTGTCCAAGAAGTTGCTAGAATGATGCCTCTTTCTAAATGTAATTCCTCCCTCTTCAAGTTTGGATGCAAAAGGGATCATTGTCACGTCCCCGAAATACAGCCAAGGGATAACGTGAAAAATATGAATAAATAATTATTTTCCTTTGTTTAATGCAATACAAGCTCCCAAATACGGACCCACAATATTCCGAAACAGTCATAATAAAATATTTGCGGAAGCATTAAACCAATTGGTATCAGTATCCAAAATTAAACCAACACATAACTACTGAATATTTAAGGTTTTAAGTTTCCAAAATAACCTAAACAAAACAACTAAATAAAATATATTATGGAATTAAATCAACTAAGGACTCTAAGATGTCGATATCTCATGCGCGGACTTAGACAGCTCCATAGGCATCTCCGGCTCTCCACTCAGGTTTGTCCACTTGTTCCAATACTTGAAACGTTTGACCATCATTTGTCTCCACAGTAGGGTAGGAGTCACTACCTATGCACCAATAAACAAAGTAAACAGCAAGCACGAAAGCATAACTCATAAATAAAACACAAGATCAATATGACTAATGACAGGTAATGATCATAAGAGAATAATACCACGATAATGACGAAATGAACGTATAACCTAAATCACATATACGCAAATAGAGCAATACAATAATCACACAGAAGTAATGCCACTGTTTTAGGTGGTCAGCCCTAACTATAAAGCGGGAAAACTCGTTTGAACGCCAGCGGTCATAAACAGGTTCGTAATCATAGGCAAGATAAACTGGTTCGAAATTTGGATATTACAATGTCCGCACACATCGGTGATCAGCCGTCCAATTGCAACTGCAATTGTTCGAATATGATCCAATCAATATACATATATATATATATATTTATTTATATATATATACATATCGTAGTATAATAGACCTAATGATCTATAAATCTCTAACACAAAAACCTACGTCAAAGTGAAGGGCTGGCTGCACAACAATCCACAATCGAATACCAATCAAATCATTTGAATAAACCTCTATAATATTTCAATCGATTGCCAAGCCACATCACGGTCCATATCCAATCAACATAGGGTATGCAACTAATAAATCAACATCAATCACAGTCATATATGCAAACCCGAAGGTCCAAGGATAATCACAAGTCAATCTTAAGGTTAAACATAAGGTCTCATACCCGACAACCACAAGAATCTCTAAATAGATAAAAGATCAACGCATCCCTTCTCAATCAATGGTGCATAGACCCGATTAAGGGTTTTCCAAAAGAGATGGGTTGAGCTCGAATCCATTAGGATTTCCCCGAGGTCATACGAAGTACTAAACCCCACGTTAGTAAGATACTGCGTGCCCGTACGGTATTTATTCTATCCAATGATCTAATTAACAAAGTACAAAAATATAATTTTAACACATTAAAAATTAAAGATAGCATTCAAAATTAATTTGCAAATAATAATAAGATTAAACAATCATATTTTATAATTTTAAAAAACCCAAGGCCCCCATCCAATATATTTTTCAAATTCAATTCTTTATAAAATAAGCCAAGAGGTCTAATTTAGTTTTACAAAACCACCAGGGTCCTTATTTCTAATTTATGAAAACTACTAAGGTCACATGGGATGACATCATCAGTCATCACCATTCTCTCTCCTATATTCGATAAGGTCCTGTATTAATATCACATGAGATGACATCATCAGTCATCTCCATTCTCTTCCTTTTTCCCAGTATATAATAGGTCAAGGCCATAGGCAGAAATTCATCCAGAACCTAATGGCAGGATAGTGTCTCTCGCCTGTAGCAACTAGATGGGCTGGATAGTGGGCCCCACTGGGCCCCGCCCCATAATTAACCTCATTGGCATATTCGCCCAAACAAGTACGGGCATGAGAATGGACCTGATCTCTGATCAAATCAAATAAACGTCCCACCACATGATTTAACACACATAGGGCATCTCAACAGAGACTCACGTTGTTCAACAGGTGTCCATCGGGCCCGGTCCATCAAGGATGTTTGTACAGTGGGCCCCACTAGGCCCAGTCCCAAAACAACAACACCATCTAGGTCGCCCGCCAAGTCCGGCTACAAGAACGGACCAGATCTGATCAGGTCTCCCCACGGGCCTCACATCAAAATTAAATAAAAGAAAGCAACCCAAGGAGACTCCCTAATATTAGATCAGATGGTGGCCAATGAGATAAGCAAGGTCTCATCGTAAAAATAGAGTAAATCAAACCTTAGGGCATAAAAGGGGTTTCTACATGCATCCACACTCGAATCCACGGTCTAAAATTCCTATTGTCAAAGCCCAAAGCACTAATCCAGAGAAAAGTTGGAAGAGAGAGAGAGTTGTGTGTGAAAATAAAAGAGTGTAGTGGTGGTGTATAAATAGGGAATAAAAATAAAAGTTGTAATCTAACTTAAATTCTAAAGATAATAGAGTTTGGGTTCTAAATAAATAAGAGCTTGGATTAGAAGGGAATTAGAGTTTTGGTTTGAGAAGAACTATATCACTAAACTGGGCCCGGATTAACTATGAGTAAGACACCTATCCAACAAGCCTAACTCACCAAACATAAGCCTAACGTGGTCTCAACTTAGACTAATCACATATTTAATTAAAATACAATCAATTATATAATAATTATATATATATAAATCAAAACGTCACAATCATTACTGAGTAAGGTTCCTCTCAACACTTTTCGTCGGTGAAGAGAACAAGATTAGTGTGAATTAAATGAAGTAGATGTTGGATTTGGATATTGGAATCCATGATTCTTAATTTGTTGGCCGGGTCTAGAGATGTCAAATGGGCC